>JARQOD010000003.1:326858948-326929139 GCA_033576555.1 Oophaga sylvatica
CTCAGACCACTGCTCTGTTCTTCCCGCTCTTTAAGCTCCTCTCCTTCCTACCTTCTCCACCCACACCCCAACACCCTCTCCTACCCAGCTTCAGATGAGGCCCTCCTCCCTAAGGGTACGCCCAGGTTCCCTGACTGAACTAGTGTGTGTTGGGTGCGAGATTTAGAGTCCTGGGTAGTGCTCCCTCCTTACCTGAGAGTGGGATACCACACCTCTGGAAGAGGTGCAGTACCTCTGTGGCAACTGGACCCTCAGGGACACCACATATGCATATGTTAAAGGACTATCTTTGTCATATGCATCAACAGAGTAGCAGTTGGCAATTCACATTACAGAACTCTCAGCCATTCTATTTTCAACTTCAGCTTTTTTACAAATGCTTTTATGTTTGCATCAAGAATTTGTAGAATTTAATTGCAAACATTCTTCCCGCTACTTGTGAAATGTTCCCTATGCCTTTGGCTGCAACATAACCCCAAACCATTATTAATCCACCACCATGCTAAAAGGTTGGCGAGATGTTCTGTTCCTGAAATTCTGTGCCCTTTTTTATCCACACATACCTTAGATCATTGTGGCCAAAGAGTTCTATTTTAACCTCATCAGTCCACAGGACTTGTTTTCAAAATGCTTCAGGCTTGTTTAGATGTTCGCTTGCATACTTCCGATGCTGAATTTTATGATGAGGACGCAGGAGAAGTTTTCTTCTGATGACTATTCCATGAAGGCCATATTTGTGCAGATGTCTCTGTACAGTAGAATAATGTTCCACAGCTCCAGAGTCTGCTAAATCTTTCTGAAGGTCATTTGCAGTCAAGCAGGGGTTCAGATTTGCTAACTTAGTAATACTACGAGCAGCTCTCACTGAAATTTTGCTTGGTCTTCCAGACCTTATCTTGCCCTACACTGTTTCTGTTAACTATCATTTCTTAATTATATTTCAAATTGAGGAAAGGGAAACTTGAAAACGCTGTGCTATCTTCTTATAACCTTCTCTTGCTTTGTGGGCCAACACCATTTTCATTTTCAGAGTGCTAGACAGCTGCTTAGAAGAAGCAATGACTGCAGTTTTTGGCACAAGATTATAGAAACCTCAGAATGGGGCTATGTTATCTTCACAGGAGCTATAATTGGCGTAGAACCAATGTCCGCACTTTGGGAACATACAGTACTTGTTAGCCTCACAATTGAATCTAACCCTCCCCGGTAAGGAGAGCAGTTTTTCATTTTTTTATTTTAAAGTGGTCTGTAATAAGAAAACCACTGTAAACTGTTTTTTTCATCTTCAATATGCATCAGAATGATTTAAATGTTTTTAATTCTCATACAATTACCGTATATACTCATGTATAAGCCGACCCGTGTACAAGCCGACCCCCCTGATTTTGCCACAAAAAACTGGGAAAACTTATTGACTCGCGTATAAGCCTAGGGTGAAAAATGATTATGCCCCCATATGACGCTCCACAGATTATGCCCCCATATGCTGCACAGATTATGCCCCTATATGCTCCAGATTATGCCCCCATATGCTCCAGATTATGCCCAATTGCTTCAGAGATTATGCCCCCATATGCTCCAGATTATGCCCCCATATATTCCACAGATTATGCCTCCGTATGATCCACAGATTATGCCCCCATATGCTCCACAGATTATGCCCCCATATGCTCCACATTATGCCCCCATATGCTCCATATTATGCCCCCATATGCTCCAGATTATGCCCCCATATATTCCACAGATTATGCCCCCGTATGATCCACAGATTATGCCCCATATGTTCCACAGTTTATGCCCCCATATGCTCCATATTATGCCCCCATATGTTCCACAGCTTATGCCCCCATATGCTCCATATTATGCCCCCATATGCTCCAGATTATGCCCCCATATGCTCCAGATTATGCCCCCATATGCTCCAGATTATGCCCCCATATGTTCCACAGCTTATGCCCCCATACGCTCCATATTATGCCCCATATGCTCCATATTTTGCCCCATATGCTCCAGATTATGCCCCCATATGTTCCACAGCTTATGCCCCATATGCTCCATATTATGCCCCCATATGCTCCATATTTTGCCCCCATATGCTCCAGATTATGCCCCCATATGTTCCACAGCTTATGCCCCCATATTATGCCCCCATATGCTCCACATTTTGCCCCCATATGCTCCATATTATGCCCCCATATGTTCCACAGCTTATGCCCCATATGCTCCATATTATGCCCCATATGCTCCATATTATGCCCCCATATGTTCCAGATTATGCCCCCATATGCTCCATATTATACCCCCATATGCTCCATATTATGCCCCCATATGTTCCAGATTATGCCCCATATGCTGCAAAAAAAATAAAAAAAATGACATACTCACCTCTCGTCGCTGGGGGCCAGGTGCCGGGGTCCTGAGCAGGCGGGGACACCGGCGCGCTATGGGGGACAGGTGCCGGCGTCACCGCTCACTCAGAACCCCGGCACCTGTGATATTTACCTTTCCTTTCTGCACCGCAGCGCTGCGTCCTCTTCCTGGTCCTCGGCAGTGAATGATCTGGCAGGGGGCGCGGCGCTCACTAATGACATCATCGCGCCCTCTGCTGATCATTCACCACCAGAGGAGTCAGACGAGGAGCAACACAGCGGTGGAGAGAAGACAGGTAAATATCGCTGTACTCACCCCTCCGCCGCGCGTCCCTGCAGCCTCTCCTCTTCTCCCGGCGCTCTCAGTAGCGCTTCCTTCCTACAGCGGTCACATGGTACCGCTCATTAAAGTCATGAATATGTGCATATTCATGACTTTAATGAGCGGTGCCATGTGACCGCTGCAGGAAGGAGCCGGAGATCGTGGGAGAAGCAGGGGGGCTGCAGAGACCGCGGCGGCGGAGAGGTGAGTATAATCCGACACCCCCGCTCCCCCTCCCCCGCCGACCCCCGTATATGACCCGCGTATAAGCCGAGAGGGGGACTTTCAGCCCTAAAAAATGGGCTGAAAATCTCGGCTTATACACGAGTATATACGGTAAATGGTTTTTCCTATGATTGCAGATAAATGGCAGTCTGACAGCTAGAATTCACACTAATCCTGAAAAGGGTGCTCTAAGGGCTTGCTCACACCAGCGTATAAGTGGGATGAGTCCTATCGGCCCAAGTAATGAGGGTTGGATAGTGGCGGTACATCAGTGAAAATGGGGGAAAGAGAAGGCTCCCAAGTTTTGAGGAGAGGGTAGTGATGTTTCCTAAGGTTTGATCAGAGGATTGTGAAGGTTTCAAGAGAGGAAGGTTGATCAGTAATGGCCTCCAAGTGGTAGGGGTAGAATTATTGGGTTTTCCAAGTTGTGTGAATAAAATGGTCGAGGATCCCAACTGGTGAGGGTTGGATGTGGAGGTATACCCGTAAAAAGGGGGAAGTGAAAGCTTCCTAGTGGTCAGTAGAGATTAGTGGCATTTCCCAAGGTTTGATCAGAGGATTGCGAATACTCCCAAGTGAGAAAGGTTGGTGGGTAATGGTAGGCATAGGATGATTCATGGGCATACAATAGGCATAGGGTGATTGGTAGGCATGTGCTAGGCATAGGGTGTTAGTATGCATGTGATAGGCATAGGGTGATTAGTAGGCATATGATAGGCACAGGGTGGTTAGTAGGCATGTGATAGCCTTAGGGTGATTAGTAGGCATGTGATAGGCATAGGGTGATTAGTACGCATGTGATAGCCATAGGTTGACAGAGGTTCAAAATTGTGTTGGTAAAATGGTTGAGGCTCTAAGGTGGAGAGGGACCTAAAGTAATTACCCATTTTGCTAACATATCCTTTTCTTAGTGGCTCCTACACATACTATCACAGTATTCTTATTACTGGATTACAAAAGATCTGATTTCACAGTCCTCTCATCCTGAATAAAACAGTAGTTCAGGTTTTCACATGCAAAATATTTTTTTAGCATAAATGAGCTCCAGATTCACTATGAGCAATTATACTTTAACCAAAACAATATAGGTGAAACAATTTGCAGCGTCTCATTTTTCGCTAATGTGTTTGATGACTGTGAAAGGAGAAGGTTGGCAGCACCACAGGGTGCTAACTGGTTATAATTATAGGCTTTACTCAAAACCTCTTTGATACAAATTCATCTAGATAAAACAGAGACCAAGACAAAAATTTGAATTTTGCATAAACGAGTAATAATTACACGTCGGGTGTTATGTGTCCTATCTTTATTCATTCACATACCCTGTGCAATTGTTTGTGAGCCCTGAATCACTCTGATACTAATTACTGTGAGATTCTGCATTCTAAGTTACTCAGAACAAAGTTAAAATGCATTGTTTGTTACGCTTTATTTCCCTTCCGGAACAACAAAAAGGTAAAAAAAAATATCAATTTGTTCTTGTGTTAAAAGCAAATCTGAATTTTAAAGCAAATATAACGGGTTCCATAAAAAAAACTATGTTTTAAATAATAATATTCAGAAAAGTAGTAAAGCAAAAGTAGCTGTTTGAATTACAATAAAATGTTAAGCTTGTTGGGTAAATGGATAATAAACTTCTTTTATGGTAGCTTAGGCAAAATGAGGAACGATTGGTAGACGAGTCATCTGTTGGTGTTGCATATTTGAAGGTACCCGGTCACATACCCCTCACTGTAGCTGACAACTCCTTGCCTAAGTTAGAAAGGAACAATAAGGTCTTGGTTTCAACTTAGTGGTGTCTACTCTGCATAATGGTCAATACTGAGGACCTTTAATGCTAGAAGCCACCAGTTGAGGATCATTCTAAAATGACTTTTGACTTTCGGATGGAGTTTAAAATTGTATATAAGGAGACAATGCCTCCAAAGGATATGTGATAACTTGTCTTTCTTTAACCACAGAGAGCAGCAACTAGCTAGATTCCTAGTGGCTACCTCACAGATCGAAATCGGAGTCAGAAGACTTCATCTAACAGTTGTTCAAAGAATATTTATAGGAAATTTTTAAATGGAAAACCTCTGTAATTATAGAGGTATGCAGAAAAGACAGCCAGCACTCGTCATTACTCAAAAATGTTAATGTCCTTTATTCCATGAGGCGGGACAATCCACATGCACACTTGAGAAAAGGGAAGTGGCTGTTCATCTGTGTATGCTTGGACCTGCAGAAGTGCTGGAATAGGCGCCAAACGGCTATTGTCCTCCTACACTTCCCCGCTACCCCTGCTTTACTAAGAATTGTCCTGCCACATGAAATAAAGGACATTAACACATGTTTTTATGATTTTTTAAGTAATGGTGAGTTCTGTATTTTCTGCATATCTCTTTAATACTTTGATTCACTTTTTTGTCATGCACTACCATACTTATTTTTAAGTGCTATGACCCACGTTAAGGAGTGATTCAGATAACTGTTAACTGGCTGGTGCGTTTTTTTCTTGAATTTTCACTTAAAATCTCAGTAATGCTATTTATTTTATTTTTTTACTCACTTATATAGCACTGTTAATTCCACAGCACTTTGCAGAAATTTTCATCACTGTCCCCATTGGGGCTCTCAATCTAAATTTCCTATCAGTATGTCTTTGGAGTGTGGGAGTCATCAGAGAACCTGGAGGAATCCCATCATGCACAACTAATGATTTCAGAAAAAATTATTGCTTTAAATGCAATGATGTGTAATTCCACAGATGGGAAGAAAATAATATTCACAGAGTGACTCTTCTTTTATTGGTTTTGACAATTTACTAAAAGTTGGGCAAAAACAGAAAAGAAGTTTTCTTATTGTAAAGTCGGTGGAAATTAGCCAGATTAGCATGAAATTGGCTGGGAAATTCCAAGCAAATTGAATTGCTTTCAAAGACCCCAGAGCATAATAAACATAGGGGTTAAAAAATAAAAAAAATGCTATCCTCACCTCGCCCCTTACAGGCACCACAGCTCCATATCCGGTCCTATACTGGCCCCCTTCCTTCCTCCAGCTCCAGTGTTTTCTTCTGTCCTCAGTATTCTTCACTCCTCGGTACCTAAGGGACTCACTAGTCCTCATACAACGTCTAGATGTGCATTATCCCACAACGTCATGAAACCACATGAGGACTAGTCAGCCCTGGAAGAGTGAAAAAGACTGATGACAGAAGAGAAGACTGGAGCCGGAGAGAGAAAGCGAACCAGCATAAGATCAGGTGTGGAGCTGTTTAGGGGCTAGGCAAGTATATTGCTTAGGTTTATTCATCATCCCCTGCCAGGCAATAAAAAGGAAGCATACAAAATGACCCGCCGGTCAAAAAGTTCTTGATTCGAACAACTTCTGTGAAGTTCCAAGTGCATTTGAATACATGGAATTCTTTGGCTCATCTCTGATAGAATATGAAGCCTAACTTTTGCAAAATATCAAAAATAAATACAGCACCTCCTAGCATAATAAACCGAAAACATGGTGGAGATATAAGAAGAATAAGGCAGGATGTGCTCTCCTTCTGGGATTGTGTAAGTGCAGGCACAATCCTGGCAAAGACTTGTAGAATTGTGGCGTGTTCGCTGCTGCTCCCTTCCTGAGTGTTGATGGACAAACAGCACCGCAGGATACACGACGATTGAGCAGAAAATGCAGTATACGGCTGATAACGACCCTCTAGAGAATAGAAGATGTAGTTTATCAGTAAGATTTTCCGTTTTGCGTTTCAATACCAGAAAATCTGACCAATAAAGGAACCTGGATTACTTCTTCTATTCTCTGAATGGTGAGTATCAGCAGCGCCCGTGTTCTGTAACTTTGCCTAATTTCTACAAAATTACATTCCACTCGTGAATTTATTTAAATGAGAAGACTAGTCTTATTTTATTTGTTGAGTTTACTCGCTGATATACCAGTTTCTATAGATATTATCATCACTGTCCCCATTGGGACTCATAATCTAGATTCCCTATCAGTATGTCTTTAGATTGTGGGAGGAAACCGGAGAACCCAGGTAAACCCACGCAAACACGGGGAGAACATACAAACTCCTTGCAGACGTTGTCTTTGTGGGATTTGAATCCAGGACTCCAGCGCTGCAAGGCTACTCAGCGAGAATACATAACAATCAGTTCAATGACAATTTCAGCTTTTCAACACCTGTAACAGCAATAACCCAAGTATCACAATAAAAATATGTAAATGTTGATAGGAAATGATCAAAACTAATGTTGCAAATCCCCTTTTTAAGGATTAAAGATTTATTTATATTCTAAATCAATGAGGCACCAACAAAACCTTTTTTCCTCGGGTAAATATTTCTCTATGACACAAGAGAAAACAGATTAGCACTACATACACACAGCTTAATTGATGAACTAATGTCTGAAAATAACTTGATTGCGCTTGACAGTACCTTAGCAAAACACCGATAACGAAGCAACAATACACCCACGCACATACATTATTTACGTATAAACACATCATGTTTATGTTGTTCATCTCCTGATTTTGCAGCTTTTTTATATTTATTCAGAAAAAATAAGAAAACAATTAAATAAACAAATTACAATAATTTCTTTAATGAGATGAATGATCTAATTTATACGTCAGATTTATTGTGATTGTGGTTCTCAATGTTGCAATACAGAAAATTTGCATTAGAAATTTTCATTTTTTATTTATTTGTTCTCTTTTTTTTAGTTTATTTTATTACAATACATATTTACACATACGGTATATATATATTTAAACATATATGTCTCTATAAATATCCATATATGTATGTATAGATATATAAATATCTATCTATATTGATATATATAAATCTATCTATATCTATATAATGTATATATTTATAGATATAGATATATATATATATAGGAAATACTCTTTCTTTTTATATGTATATATATAAATGTATATATATAAATATATTTATATCAATATATTTATATATATATTTATCTCTCTCTGTCTCTCTCTCTCTCTATATATATGTATATATCTACAGATATACAAATACATGGCTACATATAAATATGTAATCTATGTAAAAAGAAAAAGATGTAAATGTTTGCATCTTTTTTATTTTACTTTTTTATTTTACTTTTCAATAACTTAATTTTTATTATATTGTATATTTCATTTTCATGTTATTTTATGTTTTATAGGCATTTAACCACTTTTCATACATTTCATTTTTCATTTATTTATTTTTTTTACATTTTATGATTTATTTTTTTCATGTACTTCATTTTCCACTACTCTATAGGCTATTTTATTTCTTTTTTTCTAAGCCTACTTCTCATTACTAATATTTTTCTCTGTTTATAGAGAAATATTTTATTTATCCTGAGTACAAAGCAGCTACTGTCTCAGCCCCAGAGGAATTCTTCATGGAAGCTCCCCCCATCCCCTGTAGAGCAGAACTTGAGAAGTGGTAACAAATATAATATGACAATTTTATATGTGGGAAACAGATGAAAGATATACATCTGGGATGCACTGTGTTTTCTATTTAGCAAACTTATTTAGACTAAAATTGCTTTGCTGATCAAATATCATTACGTAGCCCTATAGCTGGTAATATAAAATATGCATAGCGGGCCACAAGAGATCCCCTTTCTAATTGGCACACATAGCAACTGTCAACTAAGCAACCTAACATGACAGAGGTAGCTCTTTGGGGTTATTTTCTTTATTATTTTGCTTGTATTTACATTGCAAATCTGCTGATTATTTCAGTAAATAGCAAAAAAGGGCAAAAATTCAAGTTTGGAGTTTGACACTGAATAACAACTGACGCCAAAGAACATCTCATTGGAGACATTTTTTTTTTCATGTTTCAGGAAAGTATATCAACCAAATAGGAGGAAATAAACATTTTATAAAGTATAAGACACAAATACGGCTGATAAATCTCTCCTACAACTAGTAGAAAAAACAAACAAAAATACAACAGGGTAGAGAAAGGGCACAAATTTGGATGGTCAGTGAAACCATTTTTGGGACTTTAGTTTCTTTACATTGATACAAACATCATGAAGCATGGTTTCATTATATACTGATGTAAAGATAAATTTGCCATGCTGTGGAGGTGACATTATGAGTGGTGCCAAGAAGTGAAGGCATATACAACTAGAAGTATCTACTAACAGAACCAGCGAAGTGGTCCCAATGAGATGCACCAAAGGCTAGTGTGAGACCACTACTCAGAGTTTGGAGGTGGATAGGACATCAGACTCCAGAGAACTATAAAGTTTCCAGGACTTTTCAATGTGGACTGTGAAGGCATTGGTTCAGTGCAAGTGATCCCCCTGTGGAGAATCTGAGAGTGTGTTCACTGATGAAATATGGGGTGTAAGAAAGTAAGGTTGGACTGGGTTGAATCCTAGCACTGCAAGTCTTGATTAAATGCACCTGACTAGCTTTCACTAAGAACCAAGAAATGGGTTCACCATGTATTAGTCTGTTGGGGGTTGAACAGTGTGGAGTGTGTTGAAGCTGGTGAGTGACCAGTCAAAATGTGAGCTGTAGCTGAGAGAGACAAGTCAGGGTCTCTGTCTGAATGGAGACTGCATGGATCACCTAGGAAATCTGAGCAGTCTGTGTGTTGGTGCTGCAAAAGTATGTGTGGAAGCTGCAGGCTGTTCAGATTGAACTGTTTATTTTCTGTGATACCTTTGTGCCCAGAAGAGGATGTTTAGGTTATGAATCCATTGGAGTTTTATGAAAGCAATTAAAGTGCACATGTTTAGACCAAACTGCATTGCCTGTGTGAACTCTACTTACTGCTGGCTGTAAATCCGTACAAGGGGCAATGCCTGAAAACAATACTCTTTGCCATTGGAGTCTATAATAAGGTATTCTATAAGTAAAACAGTTTGTAACCTGACAAATCGTCTTGCTGTGATGAGTAAAGGTACTGCCACACTTAGCGATCTCGTTAGCGATCTCGATAACGACGCAATCGTTGGTGTGATCTCTTTTAGGTCGCTAGTAGCTGCCAAACAGGAGATCTCATAAACGACTCATCAGCAGTCAGCGATCTCTTTAACGACTTTGGCGGTCGTTAGGATCTGTCATTAGCATGTACTGAGCGCTTCTGATTCATAGGAATTTCCAGCATCGCTCCTGCTCTCTGCGTCCTGCTAGCCTGCTTTGCAACTTCTGCGATCCTCTCTGTGACGCAAAAGAGAACTTACAGATATTGCGATCCACTCCGTGACGCAAAACAGTCATATGCATCACAAACGAGGTCGCTCGTCATTCGCAAAAGGTGCCAAACACAGCGATTCAGGCTCACCAGCGGGACGCCAACGATCAAAAAACGGTCCAGAACTCTAGTGAACGATCAGCGACATCACAGCAGTGGCCACATTGTTGCTACATGCCACACACAACGAGGTCGCTAACGAGATCGCAAAATAGTGACGTTTTAGTGATCTCGTTAGCGATCTCGTTTGCGATCTCGTTTAGTGTGGCATACCCTTAACTGTTACGAGGTTCAAGTTATATTCCAATCTACAGTAAGTGCATGTGTGGTCCTTGATAAAACAGTATCCCAAATTGTGTGGACTTGGGTTAGGGCTGTTATTGCCCTCTGAACAATATTGGTTTGTTGTGTATGCGCTGCTGTATGAAGGTCAGGGTCCATAGATGCTAGTGACTCAAAGGTCACAATGACCCACAGAGGAGCAGAGAGGTTCCCTAGAAAGTGACTTGTGCACTCTTGGGAGTTTAATATGGAAGGGGCAGTAGGTGGCCTCATAGTGGCACAGTAAGGTCAACTGCACTGCCTATAGTCACTTAGGTACAACCCAACATAACACTTATGCATATTATCCTAGGGGTTGACCTCTTTTAGAGAATATTGGTTTCGGGGTGCAGTTTGCTATATAATTGTTCTTTATTTGCCAACCCCGGGCCCATTATTGAGTATCCATCGTAGCTCCCGATGTCTGCTATTAGCTATGATGCTGATGTCTCATTGATAGCCTGTTAGTGATATCAGCAGCGCTGAGTGGAACGTTCCATCTACATAGACAGTGCCACTGAGCTTACTGATAAATTGGCTGAAACACTATCGACATGATGTCCATACAGCAATCAATGTCAGGCAATTGGAACGTCAGTGGAGACTATGCTCTGGACCCAGGAATGGTGAGTAAAGCATGGATTGTTGTTTTTTTCATAAAAGACTGCTGCCCGTGACCAATATTTTCTAAAAACACCTTTAATTAACACTTTTACTTGTTGTTAAGGGTCTGCGGAACGTACCAAATATATAAAGTAGAGAGGTGCGTTCGCAGCCCAGGGTCCACCGTGCAAGCGGAGCCTGCTGCTAGTAAAAATGGCGCGAGAAGCAAACTCTGTTATCCCGCAGAGTCGCCAACATAAACGCCGTAATGCGCTGCGGCAATAAGTGCGAACTCTGTTATTCCACAGAGCCGCTAGAAGGAGAGCTGCAGCGCTATGTGGCGATGGGTGCGAACTCACTAGACACAACTGAGTCGCAAAGAAAACACACTAGGGCGCTGTCTAGCGTAGAAAGCGAACCCTGTTACGTCACAGGGCCGCTGAGAAAAAGTACTGTGTCCTGACAGACTTTCAGGTACACAGTTAAGTGCTAAGTGTACATAAAGCGTGATCATGTGCTAATGTCCTCGCGGGAGTCACCCGCAATCTATGGCGTCTGAACGTCAGACCCTGAATACGGCAATCAAAACTCCTCACCTGTTATGCCGGTAATCTAGGGCATCTAGGACGCCGACCCTGACCAGCTAGCACACCAAACTCCTCACCGATTAAGTCGGTATTCTAGTGGCTTATTTCAGCTGGGTCCCTAACCACACACACGCATGACCAAACTGGCGCATAGCATACAATGGTTGATATTAGCGCATGGCGGCCCAGCCATGCTACCCTTTTATAGCAACAGCTACAGGACCTGCCAGAAGCAAGGACCAATGAAACCTGCTCCAGAACACCAGCAGTAACAGGGCCTTCCTGGCGGACCAATAGGAGCTGCTGCAGCACCTGAGCACGTGACCCCCGATCTCCAATGAGAGATCTCACTCTGGGCATGCTCAGAAGGGAAAAAACAGGGCTTTGTCCCAAAGACGTCTGCTCCAGCACTGGCTATAATAGCAGATCCAGGAAAGGCAGCAGCAAGTCACTGCACAGTACTGGAGTGGGCAAGACGCTTGGACCGACGTCTCTGCTGAGCAGGCTCCACTGCGGTCGGAGATGAATGGGAGACCGCAGCAGGACTGGTTCGAGACTCCCCTTGTGCAGCAGTGGGAACTCGAACCCTAACATGGCCCCCCCTTCTCTGGGCCTCGCTGCGTTCAAAGGCAGCGATGAGCTGCGGAGCGTGGACATGCTAGGCAGGCTCCCAAGACCTATCCTCAGGCCCCTAGCCCCTCCAGTCCACCAAATAAAACTTTTTGCCCCGTACCACCTTACACTCTACGATGGCATTCACCTCATGGTCATCCGTAGATGAACCCGATGTCCCGGCAGATGACTCAGAAAACCGGGACATGAGCACGGGTTTCAGGAGGGATACGTGAAAGGTGTCGGAGATACCCAGGCGTGGTGGAAAAGCCAAACGGTATACCACAGGGTTAACCTGCTCGAGGACCTTGAAAGGACCCAGGTAGCGGGGTGCCAACTTAGTGGACTCAACTCGCAGCCTGATGTTACGGGCGGAGAGCCACACCATGTCCCCAGGAGCAAATGTTGGAGCGGGGTGCCGATGTGCGTCGGCGGAGGACCTCATCCTCTCCTTGGATGCCTGAATGGCATCCTGAGTACGGTCCCAAATGTCCCGTGCCTCCACAGCCCAGTCTGCCACCCTGGAGTCGGCGGAAGACACAGGCATGGGCACCGGAACCCGCGGATGCTGACCGTAGTTTAGGAGGAATGGAGTCTGTCCGGTGGAATCAGCCACAGCATTGTTTAGTGCAAACTCAGCCCATGGTAGCAAGGATGCCCAGTCATCCTGCCTGGCCGAGACAAAATGTCGTAGATAGGTGACCAAGGTCTGGTTGGCCCCCTCTACCAACCCATTCGTCTCAGGATGGTACGCTGAAGAGAGATTTAACTCAATACTGAGTAGACGACAAAGCTCTCTCCAGAACCGAGACGCAAATTGGGGACCTCGGTCACTGACAATTTTGTCCGGCATGCCGTGTAGACGGAAGATGTGCCTAACGAACAACGCTGCCAGAGCCCGTGCAGAAGGTAACCGTGGTAGCGGCACCAAATGCACCATTTTGGAAAAATGGTCGGTGACTACCCAAATGATGGTGCAACCCCGAGACTTGGGCAAGCCCACCACAAAGTCCATTCCAACCATCTCCCAGGGCCTGTCTGCCACCGGCAAAGGGTAAAGTAACCCAGCTGGCCGTTGTCGTGGAGACTTATTCTTGGCGCAGGAGACACACGCCCGAACATAGTCCCCAACGTCACGGACCATATGAGGCCACCAGTATGTCCTCGCCAGCAATTCAGATGTCCTCTTTGCCCCAAAGTGTCCACCCACCCTGGACGAATGTGCCCAAGAGAGTACCTCCGGTCGCAAGTTGGAAGGTACAAAAGTCTTGCCCGGGGGCACAGACTCTAGCGAAACCGGGGCCACTGTTCTCAGGCTCTCTGTGGGGACAATAAGCCGAGGCTCCTCCACCTCCTCCTCAGAGAACACCACAGAGCAGAGAGAGCGTCGGCACGAATGTTCTTCTCTCCCGAGAGGAAATGGAGTGTGAAATTAAACCCGGAGAAGAACAAGGACCATCTGGCCTGGCGAGAGTTAAGCCGCTGGGCTGTCTGCAGATACACCAAATTTTTGTGGTCGGTGAAGACTTGGAAGGGAAAGCGGGCCCCCTCCAACAGATGTCTCCATTCAGAGAAGGCCAACTTCATGGCTAGCAACTCCCTATCCCCGATGGAATAATTCCTCTCCGCTGATGTGAAGGTCTTAGAGAAGAAGAAGCAAGGATGCTTCCGACCTTGAGCATCCTTTTGGAAGAGGACTGCTCCAGCACCAACGGATGAGGCATCCACCTCCAATAAAAATGGCTTATCAACATCGGGGCGATGTAGGATGGGAGCGCTAGCAAAATGAGACTTAATAGAAGTGAAAGCCTTGGAGACCTCTTCCGACCACAATTTGGGATTTGCTCCCTTCTTGGTGAAGGGCTACCAAGGGAGCTACCAAGGTAGAGAAATGCAGAATGAACTGGTGATAGTAATTAATGAACCCCATAAAGCGCTGCACCGCTTTAAGAGAGTGGGGTTCCTGCCAGTCCATCACAGCCTGTAGTTTGGCCGGATCCATAGCCAATCCCTGGGTTGAGATGATATAACCAAGGAAAGGTAAAGACTCCAGCTCAAACATACATTTCTCTAACTTAGCATAAAGGGAATTAGCCCGTAAGAGGTCGAAGACTCTGCAGACATCTCTCCGGTGGGAGTCAATATCTGGAGAGAAGATGAGTATATCATCCAGATAGACTACGACCGAGGTAGAGAGCATATCCCGGAAGATGTCATTGACAAAGTCTTGGAAAACGGCTGGGGCATTACAGAGCCCAAAGGGCATCACCAGATATTCGTAATGCCCATCCCTGGTATTAAAAGCCGTCTTCCATTCGTCCCCCTCACGGATGTGAATCAGGTTATAAGCACCGCGCAGATCTAGTTTAGTGAATACCCTTGCTCCCCGAAGCCTATCGAAGAGCTCAGAAATCAGGGGCAACGGGTACTTGTTTTTAACGGTGATGGCGTTAAGACCCTGTAATCAATACACGGACGTAATTCTCCATTTTTCTTCTGCACGAAGAAGAATCCCGCCCCTGCCAGTGACACCGACTTCCTAATAAACCCTCTTGCCAGGTTCTCCTGAATATATTGAGACATGGCCTCTGTCTCAGGAAGAGAGAGGGGATAGACCCTTCCCCGAGGAGGTTCTGCGCCTGGCAAGAGGTCGATAGGACAGTCATAGGGGCGATGAGGCGGAAGAGTCTCCGCAGCCTTCTTGGAGAACATGTCTGCATATGACCAGTAGCACTTGGGAAGTGGAGTAAGATCTGCAGGTAACTCAGTAGTGGTAACCTGAACGCAACTCCTGACACATCTGCTTCTACATGCATCACTCCAACCCAGTATCCTACCCGAAGTCCACTCTATATGTGGGGAGTGGAAACGGAGCCAAGGTATACCTAGTAGGATCTCGTCTATTCCCTCGGGAAGGACGAGTAGGTAAATAAGTTCCTGATGGGAAGGAGATACAAACAATGCAAGTGGAACAGTCTGGTGTGTAATTTGTGAGGGCAATGTCGACCCATTCACTACTCGAACAGTCACTGATTTGTCAAGCGCCACCAGAGGTATTGCATGATGGCGAGCAAAGTTAGAGGACATGAAGTTCCCCTCTGCTCCTGAGTCCACGCAAAGGTCGGCGGTGAAAGTGGAAGTGCCTACAGTGATTGTCCCTTTAAATGTCATCTTGGAGGAAAATGCCGCTGTCTCTAGTGAACCTCCTCCCAGGGCCACTAGACGCGATCGCTTCCCTGATCGCTGTGGACATTTGTTGGCATAGTGTCCTGTCTGCTGACAAAGGTTACAGACCACGGATACTCGGACGGTCCGAGACTTAGGTCCTGCATGAGGAACCTCTGTGGCCTTTTGGGGTTCGGAGGCCAGATCGGGGGATTCGAGAGGTTTGGCAAAGGTGGGAGCCAACCGAATTCTCTGCCTACACTGGGCCCGCTCCAACCTCCGCTCGTGAAAACGGAGGTCAATGCGGGTAGATATGGAGATAAGCTTCTCCAGTGTGGCGGGAATCTCCCTGGTAGCCAAAGCGTCTTTAACATGGTCAGCCAGACCTCGCCAGTAGACTGGAATAAGAACTTTATCTGACCAGTCCAGCTCCGAGGCCAGAGTCCGAAACTGGACGGAAAACTGACTGACCAAAGACGAACCCTGTGCCAATGCCAGCAGTTGAAGTGCCGTATCGTGGGTGACCTGAGGTCCTAAAAAGACCTTTTTAAGAGCCTCCAAGAAACGAGGAGCACTCGTCACGATCGTCACGCTCCCACAGCGGCGTTGCCCACTCCAACGCTCTGCCCGAGAGTAGAGAGAGTACAAAACCCACTTGTGCCCGATCCGTGGGGAAACGTGCAGCCAGAAGCTCGAGCTGTATAGAGCACTGACTCACGAATCCCCGACATTGCTTGCTGTCACCGGCAAACTTGTCAGGAAGCGGGAGGTGGGATAATGTAGGGGCAGAGGTGGCAGAAGACAAACTGGCTGCAGCCACGCTAGCAGCCTGAACAGCGACTGCGGTAACATCCACAGCTGAGATTGTGCGCTCAAGAGCCGCCAACCTACCCTCCAGCTGCTGGATGTACTGCGATAGACGCTGGTCATCCGCCATTTTACTAGCCAGACCCTGGCGCTAATATTATGTTAAGGGTCTGCGGATCGTACCAAATATATAAAGTAGAGAGGTGCGTTCACAGCCCGGGGTCCACCGTGCAAGCGGAGCCTGCTGCTAGTAAAAATGGCGCGAGAAGCAAACTCTGTTATCCCGCAGAGTCGCCAACATAAACGCCGTAATGCGCTGCGGCAATAAGTGCGAACTCTGTTATTCCACAGAGCCGCTAGAAGGAGAGCTGCAGCGCTATATGGCGATGGGTTCGAACTCACTAGACACAACTGAGTCGCAAAGAAAACACGCTAGGGCGCTGTCTAGCGTAGAAAGCGAACCCTGTTACGTCACAGGGCCGCTGAGAAAAAGTACTGTGTCCTGACAGGCTTTCAGGTACACAGTTAAGTGCTAAGCGTACATAAAGCGTGATCATGTGCTAATGTCCTCGCGGGAGTCACCCGCAATCTATGGCGTCTGAATACCCTGAATACGGCAATCAAAACTCCTCACCGGTTATGCCGGTAATCTAGGGCATCTAGGACGCCGACCCTGACCAGCTAGCACACCAAACTCCTCACCGATTAAGTCGGTATTCTAGTGGCTTATTTCAGCCGGGTCCCTAACCACACACACGCACGACCAAACTGGCGCATAGCATACAATGGTTGATATTAGCGCATGGCGGCCCAGCCATGCTACCCTTTTATAGCAACAGCTACAGGACCTGCCAGAAACAAGGACCAATGAAACCTGCTCCAGAACACCAGCAGTAACAGGGCCTTTCTGGCGGACCAATAGGAGCTGCTGCAGCACCTGAGCACGTGACCCCCGATCTCCAATGAGAGATCTCACTCTGGGCATGCTCAGAAGGGAAAAAACAGGACTTTGTCCCAAAGACGTCTGCTCCAGCACTGGCTATAATAGCAGATCCAGGAAAGGCAGCAGCAAGTCACTGCACAGTACTGGAGTGGGCAAGACACTTGGACCGATGTCTCTGCTGAGCAGGCTCCACTGCGGCCGGAGATGAATGGGAGACCGCAGCAGGACTGGTTCGAGACTCCCCTTGTGCAGCAGTGGGAACTCGAACCCTA
Source organism: Oophaga sylvatica (assembly GCA_033576555.1). Taxonomy (NCBI): domain Eukaryota; kingdom Metazoa; phylum Chordata; class Amphibia; order Anura; family Dendrobatidae; genus Oophaga; species Oophaga sylvatica. The sequence goes on from JARQOD010000003.1 coordinate 326,876,409, forward strand.
AAACTTGTAATCTTAACAACATGTGTGTTAAATAGGAGCTCTTTTTACTCTCTGATAGGTTAACAGGCCCTACTGTCTGTGTATCTGTAGTGATGGGTAAGCACAGAGGAATACAGTACAGACCAAAAGTTTGGACACACCTTCTCATTTAAAGATTTTTCTGTATTTTCATGACTATGAAAAATTGTACATTCACACTGAAGGCATCAAAACTATGAATTAACACATGTGGAATTATATACTTAACAAAAAAGTGTGAAACAACTGAAAATATGTCTTATATTCTAGGTTCTTCAAAGAAGCCACCTTTTGCTTTGATGACTGCTTTGCACACTCTTGGCATTCTCTTGATGAGCTTCAAGAGGTAGTCACTGGGAATGGTTTTCACTTCACAGGTGTACCCTGTCAGGTTTAATAAGTGGGATTTCTGGCCTTATAAATGGGGTTGGAACCATCAGTTGTGTTGTGCCGAAGTCTGGTGGATACACAGCTGATAGTCCTACTGAGCAGACTGTTAGAATTTGTATTATGGCAAGAAAAAAGCAGCTAAGTAAAGAAAAACGAGTGGCCATCATTACTTTAAGAAATGAAGGTCAGTCAGTCTGAAAAATTGGGGAAACTTTGAAAGTGTCCCCAAGTGCAGTAGCAAAAACCATAAAGCGCTACAAAGAAACTGGCTCACATGAGGAACGCCCCAGGAAAGGAAGACCAAGAGTCACCTCTGCTTCCGAGGATTAGTTTATCCGAGTCACCAGCCTCAGAAATTGAAGGTTCTAGCAGCAGACACATCTCTACAACAACTGTTAAGAGGAGACTTTGTGCAGCAGGCCTTCATGGTAAAATAGCTGCTAGGAAACCACTGCTAAGGACAGGCAACAAGCAGAAGAGACTTGTTTGGGCTAAAGAACACAAGGAATGGACATTAGACCAGTGGAAATCTATGCTTTGGTCTGATGAGTCCAAATTTGAGATCTTTGGTTCCAACCACCGTGTCTTTGTGTGACACAGAAAAGGTGAACGGATGGACTCTACATGCCTGGTTCCCACCGTAAAGCATGGAGGAGGTGGTGTGATGGTGTGGGGGTGCTTTGCTGGTGACTCTGTTGGCGATTTATTCAAAATTGAAGGCATACTGAACCAGCATGGCTACCACAGCATCTTGCAGCGGCATGCTATTCCATCCGGTTTGCGTTTAGTTGGACCATCATTTATTTTTCAACAGGACAATGACCCTAAACACACCTTCAGGCTGTGTAAGTGCTATTTGACCAAGAAGGAGAGTGATGGGGTGCTACGCCAGATGACCTGGCCTCCACAGTCACCAGACCTAAGCCCAATCGAGATGGTTTGGGGTGAGCTGGACCGCAGAGTGAAGGCAAAAGGGCCAACAAGTCCTAAGCATTTCTGGGAACTCCTTCAAGATTGTTGGAAGACCATTTCCAGTGACTACCTCTTGAAACTCATCAAGAAAATGCCATGTGTATGCAAAGCAGTCATCAAAGAAAAAGGTGGCTACTTTGAAGAACCTAGAATATAAGACATATTTTCAGATGTTTCACACTTTTTTGTTAAGTATATAATTCCACATGTTTTAATTCATAGTTTTGATGCCTTCAGTGTGAATGAACAATTTTCATAGTCATGAAAATACAGAAAAATCTTTAAATGAGGTGTGTCCAAACTTTTGGTCTGTACTGTATATCAGCGCTATGTAAGTAACAGGAAGGAAATATAATAAGCTCATGGCATGAGAAATACAAACAATATTGTCAATAAAAACAAATAGATTTTATGTAACTCCCTGACATTTTATATAATGCATGTCCAGAATAAATAATTTCTGCTTTCGTTGATAGATAGAATTAGATTCATGATTGAATAGATGAGTAGCTCTGGACTTTGTGGATTTAACTTGAAATTGATACTTTGGAAGAGTTTATATACTTGTAGTTACGACATTCCCTTGATACGAACATCTGCCCAACTAGCGGGTTTTACCGTTCTTCATTATAGACCCCGTCTTCACCCTTCCTCTTCAGTGACCAGAAATTAATGTATAGTCTCCAAAAGATAAAAGCTTGAAGAGTAGCGAAATCTACAAAAAGCAAAATTCTAATTACATTTTGAGGGCTTCACTTTGGGGATAAGGCAGAATACCGATATTCCAGGCATATTTTAATAGCTACATGTAGTGAAGCCTGAAGTCTATTGCATTCGGAATGACCAGCTGTCCTTCCCCACATTATATATTACACATTTTTCAATGCAGTCAGGTAACCTCAGGTCTTAATAAAAGTTTAAAAAGTTCACTAGACTTTAAATACGGTAGATTTTTGTATTTGGAGACATTGGAATCTCTATCTATTATGTAGCCAGAGTTTTAGTGACTGAGCTGTAGTAATGAACGTTCTGGTCATTTTTTTCCAGATACTATTTTACTGAGGGGACATTTTTCACTTTAATTTTATACATGTTTTTGGATATTTATGGCTCGGCTTGATACCTTTAATAAGTGTATTCATTAGAATATGTAACGATTAACTGATTATTCCTTTACCAACAGGCATGGAGATCAAAGCAGAGGGACAGATCCTCTATTTTGGCTCAAATTCTAATACAATAATGAGCCATGAAGATCAAGTAGAAGACGACCCTGTTTGGATCTGACTCATAACAGCCTATTCGTGATTCACGATTTGTTTCCAAAAACCTTATAACATTTTACAGATAATAGACAGGGCCCTCATGAAAGAACAGTGTATGGGCTCCTTGCTATCTAATAGTTCAAAATGTTTTGCTGAAGTCACTTTGGATGTGGCACTGATCTCTGCTTTTTAAACAGGCCAGGTCCTCTTTTACAACGCACACTGACAGTGCGCTCCTTTTTTCTGATCAGAGCCGGCGAGCGAGTGCACTGTTACTATGTATATTACACAGTGAAAGGAATCTACTGAGCATACATCGGAATTGATAAACGATTCATACTCAATAGAGCAGCCCCTCAAATGGATATCAATGATGATGTTTAATTTCAGGGAGGGGGCAGAGGTAGTGACCTTTTGCCCCTGATGAAAACTCATTTGATTATCCCAGCATTCACTGGGATTCTCAAACAAGAGACATCACAGAGGAAACAGTTGAAAAAATAAATTAGGCATTCAGAATAGTGAGAGAATGACAGGGACTTTTTAATTAAAGTATATAAGAAAACTGATTAATTATAACATTAAACAGATAGGGATTTAAGATTAAAATAAATTTTAGACTGGACCAAATCTTTAAGGCTGCTATACAATATCTGTACCCACCACCACCAGATGCAATTTATAATACTAGTGTTTTCCTATATGAACCCCGGTCAGGCACCAGGGAAAGCCTCTGATCACGTATGTTTTTTTCTGAGAATGGGCTGAATTAGAAAAATACCAAGGTTCTTTTAAATAGTCAAAGTACAACCGTCATTTTTATTTTTATTTCAGAAATCAATAGTACTCATGAAAATAAGAAACTTGGTAACATATCTTATCAGAGAAATCATCATCTTACTCCTCCTGGCTTTATCAGTCATTTTCCAAATAATCAATTCAAGGGTGAAATCTGTATTCTGTAAAGACTGATTGCTACTGAGATAGAAGATGACAATTGTTTTCTATAAGATGTACAAGAAAGGAGGGAAGAGCTACATAGAATAAGCAGCAACTTCCATCTCCTACCTCTGTAATGTAAAAATCTGTCTTCACTGAATACAGATTTTGCCCCAAAATTGAGAAATTTGAAAATGAATGATCAGTTCTGGAGGAGAAAGAAACTGATTTTTCCTATAAGATGTATTACAATGTTGCGTATTTTCAAGTGTACTATTAATTTATGAAATAAAAATGAAAACAACTGTTACTCGAGATGAGTGGTGCAAGATATTTTACATTGGAGAGGAAAATTGGATTTCCTGTTGGGATACTCTGTCAGAGAACGTTTATGCTACAGTGCCATGTAAAAGTTTGGGCACCCCTGATCAAAATTACTGGGATTGTGAACAGTTAAGCAAGTTGAAGATGAAATGATCTCTAAAAGGGCTGAAGCTAAAGATGACACATTTACTCTGTATTTTAGGCAAAAAAAAAATATTGTCATTTTTTACATTTTAGAAATTACAAAAATTAAAATGAGCAGATGCAAATGTTTGGACACCTTTGGAGATTTATATTCTCAGATATCTTTGATCAAGGTTTCAGACCTTAATTAGCCGGTTAGGGTTATGGCTTGTTCACTATCATCGTTAGGAAAGGCCAGGTGAAGCAAATTTCCCAGCCTTATCAAAACCAAGCCTCCTCTAATCTTGTGCCAAGAACAGCAGCCATCGGTTCTTCTAAGCAGCTGCCTACTACTTTGAGAATGAAAATGGTGGAGGCTCAAAAAGCAGGAGAAATCTATAAGAAGATAGCAAAGCGTTTTCAAGTTGTCCTTTCCTCAGTTCGAAATGTAATTAAGAAACATCAGTTAACAGGAACAGAGGAGGTCAAGATAAGGTCTGGAAGACCAAGCACTATTTTAGTGAGAGTTGGTCGCAGGATAGCTAGAGAGTCAAAACCCCCGCTTGACTGCCAAAGACCATCAGAAAGATTTAGCAGACTCTGGAATTGTGGTACATTGTTCTGCTGTTCAGAGAAACCTGCACAAATATGGCCTTCATGGAACAGTCATCAAAAGAAAACCTCTCATGCGTCCTCAACATTCAGCAACAGAAGTATGCAAAAGAACATCTAAACAAGCCTGATGCATTTTGAAAACAAATCTTGTGGACCGATGGGGTTAAAATAGAACTCTTTGGCCAAAATGATCAGAGGTATGTGTGGAGAAGAAAGGGCTGAGAATTTTAGGAAAGGAACATCTTGTCAACTGTTAAGCATGGGATTGGATCAATCATGCTTTGGGGTTGTGTTGCAGCCAATGGCACAGTAAACATTTCATGGGAAGAGGGAAGAATGGATTCAATAAAATTTCCACAAATTCTTGAGACAAACATAACACCATCTGTAAAAAAGCTGAAATTGAAAAGAGGATGACTTCTACAAATGGATAATGATCCTAAACACACGTCTAAATCCACAATAGACTACCTCAAAAGGCACAAGCTGAAGATTTTACAATGGCCCTCACAGTCCGCTGATCTGAACATCATTGAAAATCTGTGTCTTGACCTCAAAATAGCAGAGGATACAAGACAACCCAGGAATATCACAGAACTGGAAGAATTTTCCAAGGAAGAATGGATGAAAATCCCTCAAACAAGAATTGATAGACTCTTGGCTGGCTAGAAAAAGCATTTACAAGCTGTGTTACTTTGAAAAGGAGGTGCTACTAGGTACTAACCATACAGGGTGTCTAACCGTTTGCATTTTCCTTTCATGTAATTTTTAAAATGCAAAAGATGAAAATATACAGTACAGACCAAAAGTTTGGACACACCTTCTCATTTAAAGATTTTTCTGTATTTTCATCACTATCAAAATTGTACATTCACACTGAAGGCATCAAAACTATGAATTAACACATGTGGAATTATATACTTAACAAAAAAGTTTGAAACAACTGAAAATATGTCTTATATTCTAGGTTCTTCAAAGTAGCCATCTTTTTCTTTGATGACTGCTTTGCACACTCTTGGCATTCTCTTGATGAGCTTCAAGAGGTAGTCCCTTTTGCCTTCACTCTGCAGTCCAGCTCACCCCAAACCATCTTGATTTGGTTCAGGTCTGGTGACTGTGGAAGCCAGGTCATCTGGCGCAGCACCCCATCACTCTGCTTCTTGGTCAAATAGCCCTTATACAGCCTGGAGGTGTGTTTGGGGTCATTGTCCTGTTGAAAAATAAATGATGGTCCAACTAAACGCAAACCGGATGGAATGGCATGCTGCTGCAAGATGCTGTGGTAGTCATGCTAGTTCAGTATGCCTTCAATTTTGAATAAATCCCCAATAGTGTCACCAGCAAAGCACCCCCACACCATCACACCTCCTCCTCCACGCTTCACGGTGGGAACCAGGCATGTAGAGTTCATCCGTTCACCTTTTCTGCGTTGCACAAAGACACGATGGTTGGAACCAAAGATCTCAAATTTGGATTCATCAGACCAAAGCACAGATTTCCACTGGTCTAATGTCCATTCCTTGTGTTCTTTAGCCCAAACAAGTCTCTTCTGCTTGTTGCCTGTCCTTAGCAGTGGTTTCCTAGCAGCTATTTTACCATGAAGGCCTGCTGCACAAAGTCTCCTCTTAACAGTTGTTGTAGAGATGTGTCTGCTGCTAGAACTCTGTGTGGCATTGACCTGGTCTCTAATCTGAGCTGCTGTAAACCTGCCATTTCTGAGGCTGGTGACTCGGATAAACTTATCCTCAGAAGCAGAGGTGACGCTTGGTCTTCCTTTCCTGGGGCGGTCCTCATGTGAGCCAGTTTCTTTGTAGCGCTTGATGGTTTTTGCAACTGCACTTGGGGATACTTTCAAAGTTTTCCCAATTTTTCGCACTGACTGACCTTCATTTCTTAAAGTAATGATGGCCATACATTTTTCTTTACTTAGCTGCTTTTTTCTTGCCATAATACAAATTCTAACACTTGTATTCAGTAGGACTATCAGCTGTGTATCCACCAATACAACTGATGGTCCCAACCCCATTTATAAGGCCAGAAATCCCACTTATTAAACCTGACAGGCCACACCTGTGAAGTGAAAACCATTTCCGGTGACTACCTCTTGAAGCTCATCAAGAGAATGCCAAGAGTGTGCAAAGCAGTCTTTAAATGAGAAGCTGTGTCCAAACTTTTGGTCTGTTCTGTATACCGGTATATATTTGTTGTCTAAAATACAAAGGAAATGTGTATTCTTTCTTTCTTTCTTTTCTTTCTTTCTTTCTTTCTTTCTTTCTTTCTTACTTTCTTTCTTTCTTCTTTCCTTAACACTAAATCCTTTTTTTGGATCTTGTGTTGCTGAATTTGATGGATTAAGAAATGGTTAACATCTCATCGGCATCTCAATTAATAGACCTTCTTAATTCATTTGCAATAACAAAAGACAAAGACCAAACTCTTATTTAGAGCAGTAACCTCTGCCGGGAGTACAATGAATTGCTTTTAAATCATCCTCATTTAATCGCACACAGATTGTCAAGGAAAAATTTAGTATAATCTAGTTATGATTTTGTAGTCCCCTAGGGCTTTCAGTTGGGCTTAATCCTATTCATAGTCTAAATGACCTGCCATGCACGGTGCGGTATGTGTACCAAATCATCGTTGGAGATGTAGGCTGTGACTGGTAATTTATCACCCGGCTACATCATGAGCCCGAGACGAAGATTTGACTTTAAACATGGACAGAATCTCTTAGTCGATGGAGCTGAATAATTCAGAATTTAAAAATTCTGTCATAGTAAAATATACAATCGTTATATTTAACTGTGCTGATAGAGAGAAGCAATCAGGTTGTCATCTCAGTGTATGGTGATACTGTCTCCGCTGGTTTCAGGCTGCTTTAATTCTCTCTTGTAATCAGATGGGATTCTCCCAGGGTTTGCAGAAGGAAAGGCAAGAAATCTAATCAGACTTGCAAACTGCATCATAGCTCTGGATGTTGCCGCTTTTAAAATTGTTACGTTTCGATAAAATGGTAGCAAGTTTATTTTATAAGGTAATCTGCCGAGCAGGTGTGTTCTTTGTTTGGTTTTGCAGTACAGATCAGTATGGGGTTCTCTCTTCTTTAGCGGCTCACACGAAGCTCAACTCTTCAACCTGTCTTCAAGATTAGAAGGGAATTGGTCCAGATGAGTTTCGGGTGGTGAGAGTTTATGTTAGAGACTATATCATTGTGGATAACGTAAAGCTTGTCAATGTGTAATGGCCTTAAAGGGTTTTTCCCTATAAATAAATTGTTCCTAGAACATATTCCTACGTATGATTATAATAAATGGTGTTATGCATAGAAATGCAATATCAGGGCTGATTTTGAGTACCAGTAAACAACTAGTTGGTAGTACCGTTGTGTATAGAAAGGAAAAAGTTAATGGTCTCTGCATTTTTCTAGCTCAGACCAACTTCATTCCAGTGATAGTGGGGTTTCCAGAAGTTGGACTTATCATAAAGTTCTAGCATATCCTAGATTCCTATTCTCTTATTTTAAGGAAAATAACAACTTTGTCCAGCTAAGGACTAGTAATTATATTAGTGGTGTAAGGCCGACCTTGTGAAATGGACCCACTAAGCCCCAGGTCCAGGTGGGCTCATGAAATGGACACACTAAGCCCCAGGTCCAGGAGGGCTTATGAAATGGACCCACTAAGCCCCAAGTCCAGGTGGACTCATGGAATTGACCCACTAAGCCCCAGGTCCAGATGAGCTCATGATCCCTGGGCATCGGTGTAGCTGGGAGGATGGCGCTTGGGGTATGAGGATGTGGCACAAACAGGAGTCTTGGGAGCCGCAGGATGCATGAAATGAAGTATGCAGTAATGGAAGTTCACAAAACTAGAGTCTTGAATAACAATTAGAACTAACAAGTGTGTGTCCTAATGGGCCTTATAAGGCCTAGGGAGATGTTGTCACATGCCTGGAAACCTGCAAAGCCCGACGTGAAGCCCAACAGAGGGCAGCAGATCAAGATGAAGTAAGCAAAGCCCGGACGAGGGACAGTTGTGTAACAAGTGAACACTATTACAATGACCATATTAGTTGAAGACCTTAATAGCTGAGAAATAGTTAAATAGCTGGATATTATTTTAGAAGAAAAAAGTTATAGCATAAAAGAGAAAAAAAAAATAATACTGTAAGATGCAAAATAAAGCACATTTCAGCCAATAGCTATGGTTCAGAGCTGCATTCACAATTCTGCTGGCTGCTATTAAAAGACGGAGTAACTTGTCGACAGACATGCTCTTAGCATGCTATTTTGCAGACAGTCCAGGGGCGGAACTATAGTGGAAGCAGGGGAAGCAGCTGCCACAGGGCCCGGGCTAGAAGGGGGCCCGTCCCTGCTGCAGCTTCCCTGTGGTTTAGGAGCAAAAAGGGGGGCCCGAGCACGCTGGCAAATGGATCCGCGCTCGGGCTCCCTCCCAACATTTTGTTCAGGCTTCTGACTCTGAACGCTGATGCATAACAACACTGTGTTGTTTTAAAGAGACACTACAGTGTTGTAAATGCAGACAGCGAACAGAAATGAGCACTGTAGCTTTAAGCTGCGGCCCAGTGCATTATGGTCCGTCTGTCACAGCGTGTGTGCATGTGGGGGCGGACAGCAGACGGCCAGGCAGACCACATGAAGCAGCAGGCTGACTGGACAAGCAGGTGGAAGCCCGGGCGAGCAGGGTGAGTACCGTGAGTCTCTCAACAGTGAGAAGAGGCTTGGCTGCTCAATGGTGACTGGGAGGGCAGGTGCAGGCAGGATCTAACAGGGCCCACATTCAACAGGGCCCAGGCCCCAGGCTGCAGTGCAGGGGGCCCACATTCAACAGGGCCCAGGCAGCAGGGGGCCCACATTCAACACAGGGCCCAGGTAGCAAGGGGCCCGCATTCCAACAGGGCCTCGGGCTCCTGGGCCCTGTTTGACGCAAGCCTCAAGTCACCACTAACCTCCCCCTGGGCCCTGTTGGGCACGGGACCTCAGTCACCAGTAGCCTCCCCCTGGCCCAGTAACAGCCTCATGGTTGCCTCAAGTGACGAGTGACACCCTGATCTCTGCTACATGTGACAAGTAACAACCTCAGCTCTGCTACATGTAACAAGTAACAACCTCAGCTCTGCTACATGTGACAAGTAGCAACCTCAGCTCTGCTACATGTGACAAGTAGCAACCTCGGCTCTGCTACATGTGACAAGTAGCAACCTCAGCTCTGCTACATGTGACAAGTAACAACCTCAACTCTGCTACTTGTGACAAGTAGCAACCTCAGCTCTGCTATTTGTGACAAGTAACAACCTCAGCTCTGCTCATGTGACAAGTAACAACCTCAGCTCTGCTCATGTGACAAGTAGCAACCTCAGCTCTGCTACATGTGACAAGTAACCTCAGCTCTGCTACATGTGACAAGTAACCTCAGCTCTGCTACATGTGACAAGTAACAACCTCAGCTCTGCTACATGTGAAAAGTAACCTCAGCTCTGCTACATGTGACAAGTAACAACCTCAACTCTGCTACTTGTGACAAGTAGCAACCTCAGCTCTGCTATTTGTGACAAGTAACAACCTCAGCTCTGCTCATGTGACAAGTAACAACCTCAGCTCTGCTCATGTGACAAGTAGCAACCTCAGCTTCTGCTACATGTGACAAGTAACCTCAGCTCTGCTACATGTGACAAGTAACCTCAGCTCTGCTACATGTGACAAGTAACAACCTCAGCTCTGCTACATTTGACAAGTAACAACGTCAGCTCTGCTACATGTGACAAGTAGCAACCTCGGCTCTGCTAGATGTGACAAGTAACAACCTCAGCTCTGCTACATGTGACAAGTAGCAACCTCAGCTCTGCTCATGTGACAAGTAACAACCTCAGCTCTGCTCATGTGACAAGTAGCAACCTCAGCTCTGCTACATGTGACAAGTAACCTCAGCTCTGCTACATGTGACAAGTAACAACCTCAGCTCTGCTACATTTGACAAGTAACAACGTCAGCTCTGCTACATGTGACAAGTAGCAACCTCGGCTCTGCTAGATGTGACAAGTAACAACCTCAGCTCTGCTACATGTGACAAGTAGCAACCTCAGCTCTGCTCATGTGACAAGTAACAACCTCAGCTCTGCTCATGTGACAAGTAACAACTTCAGCTCTGCTACATGTGACAAGTAGCAACCTCAGCTCTGCTACATGCGAGGAGTGACAGCCTCATCTCTGCTACATGCGCGGAGTGACAGCCTCAGCTTTGCTATACAAGTATCAGAGCTGAGGCTGTCACTCCTCATATGTTGCAGAGATGAGGCTGTCACTCCTTACATGTAGCAGAGCTGAGGCTGTCACTCCTCGAATGTAGCAGAGCTGAGGCTGTCCCTACTCACATGTAGCAGAGCTGAGGCTGTTCCTCCTCACATGTAGCAGAGCTGAGGCTGTCACTCCTCACATGTAGCAGAACTGAGTCTGTCACTCCTCACATGTAGCAGAGCTGAGGCTGTCACTCCTCACATGTAGCAGAGCTGAGGCTGTCACTCCTCACATGTGTAATTGGTGAGGGCGTGGTGCAGAAGTACGGTATACAGAACAATCTTAGATTATTCTGTATACCGGACTGTTGTTCTACTGAATAAATCATCTGTTTTGAAAGCAATTTGCAGGCTGGATTACAAGTTTCTTCACATATTTACTCTGGAGAAAGCCTACCTTTGTCACTACCTCAGTTGCTTCCTGGGAGTTGGTTCCTTTCTGTTATTTAACTATCATTACTCCAAAAACCTCTAATTTTGGATAATAAAGGTATCTTTCTTAACACAACTTGGGTAGACCGGGATTGGCAACGCACGCGAGGGGGGGGGCCCCATTGTGAAGTTTGCTGTGGGGCCCTGCCGTTCCTAGTTACGCCCCTGAGACAGTCTTTTCTTCTAAAGACTAGTGTCCTCTTCCTCGAGTAACAATTGGAATTTGAATGATCAGAACAAGCTCTGGGAAATTTCAGCTTGAAAAGTTGCAAAACTGTGAATGCATCTCTGTAATATTATATGCAGCGCTACTTAAGTCTCGTATTCACAAATGTAATTAATTTCTTTTGAAGATTAATTCTATAACTAAATATTAAAATGTACTCCAAAGTGAGAAAAACCTTTATTCCCTCTAGAAATGAGGAAAGCTATTCAGTTATCCAATGACTTACCCAATGTCATAGGTAGCCAGAGCCTGGGACAAGGCAAATATTTTGTGCCCTGTAACCAGTGAATGAATCAATTGGACTCCCTGAAACTCTTTCACCAGTCCAGCATTGAACATCTTATCCCTCAAGCAAATATATTGCATTTTATTTAATTATTTAATCATTTTAATCTTTTATAATGCTTATTTTATTTAGTCGTATCACTATCCTAAACCTAGTTTTGACCATAGTTCTATCCTTAACCCTTATCCTGGCCTTAGCCCTAACCCTTATATTAGCGCTATCCCTATACCTAGCACTATCCCTAACACTAGTCCTAACCATTACCATTGTGATAGCGACAAACCTTGGCCTAACTCTAGTTCTAGCTCAAACCTTAGTCCTAATTTGTAGAAATGAGCCAATTGATTATATTCAAATGTAATTTGTGTAGAATTTTAGGAGATTTGCTGAACCTGGAGTACACAAACAATTTGCGATTTGATTTGCGCGAATCACAAAACATGCCCAAGGCAGATATCACATCCCAGAGGATAGCACAGCCATCATATAGTATAGCACATCATACAATATAGCACAGCCTGTCTTAGCCTGTATAAAAGCTGAAGCAGGGAATGCTGTGCAGCAATCATTTGGGGTGAATCTGTTTAGTGAGAGGATGTTACAGCTCACAGCTTAGCAGTTAAAATAGGGAGAAAATTCTAATAAAAACCTTTGTGTGCAATGTAAAGATAGTGTCTGTGATAAAAAAAGAAGTTAAGAATGGCTACCATCCGCTTACTCATAGTATAAGAAAGCAGCTGGACAGGTCCTGGAAGGAAGATATGTGTCACCGAGGTACATAGACTTGGTGATGTGAAACACAGAGAAGCAGGCTCCAGCAAATATAGTGCTGAGAGGTGATTGAATGGGTCCAGATTTTGCGTCCAGGTTTTAGGAACTACTGGAAGAGCTGGACAGGACTGGTCGTTCCCATCTTCCAATCCACGAGGTGCAGCTGGTGTTAAAGGGCAGCTGAACTGCTTCATAATGGTATGTGAGTGAAACAAGAAGAGACCTGGGAGGAGTTGTTCAGAGTCATCTGGGGGCTGACTGAGTACAGAGCAAATTCTACCTACTATGGGACTGTTTATTTTATGTTATATCCTTTTGTGGCTTAAGAACAGCTGTTTATTTTTGCTTTTGAAGTGTTATGGGCTTTTTACCAAACCTTCCTGCTTAAGACAAGAACTTTGTCTCTGTGTGAACATCACCGAGCTGCCTGAAAGCGAGTGAATTCCTACAATTGGTGGTTTTGAATGCAGGCAGCTGGGAAGCGATTGTACAGGCACAATGTTCTTGTCTCATAACATGTCAGCAGAACAAGGGCTTCTCTTTCACTCTGCTCTGTTGATCAGGCATGACTGCTGATGTCCTGTTGATTGACAGTCGGCTCCCCGCAGCGTAACTGCAGGGAGACGGCTGTCAATCAGCATGTCGGCAGTCACGCCCTGTTTACAGAACAGCCTGAAAGAGGAAGAGCAGCTCTGTTTACATGAAGCAGTAGATTGTCTGTGATTGCTCTGAGCTAGTGCCGGGAGGAACGGGTAGGTGGATAACAAATACTTGCCTGTTAGTTCTTAACCCCATGAGAAAAACATTAAAATATTTCTAGATAACTCTTTTAAAGGCAGTACCACCAGTAACAGATTCCTTGCACTCATTGCTGCAGTTAAAGATGGTTCAAGTTCTGAGCCTCTTGGTGAGTACCGCTATGCTTGTGTACAGCCTCGGATGTCTAACCATCATGCACTGTCCCTCTCCAGCTGTATAACCACTAAGATAATGTGCCTCTATGTAGAGCGGTAAAGGGAAGATTGTTGTTTTTTTATAGATCGCTACCATCAGTTCCTTTAAGTCTAACCATATCAAAGTGGCTTTGTCCACATCACCAGTGCTAGACCAGGCAGAATAGTAGACTGCTATCTCAACCACTTTCAGCCACGACGACTTTTACAGCCTCGGTGGGTGTTGCAGATATCATCATTAGGCCTGTAAATGTATTGTACATGTAATCCATAGCTGCAATAACACACACGAAAACAAAAAGGGCAACAACCCTTTGTTCTAAGAGTAAAGCGATGGAGAAAATGTGCCCCTCTCCTCTCTTTATGTAATATTATTTTCTCTCTGGGGAATGCCAGCAGACAAATGATAAAGGACAGCCATACAACGTATGCACACAGGGATCAAAGCCGGCTTTATTACATTCATATACATTATATAACCAGTTTTTCACTCTTTGTCTAGAGGTAAAGAACCTTGTCCTTGGCGGACGCTGTACACAACTGATTGGCTGATGTTGGGAGCGGCATAACAAGCCTAAAGAATGGGAGTAGGTTCATTCCAGATATTTTAATAAATGAAATTGCATGGGATTGTTGAAAAGAAAAAGCTTGTTTTATTGCCTTGACCTTGTATGAAACCTTTTAAACGCTGTCAATGTGCGTTGTGCGACAACAGTATTTAATACTAAGCCTTTTATGCAAGGGGAGAAAGAAACTTGAGTGCAGTAATATTGTAAGGCCATGTTGTCTACACAAGGTGTACTTGTTCAAGGCACACGGCAAATGCTTGAAAATCTTTTAATCCCATTTGGATTTTTTATTTCCACAACTATGTTCAATTACTTTATTTATCTTTATAGGGGTTGAATCTCCATTTTTTCTGGTACAAAGCTCTAGGTCTCCAAGAACCAAAATAAATTAAAAAAACTAATAGAAAGATAAAATTTTGTCTGCCTGTAGCCACCACTAGAGGGAGCTCACCATATATGTTGACCTCAAGTGTCTGCCAACCAGCTGAAGTCTGAATTCAGCTCTGAAGGATAATAGAGTTTGTAGCTTAGGACTAGTACCACATTATTGTGCTGTACTGTATTACACTTCTTTAAAAGGGTGAGATTTACTCCCAGCCCAAAGAGATTAGGTGGGGTCACCATCATCATCGTCATGATGAATGGCATAGAAAATACATGATATGTCTCAGAACCATTGTGTTTGAGAAGATCGCGTAGATGGACAAGCAGTGGGATTTATTTGGCACTTGTTTTTCTATGTGTGAAGATAATAAAGCTGGTGTGGGCAATTTTGACCCTAATTCACTATGTTGGAGTGAAAATGGCAATGGTGAGCGTTAATTGACCCACAACTTGTCGCATCATGGATGATTTAAAAAATAAAATTGGAAGACACAATAGTCTTTTAATACTTAAAGGGAGTGTCTAATGAGTACCACATCTTTATAAATAGAGGCTGGCCGAGCAATCAGCTCAGGTTATGTGGTGAGGCTGCAGTAGCCTCACATTTACCCTGCATAATCAATATGCAGTACGTGTAGCTATAAGTGATTTCTGCTAGCGGCTGTCCACAATGTCTATATGCCTTAATAAGTATTTATACGGCCATCCCATAAAAGCAGATATTGCCATACTGATATAACTTGGAGAAGTCCGGCCGTACTAGTCGTCTACATACGTTCCAGTAAATACACTTGATTTTTACATTAATTGTTATGCCCGTGGTCCTCCTCTGCTGTACTCCTTAATAAACAACGCACGGAGATTTACATTAATGGCTAATTATCCTGTAAAACAGAACAGTAGGGGTAAAATTGCTGAAGAGATCACCTGCTAATATTGGTAATTAATATATAACGATATTGCTATTTAATAGACTTTGGCAATAACACGCCAGTATGTTTAAGATTCCATTAGTGACTCTCCATTAACAGATTACAAAAACTATTACCCATAAGAGCGTGACACAATACTCTCGTAATTCCTAAAATGAGACAAAACTAGGGTTTATATATATAGCACAACAGTGTAAGTATAACCGCTATAAGGACTGCTACAACACTGATCAATAAGGGGGAAATATCGCTGATATATGTGAAAGGAGCTCAGTGATACTTGCCATAGAGTCTGGTTACATTATTTGACACATCACAATGATAGTCAGAAAATGTTAAAAACTAAGTTATATCTAGATAGATAGATAGATAATAGATAGATAATAGATACAAGATAAAAGATATAATATGAGATATATGGATAGATAGATAGATAGATAGATAGATAGATAATAGATAGATAGATAGATAATAGATAGATAGATCATAGTTAGATACATAATAGATAAATACAGCAGATAGATAGATAGATAGATAGATAGATAGATAGATAGATAATAGATAGATAGATACATAGTTAGATACATAATAGATAAATACAGCAGATAGATAGATAGATAGATAGATAGATAGATAGATAGATAGATAGATAGATAGATAGATAGATAGATAGATACATAGTTAGATCATAATAGATAAATACAGCAGATAGATAGATAGATAGATAGATAGATAGATAGATAGATAGATAGATAGATAGATAGTAGATAGATAGATAGATAGATAATAGATATCTATGCATCATGAATGCTACTATATTGAAAAGACAACTAACTCAGACACGTGGGTATGATAAGTGAATATTAAGTAAGACGATCACTCAAGATAGTCAAATTAGGATTAGCATACAGAGCTCATCTGGGTGCTGAGACCCCTACTGATTGTTCAAATAGGGTGGGCAAAGGCACTTTGGCTATCCATGAGCACAAAAAGAGAGGTATATGGGCTCAATAGAAAGTTTATGTCTGTTTACTCTATGGGGATTAGATGAGAGCTTTTGCCCCTAATTTAAAGTAATCAATAGGCGTTTAAGTACCTGACCGCCCACCAATTAACACTAATTAAAAGTTTTTTTGCATAAAAAATATTTCATGTGATAATATATCAGTTGCCTTTAGTCACCACTAGAGGGAGCTTACTGCATTCTGTGTACATTGAACTCAATAACAAAACAGTAATATCCTTAGCTCCCTCTAGTGGTGACTGCTGTCAAGAAATATATTAGGCTGTGGTTCCACGGTCCGGAACCACAGCGCTTTGGACGGAGTGGAAATTCCGCACCGCCTAAAGCCCCGCCCCCTTTTGAACGCGCGCTCATTCCGGATGTGTTCCGGACACCTCCGAAACACATCCGGAATGATCACAGGGCTGCACAGCCCTGTGTTATTTTCCCTTGCGGCGACGCAGCGTCGCCGCAAGGGACTAGGACATTCTGCGGTCTGAAAAGACGCGCCGCATGTCCGGAAACGCAGGTCTTCCGCCTGCGTGTTTTACAGCATAGTGGAGACGGGATTTCTTGAAATCCCCTCCACTATGCGTAACATCTGGACGCTGCGTGTTTGACGCTGTGCCAACGCACAGCGTCAAACACGCAGCTAATCCGGACTGTTTCCTGATAGTGGAAACATACCCTTATAATCTAGCTTTATGACTATGCAGGGTATTTTGAGCTCTGTATCGGAGCTCTTACTATTTTTCAGTTAAATATTAAGGAGTTCAGCATCATAGAAAGTTGATCCTCTAAACAAAATGATGGAATGGTTGCCATTACTACCTGTCTACAATACATGAGGCTATATAGATCAGAGTTAGGGATCCTTCTAACAATATACTTTTTTTTTTTAAATGTTAGCACTGGGTTACTTACAACTCACTGACATGCACTAATTTATTTTTGTGTCATCCATCCATCCATCTGAGACCTCCAGAAGAACACAAAATTCAGATTAATAAATAAAAAAGTCTCTCCTCCCTTCATATAACTATAATGGGACTTTGTTGTTCCTGTTTCCAATTTTTTTTTAACTTTGTTCTTGGCACGAAATAAGATCACTGTCATTTCATCTCACCCATATTCTATGTTGATCAGTAATTACCAGCAGAACGCTGATCTTGCAAAATAAATTCCAAACGTGCGCCGGGGCCAGCAAGCTCTGGCTGTTATTACCGCACAGGATCCTAATGGTTTCTCTGTATTCAGCCTACCCCAATTAGCCTTTCTGTAATAGAAGAGTCGTTTTCTAATTTACCGATAAAATGCAAATATAAAGTGGTGGTTGGGAAAATAAATAAATAACTAAAGGATGCTCGTTGGCGGTAAAAGTTTATTGTGTGGACATTTTCAGGAGGTGGGTAACTTTAATAACAGGTTGGACAGAAGTTGGCGGAACGATTGTTGGCGTCCTGGGCTCCTGTCTCAGTTCACTAACTGACTAGAGAGAGAGATGGAGAGGGCAAGAGAGGGCAAAGGCAATTTGAAATGGTTCCACAGGGACTGCATTTCGATTTAAGACGCTCATAAGCACAATGGATTTTGGTAGCATCAACCTAGGCCCCGGGGAACGCTAGTTTACAATCACCAAATCACCTTATATAATTCAGAGAAATTTGGAATGGATACAAACGCGAGCCGCTCGCTCACAAAATGCTACATTATTTTTTACTAGAGCTCAGGGTGGTCCCAGAAAGTTAAGACTGAGGTTAATGACAAATCAGTATGTGGGAGCAAGCGCGGCATCTGCTTGCAATGTGTTAGCCTGCCGAGAAAGGATGGTCTAGTTTCCCTATAACACTAATGACATTTTCATAATGTTCAATCAAACGCATACATTTATCCCTCCATCTGCATACATTAAACTAGGTGAGGCAATTCCAGCTATTGTTCACTACGCCAATACGGCTTCGCAGAAACAAAATTGCATAAAACAGACAGGGAAAAAGAATGATAGTGTGACTGACGAACGCTTTGATGACCTCTTTTTCACTCTTGAGAGTTTTGGGTGCTTTTTTTTTTTTTAGATGTGAGAGAATTGAGGATTACATATGAAATACACCATTTGCAGCATTAAAACCTGCTGGGATAACATAGATCTAGATGTCAGGCTGTTATATCACTCAGGTTAGCACAGTAAAACAACATTTATATAATTAAAGGATAGATAAATTAACTTGAGAAAAAAAAATTAAAATACCCTATATTGTCTAGTGCAGAACACAGAGCCAAAAACATATAAGATAGAATTAATACTTTGCCCCCTAGGATCTGCGCTAAGCATAGCATAGTGGATCAGCTTTGTCTTCATGGTTCATTAATTTCATACCATAAAATCCTAGAATATTAGAGTTGGAAGGGACCTCTAGGGTCATCATGTCCAACACCCCATTCAGTGCAGGATTCACTAAATCATCCTAGACAGACTTTCCTCAGTTGAAGAGAGAGAACTCACCACCTCTCGCCTCAGCCACTCATTGATCACCCTCACTGTCAAAAAGTTTTTCCTAATATCTAATCTGTATCTTCTCCCCTTCAGTTTCATTCCATTGCTTCTCATGTTTCCATGTGCAAATGAGAATAAGGATGATCCCTCTACAGTCATGGCCAAAAGTTTTAGAATGACACAAATATTAATTTTTACAAAGTCTACTGCTTCACTTTTTCTAATGGCAATTTGCATATACTCCAGAATGTTATAAAGAGTGATCAGCTTAACAGCAATTACTTGCAAAGTCAATATTTGGCTAGAAAATGAACTTTATCCCCCAAAACACATTTCAACATCATTGCAGCCCTGCCTTAAAAGGACCAGCTAACCTCTTTTCAGTGATTGCTCCATTAACACAGGTGTGGGTGTTGATGAGGACATGGCTGGAGATCAATCTGTCATGATTAAGTAAGAATGACACCACTGGACACTTTAAAAGGAGGCTGGTGCTTGGCATCATTGTTTCTCTTCTGTTAACCATGGTTATCTCTAAAGAAACACGTGCAGTCATCATTGCAATGCACAAAAATGGCCTAACAGGGAAGAGTATCGCAGCTAGAAAGATTGCACCTCAGTCAACAATCTATCGCATTATCAAGAACTTCAAGGAGAGAGGTTCCATTGTTGCCAAAAAGGCTTGAGGGCGCCCAAGAAAGACCAGCAAGCGCCAGGACCGTCTCTTAAAAGTGTTTCAGCTGCGGGATCGGGCTACCAGCTGTTATGATTTGGTAGCTGAGGAGAGCAGGCAAAAAAGGCAATACACCAGAGAGGTTGGAATCTACTGGATTGCAGTACCCTGACTAACCACCACAACTAAAGGCAGCCGTGGAGAGTAACCCATGTTGGTCCTAGACGCCTCGTCACAGCCTGAGAAGCTAACTACACCTAAAGATAGAAAGAGGAAAACTATCTGCCCCGGGGCAGATCCCCAAAGAACATAGGAAGCCCCCAAACATGTAATGGCGGTTAGACAAGAGGAAATACAGACACAGACAGAAAATAGTATGAGCAAACGTTGGGGCCAAAGCTTCCTAGAAAGAAAAGGATAGGAAGGACACTTAATGCAATCCAAAAAACCCTAAAAAAAGACCAACTCACTAATTGCAAAAACACCTGAGATCACACGACCTCTACCACCTAAATTAGTTCTCTGGTGTAACAAAACTAAGCAGCAGCCACTGAAAAAACTGGAAAAGGCAAATGAACAAACAACAGTGGCTCAGATAAACTGAGAGGAGCACAAGCCCCCGGAGGGGACCTGGTTGACCTCCACAGAAGTGCAGGACAAAATGCAAAAAGCAAGCACAAAAATAAAAGCAGAAAATATCTTATCTGATAGCAGAAGATGCAGGCAAGACACAGCAAGCTTCCAAGTGAACCAGGAACAAAGTTGAGACAAGAACAATTGATCAACGGCAACCCTGATGGGAGGGAACCTCCCTTATATAAGACCAGTCTGTAACACCTGATTGCCAATCTTCACAATCTTCATTGAATAGTTCAGTACTGTTTGTAACCACCAGAGGGAGCTTCTGGTCAGAATTCATTTCTAACACATTCACAACAGTACCCCCCTTGAGGAGGGGTCACCGAACCCTCATTTGGCCAACCAGTTCGGTCAGGATGAGCTCTGTGATACGCACGGATCAGTCTCCTAGCATGGATGTCCGAAGCAAACACCCAAGAATTGTCCTCCTGACCATAACCTCTCCACTTAACCAAATACTGGAGTTTCTGTCTAGAAAAACGAGAATCCAATATTTTCTCAACCACATACTCCAGATTGCCCTCAACCAAAACAGGGTCAGGAGGCACAGCCATAGGAACCACTGGCTCGACAAACCTCTTCAATAAGGACTTGTGCAACACGTTATGGATCTTAAATGTCCCTGGAAGAAGTAAACGAAAGGAAACAGGATTAAGAATCTCCATGATCTTATAAGGTCCAATGAACCTAGGCTTAAATTTAGGAGATGCAACTCTCATAGGGATATTTCTTGAGGACAACCAGACCAAGTCCCCCACTTCAAACCGAGGACCATCAGTCCTAGGCCGGTTGGCAAACCGCTGGGCCCTCTCCTGAGAGAGGGACAACCTCTCCACTACCTGGTCCCAAATCTGCTGCATACGCTCCACAACAGAGTCAACACCTGGACAGACAGAAGCCTCCGCCTGTCCCGAAGAAAATCGAGGGTGAAACCCAAAATTGCAGAAAAATGGAGACATCAAAGTGGCAGAGCTAGCCCTATTATTAAGAGCAAACTCAGCCAAAGGCAAAAAAGAGACCCAGTCATCCTGATCAGCAGACACAAAGCATCCAGATAAGTCTCCAATGTCTGGTTTGTTCTCTCAGTTTGTCCATAGGTCTGAGGATGAAAAGTCGAGGAGAAAGACAATTGAACACCAAGTTTAGAACAAAAAGTCCTCCAAAATCTGGAAACAAACTGGACTCCTCTGTCAGACACAATGTTCTCAGGAATGCCGTGTAACCGAACCACGTGCTGAAAGAACAAAGGCACCAATTCGGAGGAGGAAGGCAACTTAGGTAATGGCACAAGATGTATCATTTTGGAAAACCTATCACAAATCACCCAGATAACGGTCATTCTCTGAGAAACAGGGAGGTCGGAAATGAAATCCATAGAGATATGGGTCCATGGTCTCTTGGGCACAGGCAATGGCATCAACAAACCACTAGAGCGAGAGCAAGGCTTGGAGCGAGAGCAAGTCCCGCAGGACTGCACAAATTCCCTGACATCACGAGACAAAGTAGGCCACCAAAAGGACCGACTAACCAAGTCTCTGGTACCAAAAATTCCGGGATGACCGGCCAACGGGAACAATGAATCTCAGACATCACACTCTTTTTCCACCGGTCTGGGACAAACAATTTCCCAATAGGGCAGCGCTCGGGTTTATCCTCCTGACACCCTTCCAGAGCCAGTCTCAAATTGGGCGAGATGGCGGAAAGAACTACACCCTCTTTCAAAATAACAGCAGGATCAGATAACTCAGGAGAGTCCGCAAGGAAACTCCTCGAGAGGGCATACGCTTTAACATTCTTAGTGCCAGGAAGAAAGGAAACCACAAAATTAAAACGTGTGAAAAACAAGGCCCACCTGGCCTGTCTAGGATTAAGTCGCTTGGCTGATTCCAGATAAACCAGATTCTTATGGTCCGTGAGGACCACCACCTGATGTTTGGCTCCCTCCAGCCAATGTCTCCACTCTTCAAAAGCCCACTTCATGGTCAATAACTCCCGATTACCCACGTCATAATTACGTTCAGTTGGAGAAAATTTGCGAGAGAAAAAGGCACAAGGGTTACTTTTAGAGGTCTCTGGATCTCTTTGGGACAAAACGGCACCTGCCCCAATTTCAGAGGCATCAACCTCCACCTGAAATGGCAGAGAAACATCAGGCTGCCGTAGAACAGGAGCAGAAGTGAATCTCTGCTTAAGTTCCTGAAATGCAGAGACTGCCTCAGGAGGCCAATTCACCACATCAGAACCCTTCTTGGTCAAATCAGTCAATTGTTTAACAATAACAGAGAAATTACTAATAAATTTACGATAAAAATTGGCAAAACCCAAGAATCTCTGAAGAGCCTTTAATGAAGTAGGTTGGACCCAATCACAGATGGCCTGAACCTTGACTGGGTCCATTTCAATAACAGATGGGGACAAAATGAATCCCAGAAATGAGATCCTCTGTACGCCAAAAAGACACTTTGATCCCTTCACATACAGAGCATTCTCTCTCAAAATCTGGAACACAGTCCGAACATGTTTCACATGAGAGTCCCAGTCATTGGAAAAAATCAAGATATCATCCAAATAAACAATCAGAAATTTATCCACAAAATCCCTGAAAATGTCATTCATGAAGGACTGGAAGACGGAAGGAGCATTAGTGAGCCCAAAGGGCATCACTAGGTACTCAAAATGCCCCTCTGGGGTATTAAATGCCGTCTTCCATTCATCCCCGTGCTTAATGCGAATAAGGTTATACGCCCCCTTGAGGTCAAGCTTGGTAAACCAAGTAGCACTTTTCACCCTGGAAAACAGGTCAGAAATCAAGGGTAACGGATATTGATATTTCACAGTGATATTGTTCAAGAGACGATAATCAATACACGGCCTTAATGAACCATCCTTTTTGGCCACAAAGAAAAAACCGGCACCCAAGGGTGAAGAGGATGGTCTGATATGACCCTTCTCCAATGACTCCTTGATATAAGACCGCATAGCTTCATGTTCAGGTACAGACAAGTTAAAAAGGAGACCTTTAGGGAATTTACTACCAGGCACTAATTCAATAGCGCAGTCATAGCTCCTATGGGGTTGCAAGGATGCAGATTTACTTTCGCTAAACACATCAGAAAAATCTGTCAAAAAGTCAGGAACATCTTGAGCCTGGGGAGAGGCAGAAAAAACAGGAGTGTTGGCATTAACACATTGGCAGCCCCAACTGGTTACCGACACAGATTTTCAATCCAAAACAGGATTATGAGACTGTAACCAAGGGAAACCTAGTACAATAATGTCATGCAGATTATACAGCACCAAAAAATTGCAACTCTCCTGATGATCAGGTTCAACCCTCATTATCACCTGAGTAGAGAACTGGGGTTTATTCTCAGCCAAAGGGGTAGAATCAATCCCCAGTAGGGGAATAGACTTCTGTAGGGGTATCAAGGGAAACCCACAACGTTTAGCAAAATCAAAATCCATCAGGTTAATAGCTGCTCCCGAATCAACAAAATCCTGAGCAGAAAATGTGGACAGGAAGCAAATCAGGGTAACAGTCAACAGAAATTTAGTCTGAACACTGTCCAAGACAACTGAGCGTGCAAAACGTCTTCCCCGCTTAGGCAGACTGAAATAGCATGAGAGGCGTCACCACAGTAGAAACATAACCCATTGCGTTTTCGAAACTCATGACGCTGTGCCCCAGAAGCCACTCTATCACACTGCATGGGTTCAGAAGCTGGTTCACAAGGCAACACTATTCCATGCATACCTCTACGCTCACGCAAACGTCTGTCAATTTGAATCGCCAATGACATAGAATCATTGAGACCAGAGGGAGCAGGGAAACCCACCATAACATCTTTTACATTCTCTGACAGACCCTTCCGAAAAAGGGCTGCCAAAGCATCATCATTCCATTTGGTCAGGACTGCCCACCTTCGGAATCTCTGACAGTACAACTCAGCATCCTTAAGCCCCTGATTTAATGCCAACAAGGCTTTTTCAGCTTGATCAGTGACATTAGGTTCATCGTACAATAACCCCAGAGCCAGAAAAAATGCATCAACATTACTCAAAACAGGATCCCCAGGTGTCAGGGAAAAAGCCCAATCCTGAGGATCGCCGCGCAGGAGAGAGATGACAATTTGAACCTGCTGTGCTGCGTTCCCTGAGGACTTAGGTTTTAAGGCAAAAAACAACTTACAGTTATTTTTGAAATTCAGAAATTTAGCTCGATCCCCTAAAAACAAATCTGGCATGGGGATCCTAGGTTCCACAACCGGCAACCCTGCAAGATAGGTAGCAATACTCCGAACTTCAGTGGCAAGCTGATCCACATGGCCAGACAACTGTGCAACCTCCATTGAGAGAAAAAAAAAATCCTCGGCACCCAGAAAAAAAGAGGGAAAGAAAAAAATATATATCTCTGACAACTTTATATTTTTTTTTTACACTATCTTTCCCTTCTGTGAGTACCATATAATTTTCAGTTTGGCCGGTGATACTGTTATGATTTGGTAGCTGAGGAGAGCAGGCAAAAAAGGCAATACACCAGAGAGGTTGGAATCTACTGGATTGCAGTACCCTGACTAACCACCACAACTAAAGGCAGCCGTGGAGCATACCTACGTTGGTCCTAGACGCCTCGTCACAGCCTGAGAAGCTAACTACACCTAAAGATAGAAAGAGGAAAACTATCTGCCCCGGAGCAGATCCCCAAAGAACATAGGAAGCCCCCAAACATGTAATGGCGGTTAGACAAGAGGAAATACAGACACAGACAGAAAATAGTATGAGCAAACGTTGGGGCCAAAGCTTCCTAGAAAGAAAAGGATAGGAAGGACACTTAATGCAATCCAAAAAACCCTAAAAAAATACCAACTCACTAATTGCAAAAACACCTGAGATCACACGACCTCTACCACCTAAATTAGTTCTCTGGTGTAACAAAACTAAGCAGCAGCCACTGAAAAAACTGGAAAAGGCAAATGAACAAACGACAGTGGCTCAGATAAACTGAGAGGAGCACAAGCCTCCGGAGGGGACCTGGCTGACCTCCACAGAAGTGCAGGACAAAATGCAAAAAGCAAGCACAAAAATAAAAGCAGAAAATATCTTATCTGTTAGCAGAAGATGCAGGCAAGACACAGCAAGCTTCCAAGTGAACCAGGAACAAAGTTGAGACAAGAACAATTGATCACCGGCAACCCTGATGGGAGGGAACCTCCCTTATATAAGACCAGTCTGTAACACCTGATTGCCAATCTTCACAATCTTCATTGAATAGTTCAGTACTGTTTGTAACCACCAGAGGGAGCTTCTGCTCAGAATTCATTTCTAACACATTCACAACAACCAGCAGTGCAGAGCTTGCTCAGGAATGGCAGCAGGCAGGTGTGAGTGCATCTGCATGCACTGTGAGGCGGAGACTCTTGGAGCAAGGCCTGGTCTCAAGGAGGGCAGCAAAGTAGCCACTTCTCTCCAGAAAAAACATCATGGACAGACTGATATTCTGCAAATGGTACAGGCAGTGGACTGCTGAGGACTGGGGTAAAGTTATTTTCTCTGATGAATCCCCTTTTCGATTGTTTGGGACATCAGGAAAACGCCTCATTCGGAGAAGACAAGGTGAGCGCTACCACCAGTCTTGTCTCATGCCAACTGTTAAGTTTTCTGAAACCATTCATATGTGGGGTTGCTTCTCAGCCAAGGGAATCGGCTCTCTCACAGTCTTGCCTAAAAACACAGCCATGAATAAAGAATGGTACCAGAATGTCCTCCAAGAGCAACTTCTCCCAACCCTCCAAGAGCAGTTTGGCGATCAACAATGCCTTTTCCAGCATGATGGAGCACCTTGCCATAAAGCAAAGGTGATAACTAAATGGCTCAGGGAACAAAACATAGAGATTTTGGGTCCATGGCCTGGAAACTCCCCAGATCTTAATCCCATTGAGAACTTGTGGTCAATCATCAAGAGACTGGTGGACAAACAAAAACCTAAAAATTCTGACAAAATGAAAGCATTGATTGTGCAAGAATGGACTGCTATCAGTCAGGATTTGGTCCAGAAGTTCATTGAGAGCATGCCAGGGAGAATTGCAGAGGTGCTGAAGAAGAAGGGTCAACACTGCAAATATTGACTTGCTGCATTAACTCATTCTAACTGTCAATATAAGCTTTTGTTACTCATATGTTTGCAATTATATTTCTGTCTGT
The DNA here is from genome assembly GCA_033576555.1 of Oophaga sylvatica. NCBI lineage: Eukaryota > Metazoa > Chordata > Amphibia > Anura > Dendrobatidae > Oophaga > Oophaga sylvatica. The sequence continues at coordinate 326,902,930 of JARQOD010000003.1, forward strand.
GATAAAAACATCTGTCAAACACACATAAAAACCCAGAGGGCAGCAGATCATGTGAAAATATAATATTTGTCTCATTCTCAAAACTTTTGGCCATGACTGTACACTGTGACATACCTTCAGATATTTGTAGACAGTTATTAAGTCTCCTCTTAGGCCTGTTTCACACATCCGTTTTTCCCCTTGCGGCGCCCCCGGCATTTTCCCGCAGCGCCGCATCTGAAAATCTGATGCGCCGCATGCGGCTTTTTTCGCATTGACATGCATTAGCGCCGCATGGCGCCGCATGTCAATGCGTTGCATGCGGTTTTGTCCGGATGCGGCGCAAATGTACATTGCGGCGTCCGGAAAAAACGCTGCATGTAACGTTTTGTTTTTTTGCCGGATGGTTTCTTATCTCTCCAAGCATCAGAAACCATCCGGCAAAAAACCGCATTTTGGGCGCCGGAAGTGTGAAAGCTTTTCACATGCGGCGCTGCGGTAAAATGCCGGGGGCACCGTTTAGGCACCCGCCGGATGTGTGAAACAGGCCTTAGCCTTCTTTATTGTTTAGGTGGAAGCTATTTAAAGGGGTTGTCCAGTTTGGAACCCAGTTTAGTTCCCTTAGAGTCTCATTTTTGTGACCCTAGCCAAGGAATTGCAATGTACATTCTTCTTTGCCAGACTTTAAACATGACATGGACCACCTCCTATTACAGAAGTACTATGTAAGTCCAACAGTCCAATACAAACTCCCAGTTACATACTAAGGAATTAAATATATATGGCAAGTCCTGTAATTATTGGAATTGCTAAGTATCCTTATAGAAAAGAAGCAAAATCCAGCAATTTGTTGTTTTTTTCCTATCCATTAAAATCCAGTCCATCGCATAGAAAACCGCAGACGGGTTTCAGACTCCGCCTCCACTCTTTACACTGAGTAAAGATGACATCTGAAACACGTTTGCGGATATCTATCTGATGGACTGAATTTTAATTGATATGAAATAAACTACAAATTTTAAGGAACCCTATTGCTGGATTTTGCATATTTTCTACAAGGATACTTGCCATACTACAAGGTTTCTGTGCAATCAGGATATCCTATTTGGGTGAGCTGATGTTTCCTTCATTTTATCACATATTAGAATTAGTCAGTCATCATCTAGTAGAAGAATCAGGGCAGTGACCGCAGTGAGTAGGACACAGGGCCGGCGTCAGCACCCGGCATACCCGGGCAAGTGCCGGGGCCCTGAGTAGGCGGGGGGCCCACTCGCCGTCGGGCACCCCGGCACCCGTTAGCCGTGCCAGTGCCGCCACTGGGCCCCCCACTTGCTCAGGGCCCCGCAGCAGCCGGCGCAATACTTACCTCTCCCCGTGCCTCCGCTGCCGCAGCTCCGGGCTCCAGGGGGCGCCTGCACCGGCGCTTCCTCTCTCACAGCAGCGCCGCTGAATGACGTCATCATTCAGCGGCCGGCTGTGGCAGAGAGGGCGTGGACGCCGGACAGGTGAGGTGTGTGTGTGTGTGTGTCTGTCTGCGTGTGGGTATGTGAGAGAGTGCTGCGGTGCTGTATGTGTGATGGTGGTGGGGGGAGGCAGTGATGGTGGTGAGGAGGCAATGATGGTGGGGAGGCAATGATGATGGGGACGCAATGATGATGATGATGATGGGGAGGCAATGATAATGGGAAGGCTATGATGATGATATTAATGGGGAGTCAATGATGATGAAGATGGAGAGGCAATGATAATGGGAAGGCAATGATGATGATGATATTAATGGGGAGGCAATGATAATGATGATGATGGGGAGGCAATGATAATGGGAAGGCAATGATGATGATGATATTAATGGGGAGGCAATGATGATGATGATGGGGAGGCAATGATAATGGGGAGGCAATGATAATGGGGAGACAATGATGATGATGGTAAGGCAATGATGATGATGATGGGGAGACAATGATGATGATGATGATGATCAGGAGGCAATGATAATGATGATGGGCAGGCAATGATGATGAGGGGAGGCAATGATGATGAACAGTGCAGAACGCAGCACAGTGTAGAGGAGAGCTCCATATTTTGTATGGAGCATTATATGTGGCCCAGTATTCTGTATGGAGCATTATATGTGGTCCAGTATTCTGTATGGAGCATTATATGGGGGATGGCGGGGTGACATCATGCATGGGGTATTATATGGGTGATGAGGGGGAGACTATGTGGTGCCCATAATATTGTATGGAGGACTGTACTGTCCAGTCTGTACTGTGCGCTGTGAGGATTTGGCGGTTTTTGAGCTATTGTACAATTTACAATAGGTATCAGTCATGTAATGGAAGAAGAGAAGTGTTTGGCGTTGTGCTATACCCATATTTCTCTGCAGTATCTGTGCATCATGAATCGTGGTCTGTGTTAAGGGGGCCCACTGAGACTCTTTCGCCCGGGGCCCATAAAAACCTGGAGCCGGCCCTGGTAGGACAGCACTGAGAAGGAATGCGAGTTACCGGCATGACACTAATTCAATAAGAGGTTCACGCCTCCTAATGAATCAGTGGTGTGTTCCTCCGTGTGCCATGCCAAAAATTTTACTCTTTCCTCTGGCATAAGAAGCACAGCTCATCATAAATTAGACAAGCTGTGGAGTCATGTCATTGTCCTGTCATAACCCTACAGATTTTGGTGTAGCTTGGAAAATCTGGCGTGAAAACACCAAAACTCCAATTTCATAAACATTTTGCGACTGTTCAATGAAATTTATGCCAGAATTCTTGAGAAATTGTTTTGATGAATTGGGGCTGTAACCCTTTCATGACTGAAGCTATTTTTGGTTTTGCATTTTTTGCTACCCTTTTCCCAGAGCCATAACTTTTTTATTTTTCCAGTAATATGGCCATATGAAGGCTTGATTTTTGCAGGACAAGTTGTGCTTTTGAAAAACACCATTTCTTTTAACATAGCATGCCCTGGAAAATGGGAAAAAAGATCCAAGTGCAGTGAAATTGCAAAAAAGTGCAATCCCACAGTGTTTTTTCGTTTTGCTTTTTTACTAGGTTCTCTAAGGCTGTGTTTCCACGGTCAGGAAACACAGCGCTTTGGACGGAGCGGAAAGTCCGCTCCGCCCAAAGCCCCGCCCCCTTTTGAACGCGCGTTCATTCCCGATGTGTTCATGGAACACCTCCGGAACACATCCGGAATGACCGCAGGGCTGCATAGCCCTGTGTTATTTCCCTTGCGGCAACGCAGCGTCGCCGCAAGGGAATAGGACATGCTGCGGTCTGAAAAGACGCGCCGCATGTCCGGAAACGCAGGTCTTCCGCCTGCGTGTTTTGCAGCATAGTGGAGACGGGATTTCTTGAAATCCCCTCCACTATGCTGTAACATCTGGACGCTGCGTGTTTGACGCTGCGCCAACGCACAGCGTCAAACACGCAGCTAATCCGGACTGTTTCCTGACCGTGGAAACATACCCTAAATGCTAAAACTGACCTGCCATTATGATTCTACAGGTCATTATGAGTTTATAGAAACCAAACATGTCTAGGTTCTTTTTTAAGTGGTGAAAAAAAAATTCCAAACTTTGTTAAAAAACAATCGCGCCATTTTACCATACCCGTAGCGTCTCCGTTTTTTGTGACCTCGGGGTAGCTGAGGGCTTATTTTTTCTAAGCCGAGCTGACATTTTTAATGATATCATTTTGGTGCAGATATGATCTTTTGATCACCCGTTATTGCATTTTAATGCAATGTCACGGCGACCAAAAAAACATAATACTGGCGTTTTGACTTTTTTCTTCCTATACCGTTTAGCAATCAGGTTATTTCTTTTTGTTCTTGATAGATCGGGCGATTCTGAATGTGACGATACCAAATATGTGTCTGTTTGTTTTTTTATTGTTTTATTTTGAATGGGGCGCGGAATGGGGTATTTTGAACTTTTATATTTTTTTATATTTTTAAAAACATTTTTTTCACTTTTGGCATACTTCAATAGTCTCCATGGGAGACTAGAAGCGCCATAACCCGATCGGCTCTGCTACATACAGCGATGATCAGATCACCTGCATGTAGCAGAATACCTCACTTGCTATGAGCACCAACCCCCGGGTGGCGCTCATATCAATCCGGCAGTGACAACCATAGAGGTCTCCAGGAGACCTCTGGTTGTCATGCCAACCCATAAGTGACCCGCGATCATGTTACGGGGGTCACCGATGGGCGGATTTCTGGCGCAATTGTTGGAAATGCATGTTAAATGCCGCTGTCAGTGTTTAGCGGGTTAACAGCCGCTGGAGGATCATGATTCCTCCCACAGCTCTTAGCAGCACATGTTATCTGATCAGATCAGCTGTCATGTGCCGGAAAAGGTGCGGGCTCATCACCGGAGCCCGCACCAAACAGGGGGAGGTGTCCAATGATGGATAGATCCGTCATTGGTCTTTAAGGAGTTATTATTGCTTATAGGTTTCTCTAGGGTTATAAACTTCTTCTCTGTTGGTATATCTTTTTACAGTTTAGTTTCAGTGGTTATTTGACAAATATTTTCCTTTTTTAAGGTCTATTAAAAACTAGCAGATCAACAGAAACCTACTGTTGCACCACCCAATGGACTATCGAACACGAAAACAACATTTGAGACAACTGAAATCAAGGCGTCAACCACTGATTATAATACAAACATTGAATCCACCTGAATGGAGCTTCTCTTCGCATTCCTTACTCTGGGGGCGTGGTCAATTAAGCCCCTCCTGCACAAAACCATGCAAAAATGTCTTAATTAGCATAAAGGGTAGGGCAGAAGGACATTCTCTGCTTAAATTCTCACTTTCAAAATCAATGACAAGAGCCATATCTTGAACGGTTCTTCTCCTTTTGGAATTATTTAGGGTAACACAACCAAAAATGGGTAATTTGTGATAGGAGAGAGACCCACAAACCGAAAAAACCAAACACTTTTTCTGGTTAACTGGACAATTCTGTAGTAAATATTAAACTTGTTTCTATAGAAGGGAAGGAAATCCGAGAAGAGTTGAACTTGTCATTTTCTTACTTCCCATGACTCATTACAGCGGGCAAATTAACTGTTAAAATTTTAAGTGAAGGTGGCAGTTTGTGGCAGAGTTATTCTTTCTCGTTGACAGAGACACAACCTTACTAATCTCAGGCAGGGGGGTCATCGAAGACCTGGCAGAAATCGGGCTCACAGAAATCTTCTGTAGAAAGCATTAGGCGATAGAACATTGGAGATAATTAAATGGATTTGAAATAAGCTGTCTCTGGGTTTGAATCCCTGTACAAATAAGGACTGTGAAAAAGGTAAAATAAATCTTAAATCTCAATTATGCTATGGGAGATATGGCAGGGGCGCTGTGTGTGCTGAATAATTCTTTTGAAAGGCAAAAAATATTGACTTCCATAAAATAGCTGTCAGGGTCAGACACTTTACATTCTGCTCTGGCATCAGCTTTTACTTAAATCTTTTGTTCCTTTTGTAAAATCCTGAAAAATGAGGAGGGCTTAGTGATCTTTAGGGTTCTTGTGACTAGTCTAAAGTTACATTTTTTTATTCCTAATTACTGTTTTTCAACAAATATTTTCAAATAAAGTAATTTTTTCATGTAATAAAAAATCAAATGTGCTGTCTCTACAAGACTAAAGCACCTGTTAGAGCAAAAGGACATCACAGATAAAGTCCTTATTTTTGGACTGCCTTCAATTAACCAGAGTAGAGAGCCATAAGAAAAAATGGCATCCTGTCTAATGGACCAGACCCAGCCATGTATTACATGGTCTTGTATTCATTTGGATGGTTGCCATTTAACACTACGTTTTCCACCATGACATCATCACACATCAAAATGATCATAGCGATGTCACCAGTGATTACCCATCTAACATTAATTATTTGGTGATGTCATTAATAGATTTGGTGCATCAGTAATCTGTGGAGGCTGGACTGGAGCCTTGAGAACTGCGTCTTACTGGATGGCATCCTTGGCTTTTCTTTTGATTCCCGGCCTGGCATGACATCATTGTTGCAACATGATGTTGCGGTAGACTGGCTATCAAAAGAAGACAAAAGTATTAAGGTTTGCACTATAACTTACCAAGAATGATTACTCTAGAGCATAGGAATTGCATTGCTGCCATAGAAAATGGGAGAGAAAAAACTGAAAAAAGCGCTATATAGTGTATATATGAAATATGCATCTGCAAAAATTGCTATGAAAAAAGGAAGGTGAGCCAATTTACGAAGGACACCTTGATGTGGTAATTGGGCACACATATATTGGCCAATCTATGCGCTAAGAACCTTCCTTTTTTCCTTCCTTCCTTCAGCTCAGGGGCACTGCAATGGGGAGTCCCTGCGCCCATCATACGCAAATCTGTTCTTGGGCTGGTGGGAAGAAACATTGGTCTTTGGAGGGGACATCAAATGGTGGCATGAATTGGTATCTGTATAGTACAGGTTTATAGATGACATTTTTGTCATCTGGACAGGTACCAGGGACCAATTTGAAAGATTTATTGTTGAGTTGAACATCAATGAGGTTGGTCTAGGCTTTACATCGGAAATCCATAGGGATGAAATAGCATTTTTGGATGTAAAAATCAAGAAAGAGCTGAATGGGAGCTTGTCCAACAATATTTACCATAAACTCACTAGTACTAATAGTCTATTACATTGGCAAAGCCATCATCCTATTCCTCTCAAAAGGGGAATTCCAAGGGCCAGTTCCTGTGACTCAGGAGGAATTGTTCAGACATAAGTATGTTCCACAGTCAGGCAGGAGATATGTACAATAGATTAAGGGAGAAGGCATACCCCAGACACGTTGTGGAAACAGCATATAATTTTGCGGTAAAGGAGAACAGACATCTTTTGCAGAAACGTAATAGGGAAATCCCCACCGAAATCGTTAGGATCATAGGCACTTTTGATCAGCAACATCGTAGTGTTAGAGAAGTGATAAATAGACATTGGGACATTCTTAGAATGGATCCGGATCTCAAGGACATTGTAGGTGAACACCCTAACATCACATTTAGAAAAGGAAGATCTCTTAAGGATATGCTGGTACACAGCCAATACAAAAGACCGACGGCAACAGGGACGTAGCTAGACAGGAAACCATGTGGTTTTTACAGATGTGGTAATTGTCATATATGTAGATGGATGAAGCCCAATAAATCATTTCAGAGCTCTTCTACAGGTAAGACCTTCTACCAGCGAGACTTTTCGAACTGCAAAACCACGGGGGTAGTCTTTATGGCCACGTGTTCTTGCCCTAAAGATTACATTGGCAAGACTAAGAGGGAGTTTTGCAGGATGGTTGGCGAGCATATAGGAGACATAAGGAACAAAAGAGACACTCTGTTGGTGAGACATATATGAATATATCATCAAGGGGATCTAAATAGCATTAAATTTATGATAATTGAGGTGGTTGGAGTCAACCCCAGGGGTGGTAATTTGGATAAGGCAATTATAAGAAGAAAGTGTGAATGGACCTTCAGAATGGATGCACCTGAACCCAAAGGCATGAATGAACAACTGTCATTTGTCTGTTTTTTGTAGGCTCTTTTGGCTTTCAAGCTTTGATTGGTTTTCTTGGACCATAATAATATAAAATTAGTACATTCAAGCTTTGTTTTAGTCTCCTATTTGTTTGTGGATTCACAGATTACTGTGAAGAATTTTGAGATTATAGATTCTCTATTTACAATATGCCTGTCAAATAATTAATTATTTAATACTTACCTTGTCTATCTCTCTTTTGGTAAGGATGTACATCACAAAGTGAATTGCATGAGTAAGATATGGTTTAAATATATCTACAATAACAATTTCTTTATGTCCATATATCCATCTTTGTTTGTGCTGACAGGGAGATTGTTTTTTCATGGTACCATATTTATGGGTGAGGTATGGTGATTGGGTACACATTGGCTTAATTATTGAAAAGCTTCGGTGAACGTACTAACAAGCGCTTCAGTCTGAGCATGCGCAATGGAGAGAAACGAGATATTTTGCATATGGGTGTGACAATTGATCTTGGTACAGCAGCATGGCAGAGCGCACCAGCTTGAGCGTGCGCAGTGTAATATTATCCATAATACCTACTGTTCATTTATCTGTTTGAGAACAATTGGTTAATTGTTTCTGGGTTGTTCATTTTCAGCTTCTCTAAAATCTAATGTATAGTAGGACCTGAATCCTTAATAAGATCATCCTCTTGTCCTTTGATAATATCAAAGATCTGTGGAAAGACCTGTTTTCAATGTTACGAATGCCATATGTGTTCTTCACTTTGTTTTTATCTCTTGGGGTCTAGGATCTCCTTAGGTATAGGAGTGACCTATGTATATTGCTAGGGTAAGATTATATTATTATTATAGGGGTTCCCTTAATTTATCCGGGTAGAGGGACCTCTTAGTGGCTGCAGGACTTACCTAAGGACCCTAGGGATAGCCAACGTTGAGCAGGGGTGCCAATACGCTCCCCTAGGGCGCCAACCCCCGCAGCCAGGTAGATGTGAGCTTAGGCACCATATCAGGGAATCCTAGGTATTCCCCAAGTGTTTGTTGTGAAGGTTTTTACTGGCACGGCTTGTTTTTGGTTTGTTTTGTGTTTATATTTTTGGTGTGTAACCACCTGTTAGTGGTTTTTTTAATGGTATTAATAAAGCATTAATTTTATGGGGGGGATTTTCATGATTTTTTTGTACTTGATACCCTTATTGATATCTTGAATTTTACAAACTAAGTTATGGTGCAAGCCTTAAACTTTTTGACTTATATGCTTTCTTTGGTTGGCGCCTATTCAGACTAGCTTAGATGTGCTGGTCCTTCTTTTTGTCTATTTGTAATCAAAAGAAGAGCCACAAATGCAGTCAGGACTCAGGAGGCACTTTTCATGTCTCCCATCCTGTGGCTACAGAATACTGACACAACCAATGGACCCAGACATGTGAATTGATTAGCACCAACTCTAGTAGAGGTGGGCAAATCGATTGATGTGACTCCTGTGTACTTGATAAGTCAACAGTCTCTGGCCAATGGACAGGATGCTCGCAAATTATTTACCTTCCAAGATCCTAGGTGTGGCTTTTGACTAGCCAGGCTATCGTGACATAATCATTAAGACATGTCATACAGATGACGTTGCGTCAGCCCAGCTACTCAAAATCCATCCCGACAATGCGGGAAGGTGAGAGATTCTCAGAGCTCCCTACCAGTGATCACAGACTCACAGACTGGAGTCCCTCCAATTGAACTGTCCATTTTTTTAACTCAAGTTATCAATTTTTATATTTCTAAGTATATATTTTACTCAGAGGCCCAGTCTACTATATACTGCATGTATGATGTCGATGAGCTGTACTCCTTTTTTTTCTTGGAGCTTTCCAGTTCCATTTCAGGTCTTGACATGAAGATACCAATAAATTAACGTCACGTGTGTTAGGGTTCGAGTTCCCGCTCCTGCACAAGGGGAGTCTCGAACCAGTGCCGCTGCGGTCTCCCATTCGTCTCCGGCCGCAGTGGAGCCTGCTCAGCAGAGACGTCGTTCCAGGCGTCTTGCCCACTCCACTACTGGGCAGTGACTTGCTGCTGCCTTTCCTGGATCTGCTATTGTAGCCAGTTCTGGAGCAGACGTCTTTGGGATAAAGTCCTGCATTTTCCCTTCTGAGCGTGCCCAGAGTGAGATCTCTCATTGGAGATCAGGGGTCACATGCTCAGGTACTGCAGCGGCTCCTATTGGCCCGCCAGGAAGGCCCTGTTACTACTAGTCTTCTGAACAGGTTCTCATTGGTCCTTGTTCCTGGAAGGTCCTGTGGCTGTTGCTATAAAAGGGTAGCATGGCTGGGCCGCCATGCGCTAATATCAACCATTGTATGCTATGCGCCAGTGTGGTCATGCGTGTGTGTGGTTAGGGACCCGGCTGAAATAAGCCACTAGAATACCGACTTAATCGGTGAGGAGTTTGGTGTGCTAGCTGGTCAGGGTCGGTGTCCTAGATACCCTAGATTACCGGCATAACCGGTGAGGAGTTTGATTGCCGTATTCAGGGTCTGGCGTTCAGACGCCATAGATTGCGGGTGACTCCCGCGAGGACATTAGCGCATGACCACGTATTATGCTCGCTTAGCAATTAACCGTGTGCCTGAGAGCCTGACAGGACACGGTGTTTGTTCTCAGCGGCTCTGTGACGTAACAGGGTTCGCTCTCGACGCTAGACAGCGCCCTAGCGTTTTACTTTGCGGCTCACTGAAGCTAAGTGAGTTCGCACATATCGCCATATAGCACTGTGGCATCCCGTTAGCGGCTCTGTGAATTAACAGAGTCTGCACTTACTGCCACAACGCGCTACGGCGTTTATTTTAGCGACTCTGCGGGATAACAGAGTTCGCTACTTTCGTCATCTTACTAGCAGCAGGCTTTGCTTGCACGGTGGACCCCGGGCTGCGAACGCACCCCTCCACTCTATATATTTGGTGCGTTCCGCAGACCCTAACATAATATTAGCGCCAGGGTCTGGCTAGTAAAATGGCGGACGAACAGCGTCTATTGCAGTACATCCAGCAGCTGAAGGGTAGGTTGGAGGCTCTTGAGAGCACAACCTCAGCTGTGGATGTTACCGCAGTCGCTGTTCAGGCTGCTAGCGTGGCTGCAGCCAGTTTGTCCTCTGCCACCTCTGCCCCTACATTATCCCACCTCCCGCTTCCTGACAAGTTTGCCGGTGATAGCAAGCAATGTCGGGGATTCGTGAGTCAGTGCTCTATACATCTCGAGCTTCTGGCTGCACGTTTTCCCACGGATCGGGCACAAGTGGGTTTTGTACTTTCTCTACTCTCGGGCAGAGCGTTGGAGTGGGCAACGCCGCTGTGGGAGCGCGATGATCGTGTGGTGCAGAGTGCTCCTCGTTTCTTGGAGGCTCTTAAAAAGGTCTTTTTAGGACCCCAGGTCACCCACGATACGGCGCTACAACTGCTGGCATTGACACAGGGTTCGTCTTTGGTCAGTCAGTTTTCCGTCCAGTTTCGGACTCTGGCTGCTGAGCTAGATTGGTCTGATAAAGTTCTTATTCCTATCTACTGGCGGGGACTGGCTGACCATGTTAAAGACGCTTTGGCTACCAGGGAGATTCCCGCCACACTGGAGAAGCTTATCTCCATATCCACCCGCATTGACCTCCGTTTTCACGAGCGGAGGTTGGAGCGGGCCCAGTGTAGGCAGAGGTTTCGGTTGGCTCCTACCTTTGCCAAACCTCTCGAATTTCCCGATCTGGCGTCCGAACCTTTAAAGGCCACAGAAGTTCCTCATGCAGGACCTAAGTCTCGGTCCATCCGAGTATCCGTGGTTTGTAACCATTGTCAGCAGACAGGACACTATGCCAACAGATGTCCACAGTGATCGGGGAAGCGATCGCGTCTAGTGGCCCTGGGAGGAGGTTCACTAGAGACAGCGGCATTTTCCTCCAAGATAACATTTAAAGGGACAATCACTGTTGGTACTTCCATTCTCACCGCCGACCTTTGCGTGGACTCAGGAGCAGAGGGGAATTTCATGTCCTCTAGCTTTGCTCGCCGTCATGCAATACCTCTGGTGGCGCTTGACAAATCAGTGACTGTTCGGGTAGTGAATGGGTCGTCATTGCCCTCACAAATTACACACCAGACTGTCCCACTTGCATTGTCTGTATCTCCTTCCCATCAGGAATTTATTTCCCTACTCGTCCTTCCCGAGGGAATAGACGAGATCCTACTAGGTATACCTTGGCTCCGTTTCCACTCCCCACATATAGAGTGGACTTCGGGTAGGATACTGGGTTGGAGTGATGCATGTACAGGCAGATGTGTCAGAAGTTGCGTTCAGGTTACCACTACTGAGTTACCCGCAGATCTTACTCCACTTCCCAAGCACTACTGGTCATATGCAGACGTGTTCTCCAAGAAGGCTGCGGAGACTCTTCCGCCTCATCGCCCCTATGACTGTCCTATCGACCTCTTGCCTGGCGCAGAACCTCCTCGGGGAAGGGTCTATCCCCTCTCTCTTCCTGAGACAGAGGCCATGTCGCAATATATTCAGGAGAACCTGGCAAGAGGGTTTATTAGGAAGTCGGTGTCACCGGCAGGGGCGGGATTTTTCTTTGTGCAGAAGAAAAACGGAGAATTGCGTCCGTGTATTGATTACAGGGGTCTTAACGCCATCACCGTTAAAAACAAGTACCCGTTGCCCCTGATCTCTGAGCTATTTGATAGGCTTCGGGGAGCAAGGGTATTCACTAAACTAGATCTGCGCGGTGCTTATAACCTGATTCGCATCCGTGAGGGGGACGAATGGAAGACGGCTTTTAATACCAGGGATGGGCATTACGAATATCTGGTGATGCCCTTTGGGCTCTGTAATGCTCCAGCCGTTTTCCAAGACTTTGTCAATGACATCTTCCGGGATATGCTCTCCACCTCGGTCGTAGTCTATCTGGATGATATACTCATCTTCTCTCCAGATATTGACTCCCACCGGAGGGATGTTGGCAGGGTCTTCGACCTCCTACGGGCAAATTCCCTTTACGCAAAGTTGGAGAAATGTGTGTTTGAGCAGGAGTCCTTACCTTTCCTGGGCTATATCATCTCCGCCCAGGGATTGGCTATGGATCCTGCCAAACTTCAAGCGGTGATGGACTGGCAAGAACCCCACTCTCTAAAGGCGGTGCAGCGCTTTATGGGGTTCATTAATTACTACCGTCAGTTCATTCCCCACTTCTCAACTTTGGTAGCTCCCGTGGTTGCCCTTACCAAAAAGGGAGCTAATCCCAAATTGTGGTCTGAAGAGGTCTCCAAGGCCTTCACGTCTATTAAGTCTCATTTCGCTAGAGCTCCCATCCTACATCGCCCCGATGTTGATAAGCCATTTATATTGGAGGTGGATGCCTCGTCCGTTGGTGCTGGAACAGTCCTCTTCCAAAAGGATGCTCAAGGTCGGAAGCATCCATGCTTCTTTTTCTCCAAGACCTTCACACCAGCAGAGAGGAATTATTCCATCGGGGACAGGGAGTTGCTAGCAATGAAGTTGGCCTTCTCGGAGTGGAGACATCTGTTGGAGGGAGCTCGCTTTCCCTTCCAAGTCTTCACGGATCACAAAAACCTGGTATATCTTCAGACAGCCCAGCGGCTTAATTCTCGCCAAGCCAGATGGTCCTTGTTCTTCTCCCGGTTTCATTTCACACTGCATTTCCTCTCGGGAGAGAAGAACATTCGTGCCGACGCCCTCTCTCGCTCTGTGGTGTCCTCGGAGGAGGAGGTGGAGGAGCCTCGGCTTATCGTCCCCACAGAGGCCTGAGAACAGTGGCCCCGGTTTCGCTAGAGTCTGTGCCCCCGGGCAAGACTTTTGTGCCTACTAATTTGCGACCGGAGGTACTCTCTTGGGCACATTCGTCCAGGGTGGGTGGACACTTTGGGGCAAAGAGGACATCTGAATTGCTGGCGAGGACATATTGGTGGCCGCATATGGTCCGTGATGTTGGGGACTATGTTCGGGCGTGTGTCTCCTGCGCCAAAAATAAGTCTCCACGACAACGGCCAGCTGGGTTACTTTACCCCTTGCCGGTGGCAGACAGGCCCTGGGAGATGGTTGGGATGGACTTTGTGGTGGGCTTGCCCAAGTCTCGGGGTTGCACCATCATTTGGGTAATCACCGACCATTTCTCTAAAATGGTGCATCTGGTGCCACTACCACGGTTACCTTCTGCACGGGCTCTGGCAGCGTTGTTTGTTAGGCACATCTTCCGTTTACACGGCATGCCGGACAAGATTGTCAGTGACCGAGGTCCCCAGTTTGCGTCTCGGTTCTGGAGAGAGCTTTGTCGTCTACTCAGTATTGAGTTAAATCTCTCTTCAGCGTACCATCCTGAGACGAATGGGTTGGTAGAGAGGGCCAACCAGACCTTGGTCACCTATCTACGACATTTTGTCTCAGCCAGGCAGGATGACTGGGCATCCTTGCTACCATGGGCTGAGTTTGCATTAAACAATGCTGTGGCTGATTCCACCGGACAGACCCCATTCCTCCTGAACTACGGTCAGCATCCGCGGGTACCAGTGCCTATGCCCGTGTCTTCCGCCGATTCCAGGGTGGCAGACTGGGCTGTGGAGGCACGGGACATTTGGGACCGCACGCAGGATGCCATTCAGGCCTCCAAAGAGAGGATGAGGTCTTCGGCCGATGCCCATCGGCGCCCCGCTCCTACATTTGCTCCTGGGGATTTGGTGTGGCTCTCCGCCCGTAACATCAGGCTGCGAGTTGAGTCCACTAAGTTGGCACCCCGCTACCTGGGGTCCTTTCAAGGTCCTCGAGCAGGTTAACCCTGTGGTATACCGTTTTAGCTCTTCCACCACGCCTGGGTATCTCCGACACCTTTCACGTGTCCCTCCTGAAACCCGTGCTCATGTCCCGGTTTTCTGAGTCATCTGCCGGGACATCGGGTTCATCTGCAGATGACCATGAGGTGAACGCCATCGTGGGGTGTAAGGTGGTACGGGGCAAAAAGTTTTATTTGGTGGACTGGAGGGGCTATGGGGCCTGAGGATAGGTCTTGGGAGCCTGCCGAGCATGTTCACGCTCCGCAGCTCATCGCTGCCTTTGAACGCAGCGAGGCCCAGAGAAGGGGGGGCCCTAGGAGGGGGGGGTAATGTTAGGGTTCGAGTTCCCGCTCCTGCACAAGGGGAGTCTCGAACCAGTGCCGCTGCGGTCTCCCATTCGTCTCCGGCCGCAGTGGAGCCTGCTCAGCAGAGACGTCGTTCCAGGCGTCTTGCCCACTCCACTACTGGGCAGTGACTTGCTGCTGCCTTTCCTGGATCTGCTATTGTAGCCAGTTCTGGAGCAGACGTCTTTGGGATAAAGTCCTGCATTTTCCCTTCTGAGCGTGCCCAGAGTGAGATCTCTCATTGGAGATCAGGGGTCACATGCTCAGGTACTGCAGCGGCTCCTATTGGCCCGCCAGGAAGGCCCTGTTACTACTAGTCTTCTGAACAGGTTCTCATTGGTCCTTGTTCCTGGAAGGTCCTGTGGCTGTTGCTATAAAAGGGTAGCATGGCTGGGCCGCCATGCGCTAATATCAACCATTGTATGCTATGCGCCAGTGTGGTCATGCGTGTGTGTGGTTAGGGACCCGGCTGAAATAAGCCACTAGAATACCGACTTAATCGGTGAGGAGTTTGGTGTGCTAGCTGGTCAGGGTCGGTGTCCTAGATACCCTAGATTACCGGCATAACCGGTGAGGAGTTTGATTGCCGTATTCAGGGTCTGGCGTTCAGACGCCATAGATTGCGGGTGACTCCCGCGAGGACATTAGCGCATGACCACGTATTATGCTCGCTTAGCAATTAACCGTGTGCCTGAGAGCCTGACAGGACACGGTGTTTGTTCTCAGCGGCTCTGTGACGTAACAGGGTTCGCTCTCGACGCTAGACAGCGCCCTAGCGTTTTACTTTGCGGCTCACTGAAGCTAAGTGAGTTCGCACATATCGCCATATAGCACTGTGGCATCCCGTTAGCGGCTCTGTGAATTAACAGAGTCTGCACTTACTGCCACAACGCGCTACGGCGTTTATTTTAGCGACTCTGCGGGATAACAGAGTTCGCTACTTTCGTCATCTTACTAGCAGCAGGCTTTGCTTGCACGGTGGACCCCGGGCTGCGAACGCACCCCTCCACTCTATATATTTGGTGCGTTCCGCAGACCCTAACAACGTGAAGATGGGAAATTCCTTTAACTCACTGCCTTTCTAGTTATTCCCTAAGTCTCTGTTGCATTAGTTAGGGCTTTAGACCAGGGAAATGCCGAGATTTCTCATTTTCACTCTGAAGATGGAGGAGACCTTATCTATTTAGTGGAGAAGTGCTGGGTTTGCAGAATCTATTGAATGTCAACATTCTCAGCGCTCCCAGGACACGGCCTTCTGGTTTTATTCTCGAGAATGTGTGTTTCTGTTTACATCTATTTATCAACCATCACCTGCTATTACATTACAAATATGAGGATACATCAAAGCTAAAGCTGAAAAGCATAAAAACCTCAATTACCCGGGTCACTTGGTAGCCCTCCACATAGTACATAAAATGCCAAAAACAAATTTCATGCTGACTTACTTGTCAATATCAATGTTCTTATTCTGTTTTAGACCAGAGTTTTGGCAAACAGACAAAGTTTTGCTGGGGTTAAAGGGCTATAAATAAAAGCAATGAGAGGTCCTGGATTAATTGAATAGCCAATTAAATCCCAGAGTCTCATTTCATTGTAAAGTGACAAGCTGATATTTGAAGCAAATCCAAATTGCTTCACTTTAAGTTACTGTATGTGAGCTATTATTGACTAATATTGGCAGGGCAGGGTTACAGGGAACAGGGGGCAACTGTTCTGCACATGATCACATGCATCCCCAATGCAGGCATTAGTTTTTTTCCATATAATCACACTATTTGGATGAGTTAATGTTTACTGAGGAGCACATATTTATGCATTAACTAATTAAATTGGGGATTTATATAAAAAAGCATAAAAAGAACTGTCAGCAATAAGTAGCCAGCTTGCTGATAGATTACAATTTTTAATAAGTAATTGCAATTCACAATCTACATTCCCTATGTCACCACACAACAGTTAGCTTCACACATCCAGTATTCATGGTTTGAGTACAGATCGTGATGTATGGACTGGTCATTTCTATCCTAACCCAAGCTAGACATAAATTAGGTCGAGTCAAGAGACCAGCAGGCGATATGCTCACTTCAATCTGGACATTGAATGTCAGATGTTTGAAGAAAGCTTAAAACAAATTTTTTAGAAAACCAAATAAGATGCCAGAAAGAAAACCAAGCCCTATGCAACTGTATCATTGCATTACTATGATAATCTAAAATTTCCATTTTACAGTAGGCAATGGTCTCCAGAGTCTAAGTCAAAATATCACAAACTGTATATATTACTAGTCACTAGAGGTTCAAGCACTGGATAACCATTGGTCATAAGAATGGAGGTCAAGAGTCCACTGTTTAAGTGAAACTACAGTCGAGCAAGCACACTGCAGCTCCATTCAAAGTTTAGGGATGACCTGAGATAGCCAAGCACAGTGCTCATCAATCTCCTCCAGTCCCATAGACCTTAAATGGAGCGGAAGTCCAATGCTCGACCATGGTTCCATTCAAATGGGAGTCTTGACACCAAATAACTTGTCATCTGCTCTTGTTATCTTGATACAATCTATGTCCCTTTTTTAATTTTGTGAAGTTAACTTGTCCACAGCTATTTTAGCCCACTCCTTGTAAGTAAAAATCTCCATGTGTCTCAGCTTGTTAAGATGCCTTCTCCAGACTTCAGGTTTCAGCCCCTTCCATAGATATTCAGTAGGATTTAGATTAGGGCTCATAGGAGCCACTTCAAAATAGTCAAATGCTTTCATCTTAGCCATTCTTGGATTGTTTTAGTTATGTGTTTTGGGTTATTATCCTGTTGGAGGACCCATGACCTGCGACTGAGACCAAGCTTTCTGACACTGAGCAGCAAATTGCAAATTTTTCTCCAAAATGTCTTGATAGTGTTGAAATTTTATTGTACCCTGTACAGATTCAAGCCACCCTGTGCCAGATTCAGAAAAGTAGTCCCAAAACATAACCTAGACTCATCCATAATTCACAGTAGGTACAATGTCCTTTTTTTTATGCTTCACTTCTGCATGTGCAAAGATAGAGTTGATGTGATTTGCTAAAAACTCCAATTGTGTCTCATCTCTCCAGACATTCTCCCAAAAGCTTTGTGATTTGTCAATATGCATTTTGGCAAATTCCAGTCTCGCTTTTTTATGATTTTCTTTCAACATGGTTACCTACTCTGTCCTCATTTTTGCCAAGACAGTGCGATCTGACACTAACATACCTTGACCTTAGAGTTAACCTCTAATCTCTTTCGAAGTTGTTCTAGGCTCTTTGGTTACATTTTCAAATTATCCGTCTCTTGTCATGAATGAATTTTGCATGGCCGCAAGAGGAATATGTCCAGGGAGCTTGGTTTGCCTATAATTTTCTTTCTGATCTCTTGAGACAACTCTCTTCTTAGCTTTGTTTAGCCCATGTTCAAGGCCGTACATACTATGATACTAAACAGCACAGTGACTACTTTTCACTCTCCAAATCATCAGACTGTTTACAAGCTTGTACACATCTGTGATGCTAATTCCATGACACACCTTAATTTAACCCCTTTCTGACCTTTGATGTACTATCTCGTCCATGTGACCTGGGCCTTATTGACCCTGGACGGGATAATATGTCATATGCGATCGGCCGCGCTCCCACCGATCGCAGCCGGTGTCAGCGGATTCTCACAGCGACACCCGCACTATGTTCCAGGAGCAGTCACAAACTTCCGGGGGCAGGAGAAGGGCTGTCAGCTCTGTCAGCCACTCTGCCTTTGGATCGAGACCCCGCGTCATGACACTCGGTCCCGATCGCTGCCATGGAGACCTGATGTCGTCAGGATGACATCCAGGTCTCCAGAGCTCAGAGACTTCCTGTCATGCGCAGTGATACCAGGAAGTCTCTGAGGTCAGTGTAAAATTCATGGAGCGCTGACAGCTTCTATAGCATGCAGCACTGCATGCTATAGAAGCGATCAGCCTGCACAAAATGAGCGTCCCATAGTGGAAAAAAATGTAAAAGTAAGAATTAAATGAAAAAAAATTAAAATAATTGTAAAAATATTTAAAAAATAATAAAAAAATCAATAATCATTCTGTCAATAAATAAATATTTTAATAAAAAAATCTAAACAATAAAAGTACACATCTTTAGTATTGTCGCGTCCGTAATGACCCTCCCTATAAAATTGTCTCATTAGTTAACCCCTTTAGTGAACACATAAAAAAACAAGGCAAAAAACAATGCTTTATCATCATTCCGCCGAACAAAAAGTGGAATAACACGCGATCAAAAAGACGGATATAAATAACATGATACCGCTGAAAACATCATCTTGTCCCGTAAAATACAAGCTTCCGTACAGCATCACCAGAGAAAAAATAAAAAAGTTATAGCTCTCAGAATAAAGCGATGCAAAAATAATTATTTTTTATATAAAATAGTTTTTATTGTATAAAAGCGCCAAAACATAAAAAATGATATTAATGAGGTATCGCTGTAATCGTACTGACCCAAGAATAAAACTGCCTTAATCAATTTTACCACACGCGGAACGGTGTAAATACCCCACCAAAAGAAATTCATGAACTGCTGGTTTTTGCTCATTCTATCTCCCAAAAATCGGAATAGAAAGCGATCAAAAAATTTCATGTCACCGAAAGTGGTACCAATAAAAAAGACAACTTGTCCCACAAAAAACAAGACCCAACAGGACAAAATATGGAAAAATTATAGCTCTCAAAACGTGGTGGTGCAAAAACTATTTTTTCAATAAAAAACGTCTATTAGTGTGTGACAGCTGCCAAACATAAAAACCCGCTATAAAACCAGCTATAAATAGTAAATCAAACCCCCTTTATCACCCCTTAGCTAGGGAAAAATAATAAAGTAAAAAAAGTATTTATTTCCATTTCCCATTAGGGTTAGAGTTAGTGTTAGGGTTGGGGCTAAGGTTAGTGTTAGGGTTTGGGCTAAAGTTTGGGTTAGGGTTGAGCTAAAGTTAGGGTTGGGGCTAAATTAGGGTTAGGGTTGGGTTGAGATTAGGGTTAGGGTTGGAATTAGGGTTAGGGTTGGATTTAGAGTTAGGGTTGGAGTTAGGTTAGAATTTGGATTAAGGTTAGGATTGGAATTAGTTTAGGGGTGTGTTATGGTTAGGTTCGTGGTTAGGGTTATGGTTAGGTTTGGGATTAGGGTTAGGGGTGTGTTGGGGTTGATTGATGTTAGAATTGTGGGGGTTTTCCACTGTTTACGCACATCAGAGGCTCTCCAAACGCACATGGCGTCTGATCTCAATTCCAGCCAATTTTGCATTGAAAAGTCAAACGGCGTTTTTTCCCTTTCCCAGCTCTGCCATGCACCCAAACGTGGTTCTCCCCCACATATGAGGTATCAGTGTACTCAGGACAAATTGCACAACACCTTTTGGGGACAAATTTGTCCTGTTACCCTTGGTAAAATAAAACAAATTGGATCTGAAGTAAATTTTTTGTGGAAAAAAGTTAAATGTTCATTTTTTTAAACATTTCAAAAATTCCAGTGAAGCACCTGAAGGGTTAATAAACTTCTTAAATGTGGTTTTGAGCACCTTGAGGGGTGCAGTTTTAAGAATGGTTTCACTTTTTGGTATTTTCCATCATGTAGACCCCTCAAAGTGACTTCAAATATTATGTGGTCCCTAAAAACAAAGGTGTTGTAAAAATGAGAAATAGCTGGTCAAAATTTAACCCTTCTAACTTCCTAACAAAAAGAAATTATGGTTCCAAAATTTTGCTGATGTAAATTAGACATGTGGGAAATGTTATTTATTAACTATTTTGTGCAATATAACTCTCTGATTTAAGGGCATAAAAAATACAAGTTTGAAAATTGCAAAATTTTCTAAATTTTCACCAAATTTCCATTTTTTCACAAATAAACTCAAGTTCTATCAAAGACATTTTACCACTAACGTGAAGTACAATATGTTACGAAAAAACAATCTCAGAATCGCGAAGATCCGTTGAAGTGTTCCAGAGCTATAACTTCATAAAGGGACAGTGGTCAGAATTGTAAAAATTGGCCTGGTCATTAACGTGCAAACCACCCTCAGGTGTAAAGGGGTTAACATGTCCCCATTGTCAAATTATTTTCTATCTTCTAGGGAAACCTTCCTTTTTGTCCAGACAATTGTTATTACTTTGCTTGTTTGTTTCATATTTTTCTGTTTTACCACAATTCAAAAGCAATTTCTAATATTCATTAGTTGATATTCAGAAAATTTAATTGAAAATCACTTTTGCCAGTTTCAATTTATTTCATGAATTGTTGGTTTTTCTTACTTTAGCAGAGGGATAATAAAAATTTAAAATTTTGTCCACGTCTGCTTGTATATATATATATATGTATGCTGTATATACCGTATATATTCGTGTATAACCCAAGTTTTTCAGCACCAGAAACGCGTCAAGTTTTGTTTTTAATCATGCTTTCCACTCAATAAAAAATTTTTAATTTTATTTGCTGGAAGTTTGTGCTGAGCTTCATCCTACCCTCCTGTTCTATGTTGCCGCAATCACCGGCTGGACTACCACCTCCCAGGAACATATTGAACCAGGACTTCACGTTGCACGGTGTGGTAAGCTGTTTTTCCTTCCTATACAAGTTACGGAGTGGTAATCCTGTGTATAGCATCAGTTAAATCATGGGCACTTGTCTATAGTAATGGGTCACACCGTAAGTCATAGGCTAGCTAAGGCTTGTCTAAAAGGTGTTTACAAGATGGACATTTATAACATTGACTTATTAAAGAGTTAAATTACGTAGCAGCTAAACATTTATCACCTGTCATGACAACACGGATCAACTTCTCAAATGTAATAAAATCTCTGAGTTTCATGTTTTAGTGGCGTTCAAGTTAAATGCTGATAAAGCTGGAACATTTTATCATATCATTATCAGTTCTTCCCCATGTAGGTAGCTCGGAATAGAGTGGTTAACCAGCCGGGTATATTCTTCATAGGAGACCATTTTAATATTCAAAGTTGTAAGCAAAATAAATGAGTGGAAAGCTTGAGATCTTAATCCATTTGTGGTCCTTCGTTTTTTGAGAGCTATCTTTTAGAGCCTTATCACTGTTGAATTGGTTTAGAGGACACATTGAGACAGGCATCAGTAGGTCTGCTCTTTTCTAAATTACTTGTGAGATTATTTTGATGGTCATAGCTAAAATACCAAAAATCTGTATTATAGGTCAGAAAACTCATTTATGAGGTATGATTCATCCAGAATATTAACAGCTGAGGGGAAAAAAATGCATTTTACGTAAAGCTTTGTGAGTTGGACAGAACTCGTGAACTGTAACACCGGGCTCTGTTATCTACAGCTTACTGCTCTCATTCGAGATGTTTTCCTTAAAGACATGAATCTTTTTTCTTTTTTTTTTTCAAAACCACAGAAGGTTAAGTAAATTTTTTATCTTCTGTTTCCTCCCTTTGATCTTTTCTTTCTGTGTTTGTAATTTTTAATTTGCTGCAGTCACGCTTATTAAGTTGTTTTTGCTGTTTTGTGCACTGGAAATAAAAACAGAGATAGAGCCGAGATATAATTAATTGTTTTGTCTCTTTTATTCTTTTCAATGCAATTATTATTTATTTCTTTTTAATTTTTATTTTATTTTGTGTGAGAGAAATTAGAAAATGTTCAGATTGGCTTTTATTCATGTTGGGATAATATATGGCTCATTTGTTAAGTTCTGTAGACATTAGTGTCATGGCTTCCATTCATCCATTTATGCTTGAAGCCATGATGTTGTGATGGACCCGTTCTACTGTAGATGGAAATGGTCATGGGCTGACCCTATTGGCTGTAATGGAGTACGTTATGGTTCCATCAGAATTTTTGCCCCTTGGCAATAAAATCGGCCTGCCTGCTGCTCTATTCACAGGATATTGGACATGAAACTTTTGTGACCAATCAAGAATTTGTTAAAGGGATCCTGTCACCAGGTATTCCCCATATAAAGAGAGAGGTGCGCCTGTGCAGGAGCGCAATGAAAGACACTGTGTGGATAACAATAGGATGTGTCATCCACACGAAGAAAGGAGGACGGAGAACACCAGAAGAGAGGTGACGCCGAATGAAGACCAAAGACTCCCATCAGACCGGTTCGCCCAGCAGGTGAGTATAATAAAAGTTATTTTTTGTTTTATGTAGAGTGCATTGGAGCCATATAGATAGTATTCTAGAATGCTGTATATAAGGTTTAAGTGCTGCCTAATTTATGAAAAAACCCTGTGACACAATTTTTAACAATCTAATAGAAAATTGACTTTCCAAAATATAAAATTTGGTTTATTGTATTGAAGTCACTATAGCTCCACAGTGAGGTCATTTCTTTTCTGCATTAGACTGACCAGCATCTATTGGAATATAATCATTCAATCACAGATTATTACGCGAATAAAACCAGAACAAACATGGAAAAAAAGGGACTTTAGTGACAAGAACAAAGTTCAGGTTAATTGATGTACTTTGTAAGAAATGAATTAGCTGCGTAAAATTGGTCCCGTTGTTTTCGAGTATCAGCTCCACCTTCTTGGTGGACAAGTACTCAAATTTTTTTTTACAAAAATCTATATTTGCCAAAATGCTGATTTTATGTAATTTATTTCCGTGGATTCAACTGGCCGCTGGCTGCCATTTTTGTGACCCGTAAAATACCATCAAAATGTAAAAAAACAAAGAACTCTACTTATACTCATCTTTCTAGTCATGACTTCAACCCCTCTTGGGATGGGTAATGATGAGGTGCGGAGGGGCAGATGAGGTGTGTGGAAAGCTAAGTGTAACTACCGTATATACTGGAGTATAAGCCGATCCGAGTATAAGCCAAGGCACCTAATTTTGCATGGAAAGCTGGGTAAGCTTATTGATTTGAGTATAAGCCGGGTATGCATTGTCCCCTCATTCCTGTCCTGTTATGCGTGGCTCCCCCGTCGCTGTCCTGCTATGCGTGGCTTCCGCCATCCTGCCCTGCTGTGCGTGGCTTCCCCTGTTCTGTCCTGCTATGCGTGGCTTCCCCGTCCTGTCCTGGTATGTGTGGCTCCCCTCATTACTGTCCTGGTATGCTTGGCTCCCCGGTCCCGTCGTTGTGTGCATGGATCACCCCCTCCCATCCTGGTATGCATGCTTCCTATTACAAAAAAAACATCCTACTCACCCTCCTCCACCGTGCCCTCGCAGTCGCGGCATCTCTTTTGCTGCCAGCTTCCTGCAGCTCTTCCTGTGGGAGTGGAGATCAGTGCAAATTCATTATCTTAATGAGCGGTGCCACGTGATCGCTCAGCACAGGAAGAGCTGCAGGAAGCCGGCACCAATGGAGATGCTGGAGGAGGGTGAGCATGATTTCTTCTGGAAGCCGGCGGCTGCAGCTGTCACTGCTATAAGAGAAATGAATATTCATTTCTCTTTAGCAGCGGCACAGATACAGCCGCAGTCGCCGGCTCCTGCCGCTCTCCCTTCCCTGCCGGCTTTCTGGATAATAACTCGTGTATAAGCCGAGGGGGGTGTTTTCAGCACAAAAAATGTGCTGAAAAACTCGGCTTATACACAAGTATATACAATATATTTCTTTATTTTTGACATCTTATGTTTATTCTTCTCTGGAATATAGAAAGAGCCAAGACCATAAATAGGGACATAATAAAGGAATAACTTCTCTGTGAATCGAATTATCTCTGGAAAATCTGTGCAGGTGAATTCCAGTTTTGCCTGATCCCCTCATCTCTAGTCCAAAGTTGATCAAAAAGTTGATCAGTAAAATTTAACAATAAGTGATGACAGGTCAAAGTTATGGTGTTAAAAGAAGTCAGTCACTTTGTGGGATAGTTACTAGTTCACAAAAGATCTTTCCTTAAAAAGAAATAATTCCTAAAAAGATTGTTTGTCTTCTGCCTGGGGCATTGAACATGTAAGTCTAGTATGATCCACATAATGTATGGCGAAATGATAGCTCAGCAGACAATTCTCCATTCTGTCGTTCTTCAACCATCAACCTCTTATATCCACTTTTAAAGACTCGCTAGCCCTTGTAAGTCTGTATTGTGCTCCATGGCAGGTCAGGTGATGTAATCGGAAATTGAGCATTTTGTGTGCTATGTTTCAAAATCTTATTCATCTCTTTGCACAGCATTAGTGATGAGCGAATATGCTCTGATAAGGTGTTATCCGGGCATGCTCGGGTCCTAACCGAGTGTCTTCGGTGTGCTCGAAAAATATGTTCGAGTCCCCGCCCCTGCATGTCTCACAGCTGTTCAACAGCCACAACACATGCAGTGATTACCTGTTTGTTAGGCAATCCCTGCATGTGTTGTGGCTGTCAAACAGCTGTGAGACATGCAGGGGCGGGGACTCGAACATATTATTCACACGATCATGCTTGGATAACACCTTACCGGAGCACATTCGCTCATCACTACACAGCATCAGGGCATAAAATCACAACTTTATAATTAAAACCCATTGTTAGTAGCATAAACACAATAAACACAATATCACAAGGGACTTAGTGGAAACAAACTTGTCTAAATTTACTTTTGAAGAACTTTCCCGATTGCTTAAACAGCATTGATTACAGAGGGATTCCTAACCGACGCATAAAACAAGCCACGGGGTGATGTTCTTTTCGATCCAAACCCTGTTTACACTAAGGGATCAATAACCAAACTTCCCCAATCCTTTAACAATACATTACACATAGAGATGGGCCGGAAATTTACACTGAAACGCTTTTTCATTGGGAAAAGAAAAAAATCGGGAGCTAAGTGGGAAATTTTCATTTGCTCCGGGTGGTTCCCTCTTTTATGCTTTATATAAACAAAGGTTACCCCGTAATTGGGAAACTTCAAGGAATGTTATTTCAAGGAAAAGCATGATTCTTGCACAAATAGGGCTTAATAATTTAGACTAGCGTGTATGGGCCCCAAACTAAAGGGGTCCCCATTAAAAGCTGAGTTTTACAGTACCTTTAACCCAAACCAGGGGAATTTCGATTTTATCCCATAATGGCGCTAAGCTGGCAACAGCCATAAGTCTTGCTTTTCTATAAAGCGATAAAACCAAGATAGAAACAAAATGACATACACCCTTTTGAAGTAAAATGAAATAAAAACATAGGGCACTTATAAACACTGTTTTTGATCAAAAAAAAGGGAAAAACCACCCACCACACAAGGTTAGTCTTAAAAACCCGGATAAAACCAAACCTATGTCAGCTGCCCCAATGTGAAAAAGGGCCCACATTTAGGCATTTTTGCTACAGGGAAGGTTTTAAAAAAAAACGTCCCGATTTGGGTCACCTTTGTGGGGGATGGCTTTTACACTTTTTTTTTAAACAAAACAGTATTTTCTGAGTAGCCATGTTATTTTATGCACTTTTTTTCTTACTTCCCAAAAGGGTAAAGTTATTTTGTTTTTTAGTTAGGGGCAGTTTTTTTTAAAAGCACTCACAAGGTCAAAAGTAAAGAATCACCTGTTTTTTTTCAATACACCCTGAAATT
>JARQOD010000003.1:326929239-327012100 GCA_033576555.1 Oophaga sylvatica
AAAGGGGTTAACTAGTGGGACAGTTTTATAGGGGGGGTCGTTACGGACGCGGCGATACCAAATATGTGTACTTTTATTGTTTTGTTTTTTTTATTTACAGGAAAAAATGAATTTATTGGGGAATATTTTTTTTTTTTTATGATTTATTTTTTACACTTTTTATTTTTACTTTTTTTACTTTTTTACTTTGTCCCAGGGTGGGACATCACAGTATTTTAGCAGATCGCTGGTGTGACAGTGTGCACAGCACTCTGTCACACAGCGATCGCTCTGGCACTGCTGCAGGCTTCCCCAGCGCCTGCTCTCAGCAGGCACTGAGGAAGCCGCCTCCCTGCAGGACCCCGGCGCCATCTTGGATCCGGGGACCTGGAGGGAGGACGGACCCTCGGAACAGCGCGACACATCGCGCTGCTCTGAGGTCTCAGGGGAGCGCGCAGGGAGCCCCCTGCCTGCGCGATCCTCCCCTGTGCCCCGGGTACACCGCGATCATGTTTGATCGCGGTGTGCCAAGGGTTAATGTGCCGGGAGCGGTCCGTGACTGCTCCTGACACACAGTCACGGGTGTCAGCTGTGATAATCAGCTGACACCCGGGCGGCGATCAGCTGCGCTCCCCCCGGGAGCGCAGCTGATCGCCCATGTACTATTCCGTCCATGGGAATTAGGTCCAGGGTCACATGGACGGAATAGTACGTCTGATGGCAGAGAGGGTTAAATTATGTATAATGTTTAGTAAAAGTTTAAGATAAGATTATATAGAGATTCTATGAAAAATGCGCAAAGCAGCCATTCTTATGCATATTCACTGCTGGATCCACAGGGGAGGGACTTAAACTATGAACCTCTAAGAAACCAGTAAGAACTATAGATATCATACAGTTATATTAGAAAATTATAAATACTCTAAGTCTCTACACATTCTATATTATATCAGCTACAATTTGGAGTAAAACTTTAACCTTAAAGTGTATGTATCTACGTCTTATAGAAAAGACGTAAAACAAGGTCATATTCCCTATATGTTTTGCCACCATATAAATTGCAGTAAATAGAACTCTTGCAACTTTTCAAGAGCATCTCTAGGAGTAAGTGAATTGATCTTTAAACACCTTGAGTTAAGTGTCTCTAAATGTGGTGAGAGGAGGTACTTCATGCTGATGAGACGTAACCGAAACATCCGTATTCCCTTCCCCCACACCTTGACTCAGTATATGCAATATGCCGCAGTATCCCTGCTATGAGTTTACATTTACACACAATAAGCTCCAGTATGTTGCTGGTTGCTGGGAGTTATTAATAATGATATTTTATTATATAGCATCAGGGATGTACACAAACATACAATTTATGCAGGAACACTGAGTGCATCCTCTACAGTTTGTACAGTTTAATTTGTGTTGCCTGCGGCACATGGAGATGTGGTGACAGGGAAAGTCGTGTCCGGGGTCTCTGTGTCTGCTTCCATGGTAAATCTTTCTAAACAAACTGTTAACTGGAGAGATTTAACACTGTGCAAGCTGGCATTTCTGGGGTTTTCAGTGCCTTTTATGGCATCATATAACATTTTCTAAATTATTACTTAGTTAGCACTTCCACCAGCACTTTATGCAAAGTATTTGTAATACATAAATGAGTTATTATCGCCAGAAATAGAATACTGAGAATTATTGATCATAATAATTGTTTTCTTAGAGTCAGCATAAATGGTGCAAGTAGGTCTGGAAATAAAGTGCCTAGAGTATATCCTCTTTGAATTCATTATTAACTGGCACATACTGTACAATTAAAAAATATACATTTTTTACAATAAATATTTTTTTATTGACATTCCTATGATCAAAAAGCCATGCATTCAAGCAGAAACTGAAACTTCAATTGCTATCATGACTATCTTAAACAGCTGTCAACTTAGTTAGATTTCCTACAAAATAGTAAAATCAGTGTCTGGTCCCGCTATAAAACAAGATAAAGATATTTCAAGCATCCTGTGGTACCAACCATATCATTTCGTTACACTAGGGGATAGAGTTGAAAGTTTTAATAATTTAATTGTGCTGCAGAAGCCAAGATAAGCAGGATCACGCTAACTCAGATGTGCTGTAGCTGGAATGCCTTGGAATAAAGCAGTGATAAAGCATCACTATCTTATCATTTTTAGTTAATGGACTAATATTATATGACATCAATATTTTATTATCAGATGCTATGTACACCGTGGGGTCTGGCAATGTTAAAAATTTGTATTAGCACCATACAAAATTTCTTTGATTTAGTATTTAACCTTATCCTTCCTTCTCCTCATTGCGCTTCCTAAAGCTTATTGTGGACAAAACTGAACTCATCATCTTTCCTCCATCTCACCTAACCCTCCTACTCGATCTATCACAATAAATGACATCATACTTTTCCCTGTACCAGAAGTCCGCTGCCTCTGAGTAACCCTGGATTCTGCCGTCCTTCAAACCACATATCCAAGCTCTTGCCACCTTCGTCCAACTCAAAAATATTTCCAGAATCCGTCCTTTCCTCATCCCTGAAACTACAAAAATTTTAGTGCATGCCCTCATCATCTCCAGTCTCGACTACTGCAAAATCCTTCTCTGTGGCCTCTCAACTAAATCTACTGCCCGACTAATCCACCTCTCGCTTCTCCCTTATGTATATCCCTTCATTTGCTTCCAATTCCCCAACGTGTCCAGTTCAAACTACTTACATTGACCTACAAAACCGTCCATAATCTGTCTCTTCTGTATATTTCTGAACCAATCTCTCAATATCTCCCCACATATACTCTCCAGTCCTCCCAAGATCCTTCTCTCCTCCACTTTCATAAGTTCCTCACCCAATGACCTTCAATATTCCCGAGCATCTCCCATCATCTGCCCGAACATATCCAATTATACACCTCATTGACAAATTTCAGTCGAAACTTGAAAACCCACCTGTTCCGAAAAACTTACAGCCTGCAATGACGACGCTGCCACCTCAACACCATCGTATCTGCTGCAGCGCCCCAACCTACTGTCTCCTTCTCAATAAACCAGTAGACTGTAAGCCTACAAGGGCAAGGCCTGCTTCAACTCTGGTCCGGTCTGTCATTGTTAGTTTGCTTATTGTAATTTATATCTGTATTTGGCATGTAGCCCCTTCTCATATGCAATACCATGGATTTGATGGCGCTCTAAAATTATTTAATGGAAAAAAGAATCTCTCCAATCCATTGTCATAGTTTCTGGAGATGAGCACCACTAGAGGTATCTACCATCCACTTACAACCCTTTCTTTTACCATGCACATACATTATTCATGGGGTATCTGGTCCTGATCTAATTAGGCACAATTACATTACAGTGCTGTAGCCTAGGTAAGCAGTCTATGATATTGACCATGCTGACCAGTGCTGACATCAATTTTAGTGTTGAGGTTATAAATTTTCAACAGGTCACATAAAATATTTATTTTGAAAAAAGTATACACGCAGTGTTATAATTCACTCTGTGCTGGATCAGGTAAATAATAGCCATAAGTCAAATACACTTCACTATAAAAGTGTAAAGCCGAACATTGACTACTTCACTCCAGTTTTGCTATGGAGCATGGTAATGAAAAGTGCATGCTAAATAATAATGTGAAGTATCCGCTTTATTTGCTCTTTAAAGTTGAGGCGCTTGGGAAAAAAAAGCAGGAGCTGCATATTGGATTGCAAAGATTATGAGTTCCAAATTGATAACCAAAGCTTCATCTACAAACCCTACGAAATCCATCAAGCCATCCCAAAATGCCACCCTCTGAGACGCAAGAATCAAATACAAGTTCTGCTTTTTCAATCTTCTTTGTAGACGGAGCCTCAAATCCCCAGCAGATAGATTGCTTTAAAACCTCAGCATTGGAAAAAAAAGCCTTTTCAAGTTGATAACAAAGTTACTTCATCTTGAAAAATAAACAGACTTTTCTGCCATTGGGTAATTAAGTCATTCTAGGAACACGTGCACTTATAGCACGGTGTATGGGAAGTTGACCAAGTGTTGTTGACTTTGCTTTATACATCTTCCACTGACTATACGGTTCACAGATAAAGCTCAAGTGATAATAAAAAGTTTTCTTCTCAGTAACAAAATAATAACCCAACATCTACAAAGAATGAGTTCAAACTGCTAGAAGGAAGAAAACCCAATGCAATGTTCTACACATAGAAGATGCTTGTAAGTATACCACGTTGCCTTTCCAATAATGCCTTGCAGCATTCTCTTCACGTGGTATAGCGCAGCCATCATATAGTATAGCACATCACATAGTATAGCACATCACATTGTATAGCACAGCCAATCTTCAACTGTATAAAAGCCGGGGCAGGGAATGCAGTGCAGCAACCATTTTGGAGCCAATCTCTTAAGTGAGAAGACATCACAGTTCACACTTTAACAATAGGAATAGAGCAAAAAAAAGCCAAAAACCTCAATATGCTGTACAAAATGTACATTTTACAAAACACGCAATGATGAATGATTATCATCTGATTACCCATAGACATATATTATATGTGCAGGTAACTTTAATAAGGCTTGTCTTAAAGAACTTGAAAGCAGTTATACAATCCTAGAAGAACTCATAGCATTATACACATCTTTTCAGCAAAATTGGAGGGAGTATCTGCACTTTGCGGCAAATTAAATTTTGGGGAAAAATTTGCCAAAGCTTGGGAATTCCAATCTCAAAAGGTCTGATCATCTCTAGCCCAAACCCACAAGCTATCTTACCTGGAGTTATTTTCTGCAATCCTTTCATATAATGTAAATCTCTTCCGTTTCACCTGAAATTGTAACTCTAAAAATGCCAGGAGCAGATACAAAGAGGGGTCCTTGTGCAAGAATAATATACGGACCCTTTATAGTCATAATAATACTCAATTCCACCGGCTTTCGAAGTGGTAGTCATTATAATATTTAGATCTACCTGCGTTGGAAGTGAAAGCGGGCCCCGTAACCTCTTGGGCCTTATGTGCAGCCTGCCCAGGTGGCACCAATTTTATGGCTACCCTAGAAAAATTCCCCGGAAAGAGTGACATTGTCAAGCCACCTTTCTTTTCAGGTATCCAACATTTATTTTATGAGTATGGCCAGCTTAATATACACTCCAAAATAAATGGATTACCTGAATCAAGATAACTTTATAAATATTCAGACAATTCTTTGGAATATTGTGATGCCTTGTGACAAATTACCTACTTATCTCCACTACATCTGTAAAGTGTAGATGATAGAATAAAAGACCAAAACACATACTCTGCCATAATGTGATACAAGTATGAATTTGGTATCTGAATCCATAACAGATCTGAAACTAAAGGAAATGAAAAAGCAGAACAACCATTAGGGCCAGGTTCAAGGATGACTACAATTTATTAAAGAATGGGTTTCTCTATTTCAAGGACTCTTAAAAGAAAGTAATAGTAGAGAGGAAAGCAATTTAGAAAACCAGACCCTTCACTAAATTTCGAAATCATAATATGGCTTATAGATCTTGTCATCTACAATTGGGGGTTATAAAACATTGAGCTAAAAAATATTTAATTGATTAAGAAATTATGGCCTGTATCTTTTTAGTATATATTACTAATGTCTATGTAACATTGGAACTATTACCATTGCATAGCTGATGTCAACATTGTAGACCCTAGACGTACTCTTTAGAGGAGCATTACCAACTTAGACATCTATCTGCAATTTGTCATTATGTTATTAGATGGATATTACTACAGTTTTGTTGCTTTAGGAATACTACTTAGCAATTCACTATAGTTGATTACTAAAATTAACCAAAAAAAATAAATTGACTAAATAAATCAGTTAAATTATAGTGAATTCTTTTGAATAATAACAATAGTTTTTATATTAAGCATACTTAAAATGATTTATTATTTTTCAAATATGATTTTTTTTTTGACATTTTATCAACAATTGTGTTTCTGTAAGGGCTCACCAGGTGAGTTTGATCCACTAAGCCCCTGGTCTTGGTGGGCACATGGACAATAGGCGTTGATGCAGCAGAGGAGATGTGAAATCGTGTGGGCTGGAACTGGAAAGTCAGGAGCAGATGGATAGATGGAGAGGAACCCAGCAGGGATGGATGCGAGTGGAAACACAGTAGTACAGAAAATGAAACAGACCAAACAAGGAACACTAGAGTCTCAATCCCAAGACACAGGTGTGCATCAATGGACCTTAAAAGGGTCTAGAAAGATAATGTCATTGATCCATGTCGGGCAACTGGCAAAACTGGACGTGGAGCAAAACAAAGGGCAACAGACCCAGGAGAAGGTGGCAAAGCAAGGGACATCAGGGACAGGTGTGCAACAATTTTTCATAGTATGGGAGGCAAATAAACCACATAAGAGATGTGACCATTACATTGGCTTAAGTATGCTAAATATTCCTAACGCTCTAATGGAGATCTCCAGAAGGAGAGAAGAGGTTTGCATCTGGATATGCCTCATTTCTAGGTGCGGAGGACACCCCACAAGTCTATATTTAAATAAAGGGCTAAGGCAGCAAATAAAATATTCACCTCAGCGAGGAAAACCTACAGTAGTTACAACACAGGACAAA
Source organism: Oophaga sylvatica (assembly GCA_033576555.1). NCBI lineage: Eukaryota > Metazoa > Chordata > Amphibia > Anura > Dendrobatidae > Oophaga > Oophaga sylvatica. The sequence continues at coordinate 326,935,843 of JARQOD010000003.1, forward strand.
AGGTGCACAAACATCCGCCACCAAGCTAACTCAAACTTTATAAACAAGAATAATGAGCTGTATAATGTATGTAAATGACTTGATACTGCAGAATTTCCTTGAATCTATTTTTTTTTTTTTTTGCATTTTTTGTTCATTTTCCGATAAAAAATTAATTGGGTATAATAACCTTCTCTTGTTTTATTAATATGCATTAGAATGAAGGCAGTGCTGTCTGGAGACTCCATATGATAATCTCCCTAAACAAAAGGTTGCATCAAAGTTGGCTGAATGAGGCAATGAGACAGGATTAATGTTTAGCATATTTTGTAATGATTGCAAATCTGTACTAGGGTTTATAAAATATGACAGCACTTGTATAGATCAGCAAATGATGCTTTACCTCGACAATGCAGAACAATATCACTGTCCCTATATACGATTCACTGAAAGACATCAAAACATGGGTGGTGACACACAAGTGCCTACAGGAATGTATGGTGGACCTGTAGGCTTCCTATGGGGTCACTATATCACCTTCTCAAGGAGCCAATTTACTACTGTCAGCTGAACAGCAGATATCTCTCGACTCCCACATGTTACCACTTGGTGATGCGTTCATGAGGAGAGAAAGACACTTTTGATGGTGGGAGATCAAAAGGATCCAGCATTTGAGTCAGGAAGTGCTCATAGATATTAGGTGTTTGTCACTATATCTAAGACATAATAAGTAAAAATAACAGCTGCTCGCTTCCAAATCCAGTTTTGAGCTATGAATGTGGGGTAAATATCGACCCTCAAAGAGATGACGGCATTGGTAAAATAAAAATCAAAAAAGTTACATTACTGTTATGCTTCTTCTTTCAAACTTATAGGCAATGGGACATGTGTTAGAGAATCTCACAGACTTCATCCACATTCCTGTTGCCAGTCCATAAACACGTGTTGGACAGGCACCTACTGTAAATTCTAAAGTTGAGTTCTAAACTTGAGTATAAAATTATATTTTAATGTCTGACTTGATTATCTAAGTGGTTTAGGAACAAAGTGGACTTAAAAAATGGACACTAATAACCCGTGAGTACTGTATGTTCTAAGTGGAGTAAAACAGGGTGAGTCACTTGTATAGAAGGATCTTGATGTACTTGTAGATTACAGACTAAATAAACAGCATTCAATGTCAATCAGAGGCTTCTAAAGCCAGAAGGATATTGTCATGTATTATAAAAGGTTTGACTTGCAGGACATCAACCTAATACGACCACTTTACAAAGCGTCAGTACAACCCCATTTGGAATATGGAGTTCAGTCCTGAAGTTATAAAAAAGTACAAAAAAGAGTCACAAAACTAATAAGTGTCATAGAGGATCTCAGTTAGCAAAAAAGATTAAAAGAATTATATGTGTTTATTCTTGAGAATAGTTGACTTAAGGAGGGACATAATTACTTGTATAAGTACATAAATGAGCCCATACAAAAAGTATGCTCAAAAGATGTTTCAGGTAAAACCTCCTTGTAAAAGACAATAAGGTACTCTGTCTGCTTGGAGGAAAAAAGTTCAATCTCCAGAGGAGACAGGTCTTTTTTTACCATAATAACTATTAAGGTGTGGGAAAGTCTACCTGAGGAGCTGGTCAAACCGGGAACCATCAATGGTTTCAATATGGGTTTAGATTATATTTTTACTTATGTACATGCATAAAACTTTTGTTCTGCATGTTGATCTGGCTAATCGATGCTTGGAAAAAACTTGCTCTTGTAGGCAGAAAGGATCATGCATTATGGTTGCACTTCTACCCACTGATGGTCACAGACAGAAGAAGGTCCCCCTGCAAGAACAGTATATGTGCCTTTTGTAGTCCAGTAGCTCATCATGATGCACAATTTCACATGCTTTTGGGGTGCAGTGGACCACCTTACCTCATGGGACCCAAGGTTGCACCAATGATATGTCTGCACCTGTCTTAATGAAGGGTTTTCTAAACTACAACGCACCAAACCTATTAAGTGGTGCATGTCACTTAATGAATTTGGTGCGTCTTCTCAATGACATGTGCCACCATGCACCTGAGTCACACGTACCAGGGCTTTGGGGTACTCAGCACCGAGCCCGTTCACTTCACTGGGGGATGTCACGGGTAGCGCAGCTCGGTCCGTTGCCCTGGGCGATCACCATAAAATGTGGGAATATTTACAGGGGATTTAGAAATGTTCGTGACGCCACCTGTGGTTCCTGGTCAGGATGACCAGCGCTGCAGGGTAGATTCTCTGAGGGGTTGTTACTGGGCAGCAAGATGTTAAGTCTCCCACAGGCGAGACTGATCCCTCGAGATATATGGCGGTGCAGGGGTGCAGGGCAATAAGGCAGACACACACAAAGAGTCTCTTTCGGTACCTTTACTGGTGTAGATTTAGGCACGTCCCGGGGAGCCGTCAGGGTGGAGGATGCATGTCCAGTAATCCACTGAGTAAGTGTAGGGCCTCCTTCCTTTTTCATATGTGTGAGTTTCTGACTTGCATGAAACAAAGCCTAACTCCGTTCTCTTTGCTACGCCCGGCTGACATTGTGGTGGAGCCTCTTTTTGGACAGAACTAAGTCTCTATCTGTAGCGTCCTGCTAGACTCCTGTTCTTCCTGACCCCGGTTACGTATCAGCACTGTTGGGCCCCTCTGTGACCTGTAGTCCAGCAGGGTCTCCGGTTTTTCCCACTAGCCGTGAAGGTACTAGCAAGCTCGGACCCGGTGTCCGGTGGTGCAGAGTGGAGGTAAGCTATCGTTGCTATTTCTCCTCAGTCACTCTCTCTTTCCCTTTTTCCACTTGCCTGTCGTCCTACTCACACCTTTAACATAAGCACAGGCAGCAGTAGATGTCAGCTTTCTTCTCTTCACCGCTCTCCAAGCGTCGGCACGCTCGCTCTCTAACAGTACCTCAGTTGACTCGGTGTTACAAATACTGCAGTTCCCTTTCCTTCACTTCCTTCTTAGGCTCTGTCCGAAGTAGCTATCAGGACATTCCGTCAGACTGATCTGTGCACACTCCGAGAGTCACTTTCCACTTTCCTAGGGAACTATCAGTCAGCACGATCTGAGGTAACTTTCCTCTCAGCTCTTCAACACGCTCTGACACAGACTAGTGTAATCTGAGCTCTGCTCTGACAGGAAATCAACTAACTGCTGCATCTCTCCACACCCTTATATACTCTAAAGGGCTCCCTCTGGTGGCACCAGGGAAATGTGAAGTGTGAATGAATATCAGGTGATTGTGAATTACCTTTCATGCATCCTCCTGGGTAATATGTGGCACCAAGCGCAGCTGGGCTAAACACACCTCTCCAGAAATGCTATTGCGATCAGTGACTAAAGTAGCATTTCTGGTGTATGAAACGCTGGCAGTTTGTTGAATTTTGCTAGATGGCGTAGCCATGATCCTCCCCGGATCCTCCTTAACTGTGTCCAATTTTGGCATGAAAATGCCAAAAGTCGTAAAATCTATGTGCAACTCTACGTTGTGCAAAAATGTTGGGACTTTTCAAACTATTTTACACCAGTTTTCTATTGCAAACACTATTGATAAATGAGGGCATTTTTTTATCTATATATAAATCACGCAAAATACAAGCCGTAATGTTTTTCGTTCATTAGTTGTATGATCAGTTCTTCGATGTAGGAAACAAAGAGAAATAAACTGCTCTGTCCAAGTAAAATCCACTAAACCTTTATTAAACATGTGTCACCTTGTTTTCCGAAATCATTTCTAACAAAAGCAAAATAGCCTCAAAGTTCCAAATCCTGGTCCGTGTCCAACAAAATGTGTGAATTAATTGAGTGTAAAAAAGCATTGGGTTGCATTATATCAGTTCAAATATGTGTAACAATCGTTCTGTGTGTCCCGGGGGTTTGTTTCAATTCTCTTTGTTATGATTCAGACCATTCACAATATGTCAATGGGAGTGCCATTTACACGAGAAACCAGAGAAACAGATTCTTTATTTCTTATAGAATGAATTTTAGTCTTTCCCCTCTAAGGCTGATAACATTTGCGAAGAGATTCCATCTGGAGGCCTCCAAGAAACAGAATTTTATAGGCTACTAGTTATCATCCATAAAATAAAAGTCACTTGACATAGTCATCTCAGTGGTACAAATTACCAATTCTTTCCCGTTAATAAAGGAATGATAACTTACAACAAAAGTGTCAAACACGTAAACCAAGAGATGTAAAAAATGTCTAGATTGATATCACTTACTTAATTTAGGGATTATACTCGGGAAATTATAAATCTACAAATCTTCTTAAAGGGGTTGGGGTTAAAGTCTGCAGTCACTATGTGAGACTGCAGACTTGTAATTCCCCACATCGCGTGTACTGCGCACTGTCAGGATTCTCCAGTGCTGGCGCATGACCCCAAGTATGCGATTTGCATATATGCAGATATGTGCCGACTAGATGTGTGCCGTCTTGCTCAATACATACGTCTAGTTGTAATTTGACTGGAGGTATACAAATCACAAACTTGTAGTCATATGACGGTCCAATCCCAGAGCTGGCACCAGAGATTCCTTACGAAGCACAGTGAAGATACACAAGTCTGCGATCAAGTAGAGTGATTGCAGACTTTATCCACATGCATGGACAATCCCTTTAAGAAGTTTTGTAAATTCATCACTTTCCCAATAAGCATTTGAATATAATCCCGAGTGCTGATTTTTATGGTGCTTACCAAGGGGGTGGTGCTTACAGGGTAATAATGCAGAGGACCAGTATGCAATTGTAAGTCCCAAACTTTTGTAATTACAATCTATGGAACTTATGGAATAACAGATGCTCTGAGCCGGTTGTACTGTTAAGCATCAGTAAATATTTATCTGCTATAATATAAAACTTACCCATGTTGTCATATATCGCAATGTGCACCTGCAGCCCAGACTCATGTTTCACTTGGGCTTCCTCAGGGGTTTGTCTAAGATGAGAATACCCTTTTAAACATTGTTTAATCTACTGTATAGTTTTTTTCCATTGATTTGAGTGGTAACTTGTATGACTTACTTTCAGACAATGTAAGTTATACAATGAGCATGCTTTGTTTCTTGAAATCAGACTACATCTTTAATTGATTTCACACATTTTACGACCTATCTTTTTTAAAACCTTTTTTTATTTCCTTAGGGAAAATGATGATAGGATTATGGTACAGTATGCTTAGTGATTCTCCTTGGTGTCTGTATATCTATAGCGATGACATCTGTGGTTAACTAGCGTGTGCTACCGTCTTTGGTCGTCATTATGTCAGGGGGGTCACTTATTATAATTTTATACCAGGATGCTTCAAACTGTCCAAATCAAACATCTCCTAGCCTGAGAAAGTCTTCCATCTGGGTAGGAATTCTCCATCCTTGTTTGCTATGGAGGACGGTAGAGACAATCCATAGGGTTTTATAGACCAAAATATAGTTTCTTACCCATTGAGACACAGCGCAACTAGGGATTTTATCCAACGTGAAAGAAAGTAGAAACCTAAATCTTGGCACATCAGGAAGGTCACTGAGTTATATTGACTGGGGTCCACTCCTAATACCATGTGCAGCTAATTTGACAGCATTTTCCTTATTCTGGTAAATCCCAATATGTAATGGTGCAATTTAAAGGGTATCAAAGTCACATCAAATAAAGTAGGCACCTGCTCCCAAAATGAAAATACCAGTGGCTGAAAATCACACGCAATGAGTTCATTGACATTTCGACTGAGCAAAATTGTGTTAAGATGGAGCTCCCGCGAGTATCCAATCTCTTATTACTCCTGTATGTCTGAGCCAAACTCTGTATGGTATTTAAGATGCTGATCAAGACTGAAAAATGAGCCCATTTACAGAGGATAAGGAAGAAATGACCGTGGATTATGGCTGGTCATTACTTGGCGATAACTAGCTCGAGCACAGAATAGTGGTCTGGAAAGATGTGAACACTGAGAAGCCTAAAACAGGCGATGCTCAACGTTATGGGGTTTCATTGCTTTGGAAAACTATATTCAGGGTTTCCTGATGATAGGTTGATCCCAGAATGTCCGCACTGCTAAGACCTCTGGCAAGTAGTTGTAATCTGTGTGGGACCCTGGCAAGAAGTGTTCTGTTTCCCTGCAGTGCCCCAAAGGCAAAATTAAGTACTACACATTACTGAAATGAATGAGCTGTAACTGTAAGGAAAAGATTTTCCTTGAATCTGAACCTTGGCTAAAATAAAAGTAAAATCCTGAAAGTGCCCCCCCAACTATTCACTGTGAGACTAAATATCTAAATATATCAGGTAATTGCCTAAATAGGGAATCAATCACTGGATTTTACTGCCCCATGTGAGAGCAGCATAATGTAGAGACCAAGACTCTGATTCCAGCGAGGCGTCACTTACTTGTCTGTTTGCTGTAGTTGTGATAAAATCCCTGTTTTATCTGCTGGAGGTCTAACAGCCATCAGAATAATCAGCTCGGTATAACCCCGTCCACACCACTGATTGGCAGTGTGCACAGTGCATAGGCAAAATGTTGCAAATCAGTGGTGGGGGCAGGGTTGGACTACATAGCAGCCGGTGTACTAGTCCTTTAGTGATAACCTCCTGTTAATAAAACTGTGATTTTATCAAAACTACAGAAGACAGTCCAGTAAATGATACATCGCTGGAATCAGAGTTTCTATCTCTACATTATGATGCTCTGAGATTAGGTGGTAAAAACCTGCTGACAAATTCCCTCAATACTAAGACATAGCCATAATCATTATGATGTTTCCTAATTTATAAGCAATCAAGTGATAATAGATTAAAAAAAATCATTGTAACACAATAAATATCATCTCTGGGCAACAAAATGTAAAATTGCAACAGGTTGGATAAACCAATGTATAACTGGTTAGTAATGCAGTGTCGCTGCTGTCGGGGCCCCACGAGACTTCCTGTAGTGGGAGCACTTGTTATATAAGTATAGCTGTCCATTAATTAGTATAGCATTCATTATGACTTGTCCATACTGCTGGCGGCATACATGACTGAATTTATCAGGCTTGCTTCAGATCCCCTCCATCCCCATGGCTCCTCCGACGGTGAACAGTGGATGTCAGGCATGAATTAGTGCAGAGACAACCTGTTTATATTTGTGTTCTGCAGTATAAAAGTCTATTAGATTTTGGTGATATATTCTGGCATTACAGTTCATAATTCCGAACATAGGAAACGAGGTCAGCACAGTTTAGCCCTTGCAAAAACTGAATAAACAGAAGTGGTAAGTATGCAGAATCTGAGATGTTTACTGTTATTTTTCCATTGTGCCGTTTGTGTCATTGAGGGAGATAATTAATATGCGTCTAAAAATAAGCCGCCCCTGGGTATTGTTGACCTTTTAATGGTAAATAATCTGAATTTTTTGAAGCATGAAGGGAGGCGTGCAGTTACACTCTACCACTTCTGACCATTTGCTGTGCACAGACACACTGGCAGCCTGGCACAGGATGTTGGGTGAGAATGAAAGGACTGTTTCAATAAGTTCATTAAATGAACAGTTTCTCAAGTCAAAATAACAGGAGAACTACCGGTTATCAGCACAGTTACATTGTTTCTTTAGTTGCCAAACAAGGATGGACGATGACGGCAGAAAGCACCAGAGACCTCTCCTATGTCCCAGTCACATAGACCACTCACACTGGAAGAATGACAGGGGTCACAGTTCTGATAAAATCCCCTCATGTAAGTAAGAAACATCATTCCTAAAGTATGGCATGCTGGAATATGCAAAGTAATTGTTTTAAGGGGATTTTCCACCAGGTTTTTGCCAACTTATGTGCGAGCAGCATGATGTAGTGGCAAGGTCCCTGATTCCAGTGATGTGTCACTTACTGGGCTGCTTGCTGTAGTTTTGATTAAATCAATATTTTCTCAACAGGAGATTGATTATTATCACAGGACTAGTAGATCTGCTGCCATGTATTCCTCCATATAACTCCGCCCACACCACTGATTGGCAGCTTTCTGCTTATGCATTGCACACAAAGCTGCCAATCAGTGGTGTGGGTGGGGTTATCCACAGCTCAGCATTCAGAGGACTGGTAGATCTGCAGCAGGGATTTTATCAAAACTGCAGCAAGCAGCCCAGTAAATGATATGTCGTCGGAATCAGAGTCTCTGTCCCTACATTATGCTGCTCTTAATTTGGGTAGCAAAAACCTGCTGACAGATTCTCTTTAAAGTAAAAGGTAAATATGGCATAGGAGCTATGAGCTGATCTTAAATGGGGAAAGAACCAATAGAAATGTTTTCCTTCCTAGATCCACCTATTATTTGTTATTCACTTATGAGTCAGTGGATATTCGGAAAAATCTCCAGACAATTTGGCAGACTTTCTTGTGTCAGGATATGCCAAAAACCGTCGCATGAGGGCCGGCTGTAGGTCAAGTGTTGAACAAAAAAATTACTCTAAATAGTTCATGGCATGGTTTACTGTAGAGTTCATGGTCACAGCCAATGCCTAGAGTGTGAGGGTCCCTATAGGGTCGTCTGCCTCTGTAAGGAGGTTAGTACTACAAAGTACATGTGATACGGGCAGCCCATTGACAGATTTTACACCAGGTGCCAGGAGCTAATTTCTGTCTCACGAGCCTATGAATGTATGGACAGCTGATGGGACTATAGGGTTACGTATACAGGACTGGGACACTGAACTTGAAGGAAATCCTCGCTATGATTCTGCTTTACACAGTCAATGAAGTCCATGTATGAAAAAGAACCAAAATATGCGTTATCCCATCCCCTAGACCTCCACTTTACAATCATTTTTCATTCCATTGGGTGGTCTACAAAACTTGGAATCCCACAAAACATCCCTGTTCCAACCATTGACAATAAATATTGATCTTTCCCTCCCTACTTATCTTCCGGGGATAGTTCCAATTTTAATAATCATCTTTTTTTTCTCATCAAAAACCGTAAAGCACTCCGGTGGCGCTAGCAGTGCCACCAAAGCATAAATCATTAAAGATGCTTAATGAACGCGAGGACGGTATTTTACGAAGACAAGCAGACTATTTAATAAAGGAGATTCTAAATAATCAATCCGCTTGCATTTTTTTTCATGTGTTAATAATAAATGGGAATCTGTTGCATCAGTCATTAAATAGTACATAAGTTACAGCAACGCAGATTAAACGGCGAGTCGGTCGTCTTTTTATTTTCCTCTGTCATATAGAGGCTTAAGCACCAAGCAGTATGCATAATATATACTTCTCCTCCATTCTCCACCATCACTATTCCAGGGGGAATGTATTAAATTAAATGTCCTTCTTTCTTACCCCGCACATCAAAATTTAAACAAGTTTAACTATTTGAGAACTTTGATTACTCTGAGTTTAATTAATTTATGTGACAATTGCAAAAGAGATATGCAGCTTTAAATGTGAAGAAAATAAAAAGTCCCATTGCTGATTCAAGCCGTCCTTAGGCTTTGTTCACAAATCCACTCAGGCATTTTGTTTCTTCCGTTTTAGCAACAAACGGAATAGGTGATCTATTGTATCAGTTATGCAAATGGAAAAGGGCGCCATTGATTGTTATGAGATCTGTCTGAGTTTTGTTTTTTTTTTGAATGGAAGATAACATTTTGGATACCCTACCTTTTTTTCCATTCTAAAATCGGACAGCAAATCCCCATTCCTAATTTTTCCTTTCCCTTCTCCTTACCCATATGTATACGGTTTTAAAAAAACAAATAAAAATGATTGAAAACCAAACAGATCCCAAAATAATAAGATGTGAATAGAGCCTTACCTGTTAGCTGTCAACTTCCATCCAGTCATCCCAAAGGATCTGTACAGTTTACTCTTATTAAATGTAGCAGAAAATTAAGTGGATAGCGAACTGTCCACCAAAAGTAATCCATGTGGTCCAAGAAGGAGTCAAGAGATTCTGGGGGCTATCAAGAATTGAAGTCTTTAATTCCAGCATGATCAATTCTTCTGTCTCTTGCCATTTTGGGAATGTTGGGCTACACCTATACACAATACACTGGGTTCACTTTTGCATTGGAGAATTCTGTTTTTCAGGTTTTTTTTTCAGAGAAAAATCTATCAATGCTATTTTAGTCAATGGAGTCTTTTGGGTGTCAATAATGGACACATTTATGAATCTAGTACAAAGTGGTTCTAGCTCAACGTTAAATTTAAAGGGGTTCATCCACGACTTTGATTTTTTTTTTTATGCGTTCAAGAACTTACAGACAGGTAGTTGGTAACTACCTGCCTGTTTTGCACAGGGCCGGTTTCAGGTGCACTAGAACAGTCACAGAAAGCTCCTTTTGGTGATTCTGTGGCTTCATTTGACCTCATTTTAACAAAGCAGAACTTCCTCTTCCCGATTTCTCTGTTAAAGGGGCATCACTGCAACGTCATGTTGATTGACAGTTGCCCCCTCCCCTGCCAAACTGTGGGTTGCTGGCTATCAATCAGCATGGCATTGGCAGAGACACCCCATTAACTGAGTAAAACAAAAGAGAAGAAGCTGCTCCATCGATGTGATGTCAACGGAAGCTGCTGAGTCATCAGAGCGGACTGTGACCACTCTGACCCGGCAGAGATCGGCATTGGGCAAAACAGGCAAGTAGTTATCAGCAACCTCTCTGTAAGTTCTTAGCTCCATAATAAAAAAATATATATAACTTTTGGACAAACCCAGTTAAAGACTTCAGATTTTTTTGTTCCAATGGTGGATAAGTATCTGAACCCAATGAAGACAGATAGTCAGTGTCTCTTTGGTTCCTACTTGGACTCCATTGCTTGCTTTTAGTGCACAATTAACTAAGCATGCTACTGTCTATAACATTGAGCCACTCATTTAAAAAGGTTGTCTGGTCCAAATTGATAAGTCTGTTATCACTGTGTGTGACTGCAGACTTATGAATCCCCCCAGCGCATGCACTGTGCACTGCGGGGATTTGCCAGTTTCTCAGTGGGGACCGGAGGGTATGTATGAGTTATACATAATACCGGCCAGTGGCCGCGACCTCGCTCTATACACTTAAATGGAGGAAGGCCATGCCCACTGAACAGCCACGTCATTAGATGGGGACAGCCTTGGGCAATAAAAGTGTATAGAATGAGGCCGTGCCCACTAGGCGGGCCCTGGCCAGGAAATCTGTATAACGTATACATACGCTCCTGTCCCCACTCAAAAAACGGTGAATCCCCACAGCGTACAGTGCATGTGCTGACGGGATTCATAAGTCTGCAGTCACACAGTGACTGCAGACTTATCGATTTGGACCAGACAACCCCTTTGATGCCGAGGAATTTGTAGAGATCCTGTGGGATTGGAATACAGGTAAGAGGTAACAGGTGTGAACCTGCCCTTATTTTACACATTTGCCTAACCCCCTGACAGCAGTACCACCCGTAGATTTCTTGTATCAGCAATGGGGCCTAAGGTTTGAATTCATTAAATTGAGCAGAAATTCTGATTTCAAATGTGAACCTAACCTTAAAGAAATATTTCAAAGAATGGATGCCCTCTCACATTTAGATAGAAAATTGTGAAGCTCACTTTCTGAATTTATACTAGACATGTTAGCGAGGGTACTGTAGTCTTAGAAGTACTGTCGCATGTCAAAACTTGCTAGACACACTTAGTTCCATGGTGAAATTATGAGCTGTGACAGCTACCATGTAGTCTATGATTTTACAATGCTCAGGGCCAATTAAGATTTCTCCTACCATGATAATAAAAGTGTTATTCCAGAGGAACATCTCCCATTCATTCAGCAGAGTAGTACTGTTTTAGATGAGGTTTTTGCTTTTGATCGATTGGATTTAATTCTGTATCCCCCGGAAGGAGATCTCAAAACCAGGCTGCTACTATTGTAAACTGCTGTCATATCAACTGCTGTTGTCAACAACTATAGGATTACGGCAATAAACCAAGTAATCAGCATTCATCATTTATTCCTCTTCTTTCTTGAAAGTTTTTTTCCTCCTAATTTGCAGTGTCATCACCATCACAGACTTGTCGACAGCCTCAATGTTAAATTCACCGACTTGTAACTTTGATGTATTTGCTATAGCTGTCATCCTCTAAACCAACATTCTGCAATATGTGTTTCTCCAGTTGGGATGAAATCACATTGACCATCATGGCCTAATGGAGCGAGACCATCAGTGCATTCTGGGAGTTGTAGTTTCAACATACCCGAAGAGCCATAGATCCTAGACCAATAATCCTTATCTGAGTCAAATCAACTAAAATGGCTACATTTTTTAGTATGTCAGGGTGTAATGGAGTTGTCTCATCAAGACGAACAATGTTGAATTGAAGCGAGCCTGTGAATCATTAAATCGTCACAAGGTCAGTTTCAGAAACTCCAAAATTCAGCTGTTATTGGTACAACTGTCAATAAAATTTGGTCGGCAGAATGTAGTATTAGATGATGGATGCCACGAATGTCAGAGGCCATGGTTTCAAAAAGGTTATCTTGGACAGACTTGGTACAAGCCATACGTCAAGCAGATTCTGGAGGAAGCCAACCACCCTTTAACCTATGTACATGGATCTGATCTTACAATGGGGTAAGTGGATTGCTTCCACAGTAGGGTTGCCATCCAGAAGAGCAAATCAGAGGCAGGAAGGGTTGTCAAGCAGGGTCAAGCAAAGAGATCACGTCAGGTACAAAATCGTAAAGCTAACGGGTAGTCAAAAGTCAACCTAAGGTCAAAAATCAGAACAACAAACAGGAGCACAGCAGTATACACCAGAACAGCAATGCCATTGACTGGCAGTTGAGTCAGAGCTTCAGGGGTTTAAATAGCTGACTACCCCATCCAGGGCTCTCAGGAAGGAGTGATCAAACTCTAGACCAAAATTAAACCCATATCTTCCTTATAAAGAAGCGCCAAAGAACTCAGGGGAAAATAATGTATGGTGCTGTCACGCATCACAAGAAATAAAGGTACGCTGGATAATATTGCATCGGATAGTCAAAGTAAAGGTCAACTTTTGGACCATGTTTCCCAGTACAAAAGCAACTGTTTCTTAAGAAGTCTCATATTCTTCCAATAGAGAGGAAATTCCTTATATGTTGAACTTTTGCCCATGGAAAAAGAATTGTCCTGCTGAGAAAATCCATTTAAACCATGTCTGTCAATATGAGTAGACTAAATCGGATAGACAATATCAATTTGACATGCAAAAACGAAGAGACTCGCCCATGACATCTGAGTGCAGTACGATTTCCGTACATTGACACAATGGAGAAGATGGAGAAATATAGTTCTCCATCTTCTCCTCAAATTGGGCTTTGAGTCTCTCATTCGACACAATTGAATCACACTAAGCTAACACTCTGATCAAACTTTGACAGAGTTAGATCCGAGTGTCATTAACACAATCGACTCCATTCTTTCGGATGAGAGGATCTGCGCTCATGTGATCCAAGCTTAGATGTGTTAATCTGGGCACATTTCCTATTGTGGAGCCCTGTATGTAATATTAAAGAAGATTAAAATAATGAAAATGGATCCTTGTTTTAGCCTTCGTTGTGTCATAATTAACAGTAAGGAGTCAGACGAGTAATGAGAAATTTGTGAAGCAAATTTTTAAAATATCTGTTATGGCTAATTTTTATTTTCAAGGCGCTTATACATACTGTATATGGATTTGGGTATAAACAGATCTCAATTGGTTACACATATAGTTCCCTAGTTCTTTAAACCCTATAAAGTATGGAAGAATTATATGAAGAGAAAATCGTAAAGGGAACCTGTCATGTAAAAACAACTCTATTGACCTGCAGATATGGGGTTAATTTGCAGGTTACTAGCCTTCTAAAGACGTGTGGCATCCACACTGAGAGCGCAACTAGCAGTAGAAAATGAACTTTATTTCTCCCAGCAGCTTCCGGCTTTCAGTCATATAGAGGTGTCGCCGGCTGTCAGCCATTTCTCAGTACATAGTAAGCGGCAGCTGTAAACACTATCTGACACTGACTGACAGAGGGGTCTGTACTGATGCACTGCTCATCCAGCTGTCTGTCAGTGCTGGGGTGTGGTTACAGCTGCTGCTCACTATGTATTAAGACTGAAGGAATGTCGGCAGCGTTTCTATGACTAAAAGCCGGAGGCTGCTGGGAGGAATAAAGCTCATTTTCTCCCGATACCTGTGCTCTGAGTGTGGCAGCCGCACAACTTTAGAATTTGGGAATTTAAAGGGAACCTGTCACCTCCAGGGCCTTTTTAAGTAAAAGAGCCACCTTCAGCAACACTAAGGCTGCATTCTGTGAAGGTGTCTCTTAGGTTTCTGATTGCTAGGAGTGGTGAAATAGACAGTTTTATAATTTGTCAGACATACCACTATTGTGTCAGGGAGGTAGGTCTTCTCGCCCAGTGTCAACGGCCTCAGAGGTGTCAATCACCTTCCTCTTGCGTCTGTGCGCCGCCTCCTGTGTTCAAGTTATATGTCCGGCGCCTGCACTCTGCCTACATTTCTCGGGCATGTGCCGTGCGCGCTGGCCGGGAACTTACACCACCTTGTTGCTGAAGGTGGCTCTTTTACTTAAAAAGGCCCTGGAGGAGTGACAGGTTCCCTTTAATTTGCGTGAGTCCAGCAGTTGGGTGCCATTTTGCTGGATTCACATGGACGAATAGAAATTCTAGACTATGTTTGGTGATACATGTTCTTACATCATGACATCAAAACGTACATTAAGGCGCAGCATTGGAAACTTGCATAGGATTGGCAGCGAGCTGCAGTGGCAGGGAACACTGAGGGATTAGCTGACCATGTTGTTCTTGTTTTTAACCCCTTCCCTGCTATACGTTTATTATTACGCTTTGCGGCCTAGAGACGTCAGATCATAATAAACCGGTTTTATAATGGCAATTGAGGCTTATTCAATTTGCATCGGAAAAAAGATTTCAAGCACATCGAACTATTCAGTTGCATTTGAGCGAATCTGACAAATTTCTGTTTTGGCAGATTCGCTCATTTCTATTAACTACCCTTATAAAAAAACAAACCTTGACAACCTAATAGTTCATAATCCTTTTTTGCTTCTATTTTCTCCCCTCTACCTTCTATCGTTCTCCTTGGCCGCAACATTCTCTTCTTTCGAGAAAACAATGATTTGCTGCTGTCTTTTTATGCCATTTTCGGAAATCATTCTCTTCACTTACGTTACATATAAATAACAATACAGATCATTTTTTGCATTTATTTCCTGTTAAATGTCAGGAAAAATGATTTTAGAGGTTTTTTTTGTAAAGGAGAAAGAAATAGATAACCCACGCGCTATATAATTTTCCGACCATTACAAAGGCAAGCAAGCTCTAGGATCAGCTCATTGTGATAAATGACAATCCATTTTGCTTGGGACCTTTTTGTGTTATTTTTTTTCCTCCCCTATAAAAGTTACACAGCAGCCATATAAATTAGAATTCAGATCAATATTGAAACGTGCGATGTGCGCTGTACCCTGCATTCAAGTGTTTGATTTTGCAACATATCAGTTCTGAGTTCTCCGTGTACAATCTAAATGTACAACATTAATACGTAGGAAGGGTTGTTGAAAATCCTTCGAAACCCCTCTGTGGATTTTTAGAGCAGTGTTGTAAGATTT
This sequence comes from Oophaga sylvatica, assembly GCA_033576555.1. Classification (NCBI taxonomy): domain Eukaryota; kingdom Metazoa; phylum Chordata; class Amphibia; order Anura; family Dendrobatidae; genus Oophaga; species Oophaga sylvatica. The sequence continues at coordinate 326,951,454 of JARQOD010000003.1, forward strand.
ATGCTGTAACTGAATACCCTTACATTTCCATATACATCCTTGCGGGCTAATCTGTAATAATGTTAAGGGACTCCTGTGCTGATAATTAAATACCATTTCTGCATACAGAATTGATATTTCACTTCCCCACCTGTACTTGGGGATTTTCATGTTTCAAAAAAGCTTACGAAATAATGTATGCAGACGCATTTGCTGGCTATGCTCCTCTGCAGTTTTGCAGACGTGAGTAATTAAATGTATAAAAAAAAAAGTTTTAAAATATTCTGTGACCTCAGAAATATCAATATCGGAAATGTAGAGTGGTTTCCAAAAGTATTCAACCCCATCGAAAGCCAATAGATTTGTCTGGGTTAGAAATGATATGCAGATTTATTCTCACTAGAGATGAGCAAATACATTCGATTGGAACTAAATTCTACATAAATCCGTATTCACAAAGAAGAACCAATAGGCAGAAAAAGAGATGTAACTTTATTAAAATTTTTTGTTTTTAAAAAACGGGGAAGTAGTACAGAGCAAAAAAGGGTAATCAATCAGTCATAACAACCATAGAATGTGGACCCGCAGGTCAGAGGTGCAAAGGTAAGTTCCAAATGCCTATAAGACAAGTAGTTCACATACATGAAAGGTAAGTACCTGATATGGTAATGAAGGATATAAAACCACCAGTGAACATGATTGCATGTGAAAATAAATCAGATGGCAAGGAGAACATGTAGATGGTATGTCCATGTCCATTTTTTTTAGCAGTGCTCTCTAGAATATCCAAGCACTTGGATGTTATTTTGAAATTTTATCCTATATAATGTAAGCTGAAACTTTATTTTACATTTCTGTAAAATGCTCTTTCATTTAAGATCCACTAATGCTTTATTTTGCCTAGAATACTTATATTTATTATGGAGAGTCCACTGGTGATGAAACATAAGTATCAGGATAATAACATTTTTAGGTGGTCAACAACATTTGCAAACTTTTATGCAGTGGTGCTGCCTATAGCATTGATGTAAATTGTGGTTCATTGATGCTATTAAGAGGGAGATTTTCATTTTTTGAAAGGATTTTTGAGCAGTTTGGAATGGGCTTGGTCACGTCATGGTGCAACCTAAGTCGTAGCAAGTACTTTAGCTATTAGGACCCTATCCAATGTGGTCCATAAATAGGTGGGGCTCCAGAGGTGGGACCCACATCTACCTCTCATTTATAGAATATCCATGGGAATACCTACCTTTGATAATCTCAGAAGCATGACTATCCATAAAATTTCCATTAAAGAATATGATGAAAATTATATTTTTTTAGGATTTTGAAGTTTAAAATTTGAAATTTTGATTTTGTATTGCCCTAATTATGATTATGATAATTATTATTATTATTATTATTATTCCTTAACTCAATTTTATTGTTTGCTTGGTTCTTAATAAAAGCAGATATGCTTCCACGAGTTAATTGACTTTGCTGAACATGGTAACCGCACAGTAGTCTGGATCTATAAGGACTATGGATCTCGGTCTCCTATTGATTCAAAAACTACATATGTTCATTTGCAGAAATCTAACTGTTAATTTGAGTTGTCTCCTTTTGTCCCCTTTTGACTGTAAAATCTTCATTTGCAATTTCTGTTGAGACTGTTAAGTATAATTTCTTAACCCCTTCACGACCTTAGATGTATCCATACGTTCAGGTTGCGAAGTACTTTCCGACATTGGATGTATGGCTACGTCTAGGAGATTTTGTGTGCACAGGAGCGGTGCTCGTGCAATTGCTGCAGGGTGTTCAGCTGACATAAGAGCTGACACCTGGCACTCACTACCAAAAGCGGTGCCCGCATCACTCCTGGCAGTTTAACCCTCTAAATGCTGTGATCGATATAGATCACAGCATTTAGAAGACAAGTAGAGAGAGCGGGACTCCCTTTTACCTCCGATTGGCGCCCATGTGATGTCATCACGAGGGGCTGATCCTTGCCATGGTGACTGGATGTCGTCACGACTGGATGTCCTCAATGACGAAACCTATAAAAATGCCCCACTAGTTAACCCCTTCAGTGACCACTGTAAAAAAGAACACAAAATAACGATGCTTTTTCATCAAACTGCCAAACAAAAAGTGGAATAACACACGATAAAAAGAGGAATGTATATAAAATTGGTATCTCTGAAAATATCATCTTGTCCCACAAAGAACAAACCACCATACAGCTCCATCAGCAATTCTTGACCTGCTGTCGATTTGTTAATTCTGTCTCCCAAAGATCGTAGTAAGTCTCAGTGCACATTTATCCTGCGCTCTATGCTGAGCAATTACACTGGGGTTTCCGTGTAAATCCCTGAAATACGTGATTCAAACGCAAACGTCGGTGGAAGTTTCCCTATAATGAGGCAGATGGAGGTAGTGTGGATGCAGTCTGATTTGTGATTTGGCGGTGTCCATCCTTTAAGGCGTGCATAAAAGTACCATCGGCCACAGTTTTGTGCACCTCTGAAAAGAAGGACACTGCTGAACAGAGATCAGTGGAAATCCAGACTAATTTTGCTGCTTCATTCTAGTGAATGGATCTCTTGGGGATTTCATCTAAATTACGTCATTTGGAGATTTAGATGAAAACCCCAAGCGTGCCAGATAAAGCATAGCGTGCCAGATAAATGTGATCCCAAACGTTATGTAAAATGTTCCCAATAAAAGCTTCAACTCAATCCACAAGGCAAGTCCCCATTCAGGTCCATCATCTGTTAATCGAAATATAGGAATCTTCCACGTTAATGGCAGTACAAAGGTTCTGGAAAAGCACTATGGCTCCTCACCCCCCAAAATAAATCCAGTGAATTCTGCACTGTGACACTGGTCAGAATTGTAAAATTTGGCCTAGTCATGAAAGTGAAAACAGACTTGGATGGTGAAGAGGTTAAAGGGATTTAACAAATTATTAATCATTAAAAAAAGCATTTTGTAACTGTTGAATTCCCATTGTTGCAGCAATAGCAGCCCCAATGCTTTCCGCTCATCTTTGTGCTCTCAGCAGCAGCAATACACTGATATATACCATACATCGATGCTGCAACCAAGTACATAAAGAATGGCAGGGAGCCCCTTACCACAATCTAGGCATGGTGGGAAATTTTGCAGGTAACGCTTTTTATATTATTTTATCACATTTCCTTCAAATCCAAAATTGCATCTTGTAACTAACAGCCGTACAACTGACTCATTCCAAGGTTGGATCTGGGCCTATATATATATACAAGGGTGGACAATCTCTTTTAATGTACAAGGCAAGAGTTGCACCACTACTGTGGTCCCTGAAGTTTAGCAAGACAGTCATCAGATAAACAATCGATCATTCATTGCTCTGGGAAGTTTCTTTCTTACTTCTATTTCCCCAATGGTGCCCTAAACAGTTACCAACTCTACCATCCTCTGTCTGGGTTCAGTGTTTATATATATGATCCATGATTGTATCGAGCTCTGGGTATGTTCACATTCGTATCAGTGACTGCAACCCAAATTTTGTCATATGTAGCACTATTCTTCCCATCTAAATGACTAGCACCACAAACAGATGCACAGGTTGTAAAACCTGTGCATCTATAATGACCAGGACAAGATAAAGATACCCAACTCCCATCAGGACTACAAGATCCCAGGTACTTTCAGCTGCATCACATCTAATGTGGTGTACCTAATTATATGTACTAAATGTCCAACTGGGGGTCTGTATGTGGGGGAGACCGGGCAAAAACTGAGAACAAGGATGAATTCTCATCGCCACACGATAAGAGAAAAAAGAATGGATTTACCTGTGGCAAAACACTTTTGTATGCCCGGTCATAGCATAATGGATATGGAATTACTGGTATTAAAATCTAACTTCAAATCTGAGAAAGATAGAAAGGTTTGGGAATACAAACTTATGATGACCTTTGACACTCTTAGTGCTGGAATGAACGTGTCACATGGATTCATGTCATTCTATATCAATTAAGGAATCTGCGTCTCTGACCTTCTAGGGCATCAAAACACAACACCAGACCCCAATCAGAGGGTAATAAAACTCTCTCCTTATCTATGATCTGTTCCAATATTTATGTTCATTCCTCTGCCATAATGACAGTTCTGCTTCATGTCACTTGTCTTACCTATTGCATTATTCCTGTGTCCTCTTGTGTATAAATATGTGATTCTTCAGTTTTGTTTTAGTCTACGCCTGATGAAGAGACCGGAGTAGTCTCGAAAGCTTGCAATTTGTTACCATCTTTTCAGTTAGCCATTAAAAGGTATCAACCACTGAGGACTCTCAAGTCTAAATATTTTTCTAGCACCACAAAGGAACCCAATGGACTCTACCATTAGTCAAAGCCCATCTATTGATCAGAAGCTATTGGTATCCATCATACATGTGATGTATCCAGCATAACTCCAATGTGAACAGTGGCATATTATAGTGATGTGAGCTTCTATGGTTAGCACATGAACATTTGTACCGAGATTATTATTGGCAACTTTTTGGCCAGTTTAAGCTACTTTTTACAAGTTTGCATAGTTAGTTCCTTTTACAACAATTATATGATGCATTCTCATAACAAACCCACTAGATTTAGGAAACAGAATAAAGAGTCCTGACTGATGAAAAATTCAGATGCCTTTAGGCTCCCTTTTTCATTTCAATATAAACCTTTGGCAGGACAGAGATCATTAATCCAATATAATAAGGGGTATGAAGTCCATTAGAAGATGGCTTGGGTATAGCAATAGTTAAAGGGGACTGTGAAATGGTAGCAAAGTGCTGACGTTAGTCTATTGTAAGATACTGGGGGTGTAGCTAAAGGTAGGGGGCCTGTAAAATAGTGATTGCATGCAGCATGTAACCCATTGTAAGAAGGCTGGGGTATAGATATAGGTACAGGTGTTGTATTACAGATTTTACATTTGAAGGACCACTCCAATGATTTTTTTTTATTTGGTACTTTGCTAGGTATCATGTGTGTGCGTGTGATGAAGGTAGTAACATACTCACTGGTTTCTGCTTTCTTCCAGACTTAGCGATATTCTAGTCCTCTCTGGCACCACATGACTGCATTTATTGTCTGGCGGATCACTGTTTGCAGTGGCAATTATTTTGTCAATGAAAGTCTATGAGACTCAGAATAAGGTTCTCTAACCTCATTGAATTGAATTCCCATTGACTTGCATTGAAAAAATTCAAAACATTACCTTGGCTCCACACTACAACTACTGTGTTATGTGGCAGGTCACAAATGCAGCCACATGGTGCTGCAATCGACCAGAACGCCGCTGTATTGGGGAGAAGACAGCAACCAGTAAGTATATTACAAACTTACTGACACTTATATACATGATCCCTGACAAAGGTAAAAATAAAAAAAAAAATCACTGGACTAAATTGTTTAAGTAAAATAAACCCTCCTAAGCTGTCTATATGGCATATAGGTCATAGGAAGTTGAATAAAACGATACCTTGATATCTGTGATCCAATGTCTTATTTCAGAGAAATCCACATTTTTCTTAATAGGTAAATGAACTGTTAAGATCTATGGGCCAGACGTAGATCTCCCTAAGAATCTGCCTCTAGAGCTTATTTTAAATGAAAGAAGGTGTTATCAGTATGAGACATGTAGTGACTATTACTTTGCTCTCGTAATCACACATAGCTCTGCAGAGTGATCAGAAATAACACAGCACAGCAGAAGTGAACTTTGTCTCATTACAAACACATTAATTTACAGTGCAGTGTTGTCAACTCTGCTGTGCTAGCCATTTCCCCCATACTGGCTGCTTGTGAGATAGAAGCTGAAGCACTGTGAGAGGATAGCTGCAGATGCAAATATGTCTCTTGCGTTTGTAAGGAGACATGGTTCAACTCTGCTGTACTGGCTTTGTTATAATCAGGCACAGCTCATTATGAGAAGACAATTGTACATGCAAATGTGTTTGTAATTAGACAAAATCAATTATGAGAGCAGAGTGCCAGTCATTACATGTCTCACACTGATAACGTCCCATTTCAATCAAACTAAACCCTGGAGGCAGATTCTCAGAAAGATCTATGTCCAGCCCATAGGTCTTAACAGTTCATTTGCATATTAAGAAAAATGTGGATTTCACTGGAGTAAGACTTTGAATCGCAGATATCAAGGTATCATTTTATTCAGCTTGGTATGACCTACATGCCCATATAGGCGGCTTATAAGGGTGGATCTTACTTATAGATTCCCTTTAAGTTACATCTCAGAATAGAGAACATCAAGTGAAGTACAGTAATTGTAAAATCATCTAAATTCCAGTGAAAATTACAAGACTCATTTAGCCTGGTGCTGATGACGAAAACTTTAGAAGCCTTATATTTAGGTGCCAAGTTGATCTGACATTTTATGGTTAATTTGTCTTTGGCCAAGCTGTGTTATATTGCATATTGGTTGAAGGCTGGCCACCACACGCTACTTTAATAATGCAAAACCATTAAATACTATGGGATGCTACCCCACTGATGCATTTGAGAGGAGAGCCAAAGTAGCTGTCTGGCTCCAGCCATGTGGGTCTCTTCACGGGATTCCTCCCATATTGCTCACAGCGACAAAGTAACATCTTTACTATGCAACAAACATATTTGTCCACTTTCTTGCCAGGCCATATCCTTTAACTGGAGAGTACACATGAGTCCACCCTTCCTAACCCCTGCCTGATGATAAATGCCAGCGCCTAAATCGCAGGGTCTGCAAATTCCTGCAACCTTGCAGATTTCTCTCCGCTTCGTTTAATTGTCTCACATATCAGTCTCATTTTTCATCGCGCTTCTGAATACAAATCAGTGTTTGCTGGAAATAAATTCTGTCACCCATCTCTGCTCTCTCCTTATGTTACTGAGCTACAATCTGTTTGTCTGCAAATGACAGTTTACCAGACTGCTGCCCCCAATGTGACTCCAGAACGGCATAATCAAAACGAATAATTGTAGGCTAATACAGTGCGGCCTTTTCATCGGGGTTGAGAGCACAGTATGCCTGCTATATTGACAAGCTGTTAGACCGAATACTACTGCGAAACAATGCTTAGAAAACAAGGGCGGAATTAAAATGAGGTGGGCCAGTTCTGTGGCTTTATAGCTCAGAGCAATTCCGGTCTCAATTAATATTTGCCGTGATCGCCCAGTGAACACAACCACGTTATTACAGAAAAAGGTTTGGACTAATACCCAATATTTATTTCTCTGATCATCAATTCCATCATTAGACTAGGAATATTGAGATGCTTCTCACCCCAAAATGTAGATAAATCAGATTTTTATTTTTGGCAATCCAGAAATGAATAGTAACTAGTGATGAGCGAGTATTCTCGTTGCTCGGGTTTTCACGAGCATGCTCGGGTGTTCGAGTATTTGGAAGTGCTCGTAGATTTCGTTTCTGTCGCCGCAGCTGCATGATTTGCGGCTGCTAGACAGCTGAATACATGTGGGGATTTCCTAACAAACAGGCAATCCCCACATGTATTCAGGCTGTCTAGCAGCCGCAAATCATGCAGCTGGGGGACACACACTAATTTTCCAAACACTTCCAAATATTCAGAGACCACCCTAGCATGCTCGGGAAAACCCGAGCAATGAGCATACTCGCTCATCACTAATCGTAACGTTTCCAGCCCACAACATGGACCCTCATCAGACAAGCAATCCATTGGTGTTAATTATATTGTCTGATGAAGGTCCATGCTTTGGGACTGAAACGTTACTTTTTACTTCTTGATTGACGAATAAAAATCTGATTTATCTACATTTTGAAGTGCCAAGTATCTGAATAGTTTTAGCTTAATGGACTGGAACCCTTCTAGAGCACCCGATAGTCTTCAAAAGAGTGCTGTACACATATAATATATATCAGTCCCAGCATCCTAATGTAAAGCACAGATATATTCTCAATGCAATGTTAGAAACATCTGCTGTGCTCATTGGCACCCCCTGTTAAATAATAAAATGACATAAACTTTTATATAATGTCAATATATTCCACAACATTTTACAATTCAGTGTACCGATCAAATTGAGACATTACATATAAGTGAATTCGACAAAATTCGAACTTGGCAGCTCGTTTGGATTTGGACAGGAAATTGGACTTACATCAAATTCATCAAATATTTCTTAATTTGCTCTGGGGGCCCTCCAGACCCCAGAGCATGATAATATAGGATAATAAAACCCTAATATCTCAGCAATACTTTGTCTTGCTGTCACTGCCCCATTTATTGTCATCTGCACAGCACCATCCAACCACTTAACTTCTGCAACATTCTGCTGTGCAGCATTCAACTTCTGCAGCATTCTGCAGTGCAACATTCAACTTCTGCAACATTCTGCTGTGTAACATTCAACTTTTGCAACATTCTGCAGTGCAACTTTCAACTTCTGCAACATTCTGCTGTGCAACATTCAACTTCTGCCACATTCTGCTGTGCAACATTTAACTTCTGCAACATCCTGCAGTGAAACCATTCAATTTCTACAACATTCTGCAGTGCAACATTCAACTTCTGCAACATTCTGCTGTGCAACTTTAAACTTCTGCAACATTCTGCTGTGCAACATTTAACTTCTGCAACATCCTGCAGTGCAACATTCAATTTCTGCAACATTCTGTAGCGCAACATTCAACTTCTGCAACATTCTGCAGTGCAACATTCAACTTCTGCAACATTCTGCTGTGTAACTTTCAAGTTCTGCAATATTCTGCTGTGCAACATTCAACTTCTGCAACATTCTGCTGTGCAACATTCAACTTCTGCAACTATTCTGCTGTGCAACTTTCAACTTCTGCAGCATTCTGCAGTGCAACATTCAACTTCTGCAACATTCTGCTGTGCAACATTTAACTTCTGCAACATCCTGCAGTGCAACATTCAGTTTCTGCAACATTCTGCAGTGCAACATTCAACTTTTGCAACATTCTGCAGTGCAACATTCAACTTCTGCAACATTCTGCAGTGCAACATTCAACTTCTGTAGCACTCTGCTGTGCAACATTCAACTTCTGCAACATTCTGCAATGCAACATTCAATGTATGTAACATTCTGCTGTGCAACATTCAACTTCTGCAACATTCAGCAGTGCAACATTCAACTTCTGCAACACTCTGCTGTGCAACATTCAACTTTTGCAACATTCTGCAGTGCAACATTCAACTTCTGCAACATTCTGCAGTGCAACATTCAACTTCTGTAACACTGCTGTGCAACATTCAACTTCTGTAACATTCTGCAGTGCAACATTCTCTTCCTTCATTTTGACTCTATCTCCAGGATTCTGGGTAAAGGCCCCATTACACATAGCGACGCTCCAGTGATCCCAACAACGATACGACCTGGTAAAGATCGCTGGTATGTCACTACATGGTCGCTAATAAGTTGTCGAACAGGCAGATCTACTCAACGACGCAGCAACGATACGGCGATCCGTATAACGGACCTTGTCACAGCAGCGATTCTGGCAAAGACAAAGCAAAATCACTCCTGCGCTGCTGAATTCTGAGTCGCCAACGAGGTCGCTCATCGTTTTTATGGCGTCAAACACAGCGATACATGCTGGCCAGCGGGACACCAAAGATCAAAGAATGGCCTAGGACATTCCAGCACGACTAGCGATATCGCAGTGGGGTGCCGGTCGCTGCTATGTGTCACACGTAGCGAGATCGCTGGCGAGGTCGCTGTTGCATCACAAAACATGTGATGTTTCAGCGATCTCGCTAACGATCTTGCTATGTGTGAAGTACCCTTAAGTTAGAGGAAAAGGATATTGTGTATGATGCAGGTGTAAAGAAGTGTCCAAAGGGATTGGACAAGGGCTGTGGTGGTGGTAAAGCTATGCAGTGAGTATTTTTTTCCATCCCTTGCCTAGCCTTTTACAAATCAGCAAAATAATGATTACCATTTTGCTGAATTTTCATGAAAAGAATCAGCAAAAATTTAGATTCAAGAGAATCCAAATTTTGGGAGGTAAATGTAAAGAGATTTCAATTCGCCTTGATAAGGTTTGCTTATCTCTAAGTGATGGTGTTGTATGAAGGGATCAGGTCCAGGGGAATAATGTCCTAGGGGACTAAAGAAAAAAATAATAATATTAGGGTATCTGTTAGGCTGACCTAAATAGATAGTACACATAAAACAGTAGATGTTGGGAATCTGACTGTTCAGGATAGCACATTTCAGGGAACCGGTTCATCACAAGAGAAGTCTTGGAGACTAGATTTCGTGGCACTGGTTTGGATGGGCCATAATAATCTTTGTTGCTATCATTATACACACAGGATATTTGTGAATCAGATAGATCCAAGGTTAAAATAATTGACCCCAAAGACTACTCTAAATCACAATGTTTTCTGCTGGACTTATGGGGACTATTATCAAGCCATATGATGGATTTGCTTGTTACCTGGTGGGGCAAGCTGACTTTTGCCTATGCAACAGTTGTAAAAAAAGTTTGTGGTCTAACCAAGAAAAGTTGTATATGGATTCACAGTTTTTAATTATTTCTTCAGTCCTTATAGACTATGATTGAGTAGGGTTTACTAGAAGTAAATTCTAAAGGCTCAGTTCAGCATATCCATAAGCTGTTTATAAAATGGGAGTCTGAAAGCTCAGAACGCACACAAAAAAATCACAAAAAGACTGAATATGCTAATTACATTGTCAGTATGCACTAAGAGAATATTTAAATTCAAAGACAAATTAAGGAATAATCCTAAAGAAACATCTCTGCATGCATACATATAATTAGCGGGAGACCACTGGGTCAGAATGGGCACAGAGTAAAGTAGCGGCCAACCTTCCGCCACCATTCTTTTGGATGAATTATAATGGTTTCATTTGTAAGACCCACATAGAACAATGCCGGTTCTTTTTTCATTACAGGAATCATATGTATATTACAATGCCTGATCGGCTTTGAATTTTTTATGAGGATTTGGAGAATAAAGTTGCTGTAAATTAGTAGGAAGTGTTCCCAGGACCCTCCGCTAATGTGCATTTCAAGCCACTAAACAACACAAGTATTCACGGTGGGTCCAGCCATCAACTGCAAATGAACATTGTTTTTTAGGAAAATTGGATGGAATTTACTTTATTTTTTCTTTGCATTATATAAAGTTTTGCAAACTTTTTTTTATAAAGCAACATTCAACAAGGGGAGCACAAGCTTATCCTAAAGCTTAAGTAGAACGGCGGGGTAAAGCATGTCGGCATAGAAGCAGCCATTTAACTTTTTATTTCAAAAATCAAAATAGTTTGATATACCCCTCAATGTGGCACACCAATAATCACTGTATATTTAAGGAGGGATGTGAAAAAGTAAAAAATGGGGTCCACCAAAGTTGTGACCTTCTTCTAAACACACCGTATCAGTTAGTAAAATATTTCTTACAATAAGAGCATTGGCTTCTATAAAAGTATTCGGCCTTGGTGGATGTGATTTTAAACACCGAATGGCATCCAAAATTTTAATTTGGCTATTCAAAAGCATGAGCCGAATGCCATGGTCATCTGTACACAGAAAAGAATGGGCTACAAAAAAAGACCACTATGATGCAAGTTCTTGGCGGGTAATTTTTCAGGCCATTTCCGTGTTTCTTTGACCAATTCCTCAACCCCCCCTATTTGCACTTATTTAAAGGCAACAGTTTCGATTTTGCTTGGATAATTCTGCAAACCGAGCTGAAAAGGAGGTGTACTTTATGCAAACCCTAAAAGCGCAAAACTGGGGGTTATTTTAGTGTGCCTCTGGCATGGCTAGAAAGTCTGACTTTTGGGCTTGGGTTGGTTATTAAATTAATAAGATGTTGCCTTTGCCTGTACATGTTGTGCCAAGTGCTGCTCATATAAGTGGATGATGGTCCATTCCTGCACAAGGGCCCACCGGAGGATTCTCCTGCTCTCTTGTGGGCCAGTCCAAGCCTGAAGGTATGTCTAAAGGTATGTGTACATGTTCAGGATCTGCAGCAGAACATTCTGCTGCAAATTCTGATGTGTTCTCACAGAAAATGCGTGTAAGGCCGGTACCAGAAAAAACGGTACTGGAGATATCCGTGTCTGTGTGTCCGTGTGTACTATTTGTGGCACATGTGCAGCAACCGTGTGCCACTCGTGTGCCCCATCAGTACCACACAGATGGCCGCCGGGGAAGAAGCGGCTACTGTAAGCGCTGTTCCCCGGCGGCTGGTGCTGAAGCCGGCTATCATTCTCCCCTGCGATGCCTGTGAGCAGAGGAGAAAGATAGTGGCATATTAAAGTGGCATATTAAAGTCTGAACGACAGCAGGTGTCGGATGATGGGGTAACAGTCCCAAAAGCCCCCACCTGCTGTCGTGCGGACTTTAATATGCCGCTCATCGTTCTCCTCTGCTCGCAGGCAGGCAGGGGAGAATGACAGCCGGCTTCAGCACCAACCGTCGGGGGTAGCGCTACTTCCCCGGCGGCCATACGTGCACACGAAGGACGGTGTGCACTGTTCTCCATGTGCACATGTGCACGTGTAAGGCACGTTTTGCGGTCCGTGTGTCGGTTTGAAAATGGACACATCTGCGTGTGGTGCACACGGCCACACAGTCCGTCAAAACACACTGACATGTACATAGACCCATTCATTTGAATGGGTCTATGTGTGTCAGTGTCTCCAGTGAGAAAACTGTCACCACACGTACCGGAGACGCTGATGTTTGAAACCAGCCTAAAATACATGTATTTTTGTCACTTTTTTGGTGCTTTTTTCATGTGTTTTGGTTGTGGATTTTCCCACACTCATTTGTATGGGTGAAATCTACAGGAAAAACACTAAAAAAAATTGACATGTTACAGATTTACTTCTGCAAGGAAAAAATAAACATTGTGTGCACGAGATTTGAGGAATCTCAATCACTTTGCTGGTAGTATTAAATCCTTCAGGTTTCTAAGCAGGAAAAAAGCGGTGTGTGCACATACCCTAAGGACAGAAGTACTGCATAGGTTCTCGCTAACAAACAACAAGTATGAGCCCAATCTGGACTGGGACCCTAAGCACGTTCCATACATGAGCCTACCTTTATAATGCCCCTTTGCCAATCGGTTTTAAAATCCTAATTTTGGCACTAAAAATTCTCATCATAATTTAATATATTAAAAATGTAAAATAAAATTACAACTAAATTTACATAAAAACATATTGAAATAAGGATACACGAGCCCTCCTACCCCCCACCTGCTCATTACGTAGTCTGTTAATACCTGAGCTTACTTTACCAATGGGTATGAATAAAACAAGCTGGCAGAAAGCGCGCAGTGCTCTGTCCTCGGGCTGTGTTCTAGGATGGCTGTATATCACGGCTTTCATGAAAGGCACCTCCACAGTAGGAGCTTGTCTTTGAAAAGCAGATTTAAAAAAAAAAAAACAATGCACAAGTTTAATACGATGCATTTAAAAAAATGGTGTGCTAAGCACTCGCTTGTATCTGTGTTTTACCTTTAAATTGTATCACCAAATCAGCGTGACATTAATCTCTTATATATAAGGAAAAGAGTGTAAATCAAAGGCGCTGTTACCTGCATAAGTCATTTTGACGCAACACAGTGGGACTCGACATACATTTTTCAGAGAGAAAATTCAATGTAACACAGTAAAAAAGAAAAATCATATAAATTAAGTGACTTAAAGGGAACCTGTCACCAGGTTTGGCCGATACGAGTTACGGTCACCGCATTTCAGGGCTTATCTACAGCATTCTATAATGCTGTAGATAAGATCCAGATCTGACCTCCAAGCAAAGAAAAATAACTTTTATTATACTCACCTGTGAGGCGGTCCAGTCCGATGGGTGTCGTAAGTCCGGGTCCGGCGCTTCCCATCTTCTTATGATTGCCGCCCTCCTGCTTGCTTCATGGCTCCCCGGCATCGCGCTCCTGGGCAAATGTACTTATCTGCCTTGTTGAGGGCAGAGAAAAGTACTGCAGTGCGCAGGTGCTGGATCTCTCTAACCTTTCCCAGCGCCTGGCGCTGCAGTACTTTGCTTTGCGCTCAATAGGGCAGATAAGTACACCTGCGCAGGAGCACGATGCTGGGGAGCCATGAAGCAAGAACATAAGAAGATGGGAATCGCCAGACCCGGAACTGCGACACCCATCGGACCGGACTGCCCTGCAGGTGAGTATAATAAAACTTAGTTTTCTTATCTTTTAGGTCGGATCGGGGGCTTATCTACAGCATTATAGAATGCTGTAGATAAGCCCTGAAAGGTGGTGACCATATCTTATATCGGCCAAAATTGCTGACAGGTTCGCTTTAAAACACAAAGTGAGTTGCCGATAAAGTACCAGGCAGGAAGCTAAAGCCAACGGTGCAAAGATGGCTGGAATCGGATTTCCACACAGCAAATATGACAAATTCACATTATAGAAATATGTTGAAGGGGTTGTCTGAGATCAGAAAAAGGTTCACTTATTTTCCAAAAATGGCACTTTTTTATCCATTGGTGTTGCAGCTTAAAACAGGAACCATGGCAAGAATCAGAGACAGGCTCCGTCATTGCCGGCATCTATGTTTCATTTTGAAATTTTGCAGTGAATCACCAAGAATATATTTTGGAAAGTAGCCGGAAGCAAGAAGAACAATCAACTGGTGAGGTGTAGGGGAGCGGGTCCCTCGTAGGCGTTTCTTTACATGTCTCAGCTTAATGACATGAATAAGGAAAGACCTGTCAATCAAGCTAAGCTGGGCAGGGAGAAGCCAGTAACCAGACGCCTAGATGACTATTTTCTAACTCCTATTTAGATCATGGTTTCTCTATAAAGACACAGCCTTTTACAGTAGAACATTTCAAAGGAGGGAACCTGTCCAATAATATGCAGCCCATGGTCAGATAGGATGATTCAACTTCCATTAAATATGAAATGTGACTTAACTTATCTCCCCATACTAGTAAATCATGTATTAAGTTACATCAGGGTTTACAATATTGAACCTTGATTACATACAAAATTATAAAAAGAATCAACCAAGACATCCAATACACAGAAAATATTCATATCAGCCGTGATACTGGAAGAACAGATGGATGCAGTCACCACGACCAACAGAAGACTCCAAAATATATGTCACAAAGATGTAATGTCACAAAATAACTCATCGACATGATGTAATGCATATTTATATATTTGTTTCTGCAATAAAATTAGAATTTGTGTTTTCCATGCAAAATAGGTTCCACATAATGTATAGTAAATATTTACTGCTTATAAGATTTTATATCATGTACATTCATGTAGTAACGTGACCTGACCACTGGTTTGTACACATGAAATCTTTCATAAAGGCTACACCCAGGACCTGACCTACTTTATGAAAGGTCAGTGGTGGTAGGGCTACCAGTCCACACCACCGTCCACACTTTGGTAAATGTAAAGCTTGGTGGACGCGAAAACTGTCCATGTATAGCGGGAACGTCAGTATTAGGAAATATTTGTATGCCAGGTGAGATATTTTGGCATCTTTATCTTGAAATTCTGAGTTATGCCATTCTGTCATTTCTACTGAATATTTATGAGTAAATTAACAAAAGGATATGTTACCATTTGACTTGTCAATGAAATGTGCCTCTACATAATCTGACACTGGGCAGTGTCAGACTGTATAGGAATATATCTGCTGAACCTTCAATTTGTAAACTCAGCGTCTTGAGCTCCAAATATACCCTGCCTTTAATTTCAGTATCTGTCTAATAATTATGGTTAACCATATTGCTTCATCCCAATACCCACTACTACATCAATGTCCACACCCTGTACAGTCACTGCACTATTGCTTCAGAATACAACATAAACATATCACACTAAACAAATAAGTCCTCCACAGTGCTGTACCACCCTACATCTCCCCCCTTCATCTATGTCTACCACCTGTCTTCTGCACAGTGCTGCACTGCTCTACATCTATTCACTCACCTCTGTCTACCATCTGTCCTCTGCACAGTGCTGCACCACCCTACATCTCCCCCCTCACCTCTGTCTATCACCCGTCCTCTGCACAGTGCTGCACCACCCTACATCTCCCCCTCATCTCTGTCTACCATCTTTCCTCTGCACAGTGCTGCACCACCCTACATCTCCCCCCTCATCTCTGTCTACCACCTGTCCTCTGCACAGTGCTGCACCACCCTACATCTCCCCTCTCACCTCTGTCTATCACCTGTCCTCTGCACAGTGCTGCACCACCCTACATCTTCCCCCTCATCTCTGTCTACCACCTGTTCTCTGCACAGGGCTGCACCACCCTACATCTCCCCCTCATCTCTGTCTACCACCAGTCCTCTGCACAGTGCTGCACCGCTCTACATCTCCTCCCTCACCTCTGTCTACCATCTGTCCGCTGCACAGTGCTGCACCACCCTACATCTCCCCCTCGTCTATCTATAGAAAAAGCAACAGTGAATATATAAAATATAACTTTTAATAATATGCATTAAAAAATTATGAGGTGTGTCACCCAATAAAAGACAGCTGTCAAAAAAAAAAGGGGTAATACATATACCCTAAATTAGATACCGAAAAAAACAGACAGCTATGAAGGATTGAGCAGATTGCCACTAACGACGGAAAAGTGGCAACTGAATGTCTAGGTGCTACCACATGGGGGAATAAATAATGCAACCCTCCAAAATTGTCAAGGTTAACACCAGACGGCACATATATAACACATAATGTGACAATAATAACACAAAAGTGAGAAAAAATAGGAACGATCTCACCAATGCTGTGTAGAGAGACGGGAGTTTTCAAGGAACCCTGTAGTTTGCAGAGGGTCCCTGGTGCGTCAGTGGGAAGACAATCCCCTGTCATTCCCTGAGGGGCTATCAAAGGACTATTCCCCAGACTCCCGCCCTGACAAGGGCAGTCCACAGCTTGCCCTACACAATAGTTCGCCCTGCACTTTCCCTATGAAAATGTCCCGACGCGTTTCTTCTTAATAGATTCATCAGGGGACTAAACTGAGCTGAAGTGCAATAATGCAAAGGTGGAGAGGCTAGACCCTTCTGCTCTCAATGCTGTCTGCAGACAGCATTGAGAGCAGAAGGGTCTAGCCTCTCCACCTTTGCAAACTACAGGGTTCCTTGAAAACTCCCGTCCTCTCTACACAGCATTGGTGAGATCGTTCCTATTTTTTCTCACTTTTGTGTTATTATTGTCACATTATGTGTTATATATGTGCCGTCTGGTGTTAACCTTGACAATTTTGGAGGGTTGCATTATATTATTCCCCCATGTGGTAGCACCTTGACATTCAGTTGCCACTTTTCCGTCGTTAGTGGCAATCTGCTCAATCCTTCATAGCTGTCTGTTTTTTTCGGTATCTAATTTAGGGTATATGTATTACCCCTTTTTTTTGACAGCTGTCTTTTATTGGGTGACACACCTCATAATTTTTTAATGCATATTATTAAAAGTTATATTTTATATATTCACTGTTGCTTTTTCTATGAATTAATTTGGTGAATTGAGTCTGATACTTTCTCCAGCCGACACTGGAGCTTTGCTTATTTTCATACCCTCGTCTATCTACCACCCATCCTCTGCACAGTGCTGCACCGCTCTACATCTCCTCCCTCACCTCTGTCTTCCATCTGTCCTCTGCAGAGTGCTGCACCACCTTACATCTCCTCCCTCACCTCTGTCTACCACCTGTCCTCTGCACAGTGCTGCACCGCTCTACATCTCCTTCCTCACCTGTTTGCCTTCTGTCCTCTGCACAGTGCTGCACCGCCCTACATCTCCACCTCGTCTATCTACCACCCGTCCTCTGCACAGTGCTGCACCGCTCTACATATCCTCCCTCACCTCTGTCTATCACCTGTCCTCTGTGAAGTGCTGCACCGCTCTACACCTCCCCCCTCATCTCTGCCTACTATCTGACCTCTGCACAGTACTGCACCACTCTACATCTCCCCCTCATCTCTGTCTGCCACCTGTCCTCCGCACAGTGCTGCACCACCCTACATCTCCCCCCTCATCTCTGTCTATCACCTGTCCTCTGTGCAGTGCTGCACCACCCTACATCTCCCCCCTCATCTCTGTCTACCACCTGTCCTCTGCACAGTGCTGCACTGCCATACATCTCCCCCTCATCTCTGTCTATCACCTGTCCTCTGCACAGTGCTGCACCACTCTACATCTCCCCCTCATCTCTGTCTACCACCTGTCCTCTGTGCAGTGCTGCACCACCCTACATCTCCCCCTCATCTATCTACCACCCATCCTCTGCACAGTGCTGCACCTCCCTACATCTCCCCCCTCATCTCTGTCTATCACCCTTCCTCTGTGCAGTGCTGCACCGCCCTACATCTCCCCCCTCGTCTCTGTCTATCACCAATCCTCTGCACAGTGCTTCACCGCCATACTTCTCCCCCCTCGTCTCTGTCTACCACCTGTCCTCTGCACAGTGCTGCACCACTCTACATCTCCTTCATCATCTTTGTTTACCACTTGTCCTTTGCACAGAGCTGCACTGCTCTACATCTCCCCTTCATCTCTTTCTACTATTCATGCTCTCCACAGTGCTTCACCGCCCTACATCTCCCCTTCATTTCTTTCTACTATCCATGCTCTCCATAGTGCTGCACCTCCCTACATCTCCCCCTCATCTCTTTCTACTACCCATGCTCTCCACTGTGATGCGTTGCTATACATCTCCTCTCTCATCTCTGTCTACTACCGTACCCATGCTCCACTGACCTCTGTCTACTCACTCATCCCTGTCTACCATCCTCTCTACAGTGTTTTGCCACTATACATATCCTCCTTATCTCTGCTTACCAATGCTCTCCACAGTACTGCACAGCCCTACATCTCCTCCCTCATCTCTGTCTATTACCCTACCCATGTTTTCCAGTCTGGTAATGATATATGACTAACTCCTCCATAGATCAAACCTCTCATTCCTGCATCCAACACTTTTCACGTGCTGCGACAGTGCTCTGGAATTGGCTACCCAAGACTTTAAAATTCATTCCCAGCATCCACTGCATAGGAAGTGCCATAAAAACAAATCTTTTTAGACAGACCTATCTCATCAGATCACTTCTCTAATTTAACTTTTCTCTGTTCTCCCATCTTATATTTTTCCTCCTGGTCCTTTAAATCATCAGTTTCCCACACACTTGATGTCCTCAGCGATGATTCTTTCTTCCGAGAGAATCAGATTGATTATGGTAATGACACTCGGCTCAAACTCTGATCAGAGCGGATGAGAGAATCGTATGGCGGGGCGGAGAAGATGGAGAACTTCATTTCTCCATCTTCTCCATTATCTGTGTCTGCGGAAATCGGACTGCACTTGGATTACTTCAGAGTGCAGTCCAATGTATTATGTAAACACCCAAAGACCTGGTTGGGTGCGCGTGATCTGATTTATGAAGCCACTCGCAGCATCAATTGTAAACTGCTATGGAATATATTGGCTCTATATAAACTGTACAATTATTTATTATTATTATTATTATTATTATTACATAGCATTAATTTCTCTATCACCAAATTGCTTTTCCTCTTTCTCAGGACTCTCAATCAATCAATCAGCGAACGCTGCTCTTACCATCCTTCTGATTGCTCAGATATATACGCATGATTAAACTTCTGCTTGTAGAGCATAAAACATAATTTGGTGCTAGTGAGCTAAAGTTTATTTGTTCATCAATGGGAAAAAAACAGCTGTATTTCCAGAAACGTCCATTGGACATAGACAGACCATAG
Source organism: Oophaga sylvatica (assembly GCA_033576555.1). Classification (NCBI taxonomy): domain Eukaryota; kingdom Metazoa; phylum Chordata; class Amphibia; order Anura; family Dendrobatidae; genus Oophaga; species Oophaga sylvatica. The sequence goes on from JARQOD010000003.1 coordinate 326,971,222, forward strand.
ACCCCTGATTTATTGCCTAAAAGGTGACCATTTTTTTGTCTAAAGAATCCTGGGAAAAGTTTAGTGGTGACGTCAATGTTGGAGGAAGTAGCTAGCTTCTCCACCTTCTTAAGAGTCAATATACATCAATAATACAGCAGACAGCCTGGGACATAGATACATTAATGGGATTGGGATATTGCAGTTTTATTGTGTCCACGTCTGCCAATAGCAGCAGGATGCAAACTGGACCTAACGTATCAACTGGAGCAGTGTATATCGCGTGGAACACTTTGAGGCTGGAGCTAGATGACGACTTTGGTTGTGATACCGGTCACATGCAGATTTGGTCAGTGGAAGAAAAAATTGCTCATTTACACTACCCATTGAATAATATCGGTCCGAGTGCTATCTTTTTTTTTTAATGGACAGTCGTGTGCACGAGCCCTTACAATGAAAAGACACAAAACTGCAACTTTATATATATATATTATACCGTTTTCAGCCGTTCAGAAAATGCATGCTATTTTATAATAGATTGCAGACTGCTACAAACAACAGCCAATACTCTGCAGACCAATGACAGAAAACATCAATTCATAATGAAAATATTATTGGATCATTTCCACCTAAAAAGCGATCAAACCCGATAGAACATATGTTTTAAAGAAGCGTCTAAGGAATCACTAAGGTCATTGAAGTCTAATGCTATGATCTTTAGTCTATGTTCACACCAGGCGTTTTAGCTGCTTTTTTTTAAATGCATTTTTTATGCACATTTTCAGCCGGGGTTTATAATAACAGCAAAGTCTATGAGATTTCAGAAATCTGATGCACACACATTGTTTTTTTTGTCCTTATTGTTTTGTGCTTTGATTGTTTTTACAGATTAGAACATGACACTTCTTTCAGTGTTTTTTCAGCATTTTTCACCCACTGAATTTAATGGGTGGTGAAAAAATGCTGAAAAAAAGCAGGTATCAGGTTTTGCTGCGTCTTTTGTGCCAAAACCTTATGAATTAGAATATGATTTTTTTTTTGTCGTCACTAAACTTCATCAGCATGCACAAAAGATAAATGTAGCATGACAAAAACACAGAAAAAATCAGCAAAAATGCAAGAAACACCAAGCAAAACCTGTTTTTCTCAGAAAAAAAAAACGCAGCTAAAACGCCATGTGTGAACATACCCTTAGAGTCAATGTAGGCCATTCGGCACTTTCTCTGCACCAAACAAAGCAATCAATAAACTAGCCAAGTGGCATATTTCAAGTGATTAATAAGAGTTCTAGTGAGTCAGTTATGCCATTTCCTAGCATGTGATTTTCCCTCGCATAATATTTACGAGAAAGCTTCTTTTGTTATTTATGGATTTGTTTTTTTGCTGCTGTTTTTTTGTAGAATAATATAGATTAAAAGAACTGTCCATCATAGGATAAAGGAATCTGCAATTTTTTGAAACAGCGCCGCTTTTCTCAATAAGGCTATGTCTGGTATTACAGTTCATCACTGTTTAAGTTAATGGGTCTGAATTAAAATATTAGGCATGTTCTATGGAAACGAGTGGCACTGTGTCAGAAAATGACTTATTTTCTCATCCTGGAAAACATATTCATTTTATTAATCCCATCTACTTCCATAAATTACATTAGATTGGGTAAAGTTAACTGGGCTGGATTATTTTGATTTATAAGCAGTAAATATTTACACACGACTAGATTGAAAATATAAAACTGCAGATTTTTCAATCACTTCAAACTGTTTTCAATGTTTTCCAATAACTTGAAAGCTTAGAAAAATATCGCCATATAGCGCCATAGAGCACCAGTTACACTGACAATCTCCAATAAAACCAAAAGTTGATCAAATCTGCTACCTCCACTCCTTGGACCTTGAGTTTCATATGATCTTCCCGTGTTGTTTTCCCGTCTTTCCTCTTTTTCCAGCAATATCCATCTTTCCGGTATTTCACCTTCTTCCGATTGTACAGTATCATGGAACCATTCTGTGGCCTGGAAGAAAGAAACCACAAGCAAAATGAAGTTACCGCAAGGGAAAAAAAAAGCGCTAAATAAATTTATGATGAAAAGCAGCCGGGTCTGGAAAAAGTCGCGAGCGAGAAGCAATATCCTCTATTTAGCGAAGCATAATTTTTCACGTTTTATTGCCAGAGGCTGGATCTCCTTCGATGGTTTATGACCTGCAAACATTTACTTGTGGATTTTGTAGCTAATGAATTAAATGTGTCAATGATAGGTATTAAAGAAGATCTTGTAAGTAATAAGTGCTCCTTGGCTGCTGATATATGGCACTGGGGACTTGCTGTGTTCTGAAAAAAAACTAAGGAACTTGAAGAAAATGCTTATGGCAGACGCAGTGGTGGTGGGCATTAACCTTTGTTTTATATATTGGTTATTAAATAAAGCCTCTTTCATAAAGAAGGTTGTGGTTATTGGAAGAAAACTATAAATCGTTCAGACTCCAGTTTATTGTCTTTCCATAAATATTATTTCTTTTATCTATGTTATTTACACAATTTATGAATGAAAACTATAACATGAGGGCTGATCCGGCGATGGCCATCCATATCATGCCTATATTGTGCTTTTTTTCATGATCTATTAGCATCTAACTGAATCCTTAAAGGGAATGTATCACTGATAATATTTTGTAATCATTAAAACCAGATGGAGATACATATTCATTTTTTCCTAATCTCCAGAATATGATTTTATATTTTGTATATTATAAGGGGGACGACATCTTGTGTAAGATTCTGTTAGCAGCAGTTAAAGACAATAGACTACACTTTGATACATTCGATACATTGACTTTTATAGAATGTAGAGAACATTGTGTATGAAGGGGGAGGAGGTGAGCTGTGACCAGCACTTGTGAAAGATGCCATACATGCTATGTATAACTGTTACAGTTTATTGTAACCCACAATGAAAATAAACATGGGCCCTTATGCAAAATTTCCAATGGGGTCCCCAACTATTTCAAGTCTTTAATAGTAATGTCTTTTAATTTAGACCAATGGGACTTTTGGGGTCCTCTAGGCTCCAGGACCAATTGCAACCCTTGCACCTATTATAGTTACATCCCTGGTTGAAATCCTGCCTTTGATGATAATGACTTGAGATGACTTTTTAAAATGCCTTATAAAATGATTAGTAAGACGTCCCCGAGGAAGTGTTGACGAAACGTGCGTTGGGGTAGAGGGACACTGCCTGGACTCTGCATCATTTGTAAGTTGCCTACTTAGGGCTTTATACCCATGCTCATTCATGTTTATGGCAGTTTGTAGATTCTTACTAATCATTTTATAAGGCACTCTGAGCCTGTTTGCAATCGCCATACTTAGATCCATTATGGGTCATTCATTCGTATAGCTCCGTTTGACTTCCTATTGAGGTCATAAGTTTACATATATTTGTCTATTCTATTCATACAGCTCCGTTTGCCTTCCTATTAAGGTCATAGGTTTACATATATTTGGTTGTTCCATGCACTGGCACTTTATTAACGGAATTTTGGTTTATTTAACCTGCATAGACCTTAATTTAGACTGCTTTTTGGCAATTGATGTGTAACAGTGCCCTTAGCTGGTCTGTACCTCGCATTTGAGGCATCCGTTTATTGGTTTTGCATATATGTATCTATTGATTATAATAAAGATTTGCTATTGTATTATTGAATATTGTGTTTAGTGTGCCTTCTCTGATTATCCTTCATCATTTCCTATAATCAAATGTGTAGGGTTTTCAGACGGGTTTACATGTATTGTTTGGCACCATATTGTTGAATCACTTTCTATTGATTCTGTCAATTTTTTTTGCAGCATTTTTGCAACATTTTTTACCCATTGACTTGAAAATTGTGCAAAAAAAGTTAAACATAAAAGCTTAACTTAAACAATAAATCATTTTTTTATTACACCTTCCTTTTATAGGGGAAATTTCCAAGAAAAATGCACATACAAATGTCTTGAAAAAATGAACATGGTAAACAATGCAATAGATGACTCCCATCGTATTTCCAGATTACTAAATTAGTCGACTACCTACAAAAAAAAATTACATTGCAACAAGTTAAAAGAAAGTGATGTATAAGAAAAAAGGAGTCTGCCTTTGTTACAGCACCCCTCTTGTCCATGGGTTGTGTCTGGTATTGCAGATTAGACCAATTAATTCTAAGCTGAAATACTAGATATTGGCTGGAGCGTGAGTGTCGCTGTTTCTGGACACAGCAAATCTTTTTTTTCTAATCTCATGGAATCCATTTTAATTTCAATCCCCAAAACCCATCATAAAGTTCTGAAGTTTCTCAACTCTATGCAATGAGTGACTGTCCTTAATTTATCGTAAATTCAGGTTTTTAAAGCGCCATATATTCCATTTATAACTAATTTTGAACTGAAAAATGAAACATTTATTCGTCTTCCAAAGTAATCACTCTTGAACTGCGATATTTTGAGCGTATAACTAAGTATGAAGCCATATGCTAAACAGAAGCCGTTCATTTTGGAGTGATATAAAAACACGTGAGGAGAGATGCCACGCATCCCACAGAGACAGCAATACGCATTTGCAAAAATTTACAGTGCTCTGTTAGTCACAGTAATTGGCTTTCGGAACACAAGAACAGAAAGAAATACAACAACACAAGGCATAAACAGAAACAGCAGTCGTAAAAAACTTTCATACAAAGTGCTAGCCTGACAATATTTCATTGGAAAAACTCCCTGGCGACATTAGCAAAATTATAACAAGGAACAAAGTTGTAATGTGCATGTGATCACCATACTAAAAATACCACAAAAATCCACGTGTTCTGTAAAGTTAAAGAAAAATTCCATTCAACAGTATTATAGTAGTTATATTCTTGTAAATAGTGGGCAGTATTATAGTAGTAATATTCTTGTACATAGGAGCAGTATTATAGTAGTTATATTCTTGTACATAGGAGCAGTATTTATAGTAGTTATATTCTTGTACATAGGGGCAGTATTATAGTAGTTATATTCTTGTAAATAGAGGGCAGTATTATAGTAGTTATATTCTTGTACATAAAGGCAGTATTATAGTAGTTATATTCTTGTATATAGGGAGCAGTATTATAGTAGTTATATTTTTGTATATAGGAGCAGTATTATAGTAGTTATATTCTTGTACATAGGGGCAGTATTATTGTAGTTATATTATTGTACATAGGAGCAGTATTATAGTAGTTATATTCTTGTACATAGGAGCAGTATTATAGTAGTTATATTTTTGTATATATGGAGCAGTATTATAGTAGTTATATTCTTGTACATAGGGGCAGTATTATAGTAGTTATATTCTTGTATATAGGGACAGTATTATAGTAGTTATATTCATGTACATAGGGGCAGTATTATAGTAGTTATATTCTTTCATATAGGAGCAGTATTATAGTAGCTATTTTCTTGTACATAGGGAGCAGTATTATAGTAGTTATATTCTTGTACATAGGGGGCAGTATTGTAGTAGCTATATTCTTGTATATAGGGACAGTATTATAGTAGTTATATTCATGTACATAGGGGCAGTATTATAGTAGTTATATTCTTGTAAATAGAGGGCAGTATTATAGTAGTTATATTCTTGTACATAAAGGCAGTATTATAGTAGTTATATTCTTGTATATAGGGAGCAGTATTATAGTAGTTATATTTTTGTATATAGGAGCAGTATTATAGTAGTTATATTCTTGTACATAGGGGCAGTATTATTGTAGTTATATTATTGTACATAGGAGCAGTATTATAGTAGTTATATTCTTGTACATAGGAGCAGTATTATAGTAGTTATATTTTTGTATATATGGAGCAGTATTATAGTAGTTATATTCTTGTACATAGGGGCAGTATTATAGTAGTTGTATTCTTGTATATAGGGACAGTATTATAGTAGTTATATTCATGTACATAGGGGCAGTATTATAGTAGTTATATTCTTTCATATAGGAGCAGTATTATAGTAGCTATTTTCTTGTACATAGGGAGCAGTATTATAGTAGTTATATTCTTGTACATAGGGGGCAGTATTGTAGTAGCTATATTCTTGTATATAGGGACAGTATTATAGTAGTTATATTCATGTACATAGGGGCAGTATTATAGTAGTTATATTCTTGTACATAGTGGCAGTATTATAGTAGTGACATTCTTGTACATAGGGGCAGTATTATAGTAGTTATTTTCTTGTACATAGGGGGCAGTATTATAGTAGTTATATTCTTGTACATAGTGGCAGTATTATAGTAGTGACATTCTTGTACATAGGGGGCAGTATTATAGTAGTTATTTTCTTGTACATAGGGGGCAGTATTATAGTAGTTATATTCTTGTACATAGTGGCAGTATTATAGTAGTGACATTCTTGTACATAGGGGCAGTATTATAGTAGTTATATTCTTGTATATAGGGACAGTATTATAGTAGTTATATTCATGTACATAGGGGCAGTATTATAGTAGTTATATTCTTTCATATAGGAGCAGTATTATAGTAGCTATTTTCTTGTACATAGGGAGCAGTATTATAGTAGTTATATTCTTGTACATAGGGGGCAGTATTGTAGTAGCTATATTTTTCTACATTGGAGACAGTATTACAGTAGTCATATTCTTGTACATAGGAGCAGTATTATAGTAGTTATATTCTTGTACATAGGGGCAGTATTATAGTAGTTATATTCTTGTACATAGGGGCAGTATTATAGTAGTTATATTCTTGTACATAGGGGCAGTATTATAGTAGTTATATTCTTGTACATAGGAGCAGTATTATAGTAGTTATATTCTTGTACATAGGAGGCAATTTTACATAGTAGTTATATTTTTGTACATATGAGGCATTATTATATTGATTCTAATACATAGGGACAATATTTCAGTAGTTACTCCTATATTTGTACATTGGAGTAATTTTATAATAACTATGTTCTGGCAAATGGGGTAAGTATTACAGATAGTTTTGTTCTTATACATGGAAGACAGTACTATAGCTGTTATATACTTGTGCATAGGGAACATTTTAAAGTAGTTATATTTTTGAATATAAGGGGTAGCTTTAAAGAGAAAGTATTATATACTTGTTAAAAGCAGGTAATCGGATGCAGTAACACAGAGGCGCAAAGCAAGGGTTAGCAAGATTGTGGTTTAATTAACACAATAGGGGTCCTCCTCGCAGGGAGCCAACAAGGGGTTAAACAACTTAAACAGTGTAAGGGTTATCAACAGTCGTTTTTATTAGGTTCAACTCATCGTGACTCTGCTGTCCTTTACATGCTTGCGGTCCGATGGGTGATGGGATGCCGGTGGAGGTCGGCGCTGCATCTTCAGGCTTCCCCACCCAACACACGGTCACGCTTCGGGCGGCAGCAGGCGGCCACTGGTTTTGCCCGCTGGGCCCCTAGTCCATTGAACTGCAGAGACGAAAAGTGCAGCTCTACTCAAGTATCTACTTGGCATGTGCTTTCCTGTGCACCCTCCAATACCAGGATGCTCGCATCGCAATGCTTCAATTGGTGCCCGATTATCGGTACGCCCGCTGGTATCTGGTTAGCCGCACCGTGACGCTTCCCTCGGTGCCCATCTCTCTGCACACTCACTGGTACCCGAGAGTCCTCCTGCGCTTGTCCTGGGTCTCTGCTCTGCAGTCTGTCTCCGCAGCGCACAGCAGGTCCCTGTTCTCTCTTCTCCGCGGCGGGAACTCTCACTCTTCCCGCACTAGACTCTTTGTCTCTCCCTTACCTTGCCCCCTCTCTGCAGGTCATGGGTCCTCTCCGTCCTCAATTTCCTTCCCCCCTGCAACAAGAGGCGCGGCCCCAGCAGTTCCGGACCCAGGGCTCTTTCAGCACCCACAGCTCGGTCTTCCTCCTTACACTTGTATATAGGAGACAATATTTTAGACATTCCCATGCTTATAATTTTGCTCCAGTTCCAGAGAGAGATGATACAGCTGAAGGACACGACTTTAGTTGGCAGTCACGTAGGGACATACAGTCTGCATAAAAGCTGTTTATACACTAAAAAGCAGAGTTGTAAATAATTATTGTATTGGATAGTATAAGGTGCTGTTGGGCTGACACGGAAGACTATACAGAACTACTTTTTGTAACTTTAATGTATGTACTGTATGTCTATTTTTTTTTATTCCAAACCAGCATATCACCGTTGAGGTACATGTAATCTGTTCTATGCGCTGTTATTTTTTTATTTATTTAAAACAATTTCTAATTTTGAGAAGTACGTAAATATCTACCTGTGACTCCACATACCTCATGTTATCGAAAGATCACAAGGTGAATTCCCCTTTCTCCAATACCTTACAGAGAAAGAGTTTGGTAGAATAAAATATGTGAGCAAGTAAAGGAAAAGTGCCAATAAAACTGCCTTGCATCTGTGCCAATTATAGGTCCCAAAATGAAAGTGCCCTGACACTTCAGAAAGACAGCGCTCCTGCCAACTACCAAATTTGCATGATGATTCCGATTCTGCTACCTGGTGTCATTTCACATCTTCGGGAAGTGACATTTAGGATTGCATTTGTCTCATACCTGCTGAGACCCATTCCACCACCCAGTAAGCATATTGATCGTCAGTCATGCATCTCGCTGGAAACCATTAGAACTGTTTCATCTGAAAATGTTCTTCTTTCCTGTCGCCTGCATGTCATAACAAGTGACTACTCTGCGCTGGAGGGGACGGTGGTTCGCGATGATAATACGGGCCACATTGTATTTCTTTTATAATATGTTACTACTTAATATGTAAAGACAATATATGTCAAGGAAGTTTAATGAACTTTTACTTAACGTTGGCTCTTCTGGCAGCAAATTTATACTCTAACGTATAGAGTATCTTTTGTTCTTTTTGCTTTTTGTTTTACATTTTTTTATACTCTACCAAAGGGAAACTATCAATAAGAATTATGGGTTTCCAAAATGTACCGTATATACTCGTGTATAAGCCAAGATTTACAGCACCTTTTTTGGTGCTGAAAATGCCCCCTCGGCTTATACACGAGTCATTGGGCAGAAACCAGTGGGGGAGGGGGTGCCACGGCAGGAGCCGGTGGCTGGGACATCATACTCACCCTCCCCGTGCCATCGCTGAACGACCCTGCAATCCTGCGTTGTACCCGGCTTCCTGCAGCTCTCCTGTGCTGAGCGGTGACGTAATACCGCTCATTAAGGTCATGTAATATAGACGCGACGCCACTCCCATAGGCGTGGCGTCCATATTCATGGCCTTAATGAGCGGTATTAGGTCACCGCTCAGCACAGGAGAGCTGCAGGAAGCCGGGTACAATGCAGGATTGCCAGGACGTTCAGCGATGGCACGGGGAGGGTGAGTATGACGGGGGGAGAACAGAGGACGGGGGAAGCATGGAGGAGGACAATGAGCACGGATCAGGAGGGGGGGGAGGATGGAGAGCACAGAGCAGGAAGAGGGGGGGATGGAAAGCACAGAGGAGCACGGAGCAGGACGGGGGAGGATGGAAAGCACATAGGAGCACGGAGCAGGATGGGGGGGCACAGGAGGATGGAGCAGGATGGGGGGAGGATGGAGGGCACAGAGGAGCACAGAGCAGGAAGGGGCGGAGGATGGAGGGCACAGAGCAGGACAGGGGAGGATGGAGAGCACAGAGGAGCATGGAGCAGGACGGGGGGCACAGGAGCACGGAGCAGAACGGGGGGAGGATGGAGGGCACAGAGGAGCGCGGAGCAGGACGGGGGAGGATGGAGAGCACAGAGGAGCACGGAGCAGGACGGGGGGGCACAGGATGACGGAGCAGGAAGGGGGGAGCACAGCGGAGGACGGAGCAGGAGGGGGGAGCACAGAGCTGGATGGGGGAGCAAGGAGCAGGACGGGGGCAGCACAGAGCAGGACGGCGGTTTATACACCCGGCTTATACGTGAGTCAATACGTTTTCCCAGTTTTTTTGTGGCAAAATTAGGGGGGTTGGCTTATACACGGGTCGGCTTATACATGAGTATATACGGTATCTAAATCTATTACTGACCACCAATACGTCTTTTTACTGACCTGAGATATAAGAGAATAACATCCCCCAATGGGTGAAAATGCAGCTGTTGTCAGCGATACCCTATAGCTGACACCCTACTGCATCAGTCATGATCGGAGTTGGCAGATTAACAACTTAAATGTTATGGTTAATAGTGACTATGGCATCTAGATGGTTAATCCCATCGGCACCCTAAGATCCAGGTTGTCTGGTCCTGATGTTTGTCATGGCAATTCATGGCCAAAAAAGAGTCTCCCGGCTATCATGACCGGTTCAGAAATTAGTAACATTTAGATGGAAAAAATAACATTTTTCTTTCCCATCGTGCCACTTTGCATTAATAACTGAAAATCACCTGAAGGGTTAATAAACTACCTGACAGCAGTTTTAAATATGTTAAGGGGCACTGTTTTTAAAATGGTATCCCATCTGGGGGTTTCGAAAATGTAGGACCCCCAAAGTCACTTCAGTAGTGAATAGGCCCCTAGAAAAATAAGTTTTGTAAATTTTTTTGAAAACCTGAAAATTTACTGCTATAATTCATGACCCAGCCTATTTTGACCTTAAAGACCTTGCCATTTTTTGCAATTCTGACCAGTGTCCCTTTATGAGGTAATAACTCAGGAATGCTTCAACGGATCCTAGCGATTCTGAGATTGTTTTTTCATGACATATTGGGCTTCATGTTAATGGTAAATTTAGGTCGATAATTTTTGCGAAAAAAATGGAAATTTGGCGAAAATTTTGAAAATTTTGCAATTTTCAAATTTTGAATTTTTATTCTGTTAAACCAGAGAGTTATGTTACACAAAATAGTTAATAAATAACATTTCCCACATGTTTACTTTACATCAGCACAATTTTGGAAACAAAATTTTTTTGTTAGGAAGTTATTAGGGTTAAAAATTGACCAGCGATTTCTAATTTTTACAACAAAATTTACAAAACCATTTTTTAAGGACCACCTCACATTTGAAGTCACTTTGAGGGGTTTATATGGCAGAAAATACCCAAAAGTGACACCATTCTAAGAACTGCACCCCTCAAGCTACTCAAAACTACATTCAATAAGAGTCTTAACCCTTCAGGTGCTTCACAGAAACTAAAGCAACGTGGAAGGAAATAATGGACATTTTAATTTTTACAGCAAAAATTTTGTTTTAGCATCAATTTTTTCATTTTTACATGGGCAACAGGATAAAATGGATCCTAAAATTTGTTGGGCAATTTATCCTGAGTACACAGATACCTCATATGTGGTCATAAACCACTGTTTGGGCGCACGGCAGGGCCCAGAAGGGAAGGAGCGCCATTTGACTTTTTGAATGGAAAATTAGCTCCAATCGTTAGCGGACACCATGACGCGTTTGGAGAGGCCCTGTGTGCCTAAACAGTGAAAAAACCCCACATGTGACACCATTTTGGAAACTAGACCCCTTATGCAACTTATCTAGATGTGTTGTGAGCACTCTGAACCCCCAAGTGCTTCACAGAAGTTTATAACACAGAGCAGTGAAAGTAAAAAAAAAATCATTTTTTTCCTCAAAAATGATTTTTTAGCCCGCTATTTTTTATTTTCACAAGGGTAACAGGAGAAATTGGACCACAAAAGTTGTTGTGCAATTTGTCCTGAGTAGACCAATACCCTATATGTGGGGGAGGAACCACTGTTTTGGCGCATGGGAGAGCTCAGAAGTGAAGTAGCCCCATTTTGGAATGCAGACTTGATGGAATGTTCTGCGGGCGTCATGTTGCGTTTGCAGAGCCCTTGATGTGCCTAAACAGTAGAAACCCCAGACAAGTGACCCCATTTTGTAAACTAGACCCCAAGGAGCTTATCTAGATGTGTAATGAGCACTTTGAACCCCCAAGTGCTTCACAGAAGTTTATAAACGCAGAGCAGTGAAAATAAAAAAATCATTTTTGTTTCTCAAAAATCATGTTTTAGCCCGCTATTTTTATTTTTCCAAGGGTAACAGGATAAATTGGACCCCAAAAGTTGTTGTCCAGTTTGTCCTGAGCACGCTGATACCCCATATGTGGGGGGAACCACTGTTTGGGTGCACGGCAGGGCTCAGAAAGGAAGGAGCGCCATTTGACTTTTTTAATGGAAAATTAGCTCCAATCATTAGCGGACACCATTTCGTGTTTGGAGAGCCCCTGTGTGCCTAAACTTTGGAGCTCCCCCACAAATGACCCCAATCTGGAAACTAGACCCCCTAAGGATCTTATCTAGATGCACAGTGAGCACTTTAAACCCCCAGGTGCTTCACAGAAGTTTATAACGCAGAGCCGTGAAAATAAAAAAAATCATTTTTTTTCTCAAAAAATGATTTTTAGCCCCTATTTTTTATTTTCACAATGGTTACAGTAGAAATTGGACCCCAAAAGTTGTTCTCCAGTTTGTCCTGAGTACATTGATATCCCATATGTGGGAGAAAACTACTGTATTGGCACACGTCGGGGCTTGGAAGGGAAGTAGTGATGTTTTGAAATGCAGACTTGATGGAATGGTCTGCGGGAGTCATGTTACGTTTGCAGAGCCCATGATGTGCCTAAACAGTAGAAATCGCCCCAAGTGACCCCATTTTGGCAACTAGATCCCCCAAGGAACTCCTCTAGATGTGTGGTGAGCACCTTGAATCTCCAAGTTCTTCACAGAAGTTTATAACGCAGAGCTGTGAAAATAAAAAATCATTTTTTTTTCCACAAAAATAATATTTTTAGTCCCCAATTTTTTTTTCCCAAGGGTAACAGGAGAAATTAGACCCCCAAAGTTGTTGTGCAATTTTTCCTGAGTACGCTGATACCCCATAAGTGGGGGTAAACTATAAGTGGGGGCACACGTCGAGGCTTGGAATCAAGGGAGCACTGTTTGACTTTTTGATCGCAAAATTTGCAGGAGTTAATGGTGGCGCCATGTCGCGTATGGAGACCCCCTGATGTGCCTAAATAGTGGAAACCCTCAATTCTAACTCCAATCCTAACCCCAACACACCCCAAACCCCAACCCTAACCCCTACATACCCCTGACCCTAATCCCAACTCTAACCATAACCCTAACCACAAACCTAACCCTAATCCCAACCCTAACCCTAATTCTAACCCTAACCCTAATTCTAACCGTAACCCAAATTCCAACCCTAACCCAAATTCTAACCGTACACTAATTCTAACCCTAACCCTAATTCAAACCCTAATGCTAAACCTAACCCTAATGCTAACCCTAACCCTAAGGCTAACCCTAACCCTAGTTCTAACCCTAACCTTAATTCTAACCCTAACCCTAGTTCTAACCCTAACCCTAAGACTAGGTTCATATTGCGTTTTACCAGCCCATTCAACACATAGCATTGACGGGCTGGTAACCGTATAGCATAACACAATCGCATTATGCTTTACCCGCTAGCACAGATGAATCAGCAGATGATTCATCTGTGCTAGCGGTGATGGAGCCCAGACGCTGCAGCCAGCGTCCGAGGCTCTGTCACTGAATGACGGCACGTCACGAATGCATGCCGCTTTACGGCATGCGTCGCTATGCGCCCACAAATGGGGGTGAATGGCAGTGTTAACGGACTGCGTTACACCTCATTATACCGCGGTGTAACACAGTCTGTCTAACGGACTGCCATAACGCAATATGAACCTAGCCTATTTCTAACCCTAACCCTGAAAGAAAAAAAAAAATATATATATATTTTTTCTTTATTTTATTATTTGTCCTTACCTATGGGGGTGATAAAGTGGGCGTTTAATTACTTTTTTTTATTTTGATCACTGTGAGAGAGTATCACAGTGATCAAAATAAATGTATGGAATCTGCCGGCTGGCGAGCACACTGCGCATGCGCCCGCCATTTTGCAAGATGGCAGCGCCCATGAAGAATCCCGGACGGACGCCGGGACGGACCCAGTGACATCGGAGGACCGGGAGAGGTGAGGGGGGGGTCGAAAGGTGAGGGGGAGGGATCGGAAGGTGGGGGGAGCGGAGGCAAGGAGGAGGAGAGCAGATAGTGACGGCGGTGACCGATCGCCGCCATCAATGGGTGGCGGCGGCCGATCGCCGTCATCACTCGTTGTGGGGGGGTCGGATCTCGGTCTCCAGCCATGGCAGGTGCTATTGCAGCATCGGCCATGGCTGGATTGTAATATTTCACCAAATTTCATTGGTGAAATATTACAAATAGCGCTGATTGACTGTTTTACTTTTAACAGCCAATCAGAGCGATCGTAGCCACGTGGGGGTTAAGCCCCCTGTGGTGAAGCATAAAGGGTCTTGTGCCTGCGGGTCGGGTGACCTTTCAGTGACCTCGGTCACTCGACCCGCAGGAACGCGATCCTTTCATGACACAGCATATGCGTCACAGGTCGGATTGGCACCGACTTTCATGACGCATATGCTGTGTCAAAGGTTGGGAAGGGGTTAAAGGTTCTAACATCCTAACAAAATAAAAGAACAGTTTATAAATGGTGCAGATGTAAAGCAGACATGAGGGGAATGTTATTTATCAATGTTTTTGTGTGGTATGACTATCTGGATTAAAAGGATAATCATTCTAAGTTTGAAAATTGAATTTTTTTTTTTTTTAAATTTGCATCAAACTTCTGATATTTATTATAATTACACAGAAAACAGATCAACCTAAATTTACCACTAACATAAAGTGTCATGTGTCATGAAAAAACACTGAGATATGTTGTAACATTCCAGAATTATTGTCATAACATGTCCGATTTAAAAAAAATTGGCCTGGTCACTAGAACTTAGTATATAAAATATACTCCTAGGGTTCTGTTTTATTATGGTTTCCAGTGTTTTTATATATTCTTTGTGTATTGTTTCCATATGATTTACAAGATACAGTGAAAAGGAAACTTCATCAATTACTTTCAGGGAATTAAAATCTGTCCATGTCGTGTGATTACTGAGGTGTATGGTTCTTTATAAGAGAAAATTGTAATTGTTGGTCTACTTTTGTAAAACGTTTTGTTTGACCATCATATCACTGGGCCAGTTTTTTAATTACGGTAAAGTAAACCATTCACTAATTACAAGCAGAGATCTTGAAAAATGTGATGACTTAGAAAATACGGCACATACAGTACAGACCAAAAGTTTGGACACACCTTCTCATTCAACGATTTTTCTATATTTTCACGACTATGAAAATTGTAGAATCACACTGAAGGCATCAAAACTATGAATTAACACATGTGGAATTATACATTACACTTTACAAAAAAGTGTGAAACAACTGAAAATATGTCTTATATTCTAGGTTCTTCAAAGTAGCCACCTTTTGCTTTGATTACTGCTTTGCACGCAGAAAAGGTGAATGGATGGACTCTACATGCCTGGTTCCCACCGTGAAGCATGGAGGAGATGGTGTGATGGTGTGGGGTGCTTTGCTGGTGACACTGTTGGGGATTTATTCAAAATTGAAGGCATACTGACTACTACTGTTCAACTTTTCCTTTAAATGGTATATAACAGTGGCTGCTGAATGTTTGCTAAATTAATTTGTTGCATTGTATTCAATACTTACTGCTGTATAGCCATGCTGGGGCCAGTAGAGATGCTATCAGGTGTAAGGTGTTACCAGCATATGGATGCAGCCAGGCCCTGTGCCTTTGATTGTCTATCCTCCCCTGGTGTGCTGGGCAGCTGCTAATTTATCCCAAAGCAGCTACCACAACTCCTCCCACCTGATCCTCTACTCAGTCCTATATATTCAGTAGCAGTCTAAGGGGGGCACGCGTGTGGGGTCAGGCACGCAACTGCAGCAGAAGTACCACTGCAGCAAAAGTACAGAGAAGCTGCAGTTATTTCAACGGCAGTTAGTCACGGCAGGAGTCAGGACCCCACACTATGTCTCTTTTGGGTATGTCTGCTGAGTAAGCACTTCTAATTACTTGTACCTGGCTTTTCTAATTACCCATCTTACTCTTTCACCATGTTTACATATGCCTTCACAGTGTTTGCTCCTTTAATCCTCTCTCTCCTTCGCTATCCCCAAACCCCAGCACCCTCTAATCAAATAATCATCTCCCCTTACCTCCTTCCTCCCCACCTATCCTCCTCTGCTGACCTGCTCCTCAACCTCAAATCTGTCCTAATAAAACACAAAACAAGCTTCCCTCTCTCCTTCTCCCACCTGCTCTCCCTTTCTCTGCTCCTCCTCACTGCTGGTGACATATCTCCAATCCTGGACCTCCACAGTTCATACCCACCATTAGTACTCCTTCCTACCGCTCCCTATCTAATAGGAACTACCGCAATCTTTCCAACGTAAAACCTGTGCCATTGACACCCACCCCCCTGCTCCCTCTCTCTGGAGCACTCTGGAATGCCCGCTCCATCTGCAATAAGCTTCATGTGATCCATGACCTCTTTCTCTCTCGCAATCTTGCTTTCCTCGCCCTCACAGAAACATGGCTGACACCCTCTGACACCGCCTCCCCTGCTGCGCTGTGTTACGGTGGCCTCCAATTCACCCACACTCCTCGCCCTGGAAACAGACATGGTGGAGGAGTGGGTGTTCTCCTTTCCTCTAACTGCAACTTTAACACAATCCCACCTCTTCCCTCCCTAATCCTCCCTTCCTTTGAAGTCCACTCTGTCCGCATCTACTCTCCCTCCAACCTCCAAGTGGCCGTCATATACCGACCTCCAGGCCCGACCACTGCCTTCATCGACCAATTCACTACCTGGCTTCTTCACTTTCTCTCCACTGACATCCCCACCATCATCATGGGTGACTTCAACATCCCCACTGATACCCTTCAGTCAGCAGCCTCCAAACTTCTGTCCCTTACTTCATCCTTTGGACTTACTCAGTGGTCCTCCTCAGCCACCCACACGGATGGTCATACATTAGACTTGGTCTTCACCCGCCTCTGCTCTCTATCTAACTTCACCACCTCCCCTCTCCCTCTATCCGACCACCATCTACTCACTTTCTCATCCCTGTCCTCCTCTCCTGTCACCCATGTCCAGCAACACGTGCACCCCCGCAGACACCTTGCACACCTAGACATCCACACACTCTCTGACTCTATTCTTTCACTGGCATCAATATCCTCACTCCACGATACAGACAGTGCCACTGCTTTCTACAATGCCACTCTCACATTGGCTATTGACACGGTCGCCCCTCTCGTTCATGGCAGAGTGCGACGTACCAACAGACAACCCTGGCACAATAACACCACTAAAAAGCTCCGGCAAGTGTCCAGGATTACAGAGCGGCGCTGGAAAAAAACAAATTCGCAAGACGACTTCACTGCATTCAAACAAGCAACACTCTCTTTCAAATCTGCCCTCACCTCTGCTAAACAGGCCTACTTCACAACCCTCGTATCTTCCCTATCCTACAGCCCCAAACAGTTATTCAAAACTTTTAACTCCCTCCTCCGCCCACCACTGCCCCCTCCTACCTCCCTCATCTCTGCTGAGGACTTTGCCACACACTTCAAAAATAAGATCGACCAAACAAGGCAAGTCTTCATTGTTCAACCACCTCAACCACTGTGTATACCAGACCAATGCCCTAACCCCATAACCTCCCTCTCCAATATAACTGAAGGGGAGCTTAATTGTCTTCTCTCCAAATCGCACCTCACAACCTGTGCACTTGACCCCATCCCAACCCACCTCCTCCCCAACCTCACCACCACTATTATTCCATCCCTAACCCACCTCTTCAACCTATCACTAACTTCCGGTACCTTCCCTTCTGCTTTCAAGCATGCCACAATCACGCCTATCCTTAAAAAGCCAACCCTCGACCCAACCGCTATGTCCAGCTATCGCCCAATATCGCTGCTCCCATTCGCTTCCAAACTCCTGGAGCTGCATGTCCACGCTGAGCTTTCCTACCACTTCTCTTCTAACTTGCTCTTTGACACTCTACAATCTGGTTTCCGCCCCCATCACTCCACTGAGACAGCCCTGACCAAAATTACTAATGACCTACTTACAGCCAAAGCAAACGGACAATACTCTATACTCCTGCTTCTTGACCTGTCCTCTGCTTTTGACACAGTTGACCACTGCCTTCTACTACAGATTCTTTCCTCCTTTGGCGTCAAAGACCTCGCCCTATCTTGGATCTCCTCATACCTTTCCAACCGCACATTCAGCGTCTCCCACTCCCACACTACCTCCTCGTCCCACCCTCTCTCTGTTGGAGTTCCCCAAGGCTCTGTTCTAGGACCCCTACTCTTCTCAATCTATACACTTGGCCTGGGGCAACTCATAAAGTCCCACGGATTCCAGTACCACCTTTACGCTGATGACACTCAGATCTACCTCTCTGGCCCAGACATCACTTCTCTGCTATCCAGAATCCCGGAGTGTCTATCAGCCATATCCTCCTTCTTCTCCTCCCGCTTCCTCAAACTCAATGTGGACAAATCTGAACTCATAATCTTTCCCCCATCCCACAGATCTTCCTTACCTGACCTATCTACCACAATTAACGACATCACGCTTTCCCCCGTACCAGAAGTCCGCTGCCTCGGAGTAACCCTTGACTCTGCCCTGTCCTTCAAACCGCACATCCAAGCTCTTTCTACCTCCTGTCGCCTTCAGCTCAAAAATATTTCAAGAATCCGTCCTTTCCTCAACCCTCAATCTACTAAAATGATTGTGCACGCCCTCATCATCTCCCGCCTCGACTACTGCAACACCCTTTTCTCTGGCCTCCCTGCTAACACCCTCGCACCTCTCCAGTCCATCCTTAACTCTGCTGCACGACTAATTCACCTCTCTCCTCGCTACTCCTCCGCTTCTCCCCTCTGCAAATCTCTTCACTGGCTCCCATTCCCTCAGCGTATCCAGTTCAAATTACTAATACTGACCTACAAGGCCATCTATAATCTGTCTCCTCCATATATCTCTGAACTAATCTCCCGATATCTTCCCTCACGTAATCTCCGATCCTCCCAAGACATCCTTCTCTCCTCCACACTTATTCGCTCCTCACCCAACCGCCTCCAAGACTTCTCCCGAATATCCCCCATCCTCTGGAATTCTTTGCCCCAACACATCCGACTATCAAACTCATTCAGATCCTTCAGACGGAACCTGAAAACCCATCTCTTCAGGAAAGCCTACAGCCTGCAATGACCCTGCTGCCTCCTCACCACTACCGGAGTTATTGCCTCAACCAACACCGGAACTGCTGCAACCCCCCGACCTACTGTCTCCTGCCTCACAATCCTGTAGAATGTAAGCCCGAAAGGGCAGGGTCCTCTCCCCTCTGTATCAGTCTGTCATTGTTAGTTTGTTTACTGTAAGTGATACCTGTAATTTGTTTGTAACCCCTTCTCATGTACAGCACCATGGAATCAATGGTGCTATAGAAATAAATATTAATAATAATAATAATAATAATAATAATAACCAGCATGGCTACCACAGCATCTTGCAGCAGCATGCTATTCCATCCGGTTTGCGTTTAGTTGGACCATCATTTATTTTTCAACAGGACAATGACCCCCAAACACACCTTCAGGCTGTGTAAGGGCTATTTGACCAAGAAGGAGAGTGATGGGGTGCTACGCCAGATGACCTGGCCTCCACAGTCACCAGACCTGAACCTAATCGAGATGGTTTGGGGTGAGCTGGACCGCTCACCGCTTCAATTTTGAATAATCCCCAACAGTGTCACCAGCAAAGCACCCCCACACCATCACACCACCTCCTCCATGCTTCACGGTGGGAACCAGGCATGTAGAGTCCAGCCGTTCACCTTTTCTGCGTGCAAAGCAGTAATCAAAGCAAAAGGTGGCTACTTTGAAGAACATAGAATATAAGACATATTTTCAGTTGTTTCACACTTTTTTTTCAAAGTGTAATGTATAATTCCACATGTGTTAATTCATAGTTTTGATGCCTTCAGTGTGATTCTACAATTTTCATAATCATGAAAATAGAGAAGAATCTTTGAATGAGAAGGTGTGCCCAAACTTTTGGTCTGTACTGTACATTTTCACTCTATAATGTAACTTTTAAAATCGCGGAAACTTTAATACTTTTTTCATAGTTTTATTCAAGTTAATTCTTGTGTCTCTGGTTAATAAGATGGCGATAAATCTTCTTGACGTTGTTCTGTGCTTCGTACTATCCTGTTTTGTTAGATGATTACAGGATGTCAGTCTGTAGTGATTAATTTGCCTGCAGCACCTCCACAGGGAAATTGAAGAATTACACTGTTTCTTTTTAAATCAAAGAGTTATCTGTGCATAGCGTGGACATGCTTGGTCCGTCTGTGTGGAAAGTAGTGCCGTACCATATTGCCCAATCTTATATTGTAGAAGGGATCCTAAGTGGGGAAAACTCTACCATTATCTCAACATCCCTTTATGGAGTGAAAGGAAAAAGGATCTTCTCATTCTGTTGAATGGTTTATACATCAGTTCTACTGACATGATCCCATGAATTGACCTTTGCTACTTAGTAAAGTTGTCCAGGTTTATCCTAAAAGTCTGCAGTCATTTGTGTGACTGCAGACTTTTCAATCCTCAAAGCCCAAGGCGTGAGTGAGGCCGTGTGCATCTAGTGAGATTGTGACTGGGAATATGCATATTTCATACTTGCTGCCATATGACCGCTCGCTCCCAGTACTGGCATTGGAGAATTCTGAGAGCACGCGCCGTTGGAGCTGCGAAGATTCCAAGTCTGCAGTTACATAAAGTGACTACAGACTTTCATGACAAACCTGAGCAAACCTTTTAAGTTTTTTTCATGAAGCAATTTAATCTTAAACGGGTTGTCCTGGTTGTCTATTTTACTTCAGACTTGTGAATCCTCATATCGCGCAGTGTGCACGCTGTCAGGACTCTTCGGTGCCTGCGCCAACAGCAGAGGGGCGCGTGATCGCAAGAATGTGATTTACCTACATGCAGTCACATGCTGACTAGACAAGCATGGCTTCTCTCAATGCAAGTGATCTGAAAGACACCATAAATGTGTAGTCGTAATGTGACTGGAGGTAGGCAAATCGCTTACTTCCAGCATGGGAGAAACCTGACCACGTGCACTGTGAGGATTCACAAATCTGCAGTCACATAGCGAGACATAGAGACAAAGCGTGACTGCAGTGAGCCCCAAGTCTGGACAGCCCCTTTAAGACTGATATGATGTCATTGGACACAACCAGGGAAATCCCAGGATAAGAACCGTCCACCACTTCTTATATTACAGATACCACTGATGTAATAAAAGTTGTAAATCTATAACCTTCATCTTCCTCCTTGTGTATTAGAGAAAAGTAAATTATACATAGAAATGACTTTTTAAAGTAATTGACATAATTGGAAAGAGTCCAAAATTAATCATTAAACCCAAACAAGAGGTTTGTTAAGAAATTGGTGATGTGTTTGTTGGGGATTAAAGTAGATTCAGCAAGAGACAATGACAGATCTCGGCTGCAGAAGGTACAATTCCTCGACCAATGGATATGTCAATTGTTATTGTGTATTGATGCTTCCTGGATGGACATTCTCACACAGTACAAGGATACTTCTCTGTTACTTCTCCGTACAAGGCTAAATAATATGTCTGGTAATAACAGGTGCAGGTCGGCATTTCCTCTATTGTTATCTGCTTGTCACAACAACAAAGCAACTGCAATTATTTCTCTCTAATCATCATAGTTTCTATAGTTTAATTCCAAAGAACTGATTATAATAACAGGTCAATCGAATAAAACTGATTGTAAATAATACAGTAATTACTAGCCAATAGTAGGAAAAATACATTATTAATATTGATTATCATTATATATGCATATTATAGTTATTGTATGTATCATAATGATTATATTGTTATTACTATTATTACCATCATTATCAACAGCATGATGTATTGTTGTTTTCTGACAATTTTATTATTTTTTTCTTTTGATTTTATTTTTAAAATTAACTACTTCAAATTAAATATTTTCTATATTTTGACATTACTGTCCAGAGAACACCTGGGCAAATGCAACCCGCGGGCTGTTCCAGTCAGTCCGGCAGAACAAGACAGCAGAAGGGCTGAAACAGTGGCCCACGGACTGCTTCGTGCCTTCCCCCTTCCCCCTTCCCACCATCCATTCTCCATTGCCACTTGCTTTCACAATTCTCCACATCCTCTGGGTGCAAACAGTGGTGAATACATACATTGGTGGATGATAGCCTCATCCTTAGAGAATATCTCAACAGAGATATTTATGGCATATCCTGTCCTGTAGACATGCCATAAATGTATCCCAAAATACATTCCTTTCAAATATTGCATTTGGAAAGTAGAAGGTTGGGGTTATAGGAAAGCAAGGCAACAGTCTATGGGAACTGCTACAGCAGTTATAAGTGGTTAGTAGAAAAAAGCATGAATATAGAAAAGAGATGCACTGTATGCTAGATTCTCAGATATTCTGCATCGTCAGACAGATATACAAAAATACAAAATATGCAAAGGTGTAAAGAACCATATATTGACACAGAACATGCCTTTATTCAGAAGACGTTACTGATGGGTCAAGTATTCTTCAGATATTATAAAGTTCCTCATTAGGTTGCCTTTTGGGACTTTAGAAAGTGACAGGTAGACGTTTTTGGGTTGGATTAAAGAAACTTCAATATATAAAAAAATATTTTGCATACAAAACAGGAATATATTTGGAACCATATGACCTCATTCAGTATGCAAAAAATGGCCTATGTGTCATCGATCTGAGTTCGGGGTTCACAATCTGGATCCCATAACAATATATCTTTAGAGTGTGGAAGTAAACCTATGCAAACACGGGGAGAACATACAAACTCCTTGCAGATTTTGTTCTTGGTGGGAGTTGAACCCAGGACCCCAGCGCTGCAAGGCTGCAGTTTTAACCACTGAGCCACCATACATGTTAATCTCTGTTTACCAGTGATCTATCACATACCGGTAACAACATGTTCGAAGAATTGAAGCAAAGAAGAAGCGAAGCAAAACGCTCGTAGGAGCAAAGGGACTCCATTGTTGTGCTGTGGCAGCTCATCCAGTGACAAGTATTTATTTCTAAATTAAGTCCTGGTAGCGATTCACATGTTTAAGTATGGGCAAAAAGCACTGCAGGCACTTTAACTGATCAGGCTTTATAAACATTAAATACTGACCTATTGCTTGATAATACATGTTTCACTCAGGTAGGGGAGGAGTTACAATGCAATGCATGCACATTATTGTACAGCATAAACCATTATAATATTACCCTTTTTTGTGTACCTGGTGGCATAAATATTTTGGAGCTGCCCTCTATAGTTAGCACAATTATGGTTATTGTTCCCTTAAGTAAACATCTTGTTCTGTGTATATCATTTTAATATTTGTTATTTAATAAAGAATAATATTTTTAAAGAAACTATTACATGCTTCTTGTTGTTACCGGTATGTGATATAATACAGCAATTGGATTAAGATAATAATAATAATAATCTTTATTTATATAGCGCCAACATATTCCACAGCGCTTTACAGTTTAACAGTTTCAAAACACAAGTCATAAGTAACAACGTTAACAATACAATAATTAAAGCAAAATAAGCCGACCCTGCTCATGAGAGCTTACAATCTACAATAAGGTGGGGGAGATACAAAGTACAGGTGTATATATACAATGGTGCATTTACAATGATGGTCCAGCCATCTTGGGGAGTGAGGGATGGATGGAGATAGTGAATGGGCTACACACACACACACACTTACACATAGAATGACTTTGATTAGTGAATGTGATAGGCCACTCTGAACAAATGTGTTTTGAGGGAGCGCCTGAAACCATGCAAATTGTGGATAGTCCTAATTTCTTGGGGTAGAGCATTCCAGAGGATTGGCACAGCGCGGGAGAAGTCTTGGAGTCGGGAGTGGGAGGTACGGATATATAACTTTTATTTAAAAAATACATAAAAAGTTCCAATAGTAAAGTGCAAGGTGCCAAAAAAACACATAACCAAACAAAAGCAGGTAAAATAAAGTATTGGCCCATACAATTTCAACAAGAGGTGTCTGTATTATCATTCACCTTTATGACAAACAAATAGGGTCCAATACTACAATCCTGTGTTACAATACTGCATCTTAAATACCCAGTATACTGTATATAAATAGCACATTACGCTTCAAAAAACAGGTTTGTCTGATAACTTAGTATTGCAGATTGCCCGCTAGGCCTTTGTCAGTGATACAATCAACATATACTAGTTCATACCAAAGATGCCTAAGATCAGATACTGTGGTTCAAGATATGAGGATCAATTCCATCTCATGGTATCTTATTCCAAGCATAGCATATCATATCAATAGGTCTATCCTCTTGTTGGAGGGGACAATCATGACACAATTATATTTTGGCATTCATTAAATAGATAGGAACGGTCTCACCAAATAGCGGGATTTGGATCAGACAGATATTTCCATCCCCATTAAATGGTGAACATAATACCCCTTCCCCGACGCGTTTAGTTTTGCTCATCAGGGGAGTGAAATGGGGCCACAATAGCCATGCATTCCGGGTGGCCGTTTCATGTGAAAGTTGCCGTCATGTGTGTGTTCGGTATGTGATACATCATTGGTAAAGAAAGAATTCATGAGTTAATTGAGAACGTTTACATAATTGATTATTTAAAGGACGAATTTTGTGAATACGATGTTAATCTCTGACAACACATGGATGGCACACTGATGCCTTCCTTGTGCTCTCCATAATTTTCAAGAACCCGCAAACTTGTATAGGTGATTTTCATCCATGACACTGATAAAAAAAATTAACGTCTCTGTGATTTTTTTGAGAACACACAGTTTGAAAATGAACACGAACATGTGAACAAACCCCATGGATTATAATGGGCACATAATCTGTACGTGAAAACCACCACTATAACACGTACCTGAAAAAAATATGTGTGAATGAGACCTTAGAAGAGAGTGAATATCTATGTTGTGTGAGGCAGTGAGCCCTGTTACAGCTAGGGGGCGCTGTATGTTCTCCTCAGGATACACATGGAGCTGTATTGAGGCCATGGGAGTGCATGGCAGTCACAGGAGTTACTATGATGGTTAGACAGTGACTGGCGTCTTTACGTATGGCTGGTATGTGTCGCAGAGATGGAGGATGTCCTCTGAGCTGTAAGCCCGAAATGTTGTTCTGGGACTAGTAGTCCCATAAATGTTTATTTAGTTTTAAAGGGGACTTACACCACCTATTGGGGTGGCTAAGGTGATATAATGTGAATGAGGTCTGATCACATGGTCTGTGATGTAAGGTCCTGGAAGGCCTGTGTGTTGGAAGGTCCTAACTTCCTGAAGAGCACATGGTGAGGCCGTGGTTCTTAAAGGCCTGTGTGTTGGAAGGTCCTAGGTGGGGACTGGATTCCTGAATAGCACATGGAGAGGCCGTGTAGGTGCAGAATCTGTGACGGCACTGCGTTGGGGAAGCTACCGTCCTTCTGAGGGTCTGGACTGTCGGGAGTGCCTTAATTGCAAGGATGGTGATTCCCGTAAGGCAGCTTCCCTGGGAGAGAGGACTGACAAGGAGTCAGTGTGTGGAGCAGGAGCTCCTGTAAGGTAACTCCAGACAAGGGGGTTATGGAACGGCAGACAAGTATCTGCCATTGGAACAAACTGTTGGTGCTTGTTGTGTTCTGTGGACATTGATGAACTGTTCGGCGTATGGTTACCCACGGTAACTGGGCGAAGTGAGGAGTCCGGCATGTTTAGTGACTGTGAGTTAAAGCCGTATATGATGTGATGTAATGGACTGTTCGTGGTGCAGTTTATGAAGTGTAAATAAACCGCAATAGACTGGTTATGTGAAAAAACTGTTCCTGTGTGCTTTAATCCCGTTGCCAAGCGAATGTCCCCCAACACATACAGTGAGCGCTATCTTACAGTTCTATATTCTAAACTGTGAGTATACTGCAGGTGTATTCATTTTGGAAACATAGGACATATAACCTCCTGAAGGGTGAAATTTAGTAATAGGTTATCAATTTTGGCATAACATTGGGTCAAGCAATTGTCTAGGTCTTCATCGGTCCGGTCTCTGAATCTACTAATATGTATGATGCACTTCAGCTGTAGAAAAACTATAATTAAAGAGATAATTAAATATATATGTGTGAAAAAATGCTGCTACTATTATATTCAATATTGTGTATATTTTTTATATGTTTATTATTATTATTATTAATAATATTACTGTTATCATTCTTATTCTTTTAATTATTATTACTATTCCTATTATTGCTAATATTTTTATTATTAATATTGTTATTATTATTATTGTTTTCAGCAACACTAGTAGAATTTGCAGACTAATAGAAACAGAGATGTGAGACTAGGAAATGAAAGATGAAAGCATAATGCCATTTCTGATTTTGTTTATACTTAGATACTTAAAGACTTCAAGGTCATTCTCTTCTAAATTTATTTCCCCTCCCCCCTCCAACCTCTGGTGGGAGTACTGTGATTTATTCTACCCCGACCAACCCGCAGTCTGATCTTTCTTTTTTAGAGTGTGCGCTTTATTGCCTAGCTTTAGATCGCTATAAAGTCTCTTGATTTCCTTGCCTCCCTCCCAAGGTAATTTTCGCATGATAAAATATACCCCTATGGTTTCGTCCTCTTATTGGTATGAGGAAATAAACCACACAGGGTATGTTTTCTGGCCTTATCTCTCTAACACACTACACAAAGTGCCGGCAGTTGCGAATGGAGAGTAACAGCAGGTCTGAGGAGATTGTAAAAACTGATTAGATGTATTGAGAATGCTTAATTACAAGGCATAATCTCATCTGAGGGCTTTGTGTTGTAAACCTTCATTTTTGCATCTTTTATTCTTCAAACGTGTCAGGCATTTTTGATGGAAATTGCGATGGAGTAGAAAAAAGAAGAAGAAATGTTCTTTAGATTTTCACAAGTCGTCATTATCGTCTTAATCAATTGCAGGTGACACCAGCAAGTCACGGGCGTCTTATCTTTCATGACAATCCCAGTCTTTCTATTCTCATTTCACTATGTCCTGTAATTCACTCATAAAATAATCAATGAGAAAACCTTTGTTATTTTGTTCCATCCTTCTGGAAAACGTCAAGGCATATAAAGCCCTAGTATATGGACCAAGAAGCCATAGGTAAAAGGCAAGACGTAGACAGCAAGGTTCTCCCTATCGGTACTTTTGGGCAATGTTCTGGACATAGTCTTTGTGACGTCTCCAAGGCTACATACAGTGTCTCTATGGGGTACCCTCTCTCTTCACTTGCTCCCTGGGTATGATTAAATGATAAAGGGAACTTTATGCCTGTTTTTCTGATTGGTGAAATCTTGGTTTAGAGCCTTGAGAAACACTGTCTGACATGGTATTGGTCCATTTACAGATATTGTTTGAAACCTATTCATAAGTAAATAAGGGTCACTACAAAGTGGCCTTCAGTGATCCCGGAAACAGCTAATTGGGTAGAGTCTTTGCAATCACTCAATAGTACTAAAAGGTTTCCTACTATGTGTTTACATATCACTTAAAGTAGTAACGTGGTAATTTAGGTTTCCGTAGAGTTGCAAGAGCGTCAACTATGACATGTTTTGGCCCTTCTTATTACTTTAAGGGAGAAGGAAGCTTTAATTTAAGGTAACTTGTCTTAGTTATTTTACATATAAAACATAAAACAAAAAAACTACATATGAAAAATTTGACAAAAACATAAAATGTTCCATACTAGTTTTTTATTGACCCTGGTAAAGGTCACTATGTTGCAGTCTGTAGAAGTTTTCGCATATCCATTCACACAGCTCAGTCTCACAGAAGTTTGTCTGACCGATAGCTGAATGGGCTTCTAATAGTCACAAACTTTTTTGTGACCCAAAATCTGTCAACTATCATAGAAGCTAGACAAGGATAATAAACTGGTCTTGCCCCATGTGAAGGAAAGCCAGGCTACGAATCTCCAACTCTATCCAACTTTTATTTCCCTTTTATCTTATGTATATATCAGTTCTATTTTTTTTTTTGCATGGCCATCACTCAAGAAGACATTTTTAGTGCAATTTTTGGGTGGTCAAAACTGTATATACATTCTACGCTTGGTAAAATTTATTTCAGGGGACTGTGAAATGCGTGGCTGTGTTCATCTCTTTAGTCCCGGATCGGATTGGTGTTCTTCTCTGCGGCTGACCTTTTATCTGTGATTTATCATAAGCCCAGCATGCAGGATCAGTCACATCAATCCTGAAACCTCTTTATATCATCACCAGCATCTTTTTAATTCCAAATCGAGTCACACAGCTTTCTATGTATTTACAGGAGAAAATATCTTGTCATTGCGGCTCACAGTGGAAACTTTTCAGGGCAGCGTGCATCTAAAATGACGTCTGCCTCGCACAGCGAAATGGTCATGTACACATCCAGGCATATGCGGCTTGAAATGACGGAGACTCTCCCTCTGGCTGTGAATACACTTCCAGGAGTAGCGTTTGTCACAGCTGGAGCCAAAGACCTCGACAGTGAAAGTTCAGATCCCTGTTGACTTCTAGATACTAAACAGAGATTCATTTTCTGGGCAGTCACGGCAAACAAAGGTCAGATGGGTTTTGACAATTTTTTTTTTCCCACACTGGAAATCCTGCTCTTGAATGTCAATGCAGCAATGGTAAAATTAAACCTTTGATGGATGTCAAGTCATTCATGCTCACATAGCAAATAACACATATGGAAAATGATTTTCATTTTTGCTCAAATCATTTTTATTTCGTTTTTTTAATATCCACACAAATATCCAAAATATCAAATATATTTTGAGTGAGGTTGTGTTAAATAAATATGAGCAGGATGAGAATCCTTTTAGATGAAGTTATCCTTCATTTTTTTTATTTCTATTGCATCAAAGAAAACTGATGATGTTTCCTGTTTTCCACAGTTCATTTTTTAGCTTCACTGTGTAGACTGGGACAAGATCATCAGAGTCATCTTATTATCATTATGAATGTGTTTGGGGTTTAATGACAAAAAGGAATGATCTATGGCATTGGTAGAAGTTTAGATATTTTAGGATAGCAACACTTACTATATAGTACTGTATTACCTGACAGTTCTTGGTCTGTGGGGGAGGGGTTGTCGTATATTTTGCATTGACACTTTTTTCGATTAGCATTAATTTCTTTAGCTTAATCTGTTTAGTTTTACATATACACTCCAACTTCTGTCCAGCTTTGATAAAAGGAACATGCATAGAAATAGCAAAATACAGCTTTTAAAGGGGTTGTCTAGTCTTCTGATAAAAGTCTGCAGGCACTCTATGTGACAGACAACTGAATCCTATAGGAGTTCACTCTCTCAGGTAGCCACTTGGAACACGAAACCACATGTTTTTTTTATATCAAACATGGAATAGTGTTTATTTTGACAGGTTGCACAGCACAAAAAACAAAACCATAAATATAAAACCCCTAGCCTTGTGCATGCACTAACTAAACAATATATAATATAGACCCTGGCTACGCAGACGTGGCTGAGCAAGTCTCAGTCACACACTAAACAGCTATCATCCATAGCAACCGGTGATACTGCAGTTTGGTGCACATGGCCAGTGCAGAGATCCTTGCTTGTCCCTCTCTCCATCTCCAACACAACCCACTCTGATCAGCTTCCCCCCCTGACTGACTAGAGAACACATAATCTGGTTGTAGTCATGGCTATCCAGGTGCACACAGTCAGGACCCGTAGTGCTAGGATTTAACCCTGCACACTGTCAGAATTTTCTGATAATGCTGGCAACAGCAGGACCGTCATGTGATCACAAGTATGTGATTTGCATACTTTGCGCACTGTATGCTGTTTGGATTTTCCAGTAATGCTGGCAAGAGCTGGGCCATCACGTGACCACAAGTATGTGATTTGAATACTTCTGGCCACATTCTGACTAGATGTAGTTAGCCTCACTCAATACAAGTGAATTGAGTGAAGCCCAGCACATCTGGTCGACTTATGACTGCATGTTTGCAAATCACGTACCGCCCGTTCTCATCAGCAACACTGAGAATCCTGACAGTGTGTGGTGCACATGCTTTAAGGATCTAGAAATCTATAGATACATAGGGTGAGTGCAAACTTTAAAGGGGTTGTCCGGATTTGGTGTGTAAGTTTGCAGTCACTCTATATGACTGCAGACTTGTGAATCCCCACATCATATGCATTGCACACTGGCTTGATTCTCTGGTGCTGGAGTGATCTCAAGTATGTGATTTGCAGCATGCAGTCATGTGCCTACTAGACGTCTGCGGCCTTTCACAATGTAAAGCTGGACACGTCTAGTTGGAATGTCGCCGAAAGTATGCAAATCACATACTTGCGGTCACATGACCGCTTGCTCCCGGTGCCGGCATGCAGTGTACATAATGAGAGGTTTCACATGTATGCAGTCATATAAACTGACTGCATAATTGTACCCCAAGGCTGGACAACCCCTTTAATCAGAAGCCTGGACAACACCTTTAAGAAAGAAGCATATGACTCAAAGATTAAATTTATAATATTTGGAAACATCCCAAGGAGAGTTTTAGAAGTATGCTTTTTTTAAACATTATTTAAAGGGGATGTCTGGGGTAAAGACATATTGTGGAATGGTCCTATTATAGGAAAAACCCTCTAAATACAGTACATTGACGGAAAATATCCTTAGAGGTTATAAATGGTCATATCCCCTGCTGGATGCCATTTTCTTGTAGCTCAGGATTAAGTTAAAGTAAAAAAAAATTGCTCAAAATTCTATTGTTTTTTCCTAATAGCCGGACAATTACAGAGACGTCTCATCTCCTACCAATTGCATCCATTGCAATGTTTTTCACACCCTGCAAAGAAAATATATACTCAGAGAAGATAAACGGAGTGGACATCCTGTTATTAAAGACACTTTATCTCCGGGACTCCATTGGCATATTGAATGTGAGTAGCATGAGCCTCAGTGAGCGGAGGTAGTACTTGAGATTCCACCATGTATAAATCGGGATTTACCAAGGACAAAAGATAGCTGAGAAGAAAATAGATATAGACAGGAAGAGGGAAAATAGACAGATTTTAATCTGCGACAACAGATAGAGGAACGGCGATGGGAACGTGCCTTTGAAATGTCTTTGAATTTAAGCGTGCGTACAACTCTGCAAATTACGAGGCGCGCAGATGCCATTTTGATATATAAAACCCTGTTTATTTTCTGGAAAAAAGAAAAAAAAAATTTTTTAACAACGAATGGCAAATTATTTGTAAACGACAAAATTACCTTAAAGGTCAAGTCAGCATTAAGATAGAGTTTGGCTTCCGGATCGCTTACACTTCAAAATCTTTCAAGGTGGGAAGATATGTTCTGAGATCAATGGATTTCCACGCTGTTTTATATAAGCGGTCGGTGTTTTGAAGTGTAGATTATTCACTCCTTTAGTATTATACATTTCCTCTATAACTCACTTATTAATGTTGTCAGTCAGCAGAACAATGATCACATAAATCTCCCCCGATGGAAACATTGTTGGCGGAAAACTCAAGTACGTTCATTCAAGGTCAAAATGGCTATGTCTATAAGAGTGCGTGTACAGCGCTCGGCTCTCGCAGCATGCCGCCTGACCCCACAGGCTTGTAATGAATCATTACTCATTATTGTTTACCCTTTTTACATGGACACACGCATAATCATTTTTGTTTATGTCAGGCTTTGAAGGCGTAGTCTCATTTGGACGTTTAAAATTGAAGACCGACCAGCTGATTGCCACGGGCGCTGCTCCATAACCACTCCAGACCAGTGCCGTAACTTCAAGCTCATGGTCCCCAATGCAAAAGCTCCAATGGGGCCTCCAATAATTGAAAGTTTTTAATAGAATTAGTATTTTCATACTGCATATGCCAAAGGGACTTTTTGGAGTCCCAAAGGCTCCAGGGCTCGAGTGTCATTGCCACACCTGCACGTATTGTAATTCCAACCCTGACTCAAGCGATAGGTTGTTCGACAAATGCTCCTGCAGCAGGATAAAGGAATGTGCACCTGTAATGCACGGAAAAGTTGGTCCATCAGAGATCATTGTCTCATCTCTACAAAGCAAAGTATAAGTGGAAAGGTGGTCACCACAGTTATGATGGTTCAAAGGAATAGCCGGGTGCTACTAAGCGGCTGATGCATTACAAATAGTGTTGAGCGATACTGCTCGATATCTAAAAATATCGGATCGGAATGGTATCGCCGATATCACTAAATATCGTCGATATCCGATTCCGATACCGGAAGTCCAATGTAAGTCTATGGGAACAAAATATCGCAACTAAAAAAACCCTTTATTTCCTTGTAAACACTAAATATACACACATAGAATACATATATATATATATATATATATATATATACATGTCATTGTGACATATATATATACATATATGTATAGTTTATACACTTCTACATAGTAAAATATCCTCTGATTCAATTGCCGGGTAAAGCCGGCTTCTGTGAAAAGACAGAAGCACCCGACATGAAATGACACTTGGTGTACATAGGGTTAACCATGTCTTTTCATGTCCTTTGCTATCTGATTTGCACAAATAATTACATCAGTCTATGTGTGCAAAATTTCACACCTGTAGGGGTTAATTAAAGGTGTAAATTCGTTGTAAAAAAACGGACTTTTTTGCTACGAATTTACACCTTTAATTAACCCCTACAGGTGTGAAATTTTGCACACATAGACTGATGTAATTGTTTGTGCAAATCAGATAGCAAAGGACATGAAAAGACATGGTTAACCCTATGTACACCAAGTGTCATTTCATGTCGGGTTCTGCATTTTCACAAAAGCCGTCAATTGACTTAGCGGCTATTATACTATGTAGAAGTGTATGAACTATAAATATAAATATATATATATATGTGTCACAAATTCAATGACATGTATATATATATATATATATATATATATATATGAGGTGTAAAATTGTTTAAAAAAAATGCGTGGGCTCCCGCCCTATTTTCGCAACCAAACAGACAAAGCCAGCGAATGGGGGCAGATAATAATAGCCCAGAGAGGGACCATTATTTTTGGCCCCCCTGGCTACTAACATCTGCCCCCAGACACCCCAGAAAAGACAAATCTATAATTAGATTCGCCCTTTCTGGCACTTTGCCCGTCTATTCCCATTGCCCTGTAGCGGTGGCGAATGGGTAATATGGGGTTAAAGCCACATTGCAATTGAAAGGTGACCTTAAGCCAGGTTAATAATTGAGAGCTGTCAATTAGACAACTATCAATTATTAATCCTATTGCATGAAATAAAAATAAAACACACACACTTTAATTAAAAATCATTTTAATGAAATAAAGACACATGTTTTTGACCATCTTTTATTTGACTGCAAAAACCATTTCCTGTAATAAAAATAAAATAAAAAAGCAAAATTATTCTTACCTATCCCATGCACAGTCAGGTCCCACGGTGTAATCCTTCAGAAAGGGTTAATGTTTACTGCAGGGACCGCAGCTAATGCTGCAGCCTCACAGTAAACCCCCAAATGAATGAGTTCCTCTCCTGGCTGACAGGAGAGGAAGTGGAAAGCTTAATTGATTGCTTTCCACTTTCACTTCAGGTCAGTCAGGGACACAATCAGTGACGTCAGAGGGAACTGATTAACAAAAATAGGGGTTCCCTTCGAATAAAAAATGGCGTGGGGTCCCCCCTATTTTTGTTAACCAGCCAGATGAAGCAGACCGCTGAGGCCTGGATTTTCAGGCTGTTAAGGAGCCAAGATCCATGGACCTTGCCAGCCTGATAATACCAGGCCACAGCAGTCTGCATATCTTGGCTGATTAACAAAAATAGGGGATCCCCTCGAAAAAAATTGGCGTGGGGTCCCCCCTATTTTTGTTAACCAGCCAGATGAAGCAGACCGCTGAGGCCTGGTTTTTCAGGCTGGTAAGGATCCAATATCCATGGACCTTGCAAGCCTGATAATACCAGGCCACAGCAATCTGCTTAGCTTGGCTGGTTAACAAAAATAGGGATCCCCTCAAAAAAAAAACGGCGTAGCGGTCCCCCTATTTTTGTTAACCAGCCAAGTAAAATGCAGACTGCTGCGGCCTGGTATTAAAAGACTGTCAAGGCCCATGGATTTTGGCCCTCAACAGCCTGATAATACCAGGCTACAGCAGCCCCACATTTGGCGCATCAAAAGATGTGCCAATTGTGGCACTTTACCCGGCTCTTCCCACTGCCCTGTAGCGTTGGCAAGTGGGGTAATAAGGGGTTAATGTCACCGTTGATTGCACGGTGACAATAAGCCCGGTTAATAATGGAGAGGCGTCAATAAGACACCGATCCATTATTAATTCCAAAGTTATTAAATGCATAAAAAAAAAGACAAAGCAAGAAAAAAGTATTTTAATGAAATAAAAGAGACAACACAGTTTTCATTTCTTTTATTGTACTCTCATTCCTGCGACGCCATCGATCTCCTGTAAAAAAAGAAAAAAAACAAACCAACAGTATACCACCTGTCCGACGCAGTCCATAGTAACGACTGTCCCACGGCGATCCAGCTCTGCTACATCGCAATGACAGGCAGAGCCTGTCATCGCGACGCAGCACAGCTGATTACCTGCTTCCCCGGCGGTGACGTCATCGGACTGACTGCTTTACGGCCGGGATTACCCAGCAGTCACTGCAGTTATCGCGAGAAACTGCATGTGACCGCCGGGGAAAGATGATGGCGGCCATGAAGCAGTCCAGGCCGTGACTGCCGGAGATCTTCTGCCAGGTAAGTGCCGCTGACTCCTGACAGACCCGACCGACGGACACTGACAGTGACAGACCCGACCGACGGACACTGACAGTGACAGTGACAATCCCGATTCCGGTATCCGATATGACGAAAATATCGGTACTTGGAATCGAAAGCCCGATACAGCTAATATCGGCCGATACCCGATATTTGCAGTATCGTATCGCTCAACACTAATTACAAACCAAAAGAAAGGAAAAAGAAGCGCAAAAGAGTGCACACACAGCCTGAATGTTGTATAGAAAAGGCTTTATTAGACACTATATGCCAGAAATAAAAGTCATATAAAGTTTAAAACACCATTAAAAATATGTGAACAATCAACATGCAAGGACAAAATAGAGCTTACTGGGAAGACTAATAAATAATAGTATAAACGGTGATTACATAACAATATACAATTAAATAATTAATACATCACCGAGTGGATTATATAAATTATGACACTGGGCTAAGAAGAGAGACTGCAATAACACTGAAATAATGCAAAATAAATAAATAATAAATATATAGTACAAATAATCCTAACAAAAATCAATAAAATAAATGATAAAGATTGCCATGCAGATATGCAGTCTCTCAAAATAATGCCACACTGTGGTGTATCAATTATGAGGCATGTGAACCCTGTGGAGGAGTTCCCATGTGATTAACCAAATAACATATCACCACTGACAAATACAGCCCCAATAGCAGTCATAATTACCAAATGAGGATGTCAACCCGTCAGCTCCGTCAGGGAAAGCCAATATCTTCTAATAGAGCATATGGGAATGTGTTAACTACAGGAGGCAACCCCCTTCCTTACCTTCCCTGCTGGCTCAACATATCTCAAAAATGAGAAGACTATCTTTGATAAACTAAAACATTATTTTTTCATACTCTGTTGGGAGATGTTTATGCTATGCATTTCTATGTGTGGCCAGCCAGTGGTTATGATGTCGCCATTTACATTTTTATATGGCTACAGACATAATAATTTTTTTGTGTGAGACTTTGAAGGGGTTGTCTCATTTGAACATTAAAAATTGAAGCCAATATATATAACTAATTATCAAAAAATGTAATAATCAGAAACAACATATATATACAATGATCACATGCAATAAAAAGAGATGTGAACATAAAGAAGATACCCCTTTGAAAAGTGCGTAGGGGCAGTCTCCTGGGGCTTGGCACTTGCTCTTTATGATAGGTAAGCATTATAGTTGCTATTTATATGCACATGCACTTTGAGTACTAGAACCTTCAGTTATGTACGAATAGCCTAAATGCAGATTTCATTAGATTCTTTTGCTAAAAAAGGTAGATATTGTGAGACAGTGAGAATATGTGTGTTGAATGGGGTGTACATTTCACCTAGATACTTTGCTGACTGGTATAAGGGAAATGTATGGCTTTGTAAACCTAGTGGTAGAGAAAGGTCACTACACCTTACATTCAGTACACACTTGCAGCTCAGGCCTGAAACCACTCAGCTGTTAATTAGGAGACCAGAAGTAGGTGTCTGTGAACACAGACAGAGAGCTCGCTTAGTCTGGACAAGGAGTCCAGGCACAAGAAGGAGTCTCCAGGAATATGAGCTGTCTCAGTCTGGGTGCTCGATGTACCCCGGACACAGGAGTAGTCTCTGTGAGAATCCATGCGGATAGCTGCTGAATAGGAGGGGAGCTCTCTCAAGTCTGGACGTTGAAGGTGCCTTCAGACACAAGGAGGAGACTCTGTGAAACTCCATGCTGGTAAATGCTGAACATATGTGTTGTTTTGGCCCAGGCTGTTAGAGTCTGGTCCCAGGTAGATAGGGAAATCTATCTAAGTGTAATTAGTGGCTGGACAAGCCCAGGTCTTATGTTTATGATTTGGTTTTGATTATGTTCTGTTTGCTGTAGACTTTAATAAAACTGGTTGCGGCCAGTTTTTACCAGAACTGCTGTCTGTGAATGAACTGTTTCCGTGCCACTCCATCTACCCGGACGGCGATCCCAGAGCTATATCCCTGAAAAGCTTACAATTGGTGCTGGAATGTGCGTGCAGCACAGTGGCGAGAGACAGCAATAAAGGTGAAGTCTGTTGAAGCAGCAGCAGAGAAAAAAAAAAGTGTGTCAGCAAAAACGTCTGATTGGAGCAGTCTTAAAGAGACAGTAGCCCTAATAGACTTTGCAAAGAAAAAAAAAAAAAGTGTGTCAATAAAGGAGAAACGTCTGTTGGAGCAGTCTTAAAGAGACAGTGGCCCTAATAGAGTTTGCAGAGAAAAAAAAAAAAAAAAAGTGTCTGCACAGCAAGGCTGAATTTTCTGTGGAAAAGACTGTGGAGTGTGTATGTCTTGAGTGAAGACTGCCGTTGTTGAGACAGAGAAGTCTGACAGCATGGATGACAGCATGGAGGCGCTGTTTGAACAAATGGCGCAAGTTAATGTGCAACATAAGACTGCCGTGGTTGAGACAGATAAGTCCGGCAGTATGGAGGAGCTCGTTGAGTACCTGGTCCAGGCCCAGCGGAGCATGCAGCAGAGCATGGAGCGGCAGCGCCTGCAGCACCAGCAGCGCATGCAGCAGGCCCAGCAGCAATTCCTGCAGCAGCAGCAGGAGAATAACCGGTTGTTTTTTGAGCAGGTTGCAGCACTACAAAAGACTTGCAGCGTATCGTCCCAAAGTAATGTTGCAAAGTCACCTGCATTGTCCGCTGTAAAGAAGGCGGTAAGACGGTCCCTGAAAAAGATGACACCTCGTGATGATGTGGAGGTATATCTCACTAGGTTTGAGGGACTGGCAGAGAAGGAGAATCTGCCCCTATCTGAATGGGCCATGATGGTCGCACCCTATCTGATTGGAGAACCCCAAAGGGCCTATGCTGACCTGAGCGAGCAGGACAGCCAAGACTATGCCAAGCTGAAAGCGGAGATTCTTACCCGGCTGGGTGTTACGGTGACAGCCCGTGCCAGGGGAGTTCATGACTGGAGATACAGTTGGGAGTCTGCAGTCAGCAAACCTGATTATGGAGTTGAAAAGGTGATAGTGGACCGCTACACCCAAGCATGTCCTCCTGAGGTACAGCCAGAGGTCGACAAATAGACCACCAGGACGCCAATCATCTGGTCAGCCTGATGGAGAGGGCCTTCGCCACCAAGGACTGCCTCCGTGACCAGCCGTCTGAGAGGTCGTCACTTCAGAGTTCCTGGACGCCGAACTCTCCCGGTAAGAGCGTTCCAGCTGTTGGGGTCGTGTGGGTGGGAGAGTGTGATGGACAGTGTTGGAGATGTCGTGAAATTGCAGCCAACTGTCCAATAGAGGGGGAGCCTATGTGTTGTGATGTTGGCGGATCTCTCTCTCCCTGAGCAGAGCCTGTGTGTGTGTCCACCTCAGCCGAAGAGACTGGACCACAGGGGTCCCCGGTGGTTGTAAATGACTGCCCAGCACAGGCCCTCTTGGACTCAGAGAGTCCAGTAACTTCCGTATGGGACAGCCTGATTGATAGGGACTTCATCCCTGATAAACACCTGAGTGTGGTGTGTGTCCATGGAGACACCAAAGTCTACCAGAGACTGTCGTGGACTTGATCCCCAAACGCGGGGAGGTTTCATGTGAAGTGGGGGTAGTGAAGAATCGGGTGCACCCCGTCATATTGGGTAATGACTTTCCCCGATCTAAGGGTCTCTGGGGGAAAAATGTTTCTGATGGACAGTGTGATGAAGCTCCTATTGAGGGTGCGCAGTCCCGAGGGGCGGAACACAATGCTAGTGGGCCGTTAAACTTATGTGATAATAATGATGATGATGATAATGATAATGATGATCATGATAATGATGATGACCATGATAATGATGCTGATAATGATAATGATGATGATCATGATAGTGATGATGATACTGATCATAATCATGATAATGATATTGATAATAATGATGACTGTGATAGTGATGAAATTCCTTTGCAGGTGATGTTGGGAGACGAGGATGGTGGTTCTCGGGAACCGAGTGTCCCTGACTTACCTGTGTCCTGTGACAATTTTGAGAGTGAGCAGTGGCGAGACCCCTCTCTTAAAACGGCCCAGGAAAATATAAATGTTCTAAATGAGGTTTCCCAAGAGCCTGGCTCTGAGGAGAGGTTTCCTCATGTTGCCATAAACACTCACCTGTTGTATAGGGACACTGAAGTCCAGGGAGAGGTCGTGAGCAAGCTCCTAGTACCTGAGCTATATGGAAGTATAGTGCTGGGGTTGTCACATAGTCACATACTTGAGGGACCACCTGAGGGAAACCAGGGACCAGATGATGAAGTTAATGTTGTGGATGACATGTTAACTAAGGTTCCCGAACAAGATGTGAATGAGAATGAATTGTGTGGCCTGTCGGTGAGCAGGATGTGAATGAGAGTGAAGTGTGTGGCCCTGAGAGTGAGCCGGATGTGGCTGAGAAAAAGGGGTCAGACAGGGATAGTGGTAGTGATAGTGAATCATCTGATGACAATCAAGCAACCAGTGCAAATGAGGAAGGCATGGTAGCAGAGGAGGTTGAGAGTCCTGAGAGGAAGGCTGATGCTGACCTTGCAGTCGGACAGAAGATGGCATCTGAAGATGTTTTACAGTTGGCCGGTTCCCTGGCGAAGACTAAGGTGAAAAGAGGAGAGCTGAGCTTTAAAGGCAGGACTCTGAAACTGAACACAGCCCAAGTAGATGCTGTTGGAAATGTGAAGTTACCAAGGTATGGTGTGGATCTGTATCGTGCCAAGGATTCTGAGGGAGATGCTGCAGAGGTGGAAAAAGCCATAGAAGTGGTAGTCACCAAGCCAGATGCCTCATCAGAAGCTGAGGTCTCAAGTGAAGCTGTGAGGAACAAGACTGAAGATATGGGGACTGACTCTGTCCAGGAATCTGTTTCTGCCGAAGACAGCGGCGTGGACGGGTTGCGGTTCGGATCAGTAGCTGCAACTCGTGAAGCTCAGGCTGGAAGTTCGGCGCCCGGAGCCCCAGCGGTGTTCCCGAGTGACACCAAGGATCTGGATAAATCACAAGATGAGATTTTGAGACATCAGGCTGGCATTGGTGAGCTCAAGCGCACTTTCATGGAGTCTACATCGGAGCCACGTCCCAACAAATGGGAAAAGCGATGTGTCACTCCGTTGCCGCTGCAGACACATGGGAGCTCAGATGGGATGCAGAACGTGGTGGAAGAGAAGAATCCGGCGGGTTCTGAGTATACAGATGCAGCTATCAAGGAGAACTTGAAAGCCGGAATAAATGGAAATATTGGAGACCATAATGATGTGACTGAAGAGGTAGAATGTAAGACTGACGGTAGGGCTTCTGAGCATGTTCTACCAGAAGAGCCTGAAGAAGGGGCCGAAGACATAAAAGACTTCCAACAGGTACCAGATGAATTGATGACTTCTCAGAAAAAACTTCAAACTGTGATGAAGGAGTGTGATGAAAGCCATGAGCATCTTCGTGAGAAGGTCAATGAAGTAAAAGGAAGGATACAGGGAATCTCTTCGTTGCAAGAGCAAATGCTGCTCAATAAGTCTAAGGCTCTATATAAGAATGCTGTTGTCACGGTAGAACATTACAATTCAGCTGGAGACTTAGCGGATGATTTATGTGTACTGCAAAAGAAAAACGATCAGCTCCTTCTACAGTCCCAATCATTTGAACAGTGTAGCTTAAAATGGTCAGAGACCATGGCAGAGGAGCTTAAGGTCTGTGAAATAGACTTTATGAGTCAACCGATATTCAAGAAAATAGATGTGCTAAAGAGGGTTCAAGGGGAACTAGAGAAAAGTGAAAAACCCCCATACCTTCTGTGATAGTTGGTGACACATGGTCAGTGCACCAAGGACAGGAGGTACGTGAGTTTCTGAGGAAGAGTCAGCAGAAGTGTTCTGATGTGCCGGGTCGTACTTCTCTGGCCAGGCACTATATCGAAACTGAGCCCGGCCCTAAGGTCAAGATGAAACCGTGCAGGATACCCGAGGCCCGCAGAGAGCATAGGCCTGGGAGGGTACAGGGTAGTGCGG
>JARQOD010000003.1:327012200-327078086 GCA_033576555.1 Oophaga sylvatica
GCAGGAAAAAAGGAAGGGCCTAACACTTCTCTTAGCTTTTTGGATATTACCATTGACACTGAAAAGATAGAGTGCAGGTCGCCTGAGAAAAATTGCGACACTGCACATGGAAGTTTAACACGTGATGTGGATTGAAAAGATACAATTGAGGGATCTTCAGTCATTGCTTGAGAAGCTACATTTTGCTTGCCGGATTTTTCTCATGGGTCAGGTCTTCTCACGCTGACTGGCTGCGGAAACCGCAGTGATTTCATTCCCCTAAACATTACATTACATTGACAAAGGGACTCAGTGCTGATCTACTAATATGAAAGTGCTTCCTGGACAGGTATAATGAACGATCTTTAATGATAGTCGAGAAATTAGAGAATTGATTGTGAGCTCTTTATTGATGCAGTGGGCAGTGTGGGGTTCGGGATCAGAGTCGTAGGTCAATGGCCAGAGTCGTGGAGGGAGGTGGGAGTCATGGAAAATCTTACACTGTTGGATTTTTTCCCAATTGTGGTTGGGTTTGGTCAAGGAATTCAGGGACAGGAAGATCAGGATCCACTGTGACAATATGTCAGTTGATGTAAGGAAATGCACGGCACTCAACTTGAAGGAGAATAGGTGCACAAGTCAGGTATCCAGCCCAGTAAATATAGGTAAAAAAAACTTGGCACTCAAATTGTATGGCAAGAAAAATTCATTTAATAGAGGTGCATCCAGACATGAAACATTTGAACGTTTTTCGGTCCAACAAAGGGACCTTCATCAGAACATATGCCAAAGGAACGATTGAAAAATGTGAAGATAGCGATGAATGTGGGTTCAATCCAACGTATTCCCGAAGGATAAAGAATGGATAACATCCACTAATTGGTAGGTGCAAATTATTCCACATTGAATCTTGTGGTTTCATAAGTGTAGTGGTGTGGACATAGACGTGATACTAGATGTGTTATCCCCTCAATTTATAGGGAATAGGATGAGGCTGTGGATCACGGACCAGGGTGGTGAAAAAAGGCACACAACAGCGAGCAAAAGAAATTGGACACTGAGAGTTGATGCAAATAGCGCATGGGGGTTTATCAGGCAATAGCTTGCCAATGGAAGAGCAGTTAGCTTGCTCTCACTGCACCTCAGCAGGTTATCTGCCCTTTCGCTATCCTTTTGCATGGCTCTGGACCCGGACTCCCACCTCTCCTCCTTCTTCCTCTTTGACCGCTTACAATCTGGCTTCTGACCGCATCACTCCACTGAAACTGCCCTAACTAAAGTTACCAATGACCTACTAACCGCCAAAGCCAAGTGACACTACTCCATCCTCCTCCTCCTGGACCTGTCCTCTGCCTTTGACACAGTGGACCATTCCCTATTACTACAGACCCTTTCATCTCTTGGCATCACAGACTTGGCCCTATGTTGGATCTCGTCATACCTAACAGACCGGACATTCAGCGTCTCCCACTCACACACCACCTTCTCACCTCGCCCCCTATCTGTCGGATTGCCGCAAGGTTCAGTCATCGGTCCCCTGCTCTTCTCCATTTACACCTTTGGCCTCGGACATCTCATAGAATCTCACGGCTTTCAGTATCACCTCTATGCTGATGACACACAGATCTACATTTCTGGACCCGATATCACCTCCCTACTAACTACAATCCCACAATATATGTCCACTATTTCATCCTTCTTCTCCGCTAGATTTCTAAAACTCAATATGGACAAAACAGAATTCACATCTCACTCGACTCCCCAATGGACCTATCCATTAAAGTAAATTGCTGCTCGTTCTCCCCTGTCCCCACAAGCTCGCTGCCTCAGGGGTAATCCTTGACTCTGACCTCTCCTTCAAACCACATATCCAAGCCTTCTCCACTTCCTGACAATTTCAACTCAAAAATATTTCCCCGATCCACACATTCCTCAACCAACAATCTATAAAAACACTAGTGCCCTCATAATCTCCTGCCTTGACTACTGCAACATCCTACTCTGTGGCCTCCCCTCTAACACTCTCGTATCCCTCCAATCTATTTTAAATTCTGCTGCCCAAATAATCTACCTGTCCCCCCCACTATTCACCAGCCTCTCCCCTCTGTCAATCCCTTCAATGGTTCCCCGTTGCCCAGAGACTCCAGTTAAAAATCCTAACCATGACATACAAAGCCATCCACAACCTGTGTCCTCATACATCTGTGACCTCGTCTCCCGGTACTTACCTGCATTCAACCTCCTATCCTCACAAGATCTCCTTCTCTACTCCCCTCTTATCTTATCTTCCCACAATTGCATACAAGCTTTCTCCCGGCATCCCCCCTACTCTGGAATTCGCTACCCCAACATATCAAACTCTCACCTACCGTGGAAACCTTCAAAAAGAACCTGAAGACCTACCTCTTCCGACAAGCCTACAACCTGCAGTAACCACCAAACTGCTGCACGACCAGCTCTGCCCTCACCTATTGTATCCTTATCCATTCCATGTAGATTGTGAGCCCTCGCGGACAGGGTCCTCTCTCCTCCTGTACCAGTTGTGAGTCGTGACTTGTATTGTTTAAGATTGCTGTAATAGTTTTTTATTATGTATACCCCTTTTCACATGTAAAGCGCCATGGAATAAATGGCGCTGTAATAATAAATAGTAATAATAATATTTTGCTTCTAGTTGAAGCCACATCTCTTACTCGTGATCTCATATAGCTTTTTTCACCATCATTTCTGGTTGAATCATTGAGTATTTCGTGTGA
The DNA here is from genome assembly GCA_033576555.1 of Oophaga sylvatica. Classification (NCBI taxonomy): domain Eukaryota; kingdom Metazoa; phylum Chordata; class Amphibia; order Anura; family Dendrobatidae; genus Oophaga; species Oophaga sylvatica. The sequence continues at coordinate 327,014,936 of JARQOD010000003.1, forward strand.
ATTGCTAAACTAAAATCCACAGCATTTCTGCGTAAAAAATCTGTGCATATTTTCTGCACTTATTCTTGCACTTTCAGTGCCTTTTTTGTTGCATAAGCGCACCAAACGATAGAGCAAAACCTTGCAAGATGCATTTCTCAAAAACTTGACATGCTGCAAAATTATCAAAAAATGCAACAAAAGCCAATTCTTGTGCTTGGCTTGTGCATACATGGAGATAAGAGCTGATGAATCACTGCACCTGATATAACTGCACCAGGGTCTTGTCTGAAAACGGCCCCCTCAACGCATAGTCGCTGTGTTTGCTGCATAAGTATTGAACCCCCATACAGTTACCATTAATATGGATGTGTCTGTGTATTCTTATATGTAAATGCTTACAATGGCCCCTGTGGCCTCCCCGTTTTCTGGACTATTTGCAGTGCACCACATTGCACCACACTTTCAGGAAACAGGTTCATAAATTGGAGTTGACCGGCCTTAGGCTACAAGTCTGCAATCCTCTATGTGACTGCAGATTGTGAACTATCACATCGGGTACACTGCGAGCTATTAGGATTCTCCGGAGCCGGAAGTCATGTGACTACAAGTATGTGAGCTGCATACTCGCGGACACCTTCCGACTAGACTGTTTCTGGCCTCGCTCAATACACTTGTCACATGCTGTGCACGTCTAGGCAGAATGTGACCGGCGGTATACATATCACATATTTGCAGTCACATGACCACCTGTTCTCCGACACTAGAGGATGCTCAGAGCGTTCACTGCGCCCAATGTGAGTGTTCACTGGTCTGCAGTCACATAGAGGACTGCAAACTTGCAGCTTTAGACTGGACAACCCCTTTACGTGCACCCTGGTGTCACAAACTTTCTTTTTCTTTTATTTTGTCACTGCCATGGTGGAGTTGAATAAATTAAAATGTTACCGACTAAAAAGATTACAGAAAGCTTGAAATGACATTTCTACATAAATAATAACATTTTTAGGCCAGTTCCACATTCTCCCTGTGTTTATTGCGCCCGGTAATGCGACATTAAAATGCAAGTAACACCCAGATAATATGAGCAGATTCGGCAGCTGACATCGACAACACAAGACGTCGCGGACACAGATATTTAGAACAGTAAGATGTTCTGAGTGATCTTTTGTGACGACCAACATTGAAGATCCCTTATCAAAGAAATTGTTCTAGTACAAATCTCATGTAAAAAGCTACAGCAAAATTGCCACAGATCAAAAGGCAAACACAGTCTTTCTGATTCAGTGCCAGTGTGCACGTGTAAAAGTAAGGAATGAGGGGGGCATCAGGTGGCGGTCACACGAGACTGAACAAATACTACATGGGCCAAAATAACAGGTGAAAACTAGCACTGCGCCAAGAAACTTTTACAACTATTCTATTGTTTCATTGCATCTAAAGTAAAAAAATGATTCAACTTTATAATAAAAAGTCTTACTATAAATATTCTATCGTTTTGTATACACAGCTCCTATTCAGACCTATGCGAGTCCATGGCTACTTGAGACAATCCTTGATTCTATACTGATGTGTTAGTGTACATTTACACTGGTCATTTCCAAGTAATCTTGCAGTGTAAACAGGTTGCTTATCACCTGACAATCGAGCAAAACGCTTTGCAAAACGCTTTGCCCCCCCAAAAAAAAATCATAATTCTCGGCAGCACATCATACTGTGTTAGCAAGTGCTGCCGAGAGAAATGGTATTCTGTGTGCACAGAACGGTCATGTTAACAGGTTATTAAATGATCGCCAATCATCTTCTATGTAGCCAGTCGGAGGACGTTTAATGGCCGCTGGTTGGCCAGTTTAAGTACACCGGTAATCTTTTCAATTCAACCCCTACAGACTTCATAGACAGAGGAAGTAACACATGAAGAAGAGGAAGTAACACATGAAGAAGAGGAAATAACACATGCCTGCAAGGCCAAAGAACACACATAGGATAGGAGGCTGGAGACACAAAATAGCAGATTTTGAATCAAGTCTTTTAGGGTATTCTCAGTTAATGGATTCCCTTCTTTGAGGACCCCATTTATTAAACTGGCCATACATGTCGACTGAATCCACCGATATCATTGGGATCAGCAGACGGTCTAACGTGTAAAGGGGCGCCAACCAAATAGAAAACTTAATTTTCATATATCTTATTAGGGATCTCTGAGTTAACAGACAGAGATCCTGAGCTTTAGATACTAATCTCTAAAAGGTGGAAAGGAGCCGGAAAGAACACCATCACTCCCTCTATGAGCCTTGTCCTGCATTACACATACTACTCATTGCTATAAATACACACTGTGTAATACTCAATTTCCCCTGCGGAGGTACTGCATGGAAATCGAGTCCTTACTGCTAAGTTTCCAACTAGATCACAGATGATCTCTGCTATTCTTGGCATGGGGAAACCTTATGACCTGCTCTTCAGGAAAATGTTGTGTAGGGATTCCATGCATAGGGTGATTTAAAGCAAAAAATCCCTGTTCTTTATGGCTATAATTAGTTATCTACACAGTAGTATTGGGCCAGTAATTAACATTAATGTTTATAAATAAAAGGTGATTTTCTGAAGTTTCGAACGGCAAATCAGCATTACAAGTAACGCTCAGGAGGAACGATCAAATCAGAGAATTAGAAATAGAAAATCGCAGAGTCGTTAGGCTCAACTATTTGCATTACCGTCATTTAAATTGGCCTTAGTGATACTACGCCAAAGCTGACACCCTGCCGTGCTTTTTGCCTTAATTGTATCCACAGACCACAGAAATAATCACTTGTTTCCATGGAGAGTACAATCTATATATTGAAATGGCTGTAAGAACAGAAGAACAACTGTGGCTATGGCTTTTGTAAGGTTTTTCATTTTTTGTTGGGGATGGCTCCCTCTTGTGGTCATCAGCAGTGAACATCTACTGAAAGGAGCGCGACGTCTAGTAGACAGCTACGGGTCTTGATGATCGGTTTCTTTCACAAATCTAGAATGTTTCATTGTGCATATGATAATATCTCACGTGTTAGCTGCCTTCATTAATAGTATGTGTATAAGTAAGTAAATGCATCAGTAATTGCCTGCACATGCCGCCGGTAGCTGTTACTGTTTAATTCAGGATTCAGCAGGTGTAAGAACGACTGTGGTCAAAGCATTTGACATGCATGCACGAGGCACCGCTCACAGGGATTAACCTATTGTTAGCTGTCACAATGCATCCCTTTATGAACAGCTGACATATCCAGAATGACAGGTTACAAGTATATATACACATATACACTGGGTTGGATATATCACTGGTGCAACCAGTGCATTCACACAGGGGCCAAGAGGTTCGGGGGCCACTACCACTTCCAAAGCAGGTGAAATTCTGCGTTATGGTGACCTATTGGACTGCAATGGGCCATATACTGGTCTTGCACACAAGCTCTATTCTGTCTATATCCAGCACTATATATATACATATATACATTTTTTCATAACAACAAGAAGTTACCCTAAGCACTCTATGGGCCCGAGTCATTATTGCATTTATATCTGCTTTTTTTCTACTTTTTTCATTTGAATTAAATTCTTAATTTTCAATTTTGTGCCTTTTTTAAGTCTATTTTATGTTATCGCCTGTTTTTTTTATGTTCAGTGTGATGTTTCTTTTCCAGATGTTTGCAGTCGATTCATTAATTGTGACTTTTTTTATAAATTGCAAAATTTGTGCACAAATGTACATCCGTCCCCCACCCCCCTCTTCTTCCTGGAAGTGATTTTATCTACACTTTCAATTTTTTTGCTGCAAATTTTCTGATATTTTAACAGAACATGAGACTTATTGCTAAAAAAGGGCAGAAAAAAGAAAGTAGAATTTTAAAGAATTTGAGGAAAAACTTCAATGAATACAAGACAAAAAAAAGTTGAAAAAATGATGAATCAGATCCTATGTTTGTGGAGTGTGGAAAGAATCTCACATAAACTTATGGAGAGCCATAGCTCAGCTTCCTGTAGGTGCTGCACTGATTGGATTCATATCCGGTACTGTGGTACCCCAGGATATAAAGCAGAGGTGCTATTAGAAGGACACGAAATCGGCTGCACACAATTATACTGAAAGATGTGACTATGAAGATGACAAATGTGGCAGAAATTATGGCAAAAGTGGTAAATATACCAAATGTAAAACATTTGCTTTAGATATATAGACAGATAACAGATGATAGATAGATAGATAGATAGATAGATAGATAGATAGATAGATAGATAGATAGATAGATAGATAGATAGATAGATAGCGGATATTTATTTCACCCACATATGGCATATGTGGGTGAAATAAATATCCACTATCTGCATTTTCTATGGAGTGCTGCCTATTTTTTTGATATAGATAGATAGATAGATAAATAGATATAGATGATATATATTAGATAGATATGAGATAGATAAATAGATATAGATTGGTAGATAGGATAGATATGAGATAGATAGATATATAGATAGATAAGAGATAGCTAGATAATAGCTAGATAATAGATAGATAATAGATAATTGATAGATAATGCGCCAGAAATTATGGCAAAAGTGGTAAATATACCAAATTTAAAACATTTAGCTTTAGATATATAGATAACAGATAGATAACAGATGATAGATAGATAGATAGATAGATAGATAGATAGATAGATAGATAGATAGATGATATATATATTGGACAGATATGAGATAGATAATAGACAGATAGATAGATAGATAGATAGATAGATAGATAGATATTAGATGATATATATTAGATAGATATGAGATAGATAGATACATAGATATAGATAGATAGGATAGATATGAGATAGATAGATATATAGATAGATAAGAGATAGCTAGATAATAGCTAATAATAGATAGATAATAGATAATTGATAGATAATGCGCCAGAAATTATGGCAAAAGTGGTAAATATACCAAATTTAAAACATTTAGCTTTAGATATATAGATAACAGATAGATAACAGATGATAGATAGATAGATAGATAGATAGATAGATAGATAGATAGATAGATAGATAGATGATATATATATTGGACAGATATGAGATAGATAATAGACAGATAGATAGATAGATAGATAGATAGATAGATAGATAGATAGATAGATAGATAGATATAGATGATATATATTAGATAGATATGAGATAGATAGATACATAGATATAGATAGATAGGATAGATATGAAATAGATAGATAAGAGATAGATAAATAATAGATAGATAGATAATAGATAATTGATAGATAATGTGCCAGAAATTATGGCAAAAGTGGTAAATATACAAATTTAAAACATTTAGCTTTAGATATATAGATAACAGATGATAGATAGATAGATAGATAGATAGATAGATAGATAGATAGATAGATAGATAGATAGATAGATAGATAGATGATATATATTGGATAGATATGAGATAAATAATAGACAGATAGATAGATAATAGATAGATAGATAGATAGATAGATAATAATAGATAGATAAATAATATAGATGATATATATTAGATACTAGATATGAGATAGATAAATAGATATAGATAGGATAGATAAGTTTGAGTACCGCAACTGTATATCTCGTGTGTTCGTGAGACATGCAGCCACGGAACACAAACATATTATTCGAGCACGCTGAAGACACCCAGCACCTGAGCATGGTCAGATAACACCTTATCCAAGCACGTTCGCTCATCACTACATAGCATTTGCAACACCTCTAGAGCCACAAGCTGGAGACCACTGATTCAAGTGGAGCATTAGTTTTAGTTTTCACATCCCATCAGAAGTAACTCTCTGATACAGGCCCAAGGATAATAAAAAAATTGCTATTACTTTCCCTATCAGAGTAGAAGTGATTCATTAGTAAACAGGTTAAGTATGTTGTAGCCGCAGGGATTTATTTTTCATAAATCAGACACACGGCCTTAAGAAATAAAATGACACGAAGGTTAAATAAATTGCAAGAGGTTGTTGAACAACAAGGAGACAGAATGTAAACCTGGTGAAATTATGTTTAAGTATACAAATGTTGATTTAACTCTTTTTCATGCCTAGCAGGGAGATTTAGGTCCACTGCTTGCTCATTAAACGGAGAAATTATTCCGCAGACTTCTATTAGTATGTCCTGTGCGTTTCACTTAATAATGAATTTGATATTCAGCATTCCTGGTCCCAATCATTAGTGGTAAGTAGCAGATTCTTAGTAAAGAGAGGAATAGAAGATACATAGAACTCGTTACATGTTAGATTCATTAGTGAATAAGAGAAGCATGAAGGGTTAGATGGATCGGAGAAATAAAGAAGGTGGTAGAGACGAAGCAGGATGTTCGAGAAGGATCTGCGTGACGGACAGTGATGGAAAAGGATCTGAGCTATGGAGAAAACTCTGAATGTTGAAGAAGGATCTGAGTGTTGAGGAAGGATTTAGGATTTCAGTAATGGAGAATGATCTGGAAGTTGTAGGAAACTGATCATTATTACATTACCTAGAGAATGGGAAAAGATCAGGATGTTTAACTGTAAGGAGGATGACCGGGCTGCGGGTACCTGCGTGATGCTGGGTCCGGAACTGTCAGGGCTGCGTCCAGTGTTGCCGAGGGGAAAGAATGGGGAACCGGACAAGGACCCATGACCTGGTGAGAGGGGGCATGGGGAGCAGAGGGAGGAAAGAGCAAGAAAAGCGGGAAGAGTCAAAAGTTTCCCATCAGGAGAGGACAGGCTTGTGCCACGCTCGGCAGAGGAAAAGATAGTACAGAGCTGAGGCCAGGGAGAAGTTATGTGCGGACCCTGTAGAACCAGGTAGCGAGCAGTACGTTGGGCACACAGCCAGACAGTGTGCAGTGCTCGCATTGAGAAGTGAGTGCCATGTGTGGACCATGATCAGTACTCCTTGTTGGCAGACGTGCAGCGAAGCACGCAGCGGATAGAGACTTTCACGTCATTACCCATTTCAGCTTTACAAATTGATGGACTAGGGGCTCAATGGGAAAAACCAGTGACCGGCCACCCATTGCTTCCAGAACCTGGAGTTGGCGGGTGACGCCTGAAGATGCCATACTGGCCATTGCTGGTACTACAACCCTCATCAGACTGCATGCGGCTGAGGAACATAGGAGTCACGATAAGTTTAATAACCGGACTGTTGTGTTGTCTCACTGCGAGGAGTTTCTCCTTTGTTATAATTAAATTGCATCATTAACCCTTGCTCTGCTTTCCCGGCGTTACTGCATCCCATTACCTGCTTACAGAATATTGATCTAGATAATGGAAAACACTAAGGGTCCCATCACACTCTTCAATGTCCCAGCAATCCCACCAACGATACGACGTGGATGGGATCGCTGGGACATCGTTAGCTGATCGCTGGTGAGCTGTCACATAGGCAGACTCACCAGCGATCAGGACCAGCTGGCACGCTGGTATCCAATGTACACATTGGGTAACTAAGCACCGCGCGGCACCTAGTTATCCGATATGTACTCTAGATACCGGCTCTCAGCTTCTGCTGTAGAGCGCTGAGAGCCGGTATCCAATGTACATATCGGATAACTACATATCGGGTAACTAGGTGCCGCGCGGTGCTTAGTTACCCAATATGTACATTGGATACCAGCTCCCAGCTCGCTGATCGTTGGCCTCCGCTGTCACACGCAGCGATGCGTGCTGGCCAGCAGGAGATCAACGATCAAAAAATGGTCCAGGACATTCAGTGACGATCAGCGATACCCAGCAGGGGGGCTGATCGTCGCTGCGTGTCACATCGCTGGCTAGGTCGCTGTTGCGTCACAAAATCGGTGACGCTTCAGCGATCTCGCTTAGTGTGATGGGGCCTTAAGACATCATTCAGACGTCCATATTTCACGTACAAGTGCTATCGGTGTTTTTCACAGATGTCACTGGTAAATATAATAGTAATAGGGTCATTCACATGTCCATGATTTTCACTGAACAAGTGGTCGTTACAAATTCAGGGAGATCTATCTGATTTTGATGAAAGCGTCTGAGCAGAGTCGTCAGTGTAAGTCTATGGATCCGTGACAACATCGGACAGTACTTGGATGGTATACGAATGTGGCATAATTTTCACAGGCTGTTACATATACAAAGAGTAGAAAATTGTTTTTTTTCCTTTACATGTATAAGAAATACTGATGACAGACCAAACTCAGATGAAAATCACAGATGGATGAAACTTGGTCTGTTTTTCTCATACATGGAAAAAAAACCGATGTGAATGCAGCTTAAATATTTAAGAAGGATTTGGATGTTGAAAAATAATTTTGTTGTTGAAGAATGATCTGTGTGTTAGAGAAGGATCTAGGTAAGGAATAAGGATCTCATTTTGGAGAAAGATATGCATAGTGAAGAATAGTATGGGTGCTAGAAAGGATCTGAGGATTTAAGTGTAGGAAAATGATGAGAAAAAATCGGAACGTTGAAGAAAGATCTGAGTGTGGAGAAGACATTGGGCACTGAAAAATAATATAGGGTTGGAGAAGCATAAACAAGTTCCAATAAGATCAGAGTAATGGAGAAGGATCTGGAAGTTAGAAAACAGTGGAGGATGCTCTAGATGGTAGAGATTCTAATAGAGAACAATGTGAGTGTCGAAGAATTATCTGCATGTTTGAGAACAATTTGAGGAGAAAAATATGGTAGAGCAAGATCTGGGTATTGAAGAAGGATCCGAATGTTAGAAAAAGGTTTTTATTTTGGAGCAAGTTCTGGGCATTGGAGTAGGATCTGATTCATGTAGACATATTTGAGTCCTCGGTTTTGGAAACAAAACTTCTGTAGATGCCAATGAAGGATCAAGGTTTTGGCGGACTCAACCTCTTGCTTTGATTCACAAAACCACTAATGACTTCCATGTGACCATTGTGCTAGTTTGGTTCAGCAACAATTTTCCGTAGGAAAAGCGCATTGTGCCTCTTTTCTGAATTGCAGAAAAATTTAAGCTAGTTGTATCTACAAAAAGCTGAAATGACAATCACATGTAATGATACTGTTACATGACTCAACTTAGTGCTCTGCATTATAGAAGCTGCAGAATAATAATGTGTGTAGCCCAAGCTTTAAATAGGCATTTCTTCCAAATCTATGAAAAGTAGCAAGATTACATGTATCTGCTTGGTATTTTTTTATGCTACCATTGAAATAAGTTGACCATAATAAATAGTCTGTAATTTCCCAATTGGAATACAGGCTGTAATAATAATCTTTTCCCTAACACGCATCCCCCATATACACAGAATAATATTTTATGTCTTAAAGGGTTAACTTATTCTCATTATCCATTTAATATGTCATGATTGTTGATACGTGCAGGTTCTACCTCTGAAGCCCACAAATAAGTGGAGAACAGGGGTCTACTGATTCTTATCTTGCTTGATTAGGTGGCTGCCTCGTCTAGGCGAAGAATGAATGAAGAGAATGAAGAGAAACAAGTGTGCGGAATGTTTTGGATTTCCCATAGAAGCCAAAAGAGAAAAGAACAAACTTGTTTGTCCAGATCTCCCTGTATTCTCCCATGGATGCAGCATAAGCACCCACCTTATCAGGCTGGACTTGGGTATGGGCCCAAAATTCTCTAAATAGGTGTAAGTCTCATAGTCGTGGTCATAAATGTCTGAGGTTGGTATTTAACAAAAAACTGTGACGATATAAATCTGCTCTTGTGAAGAATATGGAAATTCTAGTATAGATTTCATAGATTTTTTTTAGAAGCAACACAAATATTTTAAGAAATGACTGGATGTTACTTTGATCATTAGCCTGTCATTCATTTAGTCTCACACAAACACAATACGTACATGACAAATTACTCCATTCACTTCTAATTGTGACTCTGAAACAAAGTATCTATATGTATCTGACACGCAGGCCTAGTCTTTGTCCTGTCTCCTTTGCATCTTACCATGGCTTCCGAGTAAGACCACGAGCTCCGATCTTTACATATTAGGTAGAACATCAAACATGTCATGGCCACAGTCAAATGAGTCGGTAACTAACATAAGCCCGGGGAACAGAGAGGAAAGAAAGTTCTTAGTGCACTTTTATGTGGCAAGGTTAAAAGAACTTCGCTGTTACTCTCAGGAGGGAGAATAATTGAATTAAAATGAGAATCAGACCAAGCCTGGACTTCTCTGATCTTTAAAGGATTTTGACACTGATCTTGAAACAATGGTATATAAGCCACCATTGCTAGAGGCTATACATTCTCATTTTTCTAGGAGACGAGAAGCTGCTAAATATGGATAGTTAGATAAATAGATAAGACAGGTATATAGATATGAGATAGATGTGATATAGATCTCTATCCATTTATCTATCATTATCTAGCTATCTATTCTTTCTTTCCTTCTTTCAAATTATCTTTCTTTCCTTCACTCTTTCTTTTTTCTGCTGCGCTGTTTTTTTTCATTCTTTCTGTTTCTCTCATTCATTTTATTTTTCTTCTCTATCTTTTTCTCTCTTTCTTTTTGCTTATCTATCTTCTATCTTCTATCTATCTATCTATCTATTCTATCTTATCTATCTTCTATCTATCTATCTATCTATCTATCACTATCTATCTATCTATCTATCTATCTATCTATCTATCTATCCATGAAAATGTAGTCAGCATTTCAGAGGGCACGCCATGGAAAAAGAGCAAAAGTTTACTGGCTCATATGGAACAAGACAACATTTTGAGTCAAGTACACAGAGCCTTTGTCAACTGTGGATTGCTGCCTACATATTTTTGGTAGTTTTCTATGTGAGTTGGTTGTTGCTTTACAACTAGAGATGAGCAAACCGGAACTGTAAAGGTAGCAGTGTCCGGTGATGAACTCCGAACATGGACTTCTCCTGGAAGTTCGTTATACAGTTTGGAAGTTCGGGGAGGAGACAGTAGAGAGAGAGATATATTGATTTCTGTGGGGATTAGGTTCAAGCTCAACTACAGGTAGGGTTCTGGTACCCAAACCAAAGTTTGGGCCAAAGTTTGATCGAACCCGACGAACTCAAATATCCTCAGGTCCGCTCATTCCTGGCTACAACCTGTGAGCTAACACCATCTGCTGTTTTTGATATGCTTGTGCTGCCTCATTTTCTGTGTTTTATCTATCTATCCATCTTTCTATCTATCTACTGTATCTATCTATTTATCTATCAATCTATTATCTAATCTATCATATCTATCTTTAATCTATCTATCTATATCTATATTATTTATCTATCTTGTAGCTATCTATTGTCTATCTGCTATATTTTATCTATATATTATCTATCTATGTATCTGTTGTCCATCTTCTGTCTATCTATTATCTTTATTATCTATCTATTATTTTCTATCTATCTATCTATCTCATATCTCTGTCTATAGCCAATGTTCTGAACTTGAACATTCCATACAAAGAACAAATCTAAAAAAATGCCCATGAAGAATAATTAAATGAATACCACAGATGTGTGACAGATAGACTTATTCTATATGTTACTAGGAATTTCCTTCCTTTTATAGATTGATATTACAAATTAATTATCAAAACTGTGAAAAGCACAAGATATTCACATTTGATATTGACATTTCTGTAGAAGCAAAGACAAAAAGTGACTGTGGCTTGTTCTCTGATGAAGGATAATAAGTACAGAATCTTCAAAGTACTGTAGTGAAATTCATTAATTATGGAATTAAACAGTGTAAATGTTTTGTCACTGCAAGACCTTAACAATTATTCATGACTTCAACATCTTAACTATCAGACATGACACCTGATGACTAGTCCTGCCCTAAGATTTCACAAAGTATCTTAAAGTAATTGGTAAGAATTGCTTAAAGGAGTTCTCCATAATTTGTATTTATTCTATGGACTTGGGGAAGTTAAAAATGACAAAATTATCTCCACTCTCCCAACACTGCACCAGTGATGCCTCTGTGCCGCTGCCCGGTCTATGTGGACTTACTGTAGCAGAGACATCATGACTACACATGCTTCCTGCAGTCACCGGGCTAAGCAGTCAAGTCGATAAATAAAGCATGAAGTAAACACATAAATTAAACATTTCTAGATAAATGGGGATATTCTCTTGACTATAATGGCTTTATTATAGTAGTTATGTTGTATTTCTTCATATCAATGGCCTTTTTCACCAGGATAATGTCCTTACCACACTGCACAGAATTATTCAGGGGATAGTTTGAGGGACATTAATAGTTAATGGTGATGACTTGGTCTCCAAACTCTCCAGATCTCAATCCAATTGTGCATCTGTAAATTTATATGTGCTGTGAAAACAAGTCCATGCAATCCTTCCAACTAAAGATCCTCTGCTATTGCCCCAGTGTCCCCATACACATTTGATGAATTTCAGCCAAATCCACTGATTTTGATCATCCTATAGAGAATAGGATGGATTGGACTTTGGAATTTCAATGACAGATCCCTTTGTTTTCAGGGGAGATAAGTAACAGCCAGTTGTGTCTCCTGTCTCCATTGAAAACACATTGTGAAGGATGGCACCAGAGAGAAGACCCAGGATCACACCGCTGCCACCACATGTGAAGAACCCGCACCTCCCTACCTCGCCTGATGTCACTATTATATCCAAAAGATCACATAGTACGCTTTCCTCACTTGCACCAACATGACAATCCTCACCCCATGGAGTCACATAATGTCAGATTGGCACAGTTGTACCCTGTTCACATGAGCCCAGGGAGGCATGGGGAGTGAGAGGATGTGGTCCACGCAGCCTGACAAGCTGAGAGGCCAATTTCACCAGCACCAGTCAGTCCGGTAGGATTGCTACCAGTTCCTTGTTAGATATAAGCCCAATGCTTTAATGGGGTTATATCGTGCCAAAAACCAACCCCGATAGCATGGATAGTTAAAGCCAAGATCACGGATATGTGTATTCATGGATTGAGATAAAAGAGCAGCCCAAGGTTAAACTATGTATTTCATCATCTTAAGGGCACACTAACAAAACACTGTATATAGAATGGTTATACATGGGTCAATGGGTTATACAGTGGTCAGATATGCAAATACAATAGTGGTAGTACCAAAGTAAGCAGAATATAAGAGTTAGTGACCAGTCAGAAGGAAATAATAAATCACATGAAAGGCCTGGCTTGTGGGGGAGGCACTGCTACATGGGATTCTGTTGGTCCCCTCTGTTCCTTGATTTCTTCCCACAGGAGTCGCAACCATCCAAGAGAAAAGCAATAGGCCATGCTTTACATAAGCATTTAACCTCTTTGGGTCACCCCCTACCTCCCCTGGGCTGGACCTAAATCCCCTCCCCTCTCCTGATGATAGAACAGACACTTTTCTGGCACACACATCTGCAAAGAGATCTATGCTTTTCCTCTAACCTTGTCAAGAGTGGTATGAAAAGTCACTTTCAGGGTACTGAACACATCAGACTGATAGTGTGCTTAAGGTATATACTTTTATTTGCTTTCAAACTTTGCTAAGGTATTGTGTTTCAATGCATAATGCCCCTTCTTTAGTAGCACTCTACTTTGTCTTCTAGCATTGATCAACTGTAGGATTCACCAGTCTAACCTATCTTCTACCCTAATTGGGTGATACATGCAATTTGCTAACAAGAAGGTGAGTCTCCCCGTTGGGAACTCCTCCGTCCTGCTATCTGTCATTACTAGTTTTCTTGCATCAAACAAAGCCCCATCTTCTTATTCTGCTATATTTTTGCATGTCAGGAATGACTCAACAGGGGTCCAACAATAAGAAAATCTCTTAATTAGAAGGATAATATGAAACCTATTATGAGGCAGAAAACATAACTGATAGCAGAATGATAGTACTGCCGGCAGCTGCTTTATCTTCTCTGATTACCCCATTAAAATGCTTACTTGTCCAAGTGGATATGTTATAGCTACAGAAAGAATAAGATAAGCTCTCACCGATCATATTCTTTAGAGTGAAGATGCAGTATTCTCTAGGTGTCACATTTTTTAGAGAATCTTCCACCCATAGAGCGTCATTTATGGCTACATTTTTTATATAATTTCAGCACAAAAAAGCCCGTGCAGAGGAGGGCTTATACACATTTCATCCTACATATGTATCACCCATTACACTGTGGGGAGCCTACAAACAAAGGCACATGAATTAGGAGTTTGCTATAAAGGACTGACCAAGGAGCAACTAATTAAGGCTTTGGAAGAAGCTTGCCTGCAAGATGGCACTGAAGAAGGATTCCCACAGCAAAGGGAGGAAAGACAGGATCTGCAGGTAAATACTCAAAAAAGTCAGTGGTTGTGTGGTACGAGGAGGAGATGGCATTGCTTGGTGATAAGGTCACCATAGAATATAAGATGGAGGCCATTCGTAGAGCTCAAGAGAGGGCATTGCTGGAGAGACAGCTGGCTGTGGCAGCAGCTGGAAGCCCTAGACAGACTGTATCCACAGCATCCACCATGAGAGAATTCCCCAGAGTGTCCTGCAAGGACTTTAAGCCATTGAATGAGGCTGCAGGCGACACTGTGGGTTCTTCTGGGACTTCAAACATCAATGTTGATTAATGGAAGTCCCGGAAAGGGAGCGAGTCAGACATCTGGTGGGGCTCTTAGAGGGTGGAGCTGCCAAAGCCTATAGAGCTATGGACCCCCAGTGGAACTGTGAGTATGGGGAGGTAAAAGAGACCTTTCTAGAACACTGTGCCATAACTCCAGACACTTACAGGACTAATTTCCGCTCCCTAGCCTGTGGTGGGGAAGTGTCTTTCAAGATGTATGCCCACAGGCTTAAACAAGTATGTCATTGCTGGCTGGAAGGAGAAGGGGCCTTAACTTGGGATACATTCCTCTAGGTCATACTAAAAGAGCAGTTTTACGCCAAATGCCCCGCTGAGATCTGGGAATGGGTGCGTGAGAGGAAACTAGCGACAGTGGAATGAGCTGCTGCAATAGCTGATGAGGTTGTCACCATCAAGCCTCAGTGGAAAAATTTACTGGTGGATGGAGTAAAAACTTACAGCCCCCCACCACCAGTGGTGCCTTGTTCTTCAATCCCCAAAGTTTGCTGTCCCAATAGACAACCACCTCATGGTGTTACCCATGTGCATCACCTTCCAAAAAATCTTGCCTTCTCTTCTGAAACGCGACAAAGAGAGAAAGTATTAGAGCGCAGGTGTTATGGTTGTGGGCATCCCAGGCATCTGCAGGAAACATGCCCAGCTATCCAGTGGAGAAATCGGTCTCAACCCCAAAAACCACCTCATGCACATTCACATGGATATCAGCCTCCAGGTTCCCTTACCTCCATCCCCAGAGTGCAAATGGGAAGGAGTGCGATATAGCACAGATATTACCAATGTGGGCAGCCTGGGAATCTGCAAGACACCTGCCCTCAGGGCCAATTGAGGAATGACCCTGCACCAAATCGGCCTATCAATTATTTGCAGCCAAATACAATGGAGGAAGAGGTGCCACCCCTCCAAATTGACTTGCCTAATGGCTCAGACACCCATGTTCGACCATTAGGGATGTATGGGGTGCAGGCTACAGCCACAGTTCCTCTAATCCTCAAAGAAAGCACTTACAGGAGGTCGTGCTGGATGGTCGGAGAGTTCTTGGCTTTTGTGACTCTGGGGCATTTCTCACCATAGCTGATCCCAGAGTGGTTCAGCCAGAGGCAATAGAGCATGGACCTGGGATTACCATTGAATTAGCTGAAGGCCAATGGAGGAATATCCCAATAGCAAGTGTAGATCTGGACTTTGGCTTTTGGGTCAAGCAATGTGTGGTTGGGGTGATGAGCAGCCTGCTTGTGGATATTGTCCTAGGAAATGATGTGGGAGAGCTACAATGTCGATTTGTGGGTGCAGGAAGCAGAGCTTAAGTCAAAGAGGATGTAAAATGGAGCTCGGTCTTCCACCCTACAACTTCCCCATACAATAAAGATGAGGCAGTCGACAAATGCTGATGTATTGTCCAAACAGGAGCCATGAGTTATGTCGGCCATGTCTACGTGTACTTGACAAGCGACCTGTTGAGGTCACTAGTCTGTACACTACCTGAAGGGGAAGGGGTTGTAACAGACTGTCACCCCAGCCTGTACACATGGACCATACTGTAATCAGGCTTACATGAACATTCCTTATTCTGTATCTGATGGGGGCATGCTTGTCTTTATTCCTCTCTGTAGGGGGCATCTCCAATACACAAACCTGTAGACAGACTGCAGACAGGCTTTCTGGAACATTCTTAAGGGTATGCCACACTAAACGAGATCGCAAACGAGATCGCAAACGAGATCACTAAAACGTCACTATTTTGCGATCTCGTTAGCGACCTCGTTGTGTGTGGCATGTAGCAATGATATGGCCCCTGCTGTGATGTCGCTGATCGTTGACTAGAGTTCTGGACCGTTTTTTGATCGTTGGCGTCCCGCTGGTGAGCCTGAATCGCTGTGTTTGGCACCTTTTGCGAACGACGAGCGACCTCGTTTGTGACCCATGACTGTTTTGCATCACGGAGTGGATAGCAATATGTGTAAGTTCTCTTTTGCGTCACAGAGAGGATCGCAGAAGTTGCAAAGCAGGCTAGCAGGATGCAGAGAGCAGGAGCGATGCTGGAAATTCCTATGAATCAGAAGCGCTCAGTACATGCTAATGACATCCTAACGACCGCCAAAGTCGTTAAAGAGATCTCTGACAGCTGATAAGTCATTTTTAAGATCTCCTGTTTGGCAGCTACTAGCGACCTAAAAGAGATCACAAAAACGATCTCGTTAGCTTGCGTCGTTATTGAGATCGCTAACGAGATCGCTAAGTGTGGCAGTACCTTTAATCATTGGAGCTATGTTTAAGGGGGTGGGTGTTAGTATCTCTGTCCAACAAGGGGGCTGATCCCAAGAGTGGTAGGACAATAAGCCACATGTTGGATTAGTTGATGCTGTGTGCTTTGAAGGACAAGGATCTGCAGCTGCGGATGGATCCTGGTATCACGTATGGAGATTGGAGATCATTTGCCACATTGAATTGTGATGTCTCACCACCTTGCTGTATTTGAGGACTGAATCTAAAGACTGTTGTGTGGTGGTGACTTGCGAAGGACTGGGATATTATGCTGAGGCGAGATCCCGGTGACCGTGCGTATTGTTAGAAGCTGCCACGTGGGACTGTGTTGTGTCCCTCATCTGCTGGATCCATTGATTTCGCCCAAGGACTATTTCTGTTTACCTGGTGTCGGATTGCCAGGTGGTGTCCCCGGATCTGCTCCCTTTGTGTGGACTTGTTGTTGACTCCTTGTGGACGCTTCAGAATTACCTTCATTTGTGCTGCCCTGTTCCCTGTTCCAATAAATCTCGTTAGATTGTTTATCGGCCTGTTGTCTCTTCCTGCTCTGTCGCATACCCCGTCACAGATGTCATCAAAGAAGGTTCTCCTCTTGGGAACCCCTCACTATGAGCCATAAAAAAGAGCCATTCTAAGTGGCAGATTCCAGCTGACCAAGATACGGTGGTCGCTGTGGGAAAACTATCTGGTCTTGTGTATCCCTCAATTAGCATTTTAATTCAAGATTCTCTCAAAATTTTTGTAATTTTAATGAGTAGAAGGAGGTGACCTGTGGATATGATTGTGCATGGTTTCACGTATAGATCTGCTTCATGGTTACATGTAATAGTTTTCCTGGTTCCTTTCACTGAGAATCCTGTTTTCGAATTCAGGGATTGTCTGGTAGATACATCACAGTAAAGTATTGATGAACTTTCATATTTGCATTCAGGGAAAGCTCTCTCTAGAGAGAACTCAAAGCTTCAATTCAACTTCCCATTATCATCAACAGCCAGTGCAACCTTGTGGATACACAAAGCTTTGTGGATCTGATTTAATACCCTGGGGTCTTTGAAGACTGATGGACTTCAACATGGAAGCGCACAGAGAATAACTGCAGATCATTGCTTTTTCTTACTAGCAAAGGTTATTGCAACCTTATGTGCTTGTAGAAGAAAGTTGCTGAAAAACATGGTCGTTCTATGTCCAATGTACACCACTGCCTCCTGAATGTCCCATAGAGGATTTTTCATTTCTGATCCTTCCACAATCACAATCAAAGTTGTGATTTCATGTTGACATTTTTTAGAAGAGATGAGTAATATGATTTGCACTGCCCTTATCTACTACACCAAACACGGTCAACTCTAGAACCCTTGGTCTACCTAGGTCAATAGTAGGCGCAGGGGTTGCACTTAAACCTAATTCCTAAAGCCTAATCAGTATGTTTTTAAAAGTCCAATACTATTAGAGATCCATGATAGTTGGGGGTCACGGTGGAGATTTTACATTCAGACCCACAAATTTCAAGCTACTCCACTGCCAATGATGATCTAAGTTTAGTTCAGTAGAATTGCTAGTTTTACGAGGTTGCAGCAATATAATGGACGTGATCCTAGCCCATGGCTAATTATCCTCTCCTGATCAGCTGTAGTCAAAATAATATGTGCCTGCAATGGTTATTAAGTTTCTCTTTTGGCTTTTGCCTATTTTTCGTTGACGCCTTGGGTCATGGTTGAATTTAATGCATATTCATATGTTTTCAGCCATGATAACTGTGTAGATATCTATGTGGGCTAGAAAGAGAAGAAATAATAACTGTTAAGATTTTAGTAAATAGACTGTTTAGTAGGACTTTCTCAAGAATGCCAGTAAGCACCATAGACATGGTGGATGAATTCAACATATGTGTATAAAGAAAACCTGTCAAAGGTCATGGCAGTGATGTGGAGCGGAGACACTGAGTCAGGAGTTCAAGAGGGGAATGATAAATGCAGGGACAAGAAACTTCCTGCTTTTTACATAGAGCAGAAAAAGAGAAGAATTAGCTGGGTATAAAGGCAAAATGAGCAATTGTAAGTACATAGTGTTGTATAATATAATGATTTCAATATATTAAGACCAAAAAAACTTTGATAGGAGGAGTGCTTCTTTAAAATACCAGATTCACACATTCTGTATTTACAGTTGTAATCAAAAGTTTACATACTCCGGCAGAATTTTTGCTTTCTTGGCCTTTTTTAAGAGAATATGAATGATAACACTAAAACTTTTTGTTAGTGGTTGGGTGAAGTCATATACTGTCAAAGTACTGTGTTTTCTCTTTTAAAATCATAATGATAACCCAAAACATCCAAATGACCCTGATCAAAAGTTCACATACCCTGTTGATTTTGGCCTGATAACATGCACAGAAGTTGACACAAATGGGTTTGAATGGCTACTAAAGGTAACATCCTCACATGTGACCTGTTTGCTTGTAATCAGTGTGTGTGCATAAAAGCTGAGTGAGTTTCTGGGATCCAGACAGACTCTTGCATCTTTCATCCAGCCACTGACATTTCTGGATTGTGAGTCATGGAGAAAGCAAAAGAATTGTCAACGGATCTACTGGAAAAGGTTTTTGAACTGTATAAAACAGGAAAGGGATATAAAAAGATATCCAAGGTATTGATAATGCCAGTAAGCAGCATTCAAACTGTGATTGACAAATGGAAAATCAAGGGCTCTCTAAAAACAAAACCACTGTCAGGTAGACCAACAAAAATTTGGTCCACAACTGCCAGGAAATTTGCTTGAAATGTAAAGAAAAACCCACAAATAAGATCAGCCGAAATACTGGACTCTGTGAAAAAAAGCAGTGTGGCTGTTTCAAGATGCACAATAAGAACGCAATTGAAGAAAAATGGGCTGCATGGTCGAGTCGCCAGAAGAAAGCCATTACTGGCCAAATGCCATAAAGTATCTCGCCTGCAATACGCAAAAGACAATCCTCAAAACTTCTGGAACAAGGTAATTTGGAGTGATGAGACCAAAATTGAACTTTGTGGCCACAACCATAAACGTTACATTTGGAGAGAGGTCAAGAAGACCTATGATGACAGGAACACCATTCATACTGTAAAGCATGGAGATAGATCGCTGATGTTTTGAGGATGTGTGAAATACAAAGGCACAGGAAACTTGGCCAAAGTTGAAGGAAAGATGAATATAGCATATTATCAGCAAATACTGGAGGAAATTTTGCAATCATCAGCCCAGAAGATGTGCATGGGATGTACTTGGATGTTCCAGCATGGCAATGATCCAAAACACAAGGCCAAGTCGACCTGTCATAGGCTACAGCAGAACAAAGTGAATGTTCTGGAGTGGCCATCTCAGTCTCCTGACCTCAATATCATTGAGCCACTCTGGGGAGCTCTAAAACGCACAGTTCATGCTAGACATAGTAACATAGTAACATAGTAACATAGTTATTAAGGTTGAAGGAAGACTTTAAGTCCATCTAGTTCAACCCATATCCTATCCTAACCTGCCCTAACATGTTGATCCAGAGGAAGGCAAAAAAAAACCAAGTGGCAAACAGTAAGCTTCACATTGGGGAAAAATTCCTTCCCGACTCCACATACGGCAATCAGACTAGCTCCCTGGATCAACGCTGTATCTAGGAAACTAGTGAATATAGCCTGTAATATTATACTTTTCAAGAAAGGCATCCAGTCCCTTCTTAAATTTTAGTAAGGAATCACTCATTACAACATAAGACGGCAGAGAGTTCCATAGTCTCACTGCTCTTAGAGTAAAGAATCTGCGTCTGTGATTATGGCTAAACCTTCTTTCCTCCAGATGTAGAGGATGCCCCCTTGTCCCCGTCACAGGTCTAAGAGTAAAAAGATCATTAGAAAGGTCTTTGTACTGTCCCCTCATATATTTATACATTGTAATAAGATCACCCCTAAGCCTTCGTTTTTCCAAACTAAATAACCCCAAGTGTAATAACCTGTCTTGGTATTGCAGACCCCCCCAGTTCTCTAATAACCTTGGTCGCTCTTCTCTGCACCCGCTCCAGTTCAGCTATGTCTTTCTTATACACCGGAGAACAGAACTGCACACAGTATTCTAAGTGTGGTCGCACCAGTGACTTGTATAGAGGTAAAATTATGTTCTCCTCATGAGCATCTATGCCTCTTTTAATGCATCCCATTATTTTATTTGCCTTGGCAGCAGCTGCCTGACATTGGCCACTAAATGTGAGTTTGTCGTCCACCCATACACCCAGGTCTTTTTCAGTGACAGTTTTGCCCAGTGTTTTACAATTAAGCACATAATTATACATCTTATTTGTTCTACCCAAGTGCATGACCTTACATTTATCCCCATTAAAGCTCATTTGCCATTTATCAGCCCAAGCTTCTAGTTTACATAAATCCTCCTGTAATATAAAATTATCCTCCTCTGTATTATATACCCTGCAGAGTTTAGTGTCATCTGCAAATATTGAAATACTACTCTGTATGCCCCCTACAAGGTCATTAATAAATATGTTAAAGAGAAGCGGCCCCAATACTGACCCCTGTGGTACCCCACTGCTAACCGTGACCCAGTCCGAGTGTGCTCCATTAATAACCACCCTTTGTTTTCTATCCATGAGCCAGTTCTTAACCCACTTACACATATTTTCCCCTATCCCCATTGTTCTCATTTTATGTATCAACCTTTTGTGTGGCACTGTATCAAAAGCTTTTGAGAAGTCCATGAACACCACGTCCACTGCGTTCCCTTGGTCCAGTCCTGAACTTACCCCTTCATAAAAGCTTATCAGATTAGTCTGACAAGAACGGTCCCTCGTAAACCCATGCTGATACTGTGTCATGAGGTTATTCAGCTTCAGATACTCCAATATAGTATCCCTTAAAAAACCCTCCAGGATTTTACCCACAGTAGATGTTAAGCTCACCGGCCTATAATTTCCAGGTTCAGTTTTTGCCCCCTTTTTGAATATTGGCACCACATTTGCTATACGCCAGTCCTGTGGTACAGACCCAGTTATTATGGAATCTTTAAAGATTAAAAATAATGGTCTATCTATAACTGTACTTAATTCCTGCAGTACTCGGGGGTGTATCCCATCCGGACCCGGGGATTTGTCAACTTTAGTGATTTTTAGACGCCGCCGTACTTCCTGCTGGGTTAAGCAGGTGACATTTAATGGAGAAATTTTTTTATCTCTGATCATGTTATCTGTCATGGGATTTTCTTGTGTAAATACAGTTGAAAAAAAGTCATTTAGCATATTGGCTTTTTCCTCATCCTCATCCACCATTTCACCCAGACTATTTTTAAGGGGACCAACACTATCATTTTTTAGTTTCTTGCTATTTATGTAGTTAAAGAATATTTTGGCATTATTTTTACTTTCTCTGGCAATGAGTCTCTCTGCCTCAATCTTTGCTGTCTTGATTTGCTTTTTACAGAATTTATTCAGTCTTCTGTATTTATTTAATGCCTCATCACTACCTACTTGCTTTAATTCCCTAAACGCTTTCTTTTTGTCTCTTATTGCGCCCCTTACAGCTCTATTTAGCCTTAGTGGTTTCCTCCTAATTCTAGCATGTTTATTCCCATAGTGTATATACTGTGCACAGGTCCTATTCAGGATACTAATAAACGTCTCCCATTTTCTTTGTGTATTTTTATGTCTCAGGATATCGTCCCAGTTTATTGCACCAAGATCATCTCTCATCCGTTGGAAATTTGCCTTCCTGAAGTTTAGTGTCCTTGTAACCCCTCGACTACACATCTTATTAAAGGATACATGAAAGCTTATTATTTTGTGATCACTATTACCCAAGTGACCCCCAACCCTTATATTTGATATGCTGTCTGGCCTGTTGGATAATATTAGGTCTAGCAGTGCCCCCCCTCTTGTTGGGTCCTGAACTAGTTGTGAAAGGTAATTGTCTCTCATAGTTGCCAAAAACTTATTACCTTTGCTGGAACTACAGGTTTCTGTTCCCCAATGTATTTCAGGGTAGTTGAAGTCCCCCATAATAATGACTTCTCCTTGAGTTGCTGCTTCATCTATTTGCTTTACGAGGATATTCTCTGTTGCTTCCATTATTTTAGGAGACTTATAACAAACCCCTATCAGTAATTTATTATTTTCCCTCCTCCCCTAATCTCCACCCACAGAGACTCTACATCTTCATTAGATTCACAGATATCATGCAGGATGGGTTTTAAGGATGATTTTACATATAAACACACACCCCCACCTCGCTTATTTTTACGGTCATTTCTAAACAGACTATAGCCCTGTAAATTAACCGCCCAGTCGTGGCTCTCATCCAGCCAAGTCTCAGATATCCCCACCATGTCATAATTATGTTCCAACAAAATTAATTCTAATTCCGCCATTTTGTTGGGGAGGCTTCTAGCATTAGTATACATGCACTTTATGTATCTCTCTGAACCTCTATTCTTTCTTAAATTATTAACTGTTCTAACCCCACCCCCCATGCCACCCCCACCCCCAATTTCATTATTTGTGCCCAGGTCTCTATCTGCACTGCCTTCCCCTCCTATAAAATGAATACCCTCCCCCCTAGTCCCTAGTTTAAAGACTCCTCCAACCTTCTAGCCATTTTCTCCCCCAGCACAGCTGCACCCTCCCCAATGAGGTGCAGCCCATCCCTAGCATAGAACCTGTAGCCAACTGAGAAGTCGGCCCAGTTCTCTAGGAACCCAAACCCCTCCTTCCTACACCAATTCTTGAGCCGCTTATTAACCTCCCTAATCTCCCGTTGCCTCTCTGGTGTGGCACGTGGTACCGGCAGTATTTCAGAAAATACCACGCTGGATGTCCTTGCTTTAAGCTTGCAGCCTAATTCCCTGAAATCATCTTTAAGGACCTTCCACCTACCTCTAACTTTGTCATTTGTGCCTATGTGCACCATGACCGCTGGGTCCTCACCAGCCCCTCCCAATAATCTGTCAACCCGATCAGCGATGTGTCGGACTCGAGCGCCAGGTAGGCAGCACACTGTTCGACGATCCCTGTCTTTGTGACAGATTGCCCTATCTGTTCCCCTAATAATTGAGTCCCCCACTACCAGCACCTGTCTGGCCTGCCCTGCTCTCCTTATTCCCCCCTTTCTGGAGCAGACACTCTGCCGACTTTCAGAGGACATGCCTGGCTGCAGCAGTGCTACCCCTGTACTGACAACCCCCTCATCTGCCAGCCAACTTTGCAAACTTATTGGGGTGTGCCAGATCAGGACTAGCCTCCCTGGCGCTCTTCCCTCTACCCCGCTTTCTAACTGTCACCCAGCTTCCTACTTCAGTGTCCTGCAGCTCCACCCTAGCATCCCCCCCTCATCTATCCCATTGAGCGTCTGCTCAGTGAGCAGAAGACTCCTTTCCATATTGTCTATGGATCTCAGTGTTGCCAGCTGCACATTTAGATCTAGGATTTGGGCTTCCAAATGCACAACGTGCTCACATCTCGCACAGCAGTATGCACCCTCGCCTGGCTGTTCAAGGACTGCATACATGTGGCAAGATGTACACTGGATGGCATTGGCAATAGTGGAGCACATATCTAATGGGGATTTCACCAGACAGAAAAGATAAGTAAAAATAAATAAAAAGTATTAATAAAATCTAACAGCAATTCAGTAATTCCTCCCTTGGAAACTCCCTGAATCCAAAGTCACTGAATCTCAAGTCACACTTACCACCGTTCGCACTTGCGCACCGGTCACACTCAGCTCGCTCACACTCGCTGAAGCAGAAGATTTAAAGAGATTTTTTTTTTTCTCCTTCAGCAGCAAATCACCCTGCTGCTCAAATGCACTTCCAGCCCAGGAATTTACAGGAACTGGAGCCTTTATGCCAAGAACAGTGGGCAGCTTTACCACTGAGAAAATAACCTCATCCATAACTACCACAAAAGACTTCAAGCTGTCATTGATGTTAGAGGGGGCAATACACGGCATTAAGAAATTTGATTTGTAAACTTTTCAGGGTCATTTGGATGTTTTGTGTGGTCATTATGATTTAAAAAGAGAATACACAGTAGTTTGACAATAAATGGCTTCATGCAACCACTAACCATGAGTGGAGAAAAAGGTTTGTTGTTATCATTCATATTGTCTGAAAAAAAGTCCAAGAAAGCAAAAATTCTGCCGGAGTATGTAAACTTTTGAGCACAATTGCAATCTGTATTTTCCATCAGTGTTTGTAAGCCAAAACCAGGAGTGGGTGATAAATACAAAAGTGGTGATGTGTTTCTATTATACTTTAACTCTGATTGTTCGATTCTTGATTTTGGCTTACAAATAACTAATGTAAAATACTGACCAAATACTGAACGTGAGAACGTGGCCTAATACTGGTGTTACTTTTGAGACAGATGGACCTTTTGGGCTGCTTTAGGCTCCAGGAAGTAAGTGTGACCTCTGGACACCAATATGTACCACTTTTTTGGACTGAATTATACAAAAAAATGGAAAATAGGATATTTACAATCAATTTAATTTGTTCCTAGAATGTTATACTAATGACACGTTTTCCTTGCATCACTTCACAAATACCTGTACGTATGCACTGATGCACTGTACATTAATTGCAGTATACTGCAGATAACAATCCAATTCAGTCCGGCTATGTAATAGATTACCATAGGTAAAGTGTGCAATGGTTGAATTCTTTCTGTCTCCTAAATTATGTGGTCTGCGTTTCCCAAGCTGCTGCTTCTGTAATTGCTTTCAAACTGGCAACACCAAAGGCAAAAGCACAATCTTCCTAAATCTTAAAATCTATTCATCAAAAGATCCCAACACCTCATTTGTAAATAGACTTCATCAGCCCGCAGTGACATGTCTACTAAACCATGTCCTGTGACCAGAGCTCACTAAATCCTAATGACAGGATTAATGATCAATATCCAATCTGATTGATCGTTACAGGCATTGCTCTATCCAGTAACGAGTTTTGTCAAGTGATAAAGCTATGATAATAGGGTTTTTATTGCAGGAATGGCTCAGCAATATTTTAATTGATGAACTTGTTAATGTGCATGCAAATTACCCTTTTTACTGCAAAATTAGCTATTCACAAAGCTCAGATCACCTATGATTGCTGAGTCACAAAACAATATAACATTTCTTATTTTTATCACCAGGCATTGTTATTCCAATGGAGCTACAGGGGAGGAGAAAATTCAGAAGGAGGATGGAAAGGAAAAAAGTGAGTGGGAAATTATAGGATTATAAAAATGTCAGCATGAAAAAATAGAGATAGAGGATATTTTCAATTTTAAATAAATTGTCAGATAATAAAATCATTACTGTTCTCACTTCTACAATGTTTCACTGTCCCTCATTGCTGATGATTGGGTCCCCTGTCTTTTTACA
The DNA here is from genome assembly GCA_033576555.1 of Oophaga sylvatica. Lineage (NCBI taxonomy): Eukaryota > Metazoa > Chordata > Amphibia > Anura > Dendrobatidae > Oophaga > Oophaga sylvatica. The sequence goes on from JARQOD010000003.1 coordinate 327,041,180, forward strand.
CTTATGTGTGATAATGAACCATCCATTGGGATGGGAAATCATATGGTTGTCACAGCACTGCCATGACATTTGCTTGCCTGAACAGCTTACATAAGACAGTGGCATGCAAGGGTGTCCATAGATACTATAGGTGAGCCAAATAATGGCAATAGGGGACGAAACCCAAGAAAAAAAGAACAAAAAAACAAAATGAGCATAAACCCTTCAACAAAAGTAAAGAAGAAACAAGTAAATAAGTGCAAGAAAAAAAGAACAAGAAAACAAAATGAGCATAAACCCTACACCAAAAGTAAACAAGTAAATAAGTACCAGAAAACCTTGTACGCATACCAACTTATAGTGCTGCTCATTTATTTGATTTTGCAGTGGCAATAGGGAATAGAAATTAATCATAAAAAAGAACAGACATTTTTTAATAATCTTTTTTGAGGGGGGATGATTTCACACGCATTGTGTTTTAGAAAAATGTCTCAATCTCAGTGGCAGTTTTCTGTGCACTTTTTAAGCCAAATTCAGAATTGGACTTAAAAGGAATGTGAAATATATCACTTCTGTTTCCTGCTGCATCTACTTCTTTTCTTTACAATTGTATTAACATTATAAAACTAACACATCAAAATTGAAGAAATATATATAAAAAAAAACTAAGAATAATAATTCAATTAGAATTTTATTGACTAAAATGATTTTACTTTTAAATGTTCTAATCTTGGATAGTATGAATATACGCAAAATTTATCAAATTGGCTTCTACTGTTAGTTTGCACTACTTAGTAGTTGACTTAGGGCCCCGTCACACATAGCGACACACCAGCGATCCCGACAACGATATGCACTTGTCAGGATCGCTGCTGTGTCGCTACATGATCGCTGCTGAGCTGCCAAACAGGCAGCTCAGGCATCGATCAAGACAGCGACACTGCGGGTAACGTCGCTTAGTTACCCGCAGTGTACGTTGGATACCAGCCCGCTGGTGCAGGGAGCTGATAACCAAGGTACACATCGGGTATCCAGGCGCTGTGCGGCACCTGGAAACCCGATGTGTACCTTGGTTACCAGCTGATCGCTGGTCTCCTGCCTGCCACACGCAACGATGCGTGCTGGCCAGCAGGAGACCAACGATCAAAAAAATGTCCAGGACATTCAGCGACGATCAGCGATACCCAGCAGGGGGGCTGATCGTCGCTGAATGTCACACACAGCGATATCGCTGCGGAGATCGCTGTTGCGTCACATAGCTAGTGACTCAGCTTTACTCTGCACCAAAAATGTTGGAACAGTTTTGGCTCACACTTTAACATTTCAAATCACACCCCATTCCAATGAAGTCACACCCGTTTCCTACTAAGACAAGCCTCTTTCCAGGCAGAGTATCTAAAAAGCATAACAAGTGTGAAATAAGATATTTTTTTGGCATGAATTAATCTAGAATTTTGGCATCAGCACATCTCCCATATGGATCTATTTTTGAACAGTCTGTTAAATTACAGTGTCTCATCTGTCCCATTTTCTGATAACGAATCATCTTCCAGCCTCCCTGTAATGTGATACATAAAGCATTGAGCTACAGTTTGAGGTTTCAGGTGTCCATTTTGATACAGAGTCACATGGACACTAAACAACTTTGTCCCTTTATGTTGCACGTTAGTGCAACATAAACCTTGGCAATTTTGTTGCATTAGGGTATGTGCATACGAGGGTTGGCATGAAAAATTTAGCTTGTAATATGCACATTTTTGCATGAGTTGTTGATGCATTTTTAACTTGCTTTTGAATGGATGGAAAATGCTGCAAAAATTCTGAAAGATTTGACATGCTGCAGATTAGAAAAAAACACTTTGATTCTTCAAATCTGCAAAGAAAAAATAGAGTCCAGTGCATGAGATTTCATAAATTGGTATTGTAAAAAGCAGTTTTTTTCCTGGGATAAAAAAATGCAACGTGTGAACAAGCCCTATGTCTTTCTAGCCAAGATAAGAATGATAAATCATCACTACATAGCTATTGTCTCAAAGAGGGTAGACACCGGTAGGAGAGGTAGGTGAGGGCAAAATAAGGGCCAAACCTACTGGGGATTTACCTTATACAACCTAACCTGAAACCAATGGCTTTGAAGGGACAAAACTGCAGCGTCCAGCACAAGCCAAGCAGATAAACATTTCAGCTCAGATGTTGAGAGCTGAAGCATCCGGGAAAATGATTTAAAACTTGACTTGAATTAATATTTAAATATCCCAGTATGCCGTTCAACAATTAATCAGTGTCAGCATGCTAGGTAATCAAAATTTCAAGGGTACTCTTTCTCCTTCAAAGAAAACTAGACAATGCAATTTAAAGGGGGTAAACCTAGATACAAGCAATTTATCACAGTGTAGTTAGATGTCTGGAGACTGGAGAGTAGTTCCTATAAGATATTCCATAAGACATTATCTGATCCCAAAATTGTACCAATTCCTAGTTGTATCAGGATAACATTATTTTACAAGGAATCCAACTGAGACCTACAAATGATATTAGGTTGGCAGTATATCATCAGATAAGTCATCATTATAGCATGAGTTGAATGTTGGGGACATAAATCCTCAACTATATGCTGTGTGGCATTAGGGACCCTTTTTTTCTTAAGCTAGTTTATTGGTACCTCAAGGGTACATGAATAGTGTTCTAAAAACCCATATATCAACATAACAGTGAGTCCAGTGTACAAAGTACAGTGCACTTGTATGTTATAAGCCTAGTATAGCTGATTTAAAATAGAAATTATACCAAATAATAACAAGGATTGCATTTTCTAAACTTGAACCCAAGTGTAAAAAAATCAGCATTCACCAAAATGCTGATTTTTTTACTCGGATCTAGCAATGGCTGTCCAGGCCTCGTCACATCTTCCAACTGTCACAATGAGCACTGCAACCCCAATTCTGAGCATGTGCATGTAAGGTCACAGTGTCACGACTGGCATGAAGCCGCGTAGGATTTCATTGTTCGTAATGTTGATAAGCTGTGCGAGAGATGGTGAGAAACAGAGGAACAAGAGAGGTTAGCCTAAGCATTTTTTTTCATATTTTAAAACAAATTCTGTTTATTATACTATGGGGTCTACTGAGACCCTAAAGCATCATAATGAACATTCAATTTGCTGAGAATAACTTTGCTGCAAATCAATTTTCCCAGGAAAATCTGAACAACTTGGCAAATTCTCATTTTGCCAGATCTGTTCATCTCTAGTTCTATGGATTCAAACAGGAGACGTAGGGCCTCCATAATGATTATTGGTGGATTCCCAGTGATGAGATCCACACTCATTATCACCAACTTATGAGTTGTACTCTTGGTACTGCCCCTTTTAAAGCCAAATAATGTAGTCAGTGAGTGTGTTTTAAGGCTACAGGATTGACATGCTTGTATTTTGCAAGCCCAGTACAAGCAAGCATTTTCCATTATATTAGGGTTACCAGGTTAAAGAAAAAATAAATACATTATTAGGGAATTTGTTATAATTTGGTTCGACATTTAGCCTCCTTTTCTATGAGCCATTTCTATGAGCCAGTGTCGGGACAGCCTAATAAGTGTTCTTTACTGTACAGGGCCCAGAACAGGTCAGATATTTTAATGTAGCAGTGCAATACCTAGTTTCCTCTGCTGGGGCGATGGAAGGGAAGTAAACGTTTGCCGTAAGGTTTGCCTACAAATTCTAATTGGAGCTCATCTTTAAGGTTCAGAAGAAAGTTGAAAGACTTCTTTGACATCTACAGGTTGTGGTTGTACAGCATTCAATACAATTGTGTTACCGAATCTGGATTTGGTGGTTTTCATACTTCTTCTTTGCCCTTGATCCTTTTATATGATGTTGTTTTCATTGCCCGGAGTCTATCTTTAGCTTCTGATAACTGAATGTATTTCCTCAATTTTTACTCTATTGTATAATATTGATAGACTGAACATATGTGTGATGCATACTAGCTGACTATTGGCAGGATACGAGCCATGGAGCAGATCTGGCATTGAGCTCTCATAACATTTCCATAATATCACTTCTCTCTTTTGTGGATAAAAGGAATTCTGTGACGCCCATCGCTAATGTTCTATTTTCCTCTAACAAAGTCAAACATACATTAAGCAATCTAATTAGAAATGTTGATTTACAAATGAGTTCTCATTTGATTGTTGATGAATACTAATTATGTACATAAATCTAAAATAACCCTTAAATGGGAGAAGTTTATTGTGCAGATTAAATCAGTCTCATTTTCGCCCACAGACAAGCTCTATTAGTTTTTTAACTATACTAAAATTGCTAATACAGGGTTATCTCATTTGGTGGGTAGATTGTGCTTTGAGATGTCCTGATGTTGAGTTGCGCTGCAGTCAAAATTACACCATGCACAAGAGACTCCTCAGAAGAGGGGAACGCTGATAACAACAGATCCATTAAGGAAAATGTTTGATACAGAGATAAATGCAGGAGACCTGAGTTCAAATCCCTTTGCAGACAGATTGTAACCATAGACCAGACACGTTATCTTGATGTTTCTAAGTATCTAAAATACATTTTGTGTGTGTGTATATATATATATATATATATATATATATATATATATATATACTGTATATCTATATTTTAAGGAATAACACAAAAATTGTCAGATTCTAAAGAAGAAAAGAAATTGCATTGGAACTTTTACAGAACATCCGAGAAAACAGGAAAATTCAACTTTTAACATTCACCAGAACTTTTCACCATGGTCCAAACTGAACAGGCGCTACATAGTTTGGGTAATGAAGGACTTCTTTGAATCAAAAATTGTAAAAAAAAAATTTGAGACTGGGGTGTACAATAACATGCTCTATGAAAGAAAGTACTTTTTTTTAAACACGTGGGTTCACTTTTTTTTGGTCTACACTGGCCTCCGTAGCTACAGTCACATCATTAAGGTACCACAATAAAATGTCTTGGAGAAGTGCCATCAGCCAGGGCATGCTTAGTCTCATCTGACTCAATTATCTGGACATACTTCAATTTTGTGGATTATTAATGACTATCTCTGGATCATCTCTTCATAACTAACAGGGCAGTAAGAAATTTAATATCACAGACTACATGTTCCACAATAGGTCAGTCTATTATATACATCCCTGGGTGGGGTATACAGTGTCTTGTACTAAAACTGAGCAGATTCATCCAGAAGAGGATTGATTTTGAGTTGAATTTCCTTAAATTTATGGTTCCACATCTATTCAAAGACTTTGAGATTGGATTCATGATTTCCCCCAAAATAAGAATTGCCTGGCACCATTTTCCACACGGAAGAAGCATCAGAGAGCGGTTGAGCAGGCTTCCCCTTACTGTCCAGAAGCTATGACATCACATGCTAGTTTTTCAAATGAATTATGCTTTTACATTGGTGTTTAGTGCACCACAGGGTCATCGGAGTTCAGTGGTTCCTAGCGGAGTACAGACAGATGCAAGACTGGCGATACGTTTGACAGAGCTGAATTCCATCTCTAGTTTCACTAGGTAAAATAGGCTATCTTGAAATCACATGTATTATTCTTGTGGGTCTCTCTCTCCCTCCCTATACAGTATTGAGATCTGCCCAAAAATTATTCGATGCAATTCAAATTCTAGGAAAGAATTCGGCAAAGATGACAAATGCGAATTTCAAAAGAACCACTCATCTCTACCTTGTATCCAATAGGACAGAGATATATTAATAACACTACTGTTGCTACATCTAATAGGTATATATTAATGGCGGAATCTAAATACATCATTACGTGCACGGGTGCACTACAATGTTAGATACATCTTCTGAATGTGATCTCTTATTGAGGAGTTCTAGTTGTTAAGAATAAATACCAGTAATTACTCAGTAACCTATGTGACATACTATTTTCTGGCATCTGTAGTGGCAATATCCGGATGATGTTCAGTGTGTTGCACCGCTTCTGAATCCACACCTTTGCAGTAGAAAACTTCACAGAGCAGGCTGCATGGGATAACAAGCTTTTACTTCTAACAACATGAGGTAAAGGAAAAATGCATTTCATTTCAGCATTGCATCAGGAAAACAGGAACAAAACAAAAATGAAACTACAAGTGAGACTATTTCTTATTCATTACATTAAACAGAAGGAAACGTTACACAACATCGTCATCTATTGTCAGGTCAGCTTAAAGTCCTCCTTTTACTTATAATAAGTCCTAATCTGTTGCATATGCCAACACAGTGGACATTACCGTTTAGTGGTAATCAACATCAAGAAGATGTTCCACGGACCCAGCAGAGGATATACAATATATTGGTTCAGAATTGTATATTTTGACTTTCTCCATCCAGAAATATGACCTAAGAAAATATTATGAGGGACAGCAGTCTGCCTTCTAACAACTGTGCTAGAAAATATAAATAGCTAATTTAGCAGAAAGCTGAATTAGCGGAGGACTTGGCTGGCAAAGCATTGGGCTGCATTCCCGAAAAACATCCTGATTTAAAGCTAAACAGTATGAGGTAGAAGTAAATCTTTATATCTTTTGTTCCACTAACTTTTTTTGTGATACACACATCATCTGGTTTGAGATGAGAGCTCCTGCACAAAGAGGTTTATGTGCTTTTCCACAATTCAAGGAGATGTAACCTATTAGCTGTTTTTCTTTCTAAGTAGGTGAAATTTAACAGAAATTACTTGAGTGACCAAAACCTATGGGGGTTGTACTATCAGGACTTTCCAAACACAAGGACTTCATGATATGGGTCTCTAAGCACTTAGCTAGAGTGAAGGACAAGTGCAAAGAATAGCTCTTGTACTACTTGTACAATGGACCTACAGTGGTGCTTGAAAGATTGTGAAGCCTTCAGAATTGTCTATATTTTTACATAAATTTGACATAAACTTACATCAGAATTTTACACAAGTCCTAAAAGTAGATAATGAGAATCAAATCAAACAAATAGGTTACAAAATATTAGACTCTGTCATTTTTTATTGAAGAAAATAATCCAGTATGACATGTCTGTGTGGGGCAAAAGAAAATTAAACTTTTTGATAAGTAGATAATTTGAAAGTGAAATTTGAGTTTGGTGTTTCATCAATAGGACGACAATCAGGTGTGAGTGAGCGACCAGTCTAATTTAACCAACAAGGATCTATCAAAATCTGATCTACACAACACTTTTATGGAAGGGTGTCATCGCATGAACGAGGAGATTTTGAGCATCTCAGAAAAAGAATTGTTGATGGTCATCAGGATGGAAAAGGCTACAAAACCATCTGTAAAAAGATGCAGTGCTATCTAAGCATGGTAAGTTTATGTCAAGTTATAAAGGGTGAGTTGTATCAGAAAACTTGCTCACCTGATAAAGTTTAGCTGCCTGAGGCACAACTCTCGCTTTGGCTTGGATTCAAAAGTGATAGATTGCAGCTCTTCCTGGATAGACAGGAGAAACCGCTTCCAGGAGTTTCCCACAGTGAAAGAATCAGAAATGTAGACCAGGATCAGCACCATTTATTTAAAAATAAAAGATTATTAAAACACTAGTTTACACAACATGTTTTGCCTGCTTACAGCCTTCACCAGATGTATTTTAAATACCGTATATACTCAAGTATTAGCCGACCCGAGTATAAGCCGAGGCCCCTAATTTTGCCATGGAAAACTGGGTAAGCTTATTGACTCGTGTATAAGCCGGGTGTACATTGTCCCCTCATACCTGTCCTGCTCTGTGTGGTTCTCCCTTCTCCCAGTATGCATGGCTCAGCTCCCCGTCCCATCCTTCTATGTATGGCTCAGCTCCTTGTCCTCACCCGTCCTCCTCAGTGCTCTGCCGTCCTGCTCCTCTATGCTCCCCCATCCTGGTCTGTGCTCCCCCTGTCCTGCTTCGTGCTTCCCCGTCCTCCTCTGTGCTCCCCCCGTCCTGCTCTGTGCTTCCCCATCCTCCTCTGTGCTCCCCCCATCCTGCTCTGTGCTTCCCTGTCCTCCTCTGTGCTCCCCCATCCTGCTCTGTGCTTCTCCATCCTCCTCTGTGCTCCCCTCATCCTGCTCTGTGCTTCCCATCCTCCTCTGTGCTCCCCCATCCTGCGCTGTGCTCCCTCTGTCTTGTTCCATGCCTCCCTCCGTCCTCCCCAGTCCTGTTCCGTGCTTCCCCCATCCTCACCCATCCTGCTCCATGCTCCCCTGTCATACTCACCCTCCTGTGCAATCGCTGAACATCCCTGCAATCCTCCATTGTCCCGGCTTCCTGCAGCTCTCCTGTGCTGAGTGGTCACATGGTACCGCTCATTAAGGCCATGAAATATGGACGCCACTCCACTCCCAAAGGCGTGGCGTCCATATTCATGGCCTGTATGAGCGGTACCATGTGACCGCTCAGCACAGGAGAGCTGCAGGAAGCCGGGACAACGGAGGATTGCAAGTGGACGTTCAGCGATTGCCCAGGAGGGTGAGTATGATGGGGGAGCACGGAGGAGGACGGGGGAAGCACGGAGTAGGACTGGGGGAGCACAGAGCAGTATGGAGGAGCACAGAGGAGGATGGGGGGAGCACAGAGGAGGACAGGGAAGCACAGAGCAGGACGGGGGGAGCACAGAGCAGGATGGGAGAACACGTGGTACCGCTCATTAAGGCTATGAATATGGACACCACGCCTATGTGAGTGGAGTTGCGTCTATGTTTCATCACCTTAATGAGCGGTACCATGTGACCGCTCAGCACAGGAGAGCTGTAGGAAGCCAGGACAACGGAGGATTGCAGGGGACGTTCAGCGATTGCACAGGAGGGTGAGTATGATGTCACAGCCGCCGGCTTCTGCAGCCGCACCCCCTCCCCCACTGGTTTCTGCACAATGACTCGTGTATAAGCTTGAGGGGCATTTTCAGCACAAAAAATGGTAAATGCTCATTGAAACAATCAAAAAGACAACGTCATTGATTCAATCATGGCAACAGAAGACAGCGCTGATACTGGTCTCCATTTCTGATACAGACATATTGTGTACAAATGGAGGAAATTCAAAACCGTTATTACCTTAAGAGCTCACTCACATGAGAGTATAAGTTGGACGAGTGCTATCCAGTGCTTTATCTGATAGCACTCGGCCAAAATTATACTATGGGGCAGAGCAGATCTGCCTTTTATTCTACAGACTGTATGCGAGTGGATCCATGAGTCTATGAGAGCATGAAAAACATTGTATAAAACATCTCTACGGAGTGGAGCCCGATTTACTCAGAAACAAAAAATGGAGAAGATGGAGAAATTAAGTTCTCCACCTTCGCACCTGTGATTCTATTTTGTTATGTGAGAGAATCAGATCACAGTAAATGACACTAGGCTCAAATTCTGATCATCTCAATGTCATTGCCATAATCCAGTGTTTCTCAACTCCAGTCCTCAGGACCCACCAACAGGTCGTGTTTTCAGGATTTCCTTAGTATTGCAAAGGTGATGGAATTAATGCTTGAGCAGGTGATAAAATTAACTAAGGAAATCCTGAAAACATGACCTGTTGGTGGGTCCTGAGGACTGGAGTTGAGAAACACTGCCATAATCGATCTCGAAAGAGAGAATCATCAAGCCCTAAAACAGTCCCTTTGAAAACAGGAATAAAAGTCAGGGATAATAAATAATAATAATAATCTTTATTTTTATATAGCGCTAACATATTCCGCAGCGCTTTACAGTTTGCACACATTATCGTCGCTGTCCCCGATGGGGCTCACAATCTAGATTCCCTATCAGTATGTTTTTTGGAGTGTGGGAGGAAACCGGAGTGCCCGGAGGAAACCCACGCAAACACGGGGAGAACATACAAACTCCTTGCAGATGTTGTCCTTGGTGGGATTCGAACCCAGGACTCCAGCGCTGCAAGGCTATCCACTGAGCTACCGTGCTGCCCATAATTGAAATATTCTGTTATAACTGCTACGTAATTTTTCAATAAATTAGATCTGGCATTAGATGTTTTTTTCCATTGCTATAATATCCAGCCCCTATTGCAACAATACTGATGCAAGTATTACATTGATGATATTATTAGTGCTCTAGTATGGGGATAATTCTTTGCAACATGCAAATACATTGCTCTCTTTCTGTTTGCACATCCCCGGATCCAGCATATAAAGCGTGCTCCAGATGACCTCTGCATTCAACCTTTGTATTCTGATTAGAATTTAATATAATGCATATCCAATTTGGCATGTTGTCTTTCGAAGGGACGCCTTAATATCTTAATAGAATTACACCATCATGAGAATGTGGCCGGCTGTTCATACAAGATCCTTTCTTGAGGTGAAATTAAATCAGCGTTAAGAGGGTCATTTATATACTGCACATGCAGAACTGCTCCATCTCGGCTGCTAAGCTTATATGGTAATGCATATATAAGAACTAATTATTCAAATATTATGTTAACACTGTATTTGCATGATGTTACCATATTTTAACAGATTTGTGTAATAAAGTGTAGAACGGCTTGACACTCAAATGGGAAGACAAACAGAGCCTGGAACGACCAGTTCCTTTGGAGACTGAAAATATATAAACTAGATGAGATATCGTTATACCCAAAGTTCTTAAAAGATAAATCGTAAGAATATTCTTATTTTATTTTTCTTACATTTTTATAATAAATTGAAGTATCCAATAGGAATTAAAAGGGTTGCTTTATTGGTGGGTCCAGTTCATCTAGCATACACTAGCCCATTTTTCTTAACAGTTGGTCACCAGATATTTCACAGAGATCATCTGGTCATTGGGCTAGCTATATTTTCTTTTTGTAAAAGTTATGGTATAATAGGAGGGAAATCTTGGGCAGAGATAGAATAAACTCAGACAGCATGGTAAATCAGTGGTTAGCACTGGTGCTTCCTATTGCAGGGGTCCTGGGTTCAAATCCCACCAAGAGCAACATTTCCAAGGAGTTTGTATGTTCTCCCCGTATTTGCATGGGTTTTTTCCTGGTTCTCCGGTTTCCTCCCATGCTCCAAAGACATACTGATAGGGAATCTAAATTGTGAGCCCCAATGGGGACAGTGATGATAATATCTGTAAAGCGCTGGTGAAATTAATGGTGCTATATTAATAAATAACCTGATGACCTCTCTGACTTTTTATCTGGTCTCTAAAATGCTCTCTTTAAGTTGAGAATTATACAGCCATTATGACATACAGTAGACTGACATATCATCCAGGCTCATCGGGATCAAGAAATCTTTTTTAATATTGCATGTTGTTTCTATTGTGAAATCTGGTGACATATCAGTTTTAGAGCTCAGTTTCCGTCTGCATTCTTTTCCAGTTCCAGGTCATTTTCCCACACTGCAGAATTCACCGCGGGTCAGTGTTAAGCATCGGGCAACGGCAGGATCCGAACTTGGATCCAAGGAGTCAGTGGTCCCCCATCCAGGTCCAGCCAAGGCAGATGCTACTCAGCTTCGCCGTCGATCCCAACGCCTAGCTAATATCCGAGAGGTACGAGCTGTTCATAGAGTCTTTGTGCATAGTAGCCTTAAACCTAGGTTACAGAAGGGAACAAAGGCTGTTATAACCTAAGTCCTGAAATGCCTGCACTGAGCATGTCCGTGACGTGGCGTACCGTGATTGGTCGTTTGGTATCAGCTGATCCGGTGACCTGGCACCGCCTGATTGGTCACGGATGACGTCATCAGTGATCCGATTTACGAGATGGCTGGGGGCAGGGCTAAACCTTTAAATAGCTTGACTGCCTGCGGCGCGGTCAGATCATACTATATAGGTAGTGCTCATGTGTGGACGTACCAGAATCTGGGCTCCACGTGCTCTCTAGCTTTGCTCTCCGGGACCTGACGATGCCAGAGTATACTCGGCTAATTAGCACAGGTCCTTCAGGCAGGTTAACTTATGCCAGGCAGGTAGCCAATGTGGCGCAGTCTAGCTCCGACAGAGGGTAGCTGTACACCCTGAGCAGACTGCGGGGCGCGCAACCTGGGCATCGCCCGCCGGCTGAACAGAGAGTTGCTCAGTCCGGTCTCACACCGGCTGGCAGCACGTATGCCTGGCGTTAGTCGCATGCACTTCCTAATCGGCTTGCAAGTGGCTTCTATGCTGTTAACAGGGCTACATCTACGCCAGCCTGCAGCACATAGTGCAGATCTAATATCTGGCAAGTGGCTTCTGTGCACTTAACAGGGCTACGTCTATGCCAGTCTACAGCACATCTCCCGTAAAGTTAACGGAGATAGTGCAAATTCAATATCTTGCTTAATGTGATGTAACACAGGCAAGACATTTATATTTCTGTTGCCAGTTTTCACCCTCATATTCGAGGGGTGTTCGGCCGCAGCATCTCTAGCTGCACCGCGGACCCCAGGGTTCGGTTGCTCCCTATCATTTATTAAAGTTGTTGCAACCATCCCCTTAACAGTCAGGTTGTGAGGCTGCGCAGCATCAGTGACGTCAGTGCTAGTCACTGATGCTGCCGCCGGCAGCTTCTCATTCATTCATCAGTGGTTTACAGCCGGGGTGGTCGCATTAGCACTGCTCCCGGTTGTAAACTGTATATCCCCCAGATATGGATTACGGCGTGGGACACATAACGCCGGACAGGTATGGTATATTGTTGTTTTTTATTTTTTTTTTAATACAGGAGATCGAGGGCATCGTTTGGATTAGCAGAACAATAAAGATGGCAAAACTGTGTGGTGTTTCATTTCATTAAAATACTTTTTTTATGGCTGTGTGTTTATTTAACCCTTTACATACTATAGAATTAGTAATGGATAGGTGTCTTATTGACACTTCTCCATTACTAAGCCGGGCTTAATGTCACCTTACAATACAAAGGCGACATTAACCCCCTACTATCCCACATGCCACCGCTACATGGCAGTAGAAAGAGAGAGGCTAAGTGATGGAATTGGCGCATCTTACAGATGCACCTTTTCTGGGGTGGCTGGGGGGAGATGTTGTTAGCCAGGGGGAGGACAATAACCATGGTCCCTTTCTAGACTATTAATATCTGCCCCCAGTCATCGGCTTTCCCTCTCTGGCGCAGAAAATTGCACGGGAGCCCATGCCATTTTTTTTCCCCGAAAATAATCATTTATTAAATACATACATGTCCCCTAACTTGTACACATACCACACTAACTTTATTGCTCACAGACATCTATATATCTAACTATTGTGCATGGATTTACTATATGTAAACAATGTCTTCTATCCTGTCGGCTCCTGCATTGATTTTACAGAAGACGACAAATGAATTAACGGCTAATCTTCTATCTATATCTCTATGAACGTATCTGAAGGCAATTGTCTATGCTGTGAAGATACGAGATGGGCAGCATCTGAAACAACAGATACTAGAAGCCTGTGCTAGTATTTCTTCTGCGGTATTGCTATCAGTGTGTCAAGAGTGAGAGAACAGGGTTGCATTGACAATCCAACACAATGGGCAGCACTTTGAACACATTTTGTAAGTGATGATAAACTTGTAAATAACTCATGAAAGAATAAAGTTATGTTAAAACCAAGCACACCATTGTTTTTCTTTTGACATTCTCCATAAGTTTGATGTGTCACATGACCCTCTTCCCATTGGAAAAAATAAAGTTGGATCCAAAATGGCTGACTTCAAAATGGCCGCCATAGTTACCACCCATCTTGAAAAGTTTTCCCCCTCCCATATACTAATGTGCCACAAACAGGAAGTTGATATCAACAACCATTCCCATTTTATTTAGGTGTATCCATATAAATGGCCCACCCTGTATATATATGTGTGTTAATATACACGTATTCTATGTGTATATATGTATTCTATCTATTTTATTCTAACCTATTCTATACTGTATGCGGCAGATCATTTGCCGGCTTTTAAACTATCTATCTAGATATATTCACATATTAATGTTTTTAAGAATATTTGGTTTTAAAACGATTTTTACAGTTGTGTTTTACAATGCGATTTTAACATGAGCTTTTACATAGAGAGAACTGCTGTATGTAAAAGCTCATGTTAAAATCGCATTGCATACGGATGCCATACGAATGTCACACGGATACTAGATGCGAGGAAATCACATCATCGCATTGCAAACAGATAATATACGGATCATTGTTCGGGGAACATTTGTGCGATTCTCGGCCGTCAAAATCAGACCGATATTTTATACGTTAAGTGTGACTCCAGCCTAAGGGTTATGCTTCTCAACTTTCTGTGAGCCTGTGGTTCTAGAAATATTTTTTGGAACTTTTAGTTTTGGGGAAACACTCATGAAATTGCATTAAAATTGATTTGATGTGAAAACATTATGTGTTTGCTATTTTTTTCTCAAGAGCCTGATGATATTAACTAATAATAATCATAACAATAATAATAATAATAATATGAAGAGGAAGAAGAATTATTTAACACAGCACAGGTATATATTTTTAATTTCTAGAAATGAAAATTCAATTTTGAATTTAGTCTAGGTTTTTTTTCTAATACATTATTTTACATTTTTTCCCCTTTTTATGGTTTCATTATAATAAAAATGATTTTTAAAATGAATGTCTGACACTCTGAAATATATTAAATATAACTCAGTGCAATAAAATATAGAGAAATATACTTAAAAATCTATTTTTTACAGGGCAAAAAGGTAAAATCATTTTGTTTGACCTTTCAGCAATGGCGTTTATGTAAAACCAGAAGCCCGCCAATCACCCATGTAGCCCATTAACCTCCCGGGACAACCTGATTCAGGATTAGTTGTGTGCTCCTCACAGCTAGCACTTTGTTGCCTGTGGAATATGAAGAAGCCGAGTCAGCAAACAGTGACAATGTGATTCATTGCTCTCTGCTGGTGGTGATGCCTCTTTAGAAAGAAATTAATTGATGTCATGATATTTGTTCCTGAAACATCCAAACGAAGGCTGTGCAACAAATGACTAGGAAACTACCAAGAGTTGTATGGATTCTCGAGGCATAAATAATGGTGAGGAGTTCTAGACACTTAATAGATTGGGGTAAATAATATCTATCGTCTACCAGCACTCGTGGAATAAAGTAATTATTGGATGGGGACTTATGTGGAAACTATTTGTGTTCTTCCAGACAGTCCCAGGGTGCAGCCAAGACAGGTTCAGGACTTTGTAGACCTCAGGACAAAACATTATGTGGGACTTTTTCTTAAAGTTTTATCAGAAAGAAACAAAGACTGCGCAAGAGAAAAAAAACTATAAAGTGGCTAAAAAATACTGCAATGCAGTTCCCTAATAACACCAACAAACAGTGCCTAAATAAGGGTTGAAAAACAGCAAAATAGTGGCAGAGACTAAAAGTTTCTTGACCCTGCATGATTATTATGAATGAGGATTGTTTCCCAAAACGAACAAGCAAAAATGAATTTTAGGTTTGCATAAACAATTAAAGCCCACAGAAGAGTGGTCTGCTTGTTTAAACAGGCTGTTAAATGACCGCCTGTCAGCAAACAAGCAGCTGCTCCGTGGAGGTTTAGTGCTGCCGTTCGGCTAGGCACATTTTCTGCAGTGTAGATGCTGCAGCGATATCCATAGCAGCATTTTACTGAAGTGGATATCATTGGAAGAAGGATAGGGGAGGCCACACATTTCACCTTTTGAATTGCAGATGGTGAAAATCCAATATACATCCGCAGCTCAAAGTAACATGCTGCGGATCTTAAACCTTGTCGCTATTTTTCTCAGCATGCGCATGAGATTTCTTAAAATTCCCCACAGTTTTCTAACATTGTAAAACAAGACAGATTTTCCTACCTATCTCCTCCATACATCTGTGACATTGTCTCCCGCTACTTACCCTCGCGCAACCTTCGATCCTCTCAAGATCTCCTTCTCTACTCTCCCCTTATCTCTTCTTCACACAACCGCATACAAGACTTCTCCCGTGCCTCCCCTATACTCTGGAATTCTCTACCCCAACACATCAGACTCTCGCCTACCATGGAAATCTTCAAAAAGAACCTGAAGACCTACCTCTTCCGACAAGCCTACAACCAGCAGTGATACTCAGTCTACTGAACCACCGCACGACCAGCTCTACCCTCTCCGAGTGTATCCTCACCCATCCTTGTAGACTGTGAGCCCTTGCGGGCAGGGTCCTCTCTCCTTCTGTACTTATGTGCATCCTGTATTGCTCATATTTATTGTACTTGCCTATATTCGCCCCCTCTCACATGTAAAGCGCCATGGAATAAATGGTGCTATAAAAATGAATAATAATAATAATAATTTTCCGAGCGCAAATGTACGTCGCTGAAAATCAACTGTGTTTTCGCCGAATGTGAACGTAATCTGTTAGTTATAATTGATAGAGGAGGATGAATGAAGGCTTTGTGCTACAATAGGGGCCTCTAGGAAAATTCCCTTGTGCTCTAGTGGGAAACGTTGCTAGGAAATTATGCTGAGGTTTCATCAAATCCAAGTTTACATTTTGTCCATCCTTAGAACATTTATGGATCAGTTATGGCCCATTCAGCTTGAATGATAATTGGGAATGTTCCTAGTCATTCTCATTCCCGATGATTGACCTGTCTAAACAGATCGGCAATCATCTGACAAACAAGCAAAAAATGCCCAATCATCCATTGGGTGTGCTGACTTTTTAGATTACTTAAAGATTATCCTTGTGGGCAGTACATCATCCTGTCTGTGATTTTCTACCGATAACATGATATTTTATGCAAA
Organism: Oophaga sylvatica; assembly: GCA_033576555.1. Lineage (NCBI taxonomy): Eukaryota > Metazoa > Chordata > Amphibia > Anura > Dendrobatidae > Oophaga > Oophaga sylvatica. The sequence goes on from JARQOD010000003.1 coordinate 327,057,870, forward strand.
CAAAACTATCATATTAATGATCATTCTGCGCTCATAGAAGTGCGGCCAGCCTGTCTAAACTGTCCATCAATGATCATCGATCGACTTGTGTATAACTGATGTATGGAAAAGTAATGGCTAGACTAAAATATGCCCTAACCTTTCAAGGTCATAACATATTCCATACCATATTTTCTATTGAATGAGATTCTAATTGCACATGAATTATAGGTCTACTGTAAAGCTGAATTTCTAATTTTCTTTTAATTTCAGGTATCTCTGTAGGTTTACGTGCAATGAAACGACATACAACACATTGCATCACATGAATTTATACTTTAATTTCCATGGGTAAAACTGGATTATTTATTCTGGAAACGTAGTTAGTGTAGATATCCGGTAAACACACTTTGGATAGTGTTCACTTTCATGGCAGATTTTTCAATTGAACACATCATTAGACGCCCATCCAAGCCTGATTTCCACTTGATGATCTTGAAATAATGGTGCTGTCATTTGGAAAATCTACATGCTGGTCAATTTAAGTGAATAAAGTCACAGTATCCCATATAGATACACTTTATTACTTGGGATCCTGAACTATTATTGAACCTTGAAGCAACCAGATAGTAAATATAGAGGTCTTTCAAGGGTGGATTTATTGTATTAGAGACCACCCCAACACAGGAGCAGTCATCCATATCTCATTATTGAGGGGTTGTCTACAGTAGGCTTTGCTTCTCCATATACTGTATTAGGACATATGGATCTAATGGAGCGGAGACTCCTATTTGGTTCCCTCAGAGCTGAGAAGCATTGCAAATACTACTCCTCGCTCTAGGTGACCTGGCCCATCCATGCAAATCCCAAATGGACGATTCATTTCAATAGTTGTGAATATCAAGATATATCAGCACTGCCACTAAAAAACTGATGCATAAAGCCCTCCTGCGTACGATGACAAAAAGAAAAAAGTAATATGCACTAATATGCCCAGAATCTATAACAAATTATAAAATCGATTGACATATAATACATTCGCAAATGATTAGCAAATGGATCGTGTTAGGCTACCTACTTATATGTTAGTGTCTTATCCTTTATTTGCATACTAGTGCAATTGTTGTAGCGCCTTTTAAAGGGGTTGTCCAGGCTTGGGGTTTTAGTCTGCAGTCACTCTATGTGACTGCAGACCCTTTGAGTCTTCATAGTGTGCACAGTGCATGCTATCAGGATTCTCCGGAGCCGATGCCAGGAGCGGGCAGTCATGTGACTGCAAGTATGTGATTTTCCACATTCGCTTGTATAGATCAAGGCCACGCATTCCTACTCATTACGTGGCCACATTTATGCAATTCCCATACTTGCGGTCACGCATACACCCACTCCTGGTGCCAGCACAGTTAAATCCTGATAGTGCACAGTGTGCGCGCTGTGAGGACTCACAAGTCTACAGTTGCATAGAGTGACTGCAGACTTGAGCCCCAAGCCTTGACAACCTCTCTAAGGGGAAATTAAAGTTTTTGTGGTCTATCCTTATTATAGATAGACAGTGACTGATAGTTGTGTCCCCATGTGATGTCCAAGTACAGAGATTTATCAATATGTGCAGCTGATCTTGGTCCTGCAGCCAAGTCCCATTTATCTTTTGATGATCTAGTGACCCGCTGATCCCACAGTGATGGCATGAAGATAATCTATGTATGTTTAGCCTCAGAAAACACCTTTCAGGGGCTGTCCAAAATGTACAGGTACTTCAAGACTAAAATAAAATTCAGACATCAGTGGTTGGGACATGCTGTCTTCTTCTTTGGGCAATTGTGTTTCAAGCTCCCCATGATAGGTGCCTTTTCTTAACAGGTCACAGGTCTAGGAGAAGTCATGTGTATGACACAGTCAACTCCATAGTAGCATTGGTACCCAGGGTATCACTGACTGCAACATTTGTGTCAAGATTGAAATATATTAGGGCTGTGTTCACATTTCTGGATTTTACATGCAGATATCTAAACTGAAATCTGCAGCATTGACAAAGGCTTTGCCCGAAACGTGCATCGAGGGGGCGCAGGGATCCTCCTGTCCCATCTAGCTATATTGATTAAGGAAATTGTGCAATTCCTTTTTATTATCACCCACATTTGGATGTTTCTATTTACAATCTATACAGCCTATCTAGACCATATGGGATGGTGCAATAACTGTACAATGGCAGTGTTTCTATTGTCATATAGATTGTGTCTGCATTAATATGGATAGCACTAATGGGTGATCTCTGTGCACCCAACTTTTTTGCATGTGTGCATGTTTTTATTCCTTCCTTTATCTCCTTGTATCTGATCTGTTCTAAATAAAGTGTTGTATATTATTATAATACATGGGATGTTGAATCATTTTCACTTTTTCTTTGTTCTGTGTTCACATTTGCAGATTTTACATGCGGATATCTAAACAGAAATCTGCAGCATTTCTGCATCTAAAATCCTTGCCTACTATCCACACTTACCTATGCTAGCTTAGCAGATGCAAATTTAGGGAATCCATTAAAATGATGTGTAAAATCTTCACCAAAAAGATGCGATTCTACAAAGAAATGAACACGTTGCAGATTGGAACAACTCAATGAAAATCAATTTAAACACGGATTACGCCCATAAAAAAAACCGCTGCATGTGGATGAGATTAAATAAGAACTAATCCACTTTGTTGGGGCTGTAAAAAAAATTTGGAATTTACGTCTGGAAAATTTGCACAAAAAAAAAAAAACTGCCCCAAAAATATAACATGTAAATCCAGCCCGAAGCTGATGTTTCACCCATTGGATGATTCCCCTTTAAGCATTTAACCCATTTATGTTTGAAGGAAAAACTGCACTAAACATCCTCTGCCAGTAACAAGTATCTGAAAGGACAAGGATATATATAACTTTCTAAAGAATGTATTTTCCACGTATTCTTCCTCGTAGTGAGAGATCTGTGTGCACACATCAATGTAAGGATTGTTAAACTCTCACACTGTGCGGATGATATTATAGAAGAAATGGAGCTGTGTCCAGCTGATTCTATTAATATCAGAAGCGGCGTCTCGGGAATGTAACAGAATACAGTCATCCCCCTGTAACATTTGACCAAAAATGTCATATGCAATTCCCACAGCTATGAATCGCATTGCTTTCTTCACATTTACATTAGATAACTAACCATGGCAAAGTTTAAAGCAAACACTGAATACATTTTTCTGCAGCAGGCACAGGGACAAGGAGAAGAAGCAAAGTCAAAGTAGAGCAACCGAGGGATCCCCTTCTGCCACATAGATGAGCCTCTGCAGACAGCTGACAGTAGCGCTCATTCACACATAAATTTTTCCACGGACTGATATTTCTGATCGGAGTTGGGTCTGTTTTTCTCAGACATGGAAAAATTGAAAAAAGTTTCTCCACCTTCTCCATTCTGACAGTCCATGAAAATTTGGACCTCACTGGAATGTCAACCAAGTGCGGTCCGATTTTTTTCACAGAATCATTGACTTGCATGAACGATTTTCATCTATGTTAGGGCTGGCGGAACGCACAAAATAAATATAAATAATAAGTGCTTTCGCAGCCCGGGGTCCACCGTGCAGGCAGAGCCTGCTGCTAGTAGGATGGCGGAATGGCGAACTCTGTTACTTCACAGAGTCGCAACTATGGACACTGTGGCCCTATATGGCGGTATAAGCGAACTCTGTTGCGCCACAGAGTCGCTAAGGTAGAGACGCAGAGATATGGACTGTGTCCTGTTAACTCCACAGGAATGCACAGACAACTGCTGTGCGGACAGCAGTCCTTAGTAACGCAATCAGCAACGCAATCAGACAATCTCCTCACCAGAGAAGCCGGTATTCTAGGGGCTTATTTCAGCCGAGCCCTAACACATGCGTGCAAAGCACATATTGTGATTGATACTAGCGCATGGCGGCACGACCATGCCACCCTTTTATAGTAGCAAATACAGGACCTGCCAGATAAGGACCAATAGGAAACTGCTCCAGAACACAAGTGATTTCAGGACCTTCCTGACGGACCAATAGGAGCTGCTGCAGTACCTGAGCATGTGACCCCTGATCTCCAATGAGAGATCTCACCCTGGGCATGCTCTGAAGGGTAAAGCAAGGACTTTGTCCTAAAGATGTCTGCTCGCCGCTAACCAGTACTGGCTACAATAGCAGAGCCTGGAGGAGCAGCAGTAATCCTCTGCACAATGTTAGACTGGGCGAGATGCTGGGACCGACATCTAAGCTGAGCAGAGTCCACTGCGGCTGGAGACGGATGGGAGACCGCAGCAGGGACGGCTTGAGATTCCCCTTGTGCAGAAGCGGGAACTCGACCCTAACAATCTAACCCTTGGATCAAGATTGGACACGTCTCCGCGATTTTCCGTGAACCGAGAGGACACGTGAATGGTTGCATAGACTATCATATGTATGAGTGATATCCCTGAAACCCTGGATATGCCAGAAAGGGAAGTGTGAATGAGCCCTTGGACTGAGGAAGCATGGCGACATTTGATTGGACTCGAAAGCTTGCAGGGACACAATGCAGTCCCGGTCAGCTTTGGGCAATGGTTGCCTGTGACTCACAAACTTTTTTATTTCACTGCTGTAATGCTTTGATTTTACTGAGAATTGCATACTGCCAAATAGCCTACAACTAGGCTGGGATTAGATTAGAAAAGGAGGTTGTTTTAATCCTTTGTAGAAATGGTGCCACTCTTGTCTATGAGCCATGACTGGTTTTATGATAGTCAAGTGTATCAAGCTGAGGGTGGACCACCCATGCACAGGAGACCATACATGACTATGTACAGTACAGCCTGGAATTGTGTGCATGAGCCTTTTCCTTTTTGTCCCATGTCTCGGCTATATGTAGTCCCTCCTAGTCCACCAGGAAGGTGGGAGACATCTAGATAATTAAAGGGGTTCCTAGACATAGAACAGGTGTTCTAACCTTAAGCCACCTATACACAACAGAATGCTGTCAGTCAAATGATTATTCCGCCAACATCTAGTTCTCCATACACAGGAATACTTGGCTTGACCGAACTTTCTATGTTCTCTATGAAAGAGCCATTGCCAGACTCCCCTGGCAGTGGCTTATCTCATAGAGAATAAAGGGATCAGTTGTTGGAAATGTCATGTGCCAGATCCTTCCCTCCCAGACAACATGTCAGAGGAGAGTCTGTTTTCTTAATAATTTTCAATTCAGGAATCAGTGACTTCATGATGACCTGTATATACAATAAAACAATATACATAAACCAGTGTAATATAATAATTTAATATATTTTGGCAATTGCTGGATAACGCTCACTTAAGCAATCAGGACCTCTGCAATTTGTTTGTTTTCTGGAAGGAAATAATTACTTATGTTAATTATTAACATACAAATAGATGTATCGAGAACAGAGGATTCCCGTCTGGTAAGAACTGTGCTTGACGTAAGCAGAAAAACTGAATTTTTCCCTTTCTACCCATACCATTTTAATTACTACATGCAGACAGCAGAAACCCAATCGCTACATGTATGAGATGTTTATTTGGTATTTTAATAGCCACATTGCTATTCAATCTGCAGAAAGCCGGAATAACAGCTATTTCATGAATATAAAACATCTCCATTAAAAAGACATTGTGTTTATACTTTCCAAATAGAGACTGAGAAGTTCATGACATTCATTATGTATCCATCACAGCACAAAATAACAACATCAACAAGGAGAATCCTGTTACATAATAACCACCAGGAAAGAAAAGTTAAAAGCTACTTTCTACGATGACCTTAGATTTCTAACACTGCTGATACCGACAGAACCTAAACTAGAGATAGATAGATAAATAGATAGATGATAAATAGATAGAAAGATAGATAGATAATAGATATATAGATAGATGATAAATAGATAATAGATAGATAGATAGATAGATAATAGATAGATGATAAATAGATAATAGATAGATAGATAGATAGATAGATAATAGATAGATAGATAGATAGATAGATAGATAGATAGATAGATAGATAGATAGATAGAATGATAGATAGATAATACATAGATAATACATAGATGATAGCTAGATAATAGATAGCTAGAAAGATAGATAAATGATAGATAATAGATAGATAGCTGATAGAAAGATAATAGATAGATTGATGAGCGATAGATAATGAGCGATAGATAATGAAGATAGATAGATGATAGATAATGATAGATAGATAGATAGATATAGATAGATAGATAGATAGATAATAGATAGATAGATAGATAGATAGATGATCACAGACACTGATTACAAGCAAACTGGTCACAGGTGAGGATGTTACCTTTAGAAGCTATTCAAACCCATTTGTATCAACTTCTGTGTATGTTATCAGGCCAAAATCACCAGGGTATGTGAACTTTTGATCAGGGTCATTTGGATGTTTTGGGTTTTCATTATGAATTAAAAAGAGAAAACACAGTAGTTTGACAATAAATGGCTTCACCCAACCACTAACCATGAGTGGAGAAAACGTTTTGGTGTTATCATTCATATTCTCTGAAAAAAAGGCAAGAATGCAAAAAATCTGCCGGGGTATGTAAAGTTTTGAGCACAACTGTACATACTGCTAGTTTGTGATATAAAATGCAAATGACAGTTTCCCTTTAATGTTAAAAAAATGGGGTGAAAAATAATGTATATGAACCAAATGAAGCAATGCAGCCCAAGATCTGGATTCACTTCTTTAAAATGCTCTTATGCTAAAAAGGGTGGAAACAATATAACACATCATCTCAATAATGGAAGAGTAAAAGACGAAAAGATGATAATATAGAGAATCCCATAAGATGACATCTGGTTTAATGTAAAAGGAAAAATAAAAAAGCCAACTCAATGTTCCTTCAATGCGGAGAACGGTGACCTCCTAATCGCAACAGATGTACAGAGTTTTGAAAGTTTTCGACAATAATAACCTCTTCCATGAGCTTCAATTTTCTGCCTGATCTTTCCAATGCCACAATATGTTTACTACCCTGCACATATGGCTCTAGTAGCGGATTAACATTTAAGTCAATTGCTAGCATTTGATTCCAAGAAATGCAATGGCTGGAAATACAGTCGATTTAGGAAGGTCACTTTTCATGCGCTAATACAGAACACACGCAGGGTGCTGAAATGGAGGTTTCCCAGTCCCTTCCAGGTGCCCAAATTGGAAAGATGCTCTGTTCCTGTAAATGAGCTTAAAAATCAACACTTCCATCATGGAACTTATAGGATATCAATTGAGGTTACACCTAATATACCCGATACATAAGACTCATATATAGAAACTAGGAAATATAACACAATGGTCTATCTAGGCAACATGCCGCCCTGGTGACTCAATCTTATAGGAAATGAATTCACATACTTCATAGAAGTAGGGTCTTAGCTGGGTGACGTCCATCATTTCACTCTGGATTCTGCTTGGGACCAGGGCCGGCGTCAGCACCCGGCACACCCGGGCAAGTGCCGGGGCCCTGAGCAGGCGGGGGGGCCCACTCGCCGTCGGGCACCCCGGGGCCCGTTAGCGGTGTCAGCGCCCCACTGGGCCCCCCCCGCTTGCCAGGGCCCCGGCAGAAGCCGGCGCAATACTCACCTCTCCCCGTGCCTCCGCTGCCGCAGCTCCGAGCTCCAGGGGGCTTCTGCGCCGGTGCTTCCTCTCTCACAGCAGCGCCGCTGAATGACATCATCATTCAGCGGCCGGCTGTGGCAGAGAGCGCGCGGACGCCGGACAGGTGAGGCGTGTGTGTGTGTGTGTCTGCGTGTGTGTGTGTCTGCTGTGTGTATGTGAGAGAGTGCTGCCTGCGGTGCTGTATGTGTGATGGTGGTAGGGGCCCTGGGGGGAGGCAGTGATGGTGGTGAGGAGGCGATGATGATGTTGATGGGGAGGCAATGATAATGGGAAGGCAATGATAATGGGAAGGCAATGATGATGATGATATTAATGGGGAGGCAATGATAATGATGATGATGGGGAGACAATGATAATGGGAAGGCAATGATGATGATGATGTTAATGGGGAGGCAATGAAAATGATGATGATGGGGAGGCAATGATAATGGGAAGGCAATGATGATGATGATATTAATGGGGAGGCAATGATGATGATAGGGAGGCAATGATGATGAGGGGAGGCAATGATGATGATAATGGGCAGGCAATGATGATGATAATGGGGAGTCTTTCCACAGCGCCCTTTCCTGAGCCGTAACAGTGCAGAACGCAGCACAGTGTAGAGGAGAGTCCATATTTTGTATGGAGCATTATATGTGGTCCAGTATTCTGTATGGAGCATTATATTGGGTCCAGTATTCTGTATGGAGCATTATATGGGGGATGGCGGGGTGACATCCTGCATGGGGTATTATATGGGTAATGAGGGGGTGACTATGTGGTGCCCATAATATTGTATGGAGGACTGTACTGTCCAGTCTGTACTGTGAGCTGTGAGGATTTGGCAGTTTTTGAGCTATTGTACAATTTACAATAGGTATCAGTCATGTAATGGAAGAAGAGAAGTGTTTGGCGTTGTGCTATACCCATATTTCTCTGCAGTATCTGTGCATCATGAATCGTGGTCTGTGTTAAGGGGGCCCACTGAGACTCTTTCGTCTGGGGCCCATAAAAACCTGGAGCCGGCCCTGCTTGGGACACATTCCTATAAGTTACGAAGACTAAATGTTGGCACGGGAGAATCATAAGGTCGTGTTTCCAACCATTGCTTTCTATATGAATAATCTGTGTGCAACTCTTGACTGAAAATTCTCAGATAGTAACCAATGGTCGCTTCAAGGTATCCAATAAGAAATAAAATTGGCTCTCAAAATGTTCTGATCTAGTTTAAGGGTGGGTAATTCATTTTCCTGAGGTGCCACATGAGAGACCGTGGTCCGTGACTGTTGGGAATGGCTGAACCAATAGGCTGAAATTAATTCTAGTCAATATTAATATTTACATATATGATATTCATTATAATAATTTTATATTAATATTAATTGTATCACTATTGAGCAGAACTAAGTATGCTGACATCCCTTTATACCATATAAGCCCACACACAGCCCCCTTACATACTGCATGAGTCCATATACAGTCCTTTATATACAGTATGAGACCCCACACAATCCCCCTATATTTAGTATAAGCCCCCACACAGCCCTCCTATATTCAGTATGAGACCTTACATAGAATCTCTATATATATTCTATATTTAGTATGAGCCCCCATACAGCCCCCTATTATTACTAAGACAATGAGCCCTCACATAGTCTCCTATATTTACTCTGAGCCCTCACTTAGCCTCCCTATATTCAGTATGAGATCCCATATAGCCCCCTATATTCAGTATGAGCCCTCATATAGCCCTCTGTATTCAGTATGAACCCTCACATAGCCTTCCTGTAGTCTCCTATAGTCAGTATGAGCCCCCATACAGCCCCCTAAATTCAGTATGAGCCCTCACATAGCCTGTCCTATATTCACTTTGAGCCCCCATATAGCCCCCTATATTCGGTATAATCCCTCACATAGACTTCCTATAGTCAGTATGAGCCCCCATACAGCCCCTATATTCAGTATGACCCTCTCTCTCTCATTATTCTGGCATTTGGCAAATATGAATAATTATGGTAATACTAAATGACCCAATACAGGAAAGGTTTATTCTGATTTCATGTCAGATATTGAGAAAAGCATGCAGATGTGTCTTTTTATATAGTGTATTTAAACTTCTGGTTTCAACTATATGTATGGTCTGTATAAAGGACAGCACATGACTTATTGCTTGCAAAGACCCTATTAAGGACCAGGGGGCACTCATTACGGGTGGGAGAAAGGTGATTCCGGCAGCTAAACAGGAAAAAGTTCTTTACAGTTAGAGCAGTCAGACTGTGGAATGCCGACCACAAGAGGTTGTAATGGCCGACACTATAACAGCTTTTAAGGGTATGCCACACTAAACAACATCGCTAACAGGATCGCTAAAAAACGTCACTATTTAGCGATCCCGTTAGCGATGTTGCTGTGTGCGGCATGCAGCAACGACGTGGCCCCTGCTGTGATCTCGTCCATCGTCCTGATCATTCCGGACCCTATTCTGATCGTCGGTGTCCCGCTGGGTAAGTATATATCGCTGAGTGTGGCACCTTTTTTAGCGATTTAGCGGTACTTTTGTACCGCTAAAGTCGTTAAGGAGATCGCTAACCGCGATAGCGTCCTTAACGACATCGCTAAATGTGGCCGACACTAGCGATATTGTAAACGATCCCGCTAGCGATCGCATTAGTATGCGTCGTTATCGTGATCGCTAGCGGGATTGTTTAGTGTGGCAGTACCTTTATACAAGGGCTGGATGATTTCCTCAGTACACATAATATTGCGGATTATAGTTAAATTAGTGACAAAATGTACAATTGGTGGAGAAAGGTTGAACTTGATGGACCAAGGTCTTTTTTCAACCTATGTAACTATGTAACCTATGTATTTTACATCACATAGCGTACATTAAAGCAGTACAACTTTAATCACATAGCGTACAATTAAAGCATACACCTTCAAATTATTGCTACAGTTTATGAACTGTTTTGTTTGATATTTTTGATTTGGGTCACTAGATCAATCTCTAGTTTGTTTTGCATATTTACATGAAGCACTGTGGTCAACACCACATCGTAAATTCTCATGATGAGTTTTTGGAGCGTTTTTGGCAATGTGGATCTTTGCTGCACAAAAAAACGCAGCGTCTTACAGTTCTGGCAAAGTGGATGGGATTTATAGAAATCTCCTGGCACCGTCAAAAGTGTCAAAAACGTGATAAAAACACATGTAAAAAAAATAACACAAGTAACTTAATTTAGCTAATATGTGTAGAAATGTGGAATAAAATCTGCACATCAAAAACTCACCAAATACTCATCATGGGAACTTAATCTAACAAAGAGCAATTGTTCAAAACAGTTAACCCTATGCTGATGAACCAAGGAGTTGTAGACAACTGACCCACCTGGCACCTTACATATGTACTTTGGATTGCCCTTTAAACGATAATTATCATTTTAATTTTTATTTAAAAAATAATAGTACACATGAAAAATAAGCGATGCTACAATATACCTTATCGCATAAATGTGATTCCCTCTTGGATTGATCTTATACTTTAAATCCATGGGTAAAATCTGTAAAATCTGTATTCAGTGAAGACAGATTTTCCCATTACTGAGATACGAGATGGCAGTTGGAGCTTTTAAAATTCTATAGAGGAGGAAGGAGCTAGAGGCCAACACAGACATTCCAGGGAGGAGCTAGAGGCAGACACAGACATTCTCAGGAGGAGCTAGAGGCCGACACAGACATTCCAGGGAGGAGCTAGAGGCAGACACAGACATTCTAGGGAGGAGCTAGAGGATAACACAGACATTCTAGGGAGGAGCTAGAGGATAACACAGACATTTTAGGGAGGAGCTACAGGATTACACAGGCATTCTAGGGAGGAGCTAGAGGCAGACACAGACATTCTAGGGAGGAGCTAGAGGCAGACACAGACATTCTAGGGAGGCGCTAGAGGATAACACAGACATTTTAGGGAGGAGCTAGAGGCAGACAGACATTCTAGGGAGAAGCTGGAGGCAGACACAGACATTCTAGGGAGGAGCTAGAGGCAGACAGACATTCTAGGGAGGAGCTACAGGATGACACAGGCATTCTAGGGAGGAGCTAGAGGTAGACACAGACATTCTAGGGAGGAGCTAGAGGCAGACACAGATATTCTAGGGAGGAGCTAGAGGCAGACACAGACATTCTAGGGAGGAGCTAGTGGCAGACACAGACATTCTAGAGAAGAGCTAGAGGCAGATACAGACATTCTAGGGAAGAGCTAGAGGCAGACACAGACATTCTAGAGAGGAGATAGAGGCAATACAGACATTCTAGAGAGGACTAGAGGCAGTCAAGACATTCTAGGAGAGCTAAGGAGACACAGCATTCTAGGAGGAGTAGGCAGAAACAGACATTCAGAGGAGCTAGACAGACAGACATTCTAGGGAGGAGTAGAGGAAACACAGATTTTAGGAGGAGCTAAGGAGTACACAGGCATTCTAGGGAGGAAGAGGCAGACACAGACATTCTAGGGAGGAGCTAGGGCAGAACAACATTCTAGGAAGGCTAGAGGATACAGACATTCTAGGGAGAGAGAGGCAGACACAGACATTCTAGGGAGGAGTAGGGCAGAACAGACATTCAGAGAGGCTAGAGGCAGATACAGACATTAGGAGAGCTAGAGGAGACACAGACATTCTAGGAGGGCAGAGAGAACAGACATTCTAGGAGGACTGACAGACAGAATCAGGAAGAGATAGAGGCGAAAAGACATTCTAGGAGGAGCTAGAGGAGACAGCTTCTAGGAGTAGGCAAACATAGGGAGCGGACACGAATCTAGGAGAGTAGGGCGACAACATTTAGGAGGGCTGAGACAGAATTCTAGGGGAGAGAGAACAGCATTAGGAGAAGACAGAATTTAGGAGAGCTGGCACAACTTTAGGGAGACGAGGGACGAATCTAGAGGGCAGAAAGCATTAGGAGACTAAGAGAACGATTGAGAGTGGCAGACAGCATTCGGAGATAAGCAACAATTTGAGAGCAAGCAACACAGACATTAGGAGATGGAGACAGCATTAGAGAGGCTAGAAACGACATAGGAGACTGGCGAACGACATTCAGGAGATAGAGAGACAGACTTGAGAGCAGAGATACAGATTCTAGGAGAGCTAGAGAACAGCATTAGAGAGACCAGATTCTAGGGGCAGAGCACACAGACATTTAGGAGGAGCTAGGGCGACAGCATTCTAGGGAGGGCTAGAGGAACAGACATTTTAGAGGACTAGCAGACAGAATCTAGGGAATGAGGCAGCAGACATTCAGGAGGAGCTAGCAGAGCATTCTAGGAGGAGCTAGGAACAGCATCAGGAGGATAGAGGCAGACAGACATTCTAGGAGGACTGAGAGACAAATTCTAGGGAGGACTAGAGGCGACACAGACATTCTAGGGAGAGCTAGGCAGACAGACATTCTAGGAGAGCTAGAGGAGAACAGCATTCTAGGAAGAGCTAGAGGCAGACACAGACATTCTAGGAGAGTAGAGGCAGAACAGACATTCTAGGAGGAGCTAGAGGCAGCACAGACATCAGGAGGAGCTAAGGAGACACAGCATTCTAGGGAGGAGCTAGGGCAGACACAGACATTCTAGGAGAGTGAGGAGAACAGACATTCTAGGAGAGCTAGAGGAACACAGACATTTAGGAGGATAGATACAACATTCTAGAGCAGGAGCAGTTAAGAGGCAGACACAGAATTCTAGGAGGAGCTAGAGAGAACAGACATTAGGGAGGCGGGCTAGGGATAACAAGACATTCTAGGTGAGGAAGCTCTAGAGAGCAGAACAGCATTCTAGGAGGAGCTGAGGCAGACACAGACATTCTAGGGTAGGACAGCTGGGGGAAGACAACATTCTAGGAGGAGCTAAGGATGACAAGCATTCTAGGAGGAGCTAAGGCAGACACAGACATTCTAGGGAGGAGCTAGGCAGACACAGACATTCTAGGAGGAGAGAGACACTTAGAGGGCTAGGATACAGACATTCTAGGGAGGAGCTAGGGCAGACACAGCATTCAGGAGAGTAGAGGCAGACAGACATTCTAGGAGAGCTGAGGCAGACAGACATTCTAGGAGGAGTAGAGGAACAGACATTCTAGGAGAGCTAGAGGCAACACAGCATCTAGGAGAGCTAAGGCAGACACAGCATTCTAGGGAGGAGCTAGAGGCAGACAAGACTCTAGAGGATGAGGCAGACACACTTCTAGGGAGAAGAACACAGACATTTAGGAGAGCTAAGGAATAAACATTCTAGGGAGGCAGAGCAGACACAGACATTCAGGAGGATAAGGCAGAACAGACATTCTAAGAGGAGTAGAGCACAGAATTCTAGGGAAAGCTAGAGGCAGAACAGATTCTAGGAAGAGTAGGGCAGACAGACATTAGGAGGCTGAGGCGCACAGATTCTAGGGAGGAGCTAAGCGAACACAGGCACAATGGAGCAGAGGCAGACAGAATTCTAGGGAGGAGCTGGAGGCAGACACAGACATTCTAGAGAGCTAGAGCAGACAGACATCAGAGAGTAAGGACACAGACATTCTAGGGAGGAGCTAGAGGCAGACACAGACATTCTAGGGAGGAGCTAGAGGCAGACACAGACATTCTAGGGAGGAGCTAAGGAGTCAGACAGACATTCTAGGGAGGAGCTAGAGCAGACACAGACATTCTAGGGAGGAGCTAGAGGCAGACACAGACATTCTAGGGAGAGCTAGAGGCAGACACAGACATTCTAGGGAGGAGCTAGAGGCAGACCAGACATTCTAGGGAGGAGCTAGAGGCAGACACAGACATTCTAGGGAGGAGCTAGAGGCAGACACAGACATTCTAGGGAGGAGCTAAGAGGAGACAAGCATTCTAGGAGGAGCTAGAGGCAGAACAGACATTCTAGGAGGAGCTAGAGGCAGACACAGACATTCTAGGAGGAGCTAGAGGCAGACACAGACATTCTAGGGAGGAGCTAGAGGCAGACACAGACATTCTAGAGAAGAGCTAGAGGCAGATACAGACATTCTAGGGAAGAGCTAGAGGCAGACACAGACATTCTAGGGAGGAGTAGAGGCAGATACAGACATTCTAGAGAGGAGCTAGAGGCAGACAAGACATTCTAGGGAGGAGCTAGAGGGACAACGAGACAGCATTCTAGGGAGGAGCTAGAGGCAGACACAGACATTCTAGGGAGGAGCTAGAGCGACACAGACATTCTAGGGAGGAGCTAGAGGCAGACACAGACATTCTAGGGAGGAGCTAGAGGATACACAGACATTCTAGGGAGGAGCTAGAGGCAGACACAGACATTCTAGGGAGGAGCTAGAGGCAGACACAGACATTCTAGGAGGAGCTAGAGGCAGACACAGACATTCTAGGGAGGAGCTAGAGGCAGACAGACATTCTAGGGAGAGCTGGAAGACCTAGGGGATGGCAGACACAGACATTCTAGGGAGGAGCTAGAGGCAGACACAGACATTCTAGGGAGGAGCTAGAGGAGACACAGACATTCTAGGGAGGAGCTAGAGGCAGACACAGACATTCTAGGGAGGAGCTAGAGGCAGACACAGACATTCTAGGTAACAGCTAGAGGCAGATACAACATTCTAGGGAGGAGCTAGAGGCAGGCAGAGACTATAGAGAGGGAGCTAGAGGCAGACGAAAATACATTCTAGGGAGGCTAGAGGCAGATACAGACATTCTAGGGAAGAGCTAGAGGCAGACACAGACATTCTAGGGAGGAGCTAGAGGCAGACACAGACATTCAAGGGAGGAGCTAGAGGCAAGACACAGACATTCTAGGGAGGAGCTAAAGGCAGATACAGACATTCTAAGAGAGGACTAGAGGAGTACACAGACATTCTAGAGAGAAGCTAGAGGCAGAAACAGACATTCTAGGGAAGAGCTAGAGGCAGACACAGACATTTAGGAGGAGCTAGAGGCAGACACCATACAATCTAGGAGGAGCTAGAGGCAGACACAGACATAATAGGGAGGAGCTAGAGGCAGATACAGACAATCTAAAGAGGAGCTAGGGGCAGGCACAGAAATTCTTTTGAGGAGCTAATGCAACATAGCATTAAAGGGAGGAACACAGGCCGATACAGACATTCTAGGCAGGACTAATGGCAACACCGACATTCTAGGAGGAGCTAGAGGCCGATACAGACATTCTAGGAAGAGCGAGAGGCAGACACAGACATTCTGCTGCAGTTCTCCTGAAATGACAGATACTGTTCTCCATAAACTTTATGAGCAACCAAATGTATTTTCCTATCAAGAATGTGAAAATCCGTATTCACTGAAGACAGATTTTACCCATGGATTGAAAATTTTGAGAATGAAATGAACAGTTCAGGAGGAGAAAGAAGATATCTCCGATAAAGAAATGTCACAAAGTTTCTTATTTTCACATGTACTATGGTTAAAAACATAAAAAACAAAACAACAGATACCCTTAAGTATGAACATTATAAAGTACTCATCCTCCAATGTAAGCCATCACTTCTCATATTTAATCTCGTGTATGAATATAAATCAGATGTCTCCTACATAACTGAGGAAGAGTAGCACACAAGTCTAATGACCATGCCATACACTTAGAACTCTATGATAAAATAGCAAATTTTCATTGCATCGCATCTTTAATTAATGTGTATGACAAAGGAGGAGGACAGATTCACAGATCAGATCATATAATGTAAATGAGGGGAGATTTTATGCAACGATCCACAAAGCTTGATAATAAGCAAGTAAATTATTCTGGTGTAAGGATTGATAAATGAAGTGGAAGATTAGCAAAATTCTCCATAACATGTAATGGCCCAGAATGAGCTAAATTATATGACCGCTTTGCTTCCTATCTGATGTACATATCCAGCTTTAAAAATGAATCCAGTTTATGCAAAATACGGTGATCATTTATAAATGAGCGCAGAATATATCAAAGAATAGTAATTTCTTCAGATGGCGTATTAATCCATGGGAGCTATTTTGACCCCCATTATAAAACTGACACTGCGTAACTGGCTGAATTGTTGGTAGTCTCTTATGGTCAATGAATATTTACTACAAATTCTTTACTATAGGGATAAAACCGCTTCCATATACAAACTCTTTAGCTTTTATGTTCTAGAGTTTTTTTCCTGCCCAAATTTTTTTGAGCTTGTAGTTAAAAGGGGTTGTCTAGGTACATGAAGAAAGTCTACAGTCACAGTGTCCAACTCCCTGCATTAGCAGGGGTTGGACACGATGAACCTTGAGTCGCTTCCAACTCTAACTTTCTATAATTCTATGATTCTATCACTGCAGACTTTTGAATCCTGATGTTGTGCACACTATAACACTGTTAGGAATCTCTGTGCCGGTGGTGATACTGGGTGGTCACAGTCAGAAAGTAAGCGATTTGCATACATGCAGTCACATGTCAACTAACGTACGCTGCCTCGCTTACTTCACTTGGAAGAGTCATCAGAAGAAAACCTCTCTTGTTCCCCCCCCTCACCATAAAAACTCAGCATCAAAAGTAAGCAAAAAAAACATCTAAATAACCTGATGCATTTTGGAAACAAATCCTGTGAACCGATGAAATAAAATAGAACTCTGGCCGCAATAAATCAAAAGCATGTTTGGACAAAAAAGGGTACAAAGGGTACCGAATTTTAGGAAAAGAAAATATTCACCAACCTTAGCATGGGGGTGTACAACCGCTTTGGGTTTTTTTGCAGCCAATTCACAGTGAACATTTCAGGTAGAGGGAAAAATTGGGTTAAGAAATGTAAAAAAAATTTTTGATGCAAATATAACACCAAGCGAAGTTGAAAAGAAGATGGGTTCTACAAATGGAAAGATCCCAAACGCGCAACAAAAACCACAATAAAAAGCCCAAAAGGCACAGGCTGAAGGGTTTTTCCCCACATCCCCTGATCTGAACATCATTGAAAATCTTGGCTAACCTAAAAATAGCAGAACATAAAAGACGAGCCAGAAACCTCACAGGACTGAAGAATTTTTCCAAGGAGGAAATGAAAAATAAAAAAAGAAGAAAGATTTATTGGATACAAAAGCGTTTACAAACTGTGATACTTTCAAAAGGGGGAAAGTGGGGAAAATATTTTTATGGGTCCCAAGTTTTTGCTGTTGGCACCTTGCACACTAAATCACATAAAAACCATCTTTTCCTCCTTAATTTAAAAAAAATAAATAAATAAATACAAAATAAAAAAAATACAAATAAATAAAAAAAGACATATACGCCTGCATCAAATAAATTTTTCCAGGGGCCAATTTTAGCCTTCTTCACAATTATTAAATCTCGGGAATCACCAAAAAACATTTTAAGATAGAAACAAAAACATGATCCCACTAAACCCTAACAAAAAA
This sequence comes from Oophaga sylvatica, assembly GCA_033576555.1. Lineage (NCBI taxonomy): Eukaryota > Metazoa > Chordata > Amphibia > Anura > Dendrobatidae > Oophaga > Oophaga sylvatica. Next base: position 327,075,916 of record JARQOD010000003.1, read on the forward strand.
CAACAAAACCCCAAATGAAAATATAAAGCAATTTCTTGTTTCGGAAACATTAAATTTAAAAATTTCTAATTACAATGGAAAAACGGAAAATTCTAGCACAGAACTTTCAGAATGAATTTTCCAAAACTCTCAAAAATTTACATAAAAAGCCCCAATTTCTAATTTCATTTTCCTTTAAGGAAGGGGCTGAAGGGAAAAAAGAAAAAATAGGAGGAAAACCAATGAGAGGATAGCCAATATAATAAGGGTTCCAACTGGGGAGTTGGGAACCACGATTACCAAAACGGTTTGTACCAACGCCACCCCCCGAGGACTTAAAACATTTTTTAAAAGTAGCTCACTACGGAGAGGAAAAAAATCTTGCTGGGGGTTGTTTTAAAACGAAGGTTCTTTTTTGCTTCCCCGTTTTTCTTTATGTACCCCCCACCTTTTTAAAGAAAAAAACAGCAAAAACCCGTTTTTTCCATTTTTTTTCATTTTTGGCGGCCCCTTTTTCCCCAAAATGCGCAAGTGAAAGATAAAATTTGGTGCAGAGTTAAAAATTTTTAAAATTTGTTTTTTAATAAAGATAAAGGGGGAACCCAAATTTTAAAAAAGTTCGCCCTTCGGCCGTAAAAGTAGTGTCCGTAAAAATTTCCCGAAAAACCGGACTTCCCTGTTTTCCCTTTTTGGGGGAAGCCCAAGAGGAGCCCAGAAAAAGGGAGAAAAATTTTTCCCGCTGAAAATTTCAGGTGCCCTTTCCCTTCAAGGTTTTTTTGGGTTCGGGTTAAATTTTTGGGGTAACTTCGGTCCCCCAACTGAATTTTTGGAAAAAAATTTCAAGTTGGGTAAAAAACCCAGTTCCAGGGGGTCCTCAAAACCCAAGCCTTGAACTGTTTTTGTATTTTTTGTCACAAGAATTGTGCCAAAATTTTGGCAACCTAAAAAAACCCAACAGGGAGGGAAAACCCTGTATGAATGTTTTTTTTTAAAAAAAAAGTTCCCCTTAAGGGGGATCATAAAACTTTAAGGGGCCCTGCCCACAAAAAAAAAAAACCCAAAAAAAAACAGGAGAGAAAATAAAAAAAGAGTTCCAAAAAAGCGCAGTAAAAAAAAAAATTTGGGAAGACAAAAAAAAAAAAAGGCACAAAAAACACAAAACGGGTTTGAAAAAGAAAGTGATAAAATGAACCATAATCCATTTCATTTGGGGCCCTAGTAAGAAAAACCCCGCTCTGCAACACTGAAATTTAAATTGGCAACACCTTTAAATATCGGGTTAAAACCCGAAAAACATCTTTAAACAACAAAAATTATTACTTAAAAAACAAAAAATGGAAATTGGATTGGGGCTTAGGTTTTAATGTGCGGCCCCTTTAATTACAACTTTTTTTTGGTTTTTCCGTACAAAATAAAAAATATATGACTAAACCCGCATTGTCAAATAAATTTATAGGGGTTTTCCCCAAAAAGAGTCATATAAGGGGGATCGGGTAAACTACAGCAAAGGATAAGAAGGGGTTAAAAAAAATTCTTAAAAAAAAAAGGGTTTTTCCAAAATTTTGGTAAAATAAAAATTTCTTAAAATCTTAAGCTTTGGTTTTTTTGAAGAAGGGGCCCTTTAAAAGAATTTCATTTTTCCCTTTTCATGAACACTCTTGGGAAAAAATGCATCTGTTTAAACAAAAAGAATTCCAAAAAACCCCCCCCGAAATATTAAAGTTTCAAAATTTAAGCTCCCCCTCGGGGTTTCCCTTTTAAAAAAAACAAGTAGCAGTTCCATTGCTTTTTTCAAAAATTAAAAAAGTGGAATTTAAAGGGGTAGGCAAAACAAATAATAAATTTCATAACCAATTAAAATTTTTAAAAACATAAAGTCTAAGAGTAAACAAAAGGGGAATTTAGAAAAAAATTGAAGATATGAAAAGCGAAAAAAAACGGGACCAACTCCCGGGGGGAAGGGAAAAAAAGAGAAAAAGAAAGATTTGTTGATGTTTAAACCGGAAACTTTCCCCCCAAAAAATTACACTAAAAAACCCAAAAGTGGAAAAGTTTTCTTCCTGTTAAAGGTTTTCATCTAATAAAATACTTGTTGAAAATGAAATTTTCAAAGCAACTACCTTACAAAAGGATGGGGTTTTTTTTTAAAGGAACATTCCAAACCCCAAAAAAATTTTTTGTTACATCAGATT
>JARQOD010000003.1:327078186-327162083 GCA_033576555.1 Oophaga sylvatica
CCTTTCAATGTCCCTAATGTGACTGGTAAACTAAGGATACTTACCTCCTGGACTGGCACTGCTCCAACCGCTGCAGCTAATCAGTGGATGCTGGTACGCTACAGCACTTACATAACATGACAATGCAACGGTATTTCGACGTACACAGCACTCGGAGTGGAGCCCCCATAGGAGGTAAGTATGCTTTTTTTAATACACTAATTTGGAACATTGAAAGAGGTTATACAATGGTGGGCAGCCCTTTTAATTTACAGCATAACAGACAACCAGAGCAATGCTGCTGGAGAGGCAGGGAGCTCAATGGGTGATGCTTATTTTGCTATTATATGACACTCATTACTCATGGTGTAAATTTCCAAAGGTTTTGAAAAAAAGGGCTTAGGCCAGACGAAGGACTAATAGCCCTCTCAGAGAGGCAACACTAGGACCACACACAAATAGAGGATAAACCAAGGTTTCTGTGATGAAGATTACATGACAGGCGACATCAACGCTTTTTGAGTGATCTGGCACCCTTATTCATAAATAAGGGTGCCAGGTCACTCAAAAAGCATTAATGCCGCCTGTCATGTAATCTTCATAAAATAAATATTGTTTTATCCTCTATATGCACCTTTGTGAATAAAGATTGTTCACAGTTTGATGAGCTGGATCCTCGTCTTCCTCCTTTGATCCTTCAGTGATGCGCATTAGCCCATTATATGTACCTATTTGATATACAGTATGTCACAAAAGTGAGTACACCCCTCAAATTTTTGTAAATATTTTATCTTTTCATGGGAAACCACTACTGATCTGACACTTTGATACAATGTACAGTAGTCAGCGTACACCTTGTATAACAATGTAAGTTTGGTGTGACCGCTAAATAACTCAGCACATAGCCAATAATGTCTAATCTGCTGGCAACAAAAGTGAGTACACCCCTAAGTGAAATTGGCCAAATTGTGCCCAAAGTGTGAATAATTTTTGTTGCCACCATTATTTTCCAGCACTGCCTTAACTCTCTTGGACATGGAGGTCACCAGACCTTCACTGGTTGCCACTGTAATCCTCTTCCACTCTTCTATGATGACATCACGGATCTGGTGAATATTAGAGACCTTGCTCTCCTCCACCTTCCATTTGAGGATGCCCCACACATGCTCAATAGGGTTTAGGTCTGGAGACATGCTTGTCCAGTCCAGCACCTTTACCGTCAGTTTCTTTAACAAGGCAGTGGTCACCTTGGAGGAGTGTTGGGGATCGTTATCATATTGGAATACTGCCCTGCGGCTCAGTTTCCGAAGAAAGGGGATCATGCTCTGCTTCAGTATGCGACAGTACATGTTGGCATTCATTCCCTCAATAAGCTGTAGCTCCCCACACCTGGTAGCACTCATGCACCACCAAACCATAAAAGTGTTGTCCAATGAAAATATATAATAAAATATTTACAAAAATGAGAGGGGTGTATTCACTTTTGTGACATACTGTATATTATTGACATAGATCCCTGTGCTTACAATTTGATACCCTTATATATGTATGTCTACATTTATGTTTTGTATTCTCATTATTTTTAGTGTTTAATATTATTATGTAATTTTTTAAAAAATTGTAACTAATACAGTTATCACATTTTATTCTCTGGTGGTGTGACACAATATTTTTTGTAGGAATTTAATTCGAGAAAATTTAGATGATACCAGGAACCTGGAACAATGTTACTGAGATGACAATCACAGGGGTGGATTCCTTCTGGCTCCTCCCAGTCTAACTCTGATTGGATGAATGGCCTCTCTCCAGTGTGGCTAGCTAAGAAGGGTGGGAGCATCCAGTGGGGATCCACCCCCATAAATAGCCTTATCAGTCTCCTGACTATAACTATGATTTCTGTGGTACACCACAATGTTTTAGAGTAAAATATAGATAGTCGTAATGTAGGAACCGATCTCTGATCACGTGCCATGGGATTCGGGCAGCATGAATCCCCCAACTATGAACTCTTTAAAAATACTTGAATTGTCCCTGGTGCATACTCTTATGAGAGCATCCCAGTAGTTATCCTCAAATCTCCACATATCATCTTGTATGTCTTTCTACAAGTAAAGTGTATCATGACATTTGTCTTTTTCCAACCATATTTACCATGTAATTACGTCTTCTATTTAATTCACGCATTGATCTGCATTAATTTCCAGAATAAAATACAAGGCGTTCCTCCCGATGACCTTTGTTTCCTAACATTAAAGTGTTGGTTATCAATATGATTGTCGCTGTATGCATTACCTCAACTGATGGAATGATACTATACATTCTGCCCCGCATTCACCCACAAAGTACATGCATTATCCTTGAAGTAAAGTTCATTCCTCTCCTCCATCCCAGCCGGCTCTGCTCCAGCAATCTCCTGCTCCGCAGACCTCATTTAGAAGATACAGCAGAGCTCTGATGTTGCTAATTAAAAGGTGAAATACTCGACTAGTTCTGTTTTGTTAAATGTATGACACTTCCTTAAAAGTGTGCTGTAATTTTCGGTCTTTGAAAAACGACTTTACATATTAAAGAAAAAACGTTTTGAATTATTTGTATAATCCCACGTTTCTTTCTATGGTCAGGAGGGATCAAAATGTTAGGCCGGCGTCAGACTCACTGTACAAAATACGGACCGTATTGTACGGCAGTATTACGACAAAATGTTGCTGGCACACCAATCCGTATTTCATCTGTTGTCAAGGTGTGGCTGCGTATTTTGTGCATGTAAGCATCCGTATGCAATCTGTATGGCATCCATCTAGCGTATTTTTCTCGCAGCCTTGCAAAATGGACATTTAACGGTTTTTAGGCCTGAAACTCATTCAAATCATCATCAGCAAGGCTATTTATTGCCTCTGCATCCGGTTGCAGCCCCCAATCTGGCCATTTGGGTGGTCTGCTTGTGTTGGAGGGCTGTTGCTTGCTTGCCAACATGTCTGACATTCTTCAGTTCACCCCAACTGATAGAGTGTTGTACAACTGGGTTTTGTCCCGCCGCTTTGGCCAGCCTTACCCAGTGATTGTGATCCGCGGAGGAGGAGGCGAATGTGGCTACATCCGCATTTTTTACGCAACGACTCAATAAAGCAAATTTTCACAGGCTGTATGCATGTCTGCAGACTCTTCCATATTACTTTGTCGAGTTTTGTCAGATGACCATTTCAAGCTTTGAGGTTTTGTGTGACATTGTGCGGCCAGGGATGACCTAGCAGAATGCTGAAACCAATCTCTGCTATCATTAGGCAACCATCTGGATTTATGACCTACATGCTGTCTATTGATGATGTGTTTTAGCAGTAGTTTCCATTTACCCTTATGGCTGTTGCAAAAATATCCTCATAATATAGGCCATATATCACCTTCACATACATGAACAATGATGTGAATCTTAAAATTATAGAAAAATGTTAATTGGCCTACATTAAACTTATGATTGGTTGGACATTTAGTCATGTAAGGCTTATGGATAGTGTGTTTGTTAATCCTTTGTGCATGTGCATTGCTGCTTGTCTGTACATTGGCTTACTTGCAAGTTATTAACCCTTCTCTGCCATCGGACGTACTATCCCGTCCATAAAACCCGTGCCAATCTGCCCATGGACGGGATAGTACGTCCAAGGCGATCAGCTGCGCACCCGGAGGGAGCGCAGCTGATCGCCGCCGGGTGTCAACTGATTATCACAGCTGACACCGTGCACTATGTGCCAGGAGCGGTCACAGAGCGCTCCCGGCACATTAACCCCTGGCACACCGCGATCAAACATGATCGCGGTGTACCAGGGGTACAGGGGAGCATCACGCAGGGAGGGGGCTCCCTGCGTGCTCCTTTGAGACCCTCTGAACAGCGCGATGTGACCGCGCTGTTCTGAAGGCCTCTTCCCTGCAGGACCCCGGATCCAAGATGGCCACCGGGTCCTGCAGGGAGGCTGCTTCCTCAGTGACTGCTGAGAGCAGGCACTGAGAAGCCTACAGCAGTGCCAGAGTGATTGCTGCTGTGCACACTGTCACACCAGCGATCTGATAAAATACAGTAATATCCCTCCCTGTGACAAAGTGAAAAAGTTAAAAAAAATCAAAATCACAAGTGTAAAAAAAAAAATTTCAAAATAAAGGAAAAAAAAAAAAATTCCCCAATAAATTAATTTCTTCCTGTAAATAAAAAAAAACAAAACAATAAAAGTACACATATTTGGTATCGCCGCATCCGTAACATCCCCCCTATAAAACTGTCCCACTAGTTAACCCCTTTAGTGAACCCCTTAAAAAAAAAAAGCAAAGCAAAAAATCAATGCTTTATCATCATACCGCTGAACAAAAAGTGAAATAGCACGCGCTCAAAAAGACCGATACAAATAAATATGGTACTGCTGAAAACGTCATCCTGTCCCGCAAAAAACGAGCCACCACACAGCATCATCAGCGAAAAAAAAAGTTATAGCTCGCAGAATAAAGCGATGCAAAAATAATTATTTTTTATATAAAATTGTTTTTATTGTATAAAAGCGCCAAAACCTAAAATGATATAAATGAGGTATCACCGTAATCATACTAACCCGGAGAATAAAACTGCTTTATCAATTTTACCACACGCGGAACGGTATAAACGCCCCCCCCAAAAAAATTCATGAATTGCTGATTTTTGTTCATTCTAACCTCCCAAAAATTTAAATAAAAAGCGATCAAAAAATTTCACGTGCTCAAAAATGGTACCAATAAAAATGTCAACTCGTACTGCAAAAATTAAGACCTCACATGACTCTGTGGGCCAAAACATGCAAAAATTACAGCTCTCAAAATGTGGTGATGCAAAAACTATTTTTTACAATAAAAAGCATCTTTTAGCGTGACAGCTGCCAATCATAAAAACCCGCTATAAATGGTAAATCAAACCCCCTTTATCACCCCCTTAGTTAGGGAAAAATAATAAAATAAAAAAATGTATTTATTTCCATTTTCCCATTAGGGTTAGGGTTAGGGTTGCGCCTAAAGTTAGGATTAGGGTTAGGGCTGGATTAGGGTTAGGGATGTGCTATGGTTAGGTTTGTGGTTAGGGTTATGGTTGGGACTAGGGTTAGGGGTGTGTTTGGGTTAGGGTTGGATTTAGAATTGGGGGTTTCCGCTGTTTAGGCACATCAGGGGCTCTCCAAATGTGACATGGCATCTGATCTCAATTCCAGCCAATTCTGCGTTGAAAAAGTCAAACGGTGCTCCTTCACTTCTGAGCTCTGCCATGCGCCCAAACAGTAGTTTACCCCCACATATGGGGTATCTGCGTACTCAGGACAAATTGCACAATAACTCTTGGAGTCCAATTTCTTCTGTTACCCTTGGGAAAATAAAAAACTGGGGGCGAAAATATCATTTTTGTAAAAAAAATAGATTTTTTTGTTTTTACTGCTGTACGTTATTAACTTCTGTGAAGCACTTGGGGTTCATAGCGCTCACCACACATCTACATTAGTTCCTTGTGGGGTCTATTTTCCAAAATGGGGTCACTTGTGGGGGGTTTCCACTGTTTAGGCACATCAGGGGCTCTCCAAATGCGACATGACGCCCGCAGACCATTCCATCAAAGTCTGCAATCCAAAACGTCACTACTTCCCTTCTGAGCCCCGACATGTGCCCATACAGAAGTTTTCTCCCACATATTGGGTATCAGCGTACTCAGGACAAATTGTACAACAACTTTTGGCTCCAATTTCTCCTGTTACCCTTGTGAAAATAAAATATTGGGGGCGAAAAAATCATTTTTGTAAAAAAAAAAAAAAGATTTTTTTATTTTTACGGCTGTACCTCATAAACTTCTGTGAAGCACTTCTGGGTTCAAAGTGCTCACCACACATCTAGATAAGTTCCTTATGGGGTCTATTTTCCAAAATGGGGTCACTTGTGGGGGGTTTCCACTGTTTAGGCACATCAGGGGCTCTCCAAATGCGACATGACGCCCGCAGACCACTCCATCAAAGTCTGCAATCCAAATCGTCACTACTTCCCTTCCGAGCCCCGACGTGTGCCCATACAGTAGTTTTCTCCCACATATTGGGTATCTGCGTACTCAGGACAAATTGGACAACAACTTTTGGCGTCCAATTTCTCCTGTTACCCTTGTGAAAATAAAATATTGGGGGCGAAAAAATCATTTTTGTAAAAAAAAAAGGATTTTTTATTTTTACGGCAGTACGTCATAAACTTCTGTGAAGCACTTTGGGGTTCAAAGTGCTCGCTACACATCTAGATAAGTTCCTTGTGGGTTCTATTTTCCAAAATTGGGTCACTTGTGGGGGGTTTCCACTGTTTAGGCACATCAGGTGCTCTCCAAATGCGACATGACGCCCGCAGACCATTCCATCAAAGTCTGCAATCCAAAACGTCACTACTTCCTTCCGAGCCCCGATGTGTGCCCATACAGTAGTTTTCTCCCACATATTGGGTGTCAGCGTACTCAGGACAAATTGGACAACAACTTTTGGGGTCCAGTTTCTCCTGTTACCCTTGGGAAAATAGAAAGTTGGGGACTAAAAGATCATGTTTGTGGAAAAAAATATGATTTTTTTTATTCTCATGCTTGGGCGTTATAAACTTTAGTGAAACACCAGGGGGTTTAAAGTTCTCACCACACATCTAGATAAGTTCCTTGAGGGGTCTAGTTTCCAAAATAGTGTCATTTGTCAGGAGTTTCCACTGTTTAGGCAGATCAGGAGCTCTCCAAACACGACATGGCGTCCAGCCAATTCTGCGTTGAAAAAGTCAAATGGTGCTCCTTTCCTTCCAAGCTCTGCCATGCACCCAAACAGTGGTTTACCCCCACATATGTGGTATCAGCGTACTCAGGACAAATTGCACAATAACTTTTGGAGTCTTGTTACCCTTGGGAAAATAAAAATTGGGGTGAAAAGATAGTTTTTTTAGAAAAAATATGATTTTTTAATTTACTGCTCTATGTTATAAACTTGTGTGAAGCACTTGGGGGTTCAAATTGCTCACCACAGATCTAGATAAGTTCCTTAGGGGGTCTAGTTTCCAAAATGCGGTCACTTGTTGGGGGTTTCCACTGTTTAGGCACATCAGGGCTCTCCAAATGCAGCATGGCGTCCAATCTCAATTCAGCAATTTTGGTTGGAAAAAGTCAAATGGTGCTCCTTCCATTCAGAGCTCTGCCGTGCACCCAAACAGTGGTTCCCCCCACATATGGGGTATCAGCGTACTCAGGACAAATTGTACAGCAACTTTTGTGGTCCAATTTCTCTGTTACCCTTGGGAAAATAAAAAAATGGGAAAAAAATAGGATTTTTTATTTTCATGCCGGGCATTATAAACTTGTGTGAAGCACTTGGGGGTTCAAAGTGCTCACCACAGATCTAGATAAGTTCCTTAGGGGGTCTAGTTTCCAAAATGCGGTCACTTGTTGGGGGTTTCCACTGTTTAGGCACATCAGGGGCTCTCCAAATGCAGCATGGCGTCCAATCTCAATTCCAGGCAATTTTGGTTGGAAAAAGTCAAATGGTGCTCCTTCCATTCAGAGCTCTGCCGTGCACCCAAACAGTGGTTCCCCCCACATATGGGGTATCAGCGTACTCAGGACAAATTGTACAGCAACTTTTGTGGTCCAATTTCTCCTGTTACCCTTGGGAAAATAAAAAAATGGGATTTTTTATTTTCATGCCCGGGCATTATAAACTTGTGTGAAGCACTTGGGGGTTCAAAGTGCTCACCACAGATCTAGATAAGTTCCTTAGGGGGTCTAGTTTCCAAAATGGGGTCACTTGTGGGGGTTTCCACTGTTTAGGCTCATCTGGGGCACTACAAACGGAACATGACCCCCATCAACATCTGCATTACAAAACGTTATTACTTCCTTTCCAAACCCTGCCGTGCGCCCAAACAGTTCCCCCCCCCAAAATATGTGGTATTAGCGTACTCAGGACAAATTGGACGACAACTTTTGGGGTCCAATTTTCTTGGGAAAAATCAAAAATTTGGGACTAAAAAATCATTTTTGTGGAAAATTGTTTTATTTTTTTTCACACCCAGGCATTATAAACTTTTGTGAAACACTTGGGGGGTTCAAAGTGCTCACAACAGATCTAGCTAAGTTCCATAGGGGGTATAGTTTCCAAAATGGTGTCACTTGTGGGGGGTTTCCACTGTTTAGGCGCATCAGAGGCTTTCCAAACGCGACATGGCGTCCAATCTCAATTCCAGCCAATTTTGGTTTGGAAAAGTCAAACGGCGCTCCTTCCCTTACGAGCGCTGCCGTGTGCCCAAACAGTGGCTTTCCTCAACATATGGGGAATCAGCGTACTCAGGGGAAATTGCACAACAACTTTTTCTGTCCATTTTCTCCTTTTACCCTTGTGAAAATAAAAAAAGTTTGTAAAAGGTCATTTTTGTGACTAAAAAGTTAAATATTAATTTTTTCCTTCCACGTTGCTTCAGCTCCTGTGAAGCACTTGAAGGGTTAATAAACTTCTTGAATGTGGTTTTGAGTACCTTGAGGGGTGCAGTTTTTAGAATGGTGTCACGTTTAGATATTTTCTGCCATATAGACCCCTCAAAGTCACTTCAAATGTGAGGTGGTCCCTAAAAAAAATGGCTTTGTAAATTTTGTTGTAAAAATGAGAAGTCGCTGGTCAACTTTTAATCCTTATAATTTCCTAACAAAAAAAATTTTGGTTCCAAAATTGTGCTGATGTAAAGTAGACATGTGGGAAATGTTATTTCTTAACTAGTTTGTGTGACATATTTCTCTGTTTTTGGGGAATAAAAATTCAAAGTTTGAAAATTGCAAAATTTTCAAATTTTTTTCCTTATTTGCATTTTTTTCAAAAGTAAGCGCAACTTATATCGAATAAATTTTACCACTAATGTGAAGTACAATATGTCACGAGAAAACATTCTCAGAATCGCCAAGATCCGTTGAAGCATTCCAGAGTTATAACCTCATAATGAGACAGTGGTCAGAATTGTAAAAATTGGCCCAGTCATTAATGTGCAAACCACCCTTGGGGGTGAAGGGGTTAACTACTGGCATATCCTATTCCGAACTCCATCAGCATTTTTTGATTGTGACGTCCAACATCTCTGCCATTGTTCGTGATACCTGCTCACAACTGTGTTACAGACTTCATCAACTGGTGATGGCTGAGCCAAAGATGGAAGAGTGGAAGAGGATTGGCAGGAGATTTGAGGACCAATGAAACTTGCCATATTCTCATAGTGTCTGTCTGGTGTTAATGGTCATAACACATGTGTTGGTGGTTGAGTACAAACAACTTAGGAAAAAAGAGTCAAAACTTTGTATCCAAAAACATATTTATATGTGATAACTGGCACTTGAGGTAGTGACAACCATAATTGCTTCATATGATATATGTATTAACACCACATTTGTGTAATTTTGCAGTCATACACAAGAACCAAAATAAGACATCACAACATTCCAAATTGCTCCATACATCATAGTATATCAATGGCTAAAACTATAGTCACCATGGGTACTGCTGATCATATGTGACCCATATGTTTGTTTGACAAGATTATACTACTTCAAATATGCAGTAGCCAACATGGAGTGAAATGTAATGTAAACAAATAACCAACGTTCACTACCACTAGTGAGCACCATATCTGCCCATATGGTTAGGTTCTAAGACTAGACTAATGCAATGATGCATTAGCCAACAATTTTTAACAGGGATGGGGTCAAAATAACAAACATTGGCAGAAATAATAATATCTAACGAAATAATAATATTTTCCCATATCCCATATACCACCAGCTAAGTACCATATGGTATTTGTAGGAATTCAGATTAGTGCAAATATGCATTACAAAACATGTTGTTAAAATAAATGATCACAAAGAACTAACATTTCTCGCAATAGGAGCAAATAATGAAAATAATAGAAGTTGAGTTTGCCTAGTGAACAGCATATTGCTAGCATATGTTAACAGTCATGTATATTACTGCTAATGTCTTAGAGACAATAGGAGGATAAAGTAAATCTAAAACCACTACTAACTTGTTTCGAAATCCTAAAATATAAGTTTCATACAAATTCACAGCTGGTGGTATGTGGGTGGTGGGGTTGGCGGCTTCCCAGCATCTCTTTGTGGTTGGCTTGGATCACCACCTTGACCATCACCCAGTTGGGTTAGATTTTCAGGCCCCTGAGCTAACATCTGGCCATGGTCAGGTTGGTGTGTGGATACATTGCCATACAGATAAGGGAGATTATATTCCTGTGGAAAATTATACCCACGAGACTCATACCCCCCAATATGACCATGTTGAGCACATCCAGGCTGGGACCAGCCTGCAACACTGGATCTGTACAAGTCATCATATTGTGAAGTCGGATTATAGGCAGCCATTTGACCCTGTTGTTGCCAACGTTGTTTCGGTGGGGGAATGGGAATATGTGTAGGCGCCCGTGCAGGAGGATCATCATATCTGTTGGGAAATGAAAGGGGATTAGAACATGTTTGAGAGGTGAGCCTAAACTGCATGTGTGGTATGTGGTGTGATGTATGTACCTACGGTTTGAGAGCCAGGATAGGTGGAAGAAAACCCAGCCTGTCTAAGTAAACGTACTTTCGCTTTCTGGGTGCTGCTGACCCGCTCGTGGCCCTCTGCTGACGTTGGCGCCTGTATTGGTCCTGGATACTTCTCCATCTTCTCATAACATCATCCACTGCAATGACACATATAATGTACTAATTTAGTTAGCTGGACAAAGCCTAATTATTCTACAGGCACGTTATATAGTCATGGGGGTCTAGTAGGATGCGAGTATAGAAAACATTTATGGGACAAATGTAAAAAAAAAGGGGGGGCTAATTCTGCGCTACAACTACGCTGTGAGCGTTAACAAAAGTGAATACAAATCAAGTAACTTACTGATTCGCTGATGCTTCTCGCATGGGCTGTCGCCAAAGTGGTGAAAAATCTTCCCACAGATGCGCCTCCATGCCGCCTCTTTTGTTGCGCGTTCTGCATAATGAGCATCTCTTTTGTGGCACATTTCGGCCCTCTTCTGCAGCAAGACTCTCAACATGTCCACGTTGATGAGCGTAGGCATCATGGCCGACTCCGTGGAGGCGTCCTTCCGGGATGTCTGGCGCTCTTTTTGAGCTAATTTGCATGTGTCAGCTTCCTCCTGCATGTGTTGCACCATTTCCTGTGAGCTGCAGAAGTCTTCCGTATTTCTCGCAAGTCACACGCCTGGTCCGTGTGTAATCCGTTGTTTTCTTGCACCCATAGACTTTCATTGTCGTACAATGGGCGTAATACGCGTACAATCGCAGCATGCTGCGGGTGTCTTGCACCGTAAGATACGCCCAAGAAAAATACTCATAATCAGAGCTGCCCCATAGAGAAATATTGGTCCGTGTGTAATGCGTGGTTTTCACGCCTCTCACTCGTCCGTATTCCTCCTTAGTTTGACGCTGGCCTTAGGAGATTGCTATGATACAGTAGTGGCTACATATTGGGGCAATTAATGAATGATTTAAAGTATTATTCCGGTGAAATCTGAAAATGTGCATGTTTTCTGTCAATCAATCTATTCTTTCAAATATAAACAATCAAATAATAAACATATGAACAAATAGTGTTTCCATTTCTTTCTAGGCATGCTGCAAATTTATTGCATCATTTGTGAAGAATTTCGTAGTATTTTAATAATTTATTCCTATAGACTGTGTCTAGGATTACAATCTACCATTAATGATATTCTCTGCTCTGCATAGACCCTTCTAAGTGGTCTGAGCCAATAAATGTCTTCTGGTCATTCTCATACCGCGCTGAATTCCAATAACTATGTAAGAGTCCCCAAGAGTTACCTAATGGTGTGTATGAGGCTCTTATACCACTACTAGAACCATGATGACCTCTATGACCATGTGTCTTTGAGGATCAAGAAGTGTCTTACAAATGTGCAGTAAATAAACTTAATTATTTACTAATTGGCTGGAATAATACAATATATAGATAAAATAATATAAAAAGGGCGCTCAAGCCAAGAGGGAACCCAGCTCCAGGATCATAATGAAAACCAGGTACATGTTATGTGGCTATTAGGTACACTCAGAATTAATACAGATTAATATAGAACTAGTGTTGACTTTATTAAGTTTGCAAATGATATTCCACTATCTGATGTACAAGATTCATTCACACTAAAAGTCAAGGAAAAAAATTACTCCCAGAAATATCTTACATAGTCTATGTCTGGACCTAATATGACTATGATGTAAAGTGCTTACAGTGAATTAATATGCCCATAGCATTTAAAGTGTCCACGAAGAGTCAGAATTCCCATAGCATATGCATCTAGATCCAATTTTCAGATTGTTTATAGATATATATGGGGTATGCCAGATACAAAGACAGAAAATATCATAGTTTTAGTTACCTAAATGGTAAGTATGCCGTCCAAAACTATGGCTATGTTCCTCTACCCTACGCGCATTTCGCCTTGCTTCTTCGAGGGTGATGTGGAGTAAACGGAAAAAAAAAGATTCTTCCATTGCTGTCAGTCCATGAAAATTGGTCTGCACTCAGATGTCATACCAGTGCAGTACAATTGTTACCTGGGACAAAATGACTTGTATGACCGCGCGAGAGCCCAATATGGGATACAAATTGAGCATGCTGCAATTTTTTCCTTGGACAGACTGTGTCCGAGTAAAAATTGGGTATGTGCACGGTCCCATAAAATAACATTGATCAGAATGCAATCCGATGCTTTTGCGGATTGCACTTGGACCGAAAATACAGTAGTCTGCACGATCCACTTTGTGATAGAAATCTATGAAATGCCATTTGCATGAGACCTAAGGAAACACTTCTAGCCAGGACTTCAATATTTTTTTTACTACGTCCCCTTTTACCAGCACATGGTGATGACTGCTAATACAGCTTCTATTTTTTTTTTTCAATTTGTATCCTGAGCCCAGAGTAACATTAAAATAAGATATTGGTCTGTGTAACATTTCAACACCGTCCTCACCATGAACCTATCACAGATCCTGACATTCTTTCTGAACCTTTTCAAAAGTTCACAAAAAAGTTGAGCAGTAAAAGACCCATTAGCATCATGTATGATGCATGGTGATCACCTCGGCCTCAGATAAGATTGCGTTTTCTACTTTTTCTTTCAAAACAATTGATTTCAATACAAAGTAAATAGACTTTCTCCCAAAAAATAAATAAACGAGTTAGAGAAAATAAAGGAGAAATGTGGAATGTTTCACTAGTCAAACCTTACTAAATCAAATTTGGTTCAAAGCCTGTATATCGTTTGCAGTTCTGTTAATACGCAGACACCTGGGGGAGTTGTTTTTGAGAGCAGTCAATCAAACGCACATTTAGATCTTCCAACATCGCGGGTCATTTTGCAGTATCATCAGAAAATTCTGCAATCTGAGTTTTGACAGTCTAAAATATAAATGACAGTGATGGCAGCTTTTTCCAATATACAAGTTTTCCCCAGTTACCGCGCTTTATGTCTGCGGAGTGAACTAGCGTTGAACTGGCTTTAATTTCATGTGACAAAACTCTCCGAAAACTTCTGATGTTTGTCTGGATTTTATTATTATTTTTCAGGTCTTTATTTTTTTATTTTATCTTTTAGTTTAAGATGTTGTTTACTGTTAAAGAAGCACTTACCCATGTTTATTGCATCGTCTTTGTCTTTCATCGGTACCTGTAGTCATAGTCAAGTCTTCCATGGAATCTTCTGAAAGTGTTAGGCCGGAGTCACACACAACCACAAAAAATCGGTCCGTTTTAGACGGTCGACAATCGGATCAAAATAAAAACATCACACATCCTTCTGGCATCCGATTTTCCTTCAAAGATGCGATTTAATCGCATGTGTGTGTACCTTGTAACATCCGATTTTCATCCGACTTGCGAGATTTTCTCGCAGGCTTGCAAAACTGACATATAATGGATCCAAAAGAATAGTATTTAAATGCCAAAAGAAAGAATAGATATATACACATAGAGCACATATATATATATATATATATATATATATATATATATTATATGTCATTGTGACATATATATATACATATATTTATAATTCTTACACTTCTACATACTGTTATAGCCGCTAATTCAATTGCCGGCTTCAGTGAAATCACAGAAGCCGACATGAAATGATACATTGTTTCCACACATTTAACCATGTAATTTCATGTATTTTTATATATGTTTGAAACATACAATTACATGAGTATATGTGTGCTAAATTTCAGACATGTAGGGGTTAATTAAAGGTGTAAATTCGTTGAAAAAAAATGCGTGGGCTCCCGCTGTATTTTCTCCACCAGACAGACAAAGCAAGCGAGTGGGGGCAGATAATAATAGCCTAGGGAGGGTACATTTTTTTTGTGCCCCCCCCTGGCTACTAACATCTGCCCCCAGACACCCCAGAAAGGGCAAATCTATAATTAGATTCGCCCTTTCTGGCACTTTGCCCGTCTATTCCCATTGCCCTGTAGCGGTGGCGAATGGGTTAATCTCACCTTACTGTCACCTTAGTATTGAAAGGTGACTTTAAGGCAGGTTAATAATTGATAGCTGTCAATTAGACAACTATCAATTATTAATCCTATTGTATGAAAGAAAAATCAAACACACACAGTTTAATAAAAAATAAGTTATAATTAAATAATCACACAGTTTTTGACCATATTTTATTTTCCTGCTAAAACCATTTCCTGTAATAAAAATAAAATAAAAAAGCAAAATTATACTTACCAATCCGATGTACAGTCAGGTCCCACGGTGTAATCCATCAGAAAGGGTTAACAGGTTACAGGTCGCAGAGAGCTAATAATGCTGTCTCAGACCTGTATTCCCCTGAATGAATAAGTTCCTCTCCCAGCGAAAGTAGAGGAATAGATTCATGAATGGAGCTTAATTGATTTATTGCCAATTTAACTGTAGTGACCTGACCTAAAGGGAAAGTGGACACAATCAATTAAGCTTCATTCATGAAACACATCCTCTCCTGTCGCCAGGAGAGGAACTTATTCATTCATGAGCTTTGAGCTGAGCATGCAGGATTACTTGCACTGCTTGGCTCAAAGCTAGTTAACCCTTTGTGAAGGATTACAGCATGGGACGTGACAGATCGGCGGAATAGGTAAGAATAATGTTGTTTTATTTTTTTTTCTTTATTTTAGGAGATCAATGGCTTCGCACGGATTAAGTGTAAAATAAAATATGGTCAAAAAAATGTGTTTTTATTTCATTAAAATTATTTATTCTTAAAGTGTGTGTGTTTTTTTATTTACTTCAATAGGATTAATAATTGATAGTTGTCTAATTGACAGCTATCAATTATTAACCTGCCTTAAGGTCACCTTTCAATTGCAAGGTGACAGTAAGGTGAGATTATTAACCCATTCGCCACCGCTACAGGGCAATGGGAATAGACGGGCAAAGTGCCAGAAAGGGCGAATCTAATTATAGATTTGCCCTTTCTGGGGTGTCTGGGGGCAGATGTTAGTAGCCAGGGGGGGCACAAAAAAAATGTACCCTCCCTAGGCTATTATTATCTGCCCCCACTCGCTTTGCTTTGTCTGTCTGGTGGAGAAAATACAGCGGGAGCCCACGCATTTTTTTTCAACGAAATTACACCTTTAATTAACCCCTACATGTCTGAAATTTTGCACAAATACACTCATGCAATTGTAAGTTCAAACCATATATCAAAATACAGGAAATTACATGGTTAAATGTGTGGAAACAATGTATCATTTCATGTCGGCTTCTGTGATTTCACAAAACCCGGCAATTGAATTAGCGGCTATTACAGTATGTAGAAGTCTAGGAACTATAAATATATGTATATGTACATGTCACAATGACATGTATATATATATATATGTGTTCTATGTGTATATATCTATTCTTTCTAGTCTTTATTAAAGCTGTCAGTGTGATTTTACAGTATAGCCGGGGATGAATTGCCGGTTTTTCTAAAGGACACCGATGTGATTTCATCGCAAGTCACACGTGCGGTCCGTTTGTAATCCGATTTTTCATCGCTCCCATAGACTTGCATTGGCGATAGTCGACCGACAATCGGTGACAATCGCAGCATGCTGCGATTGTACACGGACGTTTAAAACGGACCACAAAATAACGGATACTGGGAGCTGCTCCATAGATTAACATAGGTCCGACTGCAATGCGATATTTCATCGCATTGCAGTCGTCCGATTTTGTCGCCAGTGTGACTCCGGCCTTACAGTCTGCAGCGATTTGGTTATTTTTCTTTCTAATTATATCTTTTTTTTATATATATTTGAAAATCCACCCAGAAATCAAAGAAATAAAGTCACATTACAGCCCAACATGAATTACATTTTTCTTTTTTTTTCTTTTATACTTATCTTTTGCACAACAAAACCATTTGCATGGATGTTACTTGAATTTTGTTTTACATTTTTCATTTTTGTAACTTTTTCTTTTTTGACACAACAAAATAATTAGCCTATTAATTACCTGAATTTTGCTTTACATTTTTCTTTTTTTTTTAGCACAACATGTTTCTGGATCTGATCGTTTTATGTTTCTGGATCTGATCGTTTTATTTTCTTACTAATGGTTTAGTTGACTTTAGTGTATAATTATTGCTTTCCTGCTGTAAGGAATCCTTATGCACTTTCCCAGTAAGTTTGAGAGCAAAACAACTTTCGATACATAAGGCCGCATCGTAATGCATGGAAGCACAACAGCAGTCTAAAAGTCTAATGAGACAAGTCAAATTTTGGGCTGATTGTAGGAGTCGAAAAAAATCCAGCTACTGCAAGGCAATTAGATTCACCTAACTATAAAAACATCTTTAATAATTCTGCTCATAACATTGGATTACATTTTTTTTACACACTTGACCTACGTGTTTCGAGCAATACAACGCTCTTAATCATTGGCTATGATTAAAACCGTTGTATTGTTCAAAACTTGTAGGCCAGATTTTTCAAATTTTTATTAATCTTATTTTATAACCATAATTAATAAAGATGTTTCTATAGTTAGGTGAATCTAATCTCCTCGTTGTATCTGCATTTTTTTACTCCTACAATCAATAGTTACTTGGGAACCAGCCCAAGCCATACACCATACCCATTGAGGCCTTGTCTATTTGGAATTGGTGAGCTGATGTGTACACTTTCTTTCCTTTCTTACGTCAAATCTTGGGCAACCTTTAGGGCCCCGTCTCACCTAGCGACACACCAGCGATCCCGACAAGAGATATGCACTTGTCAGGATCGCTGGTGTGTCGCTACATGATCGCTGCTGAGCTGCCAAACAGGCAGCTCAGGCAGCGATCAGCACAGCGACACTGCGGGTAACGTCACTTAGTTACCCGCAGTGTACGTTGGATACCAGCGCCCTGATGCAGAGAGCTGGTAACCAAGGTACACATTGGATTTCAGGCGCTGCGCGGTGCCTGGAAACCCGCTGTGTACCTTGGTTACCAGCTCCCTGCATCAGGGCGCTGGTATCCAACGTACACATCGGGTTTCCAGGCACAGCCCCGCGCCTGGAAACCCGCTGTGTACCTTGGTTACCAGCGGATCGCTGGTCTCCTGCCTGTCACACGCAGCGATGCGTGTTGGCCAGCGGGAGACCAGCGATCAAAAAAATGTCCAGGACATTCAGTTACGATCAGCAATACCCAGCAGGGGGGCTGATCGCCGCTGAATGTCACACACAGCGATATCGCTGGGGAGATCGCTGTTGCGTCACAAAACTAGTGACTCAGCAGCGATCTCGCTAGCGAGATCGCTGTGTGAAACGGGGGCTTTAGACTTCAATATGCAATGCAGGTAGGCTGAAGTCACTAATCCTCACTGTGTACACTAATCAGGACAGTGAACATCGACAGAACAATGGACCCCAAACTGTGACTCTTGAGCTGTCGCAAAAACTACAACTTCCAGCATACTTTTGCAAAAGTGTCATAGACACAGGTCAATGACCACTATATTAAAAGATGCTATATTGGGGATAAGTTATCCAAGTTTCAAGTATGTTGCTCTGTCATCCAACAGAATCTACATAAGAAGGAACACAAAGCCCGCTTATGAGCTTCCTCCTCTAGCTTGAGGTCCTTCAGTTGAATCAGACAAGTATCAAGGCCTTTCTACACCTAGAATATTCTGGTTGCTTCTTTAGACTTGTCTCCAAACATCCAGGCCAGGTTGCAGTAACTATGTATCTGTGCTCTCTTGGCAGCCATATTACACCCCAACACACACACCAACCGTACCCTCTGGAAAAATGTATGCTTCGCATGGCTGATTTTAAGGGAATTCAATGAGTAAATTCACCCTCATTAGAAACCTGTTCTCTCCCACTTCTTCCCTGCAAAGATCATACGTTTCCTTATTTTGTGAGGCAGTAAAAAAGGGAAAAATGAGAACAATGTCTTAGCATGTTATACTTTAAGGTACATTTTTAATTAAGAGAAAGAGAGCAATACTGTGATACGGCATCATAAAGCAGATAATTTTACAGTTGGATAGTCTCCCTGTGATGTACTTGAAAACCATTTTCAAGCGACATAAACTTTAACATACCGGTACATCTGCCTACCCACTAGATTCTACATGGAATTTAAAATTTAATTATATTAAAGTATTGTTACAGTGCACATTGCAAGAATGTTAACCAAATGGAAATTTAACTCGTTCTGTACGGGCCTCTAATTTCATCTCCACCGTAAAGGTCATATTTGCAAATCATTTTCAGTTACTGCTCAGTATGAACTCGTCACTAAGTTAATTGTCCTACTGCTGTGTTTTGCCTGTAGAAAGAGCTAGGTGACATTTCTTCGAACAGAAGATGTAATTCTCTAATAAACTCTTTCAATGCCAACAGGGAATGTGGAATAAGCTGTATCGGAAAATGTAGCTAGCTAGAGTTCTGAAGCTTAACCATAGGATCATGTGTGCAGCTCATTAACCTTTTTTTTACTAGGCTTGGTCCTTCATAAGACTTTATTTTTTTGCAATGGATATCCAATTTTAGTTTTTTTGTTTTATTTTGAGCCTAAATGTTGCCCCTAAAGCAACAAGTCCAACAGTCACAATTGGTTCGAGTCAATCTGATTGGACTCTGAAATTGATTTTCTTGGGTACAAAGATAGGTATGAGACAAGTCCAAATAAAATCTGTTTTTTCCTTTATTCAGAAGGACAAATATGCTATGGAAGAACCAATATTGGCAGCCAATGCATGGACAAGCTTAAGGGGATGCCTAACAGAAGAACCCCATAATGCCAACATCTTAACCCATAAAAGCCACCATATTAATCCTTAAAAGCCACCATCAATTACTGACAGCAGCATATAAACATTTCAATCCTGCCAGGGTGTATGTTCGGGCACCCATCAGCCCCCCTTAACACAGTTGACAAGGCAGCCGATGACCTCTTGAAGACTCCCGTCACCTCATAGAATCATAGAATGTTAGAGTTGGAAGGGACCTCAAGGGTCATCGTATCCAACCCACTACTCAATGCAGGATTCCCATGGACTTTACAGGACTTCCATGTTGGTTCTTCTGTGAAGTCCAGTCACAGGCTAAGCTTCATAGAAGACCATAATTTTTTTTTCTAGATAATGGGATAACACAGTATTGCCATATATTATACAAGTGATCAAATGATTGCAGCTTCAATTCCCCTATGAGAACCAAAAAAATGTAAATAGAAAAAAAATTGAAAAGGTTTATTTTTTTTAAAAAAAGCTATACAAATTTGAATCACCTCCTTCTCCCCATTGAAAAATAAAATAATGTAAAAAATACACATCAGATTTTTTTTAATTCACTAAAATACTAAAAAAAAATTATACAATTGGTATTTCGTTAACTGCACTGACCTAAAAAATGATGTTGCCAAGTCATTTCTACATAATTATTGCCATGAAAATAAAAAACAATGGCAACGTTTTTTGTATTATTTCATCCCAATAGGATTTTTTTCCCCATTTTCCCATACACTATATGATAAAATGGAAGGTGTCTTTAAAAACTACAACTCATTACTAGAGTTGAGCGATACTTTCCGATATCCTAGAGTATCGGAATCGGAATGGTATCGCCGATATCACTAAAATATCGGCGATACCCGATACCGATACCGGAAGTCCCATGTAAGTCTATGGGAACAAAATATCGCAACTAAAAAAACCCCATTCTTTCCTTGTAAACACTAAATATACACACATAGAATACATATATATATATATACATGTCATTGTGACATATATATATACATATATGTATAGTTTATACACTTCTACATAGTAAAATATCCTTTGATTCAATTGCCGGGTAAAGCCGGCTTCAGTGAAAAGACAGAAGCACCCGACATGAAATGACACTTGGTGTACATAGGGTTAACCATGTCTTTTCATGTCGTTTGCTATCTGATTTGCACAAACAATTAAATCAGACTATGTGTGCAAAATTTCACACCTGTAGGGGTTAATTAAAGGTGTAAATTCGTTGTAAAAAAAACAGACTTTTTTGCTACGAATTTACACCTTTAATTAACCCCTACAGGTGTGAAATTTTGCACACATAGTCTGATTTAATTGTTTGTGCAAATTAGATAGCAAAGGACATGAAAAGACATGGTTAACCCTATGTACACCAAGTGTCATTTCATGTAGGGTTCTGCATTTTCACAAAAGCTGGCAATTGAATTAGCGGCTATTATACTATGTAGAAGTGTATGAACTACAAATATAAATATATATATATGTGTCACAAATTCAATGACATGTATATATATATATATGAGGTGTAAAATTGCTGAAAAAAAATGCGTGGGCTCCCGTCCTATTTTCGCAACCAGACAGACAAAGCCAGTGAGTGGGGGCAGATAATAATAGCCCAGAGAGGGACCATTATTTTTGCCCCCCCCCGGCTACTAACATCTGCCCCCAGACACCCCAGGAAAGACAAATCTATAATTAGATTCGCCCTTTCTGGCACTTTGCCCGTCTATTCCCATTGCCCTGTAGCGGTGGCGAATGGGTTAATATGGGGTTAAAGCCACCTTGCTATTGAAAGGTGACCTTAAGCCAGGTTAATAATTGAGAGCTGTCAATTAGACAACTATCAATTATTAATCCTATTGCATGAAATAAAAATAAAACACACACACTTTAATTAAAAATCATTTTAATGAAATAAAGACACATGTTTTTGACCATCTTTTATTTTACTGCAAAAACCATTTCCTGTAATAAAAATAAAATAAAAAAGCAAAATTATTCTTACCTATCCCATGCACAGTCAGGTCCCACGGTGTAATCCTTCAGAAAGGGTTAATGTTTACTGCAGGGACCGCAGCTAATGCTGCAGCCTCACAGTAAACCCCAAATGAATGAGTTCCTCTCCTGCCTGACAGGAGAGTAAAGGCTGGGTGTCACATAACGATACACCAGCGATCCCGACAACGATATGCACTTGTCAGGATCGCTGGTGTATCGCTACATGATCGCTGCTGAGCTGCCAAATAGGCAGCTCAGGCAGCGATCTGGGACAGCGACACTGTGGGTAACATCGCTTAAGGGCCCGTCTCACATAGCGATATCGCTACCGAGATCGCTGCTGAGTCACTAGTTTTGTGACGCAGCAGCGAGCTCACCAGCGATATCGCTGTGTGTGACATTCAGCGACGATCAGCCCCCTGCCGGGTATCGCTGATCGTCGCAGAAATGTCAGGACCTTTTTTTGATCGCTGGTTTCCCTCTGACAGGCACGCATCGCTGCGTGTGACAGGCGGGAGACCAGCGATCCGCTGGTAACCAAGGTACACAGCGGGTTTCCAGGCACCGCGCAGCGCTTGGAAACCCGCTGTGTACCTTGGATACCAGCTCCTGCATCAGGGGCTGGTTCCAAGGTACACAGCGGGTTTCTAGGCACAGCCCCGCGCCTGGAAACCCCTGTATACCTTGGTTACCAGCGGATCGCTGGTCTCCCGCCTGTCACACGCAGCGATGTGTGCCTGTCAGCGGGAAACCAGCGATCAAAAAAAGGTCCTGACATTTCAGCGACGATCAGCGATACCCGGCAGGGGGGCTGATCGTCGCTGAATGTCACACACAGCGATATCGCTGGTGAGCTCGCTGCTGCGTCACAAAACTAGTGACTCAGCAGCGATCTCGGTAGCGATATCGCTATGTGAGACGGGCCCTTAAGTGGAAAGCTTAATTGATTGCTTTCCACTTTCACTTCAGGTCAGCCAGGGACACAATCAGTGACGTCAGAGGGAACTGATTAACAAAAATAGGGGTTCCCTTCGAAAAAAAAATGGCGTGGGGTCCCCCCTATTTTTGTTAACCAGCCAGATGAAGCAGACCGCTGAGGCCTGGATTTTCAGGCTGTTAAGGAGCCAAGATCCATGGACCTTGCCAGCCTGATAATACCAGGCCACAGCAGTCTGCATATCTTGGCTGATTAACAAAAATAGGGGATCCCCTCGAAAAAAATTGGCGTGGGGTCCCCCCTATTTTTGTTAACCAGCCAGATGAAGCAGACCGCTGAGGCCTGGATTTTCAGGCTGTTAAGGAGCCAAGATCCATGGACCTTGCCAGCCTGATAATACCAGGCCACAGCAGTCTGCATATCTTGGCTGATTAACAAAAATAGGGGATCCCCTCGAAAAAAATTGGCGTGGGGTCCCCCCTATTTTTGTTAACCAGCCAGATGAAGCAGATCGCTGAGGCCTGGTTTTTCAGGCTGGTAAGGATCCAATATCCATGGACCTTGCAAGCCTGATAATACCAGGCCACAGCAGTCTGCTTAGCTTGGCTGGTTAACAAAAATAGGGGATCCCCTCGAAAAAAAAACGGCGTGGGGATCCCCCCTATTTTTGTTAACCAGCCAAGTAAAATGCAGACTGCTGCGGCCTGGTATTAAAAGACTGTCAAGGCCCATGGATTTTGGCCCTCAACAGTCTGATAATACCAGGCTACAGCAGCCCCACATTTGGCGCATCAAAAGATGTGCCAATTGTGGCACTTTACCCGGCTCTTCCCACTTGCCCTGTAGCGGTGGCAAGTGGGGTAATAAGGGGTTAATGTCACCGTTGATTGCACGGTGACAATAAGCCCGGTTAATAATGGAGAGGTTGTCAATAAGACACCGATCCATTATTAATCCCAAAGTTATTAAATGTATAAAAAAAAGACAAAGCAAGAAAAAATTATTTTAATGAAATAAAAGAGACAACACAGTTTTCATTTCTTTTATTGTACTCTCATTCCTGCGACGCCATCGATCTCCTGTAAAAAAAGAAAAAAAACAAACCAACAGTATACCACCTGTCCGACGCAGTCCATAACGACATTCCCACGACGATCCAGCTCTGCTACATCGCAATGACAGGCAGAGCCTGTCATCGCGACGCAGCACAGCTAATTACCTGCTTCCCCGGCGGTGACGTCATCGGACTGACTGCTTTACGGCCGCGATTACCCAGCAGTCACTGCAGTTATCGCGAGAAACTGCATGTGACCGCCGGGGAAAGAAGATTGCGGCCATGAAGCAGTGCAGGACGTGACCGCCGGAGATCTTCTGCCGGGTAAGTGCCGCTGACTCCTGACAGACCCGACCGACGGACACTGACAGTGACAGTGACATCCCGATTCCGGTATCCGATAAGACGAAAATATCGGAACTCGGAATCGGAATTCCGATACAGCTAATATCGGCCGATACCCGATATTTGCAGTATCGGAATGCTCAACACTACTCATTACAAAAAAAAGCAGTCACTCATATGTTTGTGTCGAAGGAAAAATAGAAAAATGTTATGGTTATTTGACAAAGGAAAGGAAAAATAAAAACACAAACTTGAAAATTGGCTACACCTTTAATAAGAACCTGTCATGCCCCCAAAGACTATTAACCTGCAGATATAGGGTTAATCAGCAGTTAGTTGCATGTTAAAGCTATTTGGCCACCATACTGAAAGTGTGGCTACCGGGAGAAATTGAGCCTTATCCTTTGTGAGCAGTGACTGCACGCATTCCTCAAAACTTTTACAGCTCGCTCTGCATACGTTGTGTCTTTGCAAGCAGTTTTTAAAAATATCCATTGTACATATTTTTACACAATTATATGTATTATAATACATATCCAGATCTAGATTGACCTGATGACCTGTGCGTCTGGCTCCTGTGCAAAATGTAAAATTACAAACATGCTTATCAAATAATTATCCCCAGTAATCAGAACAGGATCTAATTATCCTAATGAACCAATAGAGAAAAATAAAACACTACTTTACCTATTACACGTAATTCCAAAGTATTTCACTCTGGAATGCCTGCTCCGGCTAAGAAGGTAGATTCATCATTGATTGGGCGTCTTTTGGAAACTTAGGTAATGTAGTATGTTGCTTATTTTTTGACCCAGCTGTTGCACGTCAATAGAGATGAGACATGTGCTGATAAAACCAAGCCAACCAAACTCTTCAGTCTATCCCAAAGAATACACGGAAACTTGTAGGACGTCTATCATTGATAAAACTACACAGAAGGTCCAATGCCCAAAGGTGGTTGTGGACCTGAAGTTGCATCAGTGAAATGTTGCTCAATTCCACTTGTATATACAGTTAACAAATGTTTCTTGGCTTTCTGGAAAGAAGGATCTAAAAATAAAAATGGATGCCAACTGATCTGATTAACAGTTTAGAGTGATCAAAGCCATTGCCACCTCTATCCTTTATTTTGTTAGGAAGCTAAAGACCAATGAAAGTTATAGTCCGCTCCCAGTTGATAGTCAGAGTCCTAGTCCTGACATCCCCACCAATTGCTAAAAGAATACTGTGCAGTGTACTCTTCAGAAGGCAGAAGTACTAAGTACCTGGATTAGCGCACCTGCAGTATATCGGTTCAATAAAAAGTCAATGAGTCTCTACACAACGTGGAGTATGGGCTCATATATTGAGCAATAACTGGGGGTCTCAGGACCTGAACCCACTCATATCTGCTGCACATTTTGGAAAGTGTCTAGATAATAAAAAAAAAATGAAATGATGGGTATTTTTTAAGAAACTGTTACTGTACTCGTGGAATTTTGCAGTAAAGGACTGAATAAATGTTTTTGGAGTCTTAAAAAGTTTAATTTTGGTTTAACTTACAGCAGTGCACAGTAAAAGGCATCAAATCCAGAACCAGATGCTTTATTTAGAACCTGATAAAAAAAGTACTAAATATTCTAGTTTGAAGTGATACTTATAAAAAGATTAGCGTATCAGGTTAGTGCTAGATGTGCTTAAGACATACTAACCCTAAGAAAGCCTTTATATTGTCCAAAACATCAAGTAGTCAAAAAAGTGCAACAGATCAACACTTTTGTTGTCATTCTGGTTTTAGTTATTGTTATTTGGCAGTAAGTTCTTATAACAGTTTTATTTTTCTCCTCTATATGATGGACACATTTTTGGACCCATATTACAGTTACAACACCCGGAACCCATGGACTCTAAAGATTCATTAGATCAAGGTAGTGTAACCATAAAATGTGGCCTTAATCTGTTTACTAGGTAGCTTCCCAATGATATATGGACCTCAGCTTAGACATTAAAAGCAGTATCAGCACAAAAAGACTGTTCAAACCACGCACAGGCTCTCTGTGCCCCCTTGGTGTGGCCAAACACTTCAGTGAACCTTCCAACTAACTTGATTTCTATTTATCTCCAGAATTCTTTGGTTCCTGTAAAACCAAGACTCTCAATCAGGAAAGAGGGGATGGAGGTAGATGCAAAATCAAGTAGGTTAGAAAAAGCACTGAACTGTTTGGCTACACCTAGGGTGCACCGAGTGTTTGGTTTGAACACTCATCATATCCTGATAGACTACATTTAAAGATGTGGCACATTTTGGAGAACCAATATTGCCACTCTTCTTGTGTTAATGTGATGATGGCAAATACTCCTACAACTAACCAGTATTCATTGTATCAAGAAGTTGGACTTTGTGACGCTTAAAAAAGTTTTTATACAATGTCAAATAATGGAATTTTACTAGGATATGGAAACCTATGATGCAAAATCTGGACGATAAAGAAACAAGACAGAAGAAGAATCGACGCCTTCGAAATGTGGTGCTGGAGAAAGAGGTTATCAATACAATGGACGGCAAGAAGAACCAACAGATCAAGTTTGTAACAAATCAAGCCTGACATGTCAATGGAAGTAAGGATCATCAAGCTACAACTCGTCTACGTTGGACACATCATACGAAGAAAGCAATCACTGGAGAAGGACATCACGGTCAGAAAAATAGAGGATGACCAGCAACCCGATGGCTTGATGCTATCAAGATAATGGCAGAGGAGATCCTGGTGGACCTAGCTAGGCTTGCACAAGATGGATCTTCCTACAGATCGTTCATCTATCAAGTTGCCATGACTCGAGAATTAGCCAAAGGTCGTTAAAGAATGATAACCAGGATATGCTCTTAGGAAATGATCAGTGAGGGTCAATCTATTCAGACCCGGCCATCTCATTAAATGAAGTTGCTTTATCGCTAGTTTAGCACTGCTGTTTCTTCAGAGTTTATTTTACCTGCTGGTACATAGTCCCAATCACTTATATGGAAGTGTGTTGTACTTCACGGTAATGTGGGTGGTGGTATACTGGGAAAAGTCAGGGTCTTTTTCCCCTAATTATTGAGATGGGCTGATATCTTAAAAATCACATCCCCAGTGGAGGCATATTCATAGTGATATGCTATACAGTTATATGCCGTGGAACAAAGCATGAACTGTTTCCCTATGCATACTAAACAGTCTACTATATATTTTCTTCTCATTTTCAGCCATATTTTAGCAAATTTTCTTATAAACTCATCTGTTGTTCAAAAATTGTGATAATCAATGTTAGGGCATGTACCAATAAATACATAAAAGTACGTATGCTGCCAAGTAACCTGGTTCTCTCGCTGTTTTTTTGCATATGACGACAATTAATCAGAATACCAGGTGCTAATATACAATCTGAACCACTGGCAACACTTTAATAGACAGCATTTGTTATGGAAATGTATAATTAGCTGGTAAATACCACCTGTTTGAACAGTTTGATGAGGAAATCCCATTGGTATGCTTAATTAATATTTTGACGAGAATATATAATAATGATTTCTGATAGCTAATGTATTCTTCATCCTGCGGAGAAGCAATCTAATATTGCTCTCCCTGAATACTCATTCCCCTTACCTCTTGATCTCCTAAAGCTGCAACTGGAGAAAATTGCTTATAAATTAGAAGGTTATAGGAACAACTGACTAACTAATGAGTTTAAAGGCACCACACACAGTAGGACCAAAATTAGCTCAAGGAAATGATAAATTGGATGGTTTAATGGGAGGTAGGTGGAAATAATTCTTCAAATAACGCCTGTAGAAAAATAGGATTTCCAAGTCTATGTGTCATTTTCAACTGGGCATCGAGGGACAATTACTTCGAGAAAAAAAAAATCATTTATTTAGTTGAATTCACTAATAACTAGTGACATAATTGAGCCACTTTATGAGTAGTTCATGGGAAACCCTCCAGAACCCTGGTGACACAGTGGTTGGAATTGTTACCTCGTGGCTATGGAATCTTGGGTTAGATTCCGACCACAACATCATCTGTATGGAACTCGTTTCCTCGCCATAATTATGTGAGGATCATCCAGCTGCTGGTTAATTGACTCCGTATGAAATTGGACTTAGTGTAAATGTGGTCGGAAATTAGATTCTAACCTCCAGTGAGGAGGCTTGTCTAATCATTTTGCTTCGGTGCCCACTTCTATGTAATGTAAAACATCTTTGCCATATAATAGGAACAAGTAGAAGTATTGAGCACTGGGCTTTACTTAATGGGGGTCTTCCAGTCTTAGGGTCAGTTTCCGAGAGAATCAGCTCAATTATGGTAATGACAATCCGATCACATTCTGATACGAGTTTGAGCCGAGTGTCAGTTTACTGTGATACGATTATCACAGGTGCAGAGAAGATGGAGAACTTAATTTCTCCATCTTCTCCATTGTTTGTGTCCGCATAAAGTGGACTGCACTCGGAAGATATCCGAGTGCAGCCTGATGTTTTACACTCACTAATAGACTAGTATGGTTGCATATCATCCAATTTGTTTTCGTTTCTTTTCATGCCAAATCAGTATAAGAAAAAAAAACAGATCTACACTGCCCGATAGTATACATTGGGCCAAATGCTATCCAATAAAATATCGGATAGCACTCTTCCAAGTTATACGCTCATGTGAGTAAAGCCTAAGAGGAAAAGTCTGCAGTCATTTTATGTGACTACACATAGCTGAATCATGACAGTGTGCAATGTACATACTGTCCCGATTTCCCCGTATTCAGTATGCGAGTCGGTGGTCATGTGACAGCACATTTGCAATTTGCATACTCTCAGTCCCATGTTGAGTAGTCTCATTTTGGCTTCTCTCAATTCACTTTTATTGAGAGAAACCTGGTGAGACTAGTTGGCACGTGACCACGAGTATGGCAATCACATTCATGCGGTCACTTTACTGCTCACTCACTAAGGAAAACAGGGGAACTGTGACTGTGCGCATCGTTGATTGTCACAATTTGGCAGTATTATTATTGTATAGATACAATAGTACTAGCACCATTCCAGAGAAATTGGCGCTAGGTCTCCTGGAGCTCGCCCAACATTGTTATTCTACGAGAGCTTTGCAGCCAATCAGTGGCCCCTATTGGACTTCTGCGCTCATACTTCTGCATGTTGGCGGCTCGTCCAAAGGTGTGAACCTCGGACTCTATTAAAAAATGGGTTTCCCAGGTAGTGAACAACCCTTTAAAGGGATCGGTCC
Source organism: Oophaga sylvatica (assembly GCA_033576555.1). Taxonomy (NCBI): domain Eukaryota; kingdom Metazoa; phylum Chordata; class Amphibia; order Anura; family Dendrobatidae; genus Oophaga; species Oophaga sylvatica. Next base: position 327,107,109 of record JARQOD010000003.1, read on the forward strand.
TTTTGTCCCCAAAACAAGAGATGTGCTTAGAGAGAAATCCACTGCAAAGTACCAAAGTATTAATTTCTTTATTTTTTGCACTTTGCCATTTACATTTACATTGGAGAAAAGGAGACTGGTTTTAAACTTTTATATTTTATGTTTTCATATTTTTTTTATATTTTTTAAATGTTTTTTTTATTTTGTATTTAGTCTCCTTAAGGTTTAGGAACTTGCAAGTCTCTTTGACCTGAGATGTACAGTCTATTAAGAAATAGACTATTTCCTATGAAGGCCAGCCACAAGCTTTATATTGTTTGCAACGTAATAAGAAAAGACAAATCTATGATGGGTTTACACTATTTAAAAAAAAAAAAAGTTATAAAAAATCGAGAAAAAAATAAGTAGCCGGATTGTATTTTACCGGTGGTATTCAAGTAGACATGTGTTCAGCTCCTTCTGGCAGACCATGCTTAAAAGCAATGGTTTATGTTACATCCACATGAAACTACATTTTAGCTGAATGGATCAAATGTCATTTTTAAAAAGTTTCATGAATGGAATTAACCAGGCTCGGTAGACTTGTATTTTTTCACTTTCCATTATGAAAGGGCAAACAATTTCATGTTGCTGTCTCCGAAGACATCTAAATTTAGAGCATTTGAATGAATGCATGAAAGAGTCATCTCTCTCTTATTCCCATCATACATATGTACCAAGCAAGACAGAGCTTCATCTGCCAAATCACGGGGCCTCCTGACGCCAGCAAACAACAATCGGATCAATAACCTGCCTTATGTTCTGACCTCTTCGACATATCCATTTTCATTAAGGAGGAAACCTCCTTGCAATGACACTCACACTTGAGATTATGCCAAGTTTAAGATTGCCATATGTTGACAAAGACCATAGACCATATCACGTGGGAAAAAGAGATATTAGCAAAGGTTGTTTTCCAAAATTTAGACGTAAAAGACTCTCAAGACAAAACTGATTTCATTGTGTTTTGTCTACCGAGATCAAAGGTAGGGGAAATGACACATGGATACAAGAAGGGAACCCTATGTTCAGCACTGCCACCCTCAATTCCCTAAATATGTCAGTTTAATCCCTTTAATTGTAAGAGACATATAGTAATTAATTATGATTTACCATATTCGTAAAATACCCTTCTTTAAGGTCATACTGGAGAATCTTGGGCCAACCAAAGGAAATGATTGAGCTCTAGTCTAGCTCTACCGGATCTTATCAATGAATTGCAAATGCTAGTGTCATTACAAAATAATTATATTACCGTATATGTATATTAGAAATGAGCGAATAAATTCCAGTGGAACTAAACTCCACTTGAAATTTTCAAAAATCTTCAGTTTGTCAAAATGCAGATTTTATTTTTGTAATTCACTTCCGGGTGGAATTTTTTTTCTGAACTGTAAAAGGCCATTAAAATGTAAAAAACAAAATCTTTATACTTCCTGTACCACTCATCTCCCTGGTGCCTCCGCTTCACCCACCCGGTCTTCAGATTGCCACCACTCTCACTTAAATTCCCATGTCTCTGGGTGGGAAGACTCTGTGAAGGCATCCGATCTAAAGAGGTGAGGATGACCGAGCTGATGACAATTGGGAGGGGTCAAAAAAGGGATCAGTAAGGTGAGTATAAGAATTTCCAAAACTTTTTACATTTTACGTTTATTATGCTTTGGGATTATTCATTTAAATGAGAATAACTTCTCCCTGAATCAAATTTCTCAGGAAAAAAACAAAAGAAAAGACGAATTTGAATTTTGCCTGATTATCTCATGTCTACTATATGTCATCAAAAACTAATAGAATATTTGAAGATCAACTTTAAAAACCATAACATAGCATGATCTTCATTCATACCAACTGTAGAGAAAGATCAAGTGGATCTTTTGACACGGATCTGTGTTATATGGATCCATAATACAGCACCCAAAGCTTGGCTGGGGACAGTATCGTCCACTGGCAGATACAGACAGAAAAGGGCCCCTGTGCAGGAACAGTATATGGGCCCTTTGCAGCCCAAGAGCTCCTAAAATGCAAAATTGCACCTGCTTTGGAGGTTGAAATGGCCCCCCTTACCTCTTGGGCCCCTGTACAGATTGCACTAATGATATGTCCGCACTTGGTAGCATCCTCCTCTGTGCATTAAATTTCATCTATGCCAGAATAGGGTGTGCACATGATAGTCATGACTGTCATTATATTATTATTCCCTGTGTGGTATCATGTTTTGGAAATGATGAAAAAAGGGAAACAACATTTTCTCGACATCTCGATTTATTTAATACATGCAAAAATCCCTACATTTACATGCCTTGGCTACTATCAATGAGGCTTATAACCACTTCCCAACATTGCAATTTTTTCATTTTTGCACTTTGTTTTTTCTTCCTCTTCTTCAAAGAGACATAACTTTTTAATTTTTCTGTCAACATAGCTCTATGAGGGCTTGTTTTTTGTAAGATGAGTTGTACTTTTAAATAATGCCATTCATTTTATCAGGTAATGTGCGAAAAAGCAAAAAAATAAAATTCCAAGTGCCCAGAATTGTGAAAAAAAACACAATTCAGCATAAGTTTTGGGGGTTTTGTTTGATTCTCCAGATCTGTATGATTATGGAGATACCAAACATGCATCATTTTTTCCTATGTAAATGGTGAAAAAAATGTTGGAAATTCATAAAAAAAATCCTTTTTGCGCCATTTTCTGAAACCTGTAACATTTTCAATTGTCAGCTGATGGAGCCTGGTAGGGGTTTGTTTTTTGCGTCGTGAGTTGACATTTTTATACCATTTTGGGATACATACAATGTTTTTATCATTATTGCTTTTCCTTCAGGTGCTGCAGTGGCTGAAAAACTATAATTCTGTCATTTTGATCGTTTTTCTCCTTACACCATTTACCGATTGGGTTAATTGCTTTTATATTTTGATAGATTGGGCTTTTCTGGATGTAGAAATACCAAATATGTGTTTTTTTGTATTTCTTTGTTTTTAATGGGTGAAAAGAGGGCTGATTTGAACTTTTAGCTGTTTGACATATTTTACTTTTTTTTCTAATTTTTGCTGTATTTTGTAGTCACCTTAGGGGACTTCAACTTGCAATACAAAGCAACACCTCAGTAGTGTTGTGCCTAGCAAAAATCACTGTCTCCTATAAATGCCTGCCACGTGCTGACTTTTAAAGGATTACTGTATTGGTTGTAACCTTATAGCATGCACTCTTGTAGTCCGAAGAGGTGATCAAGTAGGGTTCCAACCCTTAAGTAAAATATAGAGAAAACTTGGCACTCAGTTGCGTAAACTTTTGAGTGCCAAATTTTCTCTGCTATTTTAATGGTTTACTGTTGTGATAGTCAACACATCCTGGGCCATTATGGCAATACATTGGCATCATGTCATTAGTACAGCTGGCCCCTGTCACAGATTAATAGCAGCATTTAACATTTTAACAGCTTCAGGCAGAGCCCTGTTCCTTTTGCAGATGTCGGAGTCAGATGATGGCTGAATAATGCAGCTATCATCTGCTGGAAAATATGCAAGATCAATTCCTGAGCTCGTATCAAAGTCAGGAAGTTGTCAAATGACTTACCAGTACACCATGTGTTGGTAAAGGGTTAATGGTCATCTGAGGGATGTCCGCCATGCTGAATGCAGTTGGGTAAATCATCGAGATCCACTGCTGGCAATGATATCCCAGATATGATCAATAGGAGACAAGTCCAGTGAGGCTGCAGGTCATGGTAGCACGTTTAGGTCATGCCGGCTGCTCACAGTACCATGAGCATCATGCGGCCTGGCATTGGCAGGTTTAAAAATGGCTCCTGGATAACTTTAGAGAAATGGTTACATTTTTAGAAAATTTCTAAATATTATTCTGAGAATCTGGATAATTTGTGTTGACAATAACTTAAAGAAGTTATTGCTTTGCAACCAATAAAATATAAGTATCTGTATGAAAAAACACACCAGAAACTGCCTTTTGTTAAAAAATAACTGTAAATTTGTGAATATGTAGTAAAATTCTTATATCTCCATAGCAGCTTGCCACATATCCACTACGAGACAATGTGTGAATACTAAATAATATCAAGGGATCATTACGGTAATCTGTCATTAATGAATTGTGCTTTAAAATCCGTAAAATTATCTATGTAACACATTACAATCATTTATTTATAAAGCTCCACTCCGCGGTGAAATATTCAATGCGTGAAAGACATTTAACAATTAACATACAAAAATATTAACAAACCCTCGCAGGGAAGAGGACATAGTTCCGAGGAGATTACAATCAGACGGAAAAGAAGAAGCCTGGAATGAAATGCGCCGTTTATTTTTAAAGGAGAGAGGTTATCTGCCATAACCGTGCGCTGTTGTCACTCTGTCTTGGCGTTCTTTCAGAAATTTTAAATCTGCATATAAATTAAGTAAATTGCGATTTGGGCCATTAATTTAGCGTAGGATGGGAAAATTGTCTCATTTCATTCTTAATGACAAAAGTCCTAAAATAGTATATAGCTGCCTGTGTGCTTTTTATTTCGGCCCATTTGTAAGCACCAGAAGGCGGAAACCACGGATGACAAGAAAAAAAAAAAAGAAGGGAGAGCAGCTATGTATTGTGTTGTCATCGAGGAGAGAAGCGGAGCCTGCTGACAGGGCCAGGTGATAGCTAATTAAGAAATGCTGGCTCTAATTAACAAATGGGACAAGTGATCTGAAGATTCGAACCAGTGGTGTCGTAAACTAAGACGCTAGACTGTTCAACTGTTCAGCAGGGAAACATGGATGCCGACACAGTTCCTTTTTTATGAAAAAGCAAAGGATTCAGAACCTGGAAAGTTAGCGGACAAAAGAACTAAAATCGAATGCAATAATAATTACAGTAAGAGGCGCTGGAAGAGAGAAAGTTTGTGGCTACATCGCACCCGATCCAATATATGGGTGTTTAATCTGGTTCCTGGGCGATTCCACTCCAATGTGTACGGATAAGGCTTGTGTGGTACCACGCAACTTTGTTCAAAGTGATGAAAAAGGTTATTCAATCCAGCAAAGCAAATTTTTATTGTGACTTCAATTAAAATAGTAGCATGGGCCTAGAAAAATATTGACGCCTTTCGAGTCTAGCTGACTCTTAACCGTGGAAGAGAAAACAGCAACCGGAAAGTGAGAAAGAATCAAGTTTTACGGAAATAGTGATAATGATAATAATGATAATGATAATTTACGTTAAAATAATAAGTGCATTAGAAAGGTAGACCACAGGGTGTGCTCTCATTTGTAACATGTTGCTGAAAAATAGAAACCAGAGATGGCAGATGGATTTGCAGGACTCCTGTCCATTGGTCAGGTCTGTGGTCTCTGGCCACTGGATGGGAGGCTCATGAATCTCTTACATTCTGAGATATACAGTGCTACATTTAATAAGCATAAAATCTGTTTTGTGTCACGCGGCACAGATGGCATTGTGTCAGGTCGGCTAGTCAAAAGCAGAGACAGGGATCCCAAAAGGTAAGAGATTCACAAGCCACCCCCATCCAACAACCAGAGACTACTGACCTGCTTAATTGACCAGAGTCTTGAGAATGGATCGGTCCATCGCTACTAAAATCTGATAATCTGCAGAGTCATGTCTGACCACAGGATGTGTTCTCATTTGTTAACATGATACTGAAATCTAGAAACGATTAATCTGTTATGTCATGTCTGGCTACAAGGTGCGCTCTAGTTTGGTAATACGTTGTTGACATCTACAGTAGAGTGGTTAGCCTGCAATGTCATGTCTGACCACAGGGTGTGCTCTTGTTTGGTAATATGTCACTACTAATGTTATTTATATTAGTTGTTATGTCCGTTATATATATCAAATATTGCTATGTTTAATTTACAGTACCACTTCTAATCACAGGGTGCGCTCAGACTTGGTAACATATCCCTAAAATAAAGTAATATTTTTATATGCCTCTTCTGACTTATGGCTGAGAGATATCAATCTTTACCCTAGGATACCAGGAATGATAAATTGCAGTACCACATCTGCTAATGTGCCCTTAATTTCCAAGATGAGCTCCACAAGATCAGAGAAGTCCTGGCACACCTTAGCTTTGGACAGGCCAAAACGTGTTAGAAGTTGATGAAGGCTTGGGATGATTCAAATTGCATCCTGTTGCTGTTAAAGGGAATCTGTCAGTAGGATCAGCCCTCCTGAGCCATCTATATAGGTCATAGAAAGCTAAATAAAATGATATCTTGAAATCTGCGATCTGATGTTTTATTCCAGAGAAATCCAGGTTTTTCTTAATATGTAAATGAGTTGTTAAGATCTATGGGCCGGACATAGATCTCCCTGAGAATCTGCCTCCAGAGATTATTTTTTTATAAAATTAGACATTTTATTAACTTTATTACTGACAGGTTCCCTTAAAAAGCTTTGCGCTGAAATAAAAAAGGCACTGCATTGAAGTTACCAAAGTGACAGGATTTATTTGATCTTCATTGTATGACTTCCTCCTCGTTAACTACCAAACCATCAGAGTGCCTATCATTGCTATACAGAGATCCATTAGCTGATCCAATTGGAAAAAAAAATCATGATTTTGTGATAAGCCCCCGTTACACTAAGCGAGATCGCTAGCGAGATCACTGAGCGTCACCGATTTTGTGATGCAACAGCGACCTAGCCAGCGATCTTAGTGTGACACGCAGCGATGATCAGCCCCCTGCTGGGTATCGCTGATCGTCGTTGAATGTCCTGGACCATTTTTTCATCGTTGGACTCCTGCTGGCCAGCGCGCATCGCTGTGTGTGACAGCGGGAGACCAATGATCAGCGAGCTGGGAGCTGGTATCCAATGTACATATCGGGTAACTAAGCACCGCGCGGCACCTAGTTACCCGATATGTACCCTGTGTGGTATAATGACTAATGTGGCACCTAGGTGGCGCTGTATAAGTTGCTCAAATTATGCATGGAGGCATGAAATGGATGGGAAACCAGTCCCTGGTATGGTGCTAAATGGAAAGTATGTGTCGCAGAGCTATTCTGTGCTGTAGGTCAGTAATGTTGTTCTGGGACTTGTTGTCCAATAAGAGTTCAGATTGTTGTTAAGGGTGAACCTACAGGGTTAGCTTGTGAGCTGGGTGGGACAGGCTAACCACACATACACCACCCACTGGTGGTGGGAGAATGAATGTTACATACTGGTGATTGTATGTGTTGTGAAGGACCTGTGATGAGGTCATGAACAGGTGACCAGACCATGTGCTTCATGCCTTGGCTTGGGGAGTGGCTACAGGTATGAAAGACAGTGTTTGGCACATGGTGAGGAGATTGTGTTGGAGACTGAGGAGTCTCTGGAAGTCTGGCTGAGACAGTGGAGAGTGTGTCCTGCACAGGGCTGCCTGGAAGGTTCCTGGAAGGTCTGTCGGTGTTGGAAGATCCTGGGGTTGGATCGGATTCCTGGAAGCATGTGGTGAGACTTGGAACTTGGTGGCCAGGGTGTTGGACGGGGGTCCTGAATAGCACCTGGACAGGAAACATGGGTGTGCGGAGCCTGTGACGGTCCCACACTGAGAACCATGCGGTTCTATTGAGGAGTTTGGCTGGAGTCAGCCTGGAAGTGACTTTCTGTTACAGTGTGTCAGTGAGCACCGGAAGCGAGTCCAGATCACCCGGGAAGGCACCTGGCGGTCCCTGCTGGCTTGCAGCCACTTAGTCAAGCCCGTCCCATGCAAGGGTGCGTCTGGGAGCAGTAGTTATCAAAGCTGGAATGCATTGATGTTTTTGTCATGTTTTGTTACCTGGTGTTTAAAGAGACAGTAAAACAATTGATTTTGGACTAAAAGCCTGTGTGTTGCCTCATAACTGCGGTCCGGCCCTTGCCTACCAGAGCGAATCCCTACAGTTTGGTGGAGAATGCGGGCATACGCAGTGAGGTCAGGCTGTTTTTTTTCTCTGCATAACAATTAACCAGGTGAAAACGTCTGGCGGTAACTTGGTGGGGTTACGAAGGTGACAAGCGGCTGGCTGTAACTCGGCGGGGTTACGAAGGTGACAAGCGGCTGGCTGTAACCCGATGGAGAACTGTCCGGAGATGGAGAGCACGGTGCAAATGCTTGTGGAGGTCATGCGACAGCACCAGCTGGATGCGCAGCAGCGACAGCTGGATACGCAGCAGCAACAGCAGGCTATGCAGCAGCAGCTGGCTATACAGCAACAGGCTATGGAGCGGCAGCAGGCTATACAGCAGCAGGCTATAGAGCAGCAGCAAATATTTAATCAACAGCAACAGGAAACCAACAGTCTACTGATGCAGCACATTACAGCGCCGCAGACAGCAGGAGCTGCCCAGGGACGCCGGGATGTCCGGAGAGTGGTGCGTGCAGCGATTCCAAAAATGGAAAAATCAGATGACGTCGAGGTGTACCTGGAGGTGCAGCCGAACGGTTGCCCGGGGAAAATATATGTGTGTCCAATTTGTCTTATGAACTATCCACCTGGCGCAAGGCTATGGGGGTGTGACCTGCCGATAAATAATGAAGATATGGTTGGTCTGATCGACCCGGGGAGTCCGGTGACTTTAGTGAGAGTTGCACCTAAAAGGTCTCAAATACCCGGTAGAAAGGTCGGGGTCACCTGCATTCATGGGAACACTAAGGAGTATCCCGTGGCCGGGGTAACTTTGACGACAGGCTGGGACATGAGGGAACAGGAGGTCGCTATAGTCCCAAATTTGGTGTGTCCCGTAGTTATAGGACGGGACTCTGAACTGTTTTCCGACTTGCAGAAGGAGGGAGATCGCTCTACTATTGGGATGGTGGGTATTAGTACGGTGACACCTCCCAAAGTGGATGGGTCTGACGAACTCGGTGACGTAGCAGACGGTGACACAAGTGGAAAGGGTGCGTCTACCCAACTGACAGACCTGAAGTCTCTTGACGGGTGCCAGGAGGGGGGTGACTCAGACTCCGAGGGTGACTGTGACTCTAAGTTAGAAAAGGAGTACAGTCATGGCCAAAAGTTTTGAGAATGACACAAATATTAATTTTTACAAAGTCTACTGCTTCACTTTTTCTAATGGCAATTTGCATATACTCCAGAATGTTATAAAGAGTGATATGCTTAACAGCAATTACTTGCAAAGTCAATATTTGGCTAGAAAATGAACTTTATCCCTCAAAACACATTTCAACATCATTGCAGCCCTGCCTTAAAAGGACCAGCTAACTTATTTTCAGTGATTGCTCCATTAACACAGGTGTGGGTGTTGATGATGACCTGGCTGGAGATCAATCTGTCATGATTAAGTAAGAATGACACCAGTGGACACTTTAAAAGGAGGCTGGTGCTTGGCATCATTGTTTCTCTTCTGTTAACCATGGTTATCTCTAAAGAAACACGTGCAGTCATCATTGTAATGCACAAAAATGGCCTAACAGGGAAGAGTATCGCAGCTAGAAAGATTGCACCTCAGTTAACAATCTATCGCATCATCAAGAACTTCAAGGAGAGAGGTTCCATTGTTGCCAAAAAGGCTCCAGGGTGCCCAAGAAAGACCAGCAAGCGCCAGGACCGTCTCTTAAAAGTGTTTCAGCTGCGGGATCGGGCTACCAGCAGTGCAGAGCTTGCTCAGGAATGGCAGCAGGCAGGTGTGAGTGCATCTGCACGCACTGTGAGGCGGAGACTCTTGGAGCAAGGCCTGGTCTCAAGGAGGGCAGCAAAGAAGCCACTTCTCTCCAGAAAAAACATCATGGACAGACTGATATTCTGCAAAAGGTACAGGCAGTGGACTGCTGAGGACTGGGGTAAAGTTATTTTCTCTGATGAATCCCCTTTTCAATTGTTTGGGACATCAGGAAACGCCTCATTCGGAGAAGACAAGGTGAGCGCTACCACCAGTCTTGTCTCATGCCAACTGTTAAGCATCCTGAAACCATTCATGTGTGGGGTTGCTTCTCAGCCAAGGGAATCGGCTCTCTCACAGTCTTGCCTAAAAACACAGCCATGAATAAAGAATGGTACCAGAATGTCCTCCAAGAGCAACTTCTCCCAACCCTCCAAGAGCAGTTTGGCGATCAACAATGCCTTTTCCAGCATGATGGAGTACCTTGCCATAAAGCAAAGGTGATAACTAAATGGCTCAGGGAACAAAACATAGAGATTTTGGGTCCATGGCCTGGAAACTCCCCAGATCTTAATCCCATTGAGAACTTGTGGTCAATCATCAAGAGACGGGTGGACAAACAAAAACCTAAAAATTCTGACAAAATGAAAGCATTGATTGTGCAAGAATGGACTGCTATCAGTCAGGATTTGGTCCAGAAGTTGATTGAGAGCATGCCAGGGAGAATTGCAGAGGTCCTGAAGAAGAAGGGTCAACACTGCAAATATTGACTTGCTGCATTAACTCATTCTAACTGTCAATATAAGCTTTTGTTACTCATATGTTTGCAATTATTATATTTCTGTCTGTGATAAAAACATCTGTCAAACACACATAAAAACCAGAGGGCAGCAGATCATGTGAAAATATAATATTTGTGTCATTCTCAAAACTTTTGGCCATGACTGTACAGTAAGGAAGGCCCCCACCAGGAGGGAAAATCCTCTCGTCGTCGGAGACGTAAAGGGCGCAAAGCGCTGGAACACAATGTATGTACTGAGGATGGTAATAAAGAAAAACCTATGACTGATGCGTTAGTGCAAGATATGAGTACTCTTCCAGACCCTGAAGAGCTGGAGAGTGTAGAGCTCTCTGAAGGTACAAAGAGTCAAGAGGGGCCTAAGGATGGCCGAGCCTCAAGAAAGGTTGAAGGGGTCGGATACAGAAGTCGCCAACGCTATACAGTTGGAGCAGGTGCGCCACCTGGAGGCCGAGGTTGCGGCCATAAAGCAGAACATTGCTAAAAAGTTGTCTCGTGAGAAACAAAAGTCTGCTGAACTAAAGACCCTTAAAGAGAAGATCGAACAAGAAAAGGCCCTGAGACAAACTGCCGAACATAGAGTGGATGAGCTGGAGAAGGAAGTCTCTGAGCTCAGAGGTCACCTGTCAACGTGGCAAAGTGGGAATAAGGCCGTAAGGGAATATGTGATTGCGCTCGGAGAAGCAGTAAGAGGTCTTCTGCAGGAGGAGAAGTTGGTGGGTGAAGACTTACAGCAGCCGTGCCCGAGTGATAACCAGGCGGAAGTGCCAGTGCCCATCTTGGCAAGTGGCCATGAAGAAGATGAGTCTCAGGAAGAGGGTGAGGTTTCACTCTTTAGGTGTGTGATAAACGTACCTGCACACATGCGAGAAGCCTGTGCCAGTGAGGGGGTGCATGAGGCCTTTAAAAAGGCGGTAAAAGCCGATAGTGTGAACTGGGCACCAGAGATGAACCAGTTGGTGATCCTGGCAGAGGGGGAAGACACAGAGAAGCTGGTGGCTGTCCTGAAGGATATGCATCTGCAGTGTCTCCACGCGAAACAGAGGATTATGTTGAGTAACATGAAAGCCGCTCGACATCTGGAGCAGGCGAAGGAAGATCAAAATCGGCTGGGCTTGGTAGAAGAGGTAATTCCGGTACCCAGAAATCTGTTGGGGAGAGTCGTTGGAAGACTTGGAAAAGTGGTGCAGGAGATGGTGGATAGATCCGGTGTAAGGAGAGTGAGGATTCCAGCTGATGGCGAGATCAAGGTGGCTGGAGAAGAAGAAGACATGGTTCCATTCATTGATGTGGGCTCAGTGGAGAGCCTGAAGAACATCCGAATGCTCCTGGAGTATCGAGTGACGTACCTACAAGACGTAGAACAGCTGATCTGGAGAAGAAAGCAGATGAAGGAACAGCTGCAGGAGTTGAAACAAACATGGCCACTGCTTCCAGCCCAAGATATAGAGAGACAAGAGGCTTCTCTGGGGACTGGCAGTAGATGAGCTGAAACAATGAGGGGTAGAGATGACGCTTCTGTTAGCTCAGGGTTGAGTGACCTAGGTTTGAGACCCAGTGGCGGACAAAGATATAGAGAGTCCGACTCAGATCAACCAGTGAGCTTGACTGGACGATGGACTCAGGACCGCAACAACCATAGGAGGCGGTACTGGAGGGGTCGGGTGACACAGACGGAAAGACAAGGCCGCCATTCTGACCGCTGGGGGCGGGGGTGGCCTAACCAAGAGGTAATGTTGCAGGATGCCCAAAATCGACTGAGACGGTCCCCTCGACTTGTAGGGCAAGGTGACATGGGTGACCTGTCTCGGGGTCCTCGGGTTGAAACAGGTGTTCAACCTAACAAGTTTGAACAGAGGGGGAAGGTATGTGGTATAATGACTAATGTGGCACCTAGGGGGCGCTGTATAAGTTGCTCAAATTATGCATGGAGGCATGAGATGGATGGGAAACCAGTCCCTGGTATGGTGCTAAATGGAAAGTATGTGTCGCAGAGCTATTCTGTGCTGTAGGTCAGTAATGTTGTTCTGGGACTTGTTGTCCAATAAGAGTTCGGATTGTTGTTAAGGGTGAACCTACAGGGTTAGCTTGTGAGCTGGGTGGGACATGCTAACCACACATACACCGCCCACTGGTGGTGGGAGAATGAATGTTACATACTGGTGATTGTATGTGTTGTGAAGGACCTGTGATGAGGTCATGAACAGGTGACCAGACCATGTGCTTCATGCCTTGGCTTGGGGAGTGGCTACAGGTATGAAAGACAGTGTTTGGCACATGGTGAGGAGATTGTGTTGGAGACTGAGGAGTCTCTGGAAGTCTGGCTGAGACAGTGGAGAGTGTGTCCTGCACAGGGCTGCCTGGAAGGTCTGTCGGTGTTGGAAGATCCTGGGGTTGGATCGGATTCCTGGAAGCATGTGGTGAGACTTGGAACTTGGTGGCCAGGGTGTTGGACGGGGGTCCTGAATAGCACCCAGACAGGACACATGGGTGTGCGGAGCCTGTGACGGTCCCACACTGAGAACCATGCGGTTCTATTGAGGAGTTTGGCTGGAGTCAGCCTGGAAGTGACTTTCTGTTACAGTGTGTCAGTGAGCACCGAAAGCGAGTCCAGATCACCCGGGAAGGCACCTGGCGGTCCCTGCTGGCTTGCAGCCGCTTAGTCAAGCCCGTCCCATGCAAGGGTGCGTCTGGGAACAGTAGTTATCAAAGCTGGAATGCATTGATGTTTTTGTCATGTTTTGTTACCTGGTGTTTAAAGAGACAGTAAAACAATTGATTTTGGACTAAAAGCCTGTGTGTTGCCTCATAACTGCGGTCCGGCCCTTGCCTACCAGAGCGAATCCCTACACCTGGTTACCGGCTCCCAGCTTCTGCTGTAGAGCTCTGAGAGACATTATCTAGGGTACATATCGGGTAACTAGGTGCCACGCAGTGCTTAGTTACCCGATGTGTACATTGGATACCAGCGTGCTCGCTGGTCCTGATCGCTGGTGAGTCTGCCCATGTGACAGCTCACCAACTATCAGCTAACGATGTCCCAGCGATCCCATCCATGTCGGATCGTTGGTGGGATCGCTGGGACATTGAAGAGTGGGACGGGACCCATACTCTGATATGAGATATTTATGCTCTATGTGTCTGTAGGCTGCCACCCAGTGGTTATGATGGTGTTTACAGCCTGACAGCGATTTTGCAGACATGTTGCAAGGATTTTATTGAATGTAAAATATTTTTTTAACAAAATATGCAAATAGGTAAGAATGGATAAATCTGTACTTGAAGAAGCAATGTCGGTTCCAATTTGATGACTTGACTAATAAAAAAAGTTGCAATTGGTCGATTGTGTACTCTAATTTTACCTTGACTTGCATTGAAAATGATGACGTATATCATCAGAGAGCCTCCCAAGCCCAATAGTCCCTGCATCTACCTATGTTTTCCTGGATGAGTCTCGGGAAAAATAAAAAATCTTCAAGCCTAAGTCTTTCTGCATAATCTAGACTTTCAACTCTCATAAAATGGCCTCCTTATAACTAAAGAGCTGTATATTTCATTCTTCCCACACAAACAATGAATTAAGAAGCAGTAATTAATTAAGAAGACACTAATTAAGAAATAAGATTTAACAGTTTTCCTTCATGTAACAATTTAAGCTCTTGTTGCTAGGATTCCGCATGACATGTGGATGTGAAGCGCATGAGACGTTCAATCCAATGGTAATCTCCAGACGGTGCATTGTACATGGAGTGTGACAGGGTTAATAATTTTGCTGGGGCAGCCATTTTACATCTCAAGAAGGAATTCATATGGGGCTGTGGTTTGACCTTAGTGGCTGCTAGAATTCATGAACATATCCCATGTCTATAGGAGGATGCTACCGGAGATTGACCTGTGTAAGCACTAGATCAGCAGCCCTAATCCCTAATCTCAAAACACGTGTCTTACGCCAAACAGCTAAGACAAGAATATTGATTGTTGAATAAATGCAAAAATACCTTAAAAGTAAAAAATGGTATTAACAAAAATTTTAGAAAAATTGACTATGAAGAAAGTAAGGTTGAACCTCTTTGGGTCATCAAAAAATTCCCAATTTTTGTCGCAGTAGTTGTGCTACAGTATAACAGTAATCATATTACAGTAATATTTCCAGCTTTTAGAAATTTTCCACCAGGTCAAAATGGGCTCCGACACCTAAAGAGCACCTATCAACCTAAAATCAGTAAATAAAAGCTTAATAATGTGAAGTTCCATTTTTTTGAGGGATCTTCAAAAATAGAATGTGATGATGATTCCGCTGAAAGCTTCAATCGGCAGTAGGTTACGGGCCCAGAAGAACAGCACAGCCAACAACTTAAGTTGTTTCCTTGTTAAGCCAAGTTGAATACTTGGTTGTGTTTGTAGTTTAATTTGTACCTGCTTAATTGTAGTGTTGAGAAGATATAACTAAACTCTTGATTTAAATAATAAGGAAACAATCAATCTTTCGAGCTTCGCTGCATTTTTGGCCTGTTGCTTGCTGTAGATTTCAGCTTTCAGCAGAATCATAAGTAATCAGACTTTGTAGGACAGCAAAATGTTTTTCTTGGGAAATGCAACAACCATTAGCTGCATTCTCATAATATGGAGGATTAAAGGAAGAGAACAAGACAGAACAAACCAAAGAGGTAACATAGTCCGTTATTAACAAACTGTCAAGATAGTCTCTCAGCAAAGCCTGTAACTGTTCTTTTCTCCAAGAAAAGCTTATACAATTCCACCAGTAATATCTTCTACCATATCATTGAAAAAGCATCTTTATTATTAATTTAGGAGGAGTCTCAGTCCCGACTCATCATACACAATGCCATTATGTGGTAGAAAAAAACATAGTGTTTGTTCCAAAAAAGAGCTTTCTATTTTGCCTAATAATGCCGCCTATTGAGTAATACATGAACTGTCAAGTGAAGGTTGAAAGTGCAATCAAATATTGTTATCTATATATACAGTATCTGATGTCACACAAAATAATTAGGACATGTGTGACATTACCTATCAACAGGCATAAGGTAGTGCAAAAAGAGAATTTTTACATTTTCATAGAGTTACCCTGTATTAAACTATATATTTTAAAGATCAACCTTCCAAAGTCGTCTATGTGGACATGTAGGTCAAAGGAAGCTGAATAAAATAATACATAGATATCTGTGATCTGATACCTTATTCCAAAGAAATCCATGTTTTTCTTATATGCAAATGAGCTGTTAAGATCTATGGGCCAGACATAGATCTCCATGAGAATTTGCCTCCAGAGCTTATTTTAATAAAAGGGGGCATTACCAGTGTGAGACATGTAGCTAACACAAAACAGTAGACTTTGCCTTCTTACAAACACATTTGCTGCAGGTCTCACAGCTCTGCTGTATTGTGAGACTATGACAGCCCTGTGTGTCTGTGAGATGGAGGCTGAGAAAAATCTGCAGATGCGTCAGTTATAATCACACCTAGCTCTTCTGATTTTTAACCCTGTCTGTCTGTGAGCTGGAAGCTGAAGCTGAGAGGAACGTGCAGATGTGTCAGCTATAATCACACACAGCTCTGCAAGGAGATCAGGAGAGCAGAGAGCAGCCATTATACATCACACTGGTAGCACTGGTAAGTGGTAACCATTACAAATCACACTGGTAACACCGGCTTTCATTTAACATAAGTTCTGGAGGCAGATTCTCAGGGAGGATTCGCAGGACTATCTGGCTCACAGATCTTAACAGCTCATTTGCATATGAGAAAAATGTGGATTTCCCTGGAATAAAACATCATGTCACAGATATCAAGGTGTAATTTTTTTTAGCTTCCTCAGATCTACATGCCCATATAGATGGCTTAGGAGGGTTGATCCTACTAACAAATTCCCTTTCAGTTGCACAGACCTGTAATGCTACTATGATCATGGGGAGCTCGGTGTACCTCTGTGTGCACCATAGGTATCTATGAAGGATCTGTACACATTTTGCTTGAGAGCATAAAAATGCTGCATCCATCTGAAAAAAAAGTCAAAAGCAGCTCCCACCATACAAATTAACTTATTTCTTAGAAATGACTGTGTATTAATCAAGGTAAGTCATATATTTATCAGGTCCAAAAGAGCAAAGTATATTACTATAGATAGAAATAATCAATGGCTGATCTAAACAGTTTATGTATTAATTCAAAGAGCGTCAGACAGAATCAGAAAGAATACTCATAATATTTCCTGATAGATGACTAAACTCCTAATACATTATTCAAGAATGAAAATGAGATTGTTATAGATCAGACTAGAGTCATAATAATTGATGTGTGGACTATACAATGCATATAATCATTCAGAATTATCTATAATTATCTAATTATCCATTTATTTACTTCACAACTTTCTTAAATCTATCTATCTATCTATCTATCTATCTATTATATATCTATCAATCATCTATCTTTCTATCTATCTATCAATATATCTATTTATCAAGGCTCAATAATATTAGCTAAAATGTTGTATTTCAAGTGATCCAATGATCTATCCATATCTACACTATTTTTTTTATCTATCTATTATCTGTCTATCTCCCTGTTGTTTCATCCGTGTCAGATCTGTATATCTATTTCTTTCTAAAAATCGATCCTTTTAGTTACTTATTTTTGTTACTTTATTTATTTGACTCACTCATATAGCGCCGTTAATTCCACAGCGCTTTACAGACATCATCACCTATTACCTATCTTTCTATTTATCTATCTCTTTTCTATTTATTTCTCAGGTTTAAATTTTTATTGTAAAATGTCTTAATAAATTACAATAATATTAATTTAAGAGTTTGGTAATAAAACACTGAAAGGTTAAATTAGCAAGTTTCTTCCTGGACAGAATCAACTTCTTAATTACCATATGTGAATAGGAATAAAAAAGAAAAAAAAAAGACAAATAGCCGAATCTCGGGTAAAATGCCACCTTGTTTAATTTTGTTACAGTGCTTAATACCATGAATAAATATGAGATTTCATGCGCTATGTTCATGACCTCTACATTCTTGTAAGGAGTTTATTATTTTTATGGCACTTCTGGTGCTCCTGAAACCCTGACACCGAGTAATAAGAAGAGTAAAGGCTGCGCAACACAGTTTTAAATACCTTCTTCTTAACGTCCGTCCGGCAAACTATTATATTATTTTTTTTATTAATATAATATTACCTAGCCTTTTTGTAATGGAGAAATGTTATTAATATAAAAGCGTTGTACTTTTATATCTCTTACTAATGTCGTGCTTCTGCATTACAACATATATACCAAAGTTATATTCATGGAAATAAGGCAGTATTATAGTTATTATATTATATCGATTGTACTATGTATATTTTTGCACATCGGTCTAACAACACTGGAGCCATTGACAGGTGAGGTGATGACATGAAAGCCTTCACCATGATTTTTTCTCTAGATGTGGGATATGTTAGGTAGCAAATAATTGCTGAAATTGTCTTGTTGGAAGCAAGAAAATGGGCAAATATAAGGTTATTCTGAACAAATTTGACAAAAGTCATATTATGATGGCTCAGAGCGTGCCTCAAATTGGAGGTCTTTTGGAGTGGTCATGACGTGCCTGGTTAGTGAATGAGAAAGGTCCATTTGGACAAACCCTCCAGCATCATTAGAAAAAGAAAAATTCAACCTTGTAGTGAATCAAGTGAAAACAGTGTTAAGTAGTGCGCATGGTTAAACATGAATAAGACCCATAAACCAATGCATTTCAGGTTTTTCTATTGGTGCTGAAGGTTTTGTCCAACAGGACTTTTCTAATTCATTCTGCCCTGGAAGCCAGTCCTGTGTGTTCTTCTTTCTTCTTGCACCACACCACTGAAAGTGTTTATTCAGAAATGTCTTCTTTCTTGGAATTTCCATTGACTGAACTTTGGTGCTGGATTCATAAATTGGTGAGCTGAATATGAACATATTTATTTTTTCTTGCATTGGTTAGTACCTACTAGAGTTTACCAAAAAGATTTGCAGGATCAGTGGCCACGGCGGTCGTTCATAACTGTTGGACCACATCCCTATGAACCTCCTTCGAAAAGATGACATGCCTGGCACTTATTTTGATTGGCAAACTCTGCACAACATTATGCATGTGTCATACTGAAATACTGAAATCATGTCAGGCCTAGTAATTAGGAGAAATGCCAGGGATGCCAGTGGATAGAAGGTGGTTTGCAGGGCTCTTATTCGGAATACACTATGGAAGTGGCCACCAAACTAGGGTCCAGTAAATCGTTTAGCTCAACTTTAGTACCTAATAAAAATATAATGGAAAGGAAACTCTCTCCAGTGTGGTGGATTAAAACTTCACATTTATTTGAGACATATTAAAATAGCATGTTGGGAACTCACAAAATGTAGTCCCCTGGGATTCTTTTGTGTGTTCCCAACATGCTCTTTTAATACGTTCCAAATAAACGTGAAGTTTTATTCAACCACACTGGAGATTTTCCTTTCCTTGTTGCTTCCTGCATACGCCGATAACCAGGGCGGCTCCATGCGTGGACTCTACTTCTCTGAAGAGCCTTCAAAAGGTGAGCTGAATCTCCAGTTCCCCCTTCCTTTCATACACATAATAAAAATATCAAGGACAACTGGTGGAGCATCTCCATTATCATGGCTGCCTAAAGCAGAGAGAAGGCTGGTGCATCTTGCCCATCACCACAGAAGAGCAACTGTACTTTTGCTGAAAAAAGTTAATGCAGTCAATTACATCTGCATCCAATCAGAGTGTCCATGATGACTCAGATGTTCACCACTTAATGGGCATTAGAGCATTGAACCATGTAGCAAAGGTAAAAGCTGGTGGGCTTTTACATAATGTGGATGACTGGGTGAGTAAGCATCTCTTAACTGTAGAAAATATGGTACCAAGATGCCCAATAGGAGGAAGACAAGCCTCTTTCAGTAGGGTAATAGCCCACCACACTGCAAAACAATTGTTCACGAATAGTTTGAGGAACATGAGAAAAAATTAAAAGTGATGACTTGTTCTCCAAACACTGAAGATCCCAATACAATTTAGCCTCTGTGGGAAATGCTTGAAGAACAATTTGGAACCTTGGGCGCTGCCGTTCACAACTTGTAGAATGTTTAAGGATGTGCTGCTAACATATTGGCACCAGATACCACATGACACAGTAGAGATGTCGTGAAATCTGTGCTGGGGACCTTTGAGATATTAGGTTTTACTGTTATGGCTGTTCAATTTGAATATATTAATTTTTCATAGCACGGTTTCATAAAAAGTTCACGCAAAATCACAAGGAGCATTCGGTAAATGTGCCCCCCTGGCTTACAGAATTGCTCCTCTTAAGTTTGCATTCTCTGCAGCGTTGACGTCACTGTGGAAAACATAACTGCACATTTTAGTTACAGCACAGATAAGGGTTCTTCTGCGCGATTTACAATCAAAACTATCCCAAATATGATCGGTCTAGTGGACTGAACACAAAAAACATTTTTCTATCTAAGTGCCTCAATGTATCTTTTGATGCATCCCATAACTTTACGTGACTGGTCAGGAACAGCCTGACATTGGTCGCTAAAGTTAATTTTACTGTCCAGGACTTTTTCTAGGTCACTTTTACTTACTGGTTTTCCTATCTCTGCTTGTGGACACCATCAATGCTACCTGGCATATGAGTCCCTTTTACTTCTACTACCCTGTGGACATGTACTAACTGATGGCACTGTGCTCAGTGTTGTGCCAGCACAGAACTGTGCAGAAGTAGATTACAACAGAGCTGTCAATCACAGTGCAGCAGATCTACGCAGGTCTTCATACTGTCAACATCACAGATGATGTATTGACGTGAATATGAGTATTTCCTTCCTAAATCTTAGTTTTTTTTATTGTATGACATAATACTGTACAACATTTTTTACATAGTGTATAACTCAGGACAACCCTCCTTTGTAAGGCTATGTTCCCATGGCCAGTATTTATTTCTGTTTTTGGATTCATTATTAATAATAAAATGAACCATGTACAGGATTCATTCATTTGAAAGTCCTAAAATGTCTTTCGCTTGACTGCAATCCATTTTTTAGCTGAATAAAAAAAAATGCAGTCTTCAAAATCTTTTTGTCTGGACAATAAAATGGATAGCAACTGGATCCGATTTATTTTTAACATTGAAGTCTATGAGAATGGAAATCTGTTCTATCATCCATTAACAGATCCATTTTTTAAGCACTACACATGCCCAGAACATTAGAGGTGTTTGGAGACACCTCTAGTAAAAACGGACCTGTTACAAATGAGTCAAAAATGAATTCAAAATGGCAACTAAAGCTTCCACTTTTGCTCAGATTTTTTTTTAATACTAGATCTGTTCCAAACAAGATGACAACTGGACATATGAACATATCCTCACATACAGCCCTGGATCATGAATACCCCAAAAGACTTAATAATCTAAAGAAAGCATCTACATCCCCACTGTTCCTCATCCTTCTATGTGTGATATTCACTTCTCAGCCGCCTGACTCCTATTTTAAATGAGATAATTAATTGACTTAATCTAGGAAACTGTCTTTATTACGAATATTAAATTGAATCTTTTTATATTATGTTTCTGAATTGCTTATTAAACATTTACTGCACTTTTAGAAAGTCTTTTCATATTTCTTATACTGAAAAGTATCAATTGATCAAAAAAATTGAGATTGAAGTTCTTAAAATGAAAATGACTAAAAAAAAATCATGGGAATTTCCCTGGTGTATGAAGCACCTTCTCCATATCTGGAGACACATGGTAGACAGGTGCTATGGCAGGAGGATTGAAAGGGTTAGGGCACCTGTTACAGATTGTGTATTAAAGGGGTTGTCCAGCACCACTCAATTCCACATCAAAGGTAAGTGGTGCCAATAGTGTTATGATCCCACACACGTCTCACACACATATACTGTTCTAATGAGCAAGAAACATTTTCAAAACTTGATGATCACACATTCATCACAGCAGGAGTATGTGGTCGTCATGGGCACTATTTACCCCCCGATGTGGAGTTGACTAGTGCCGGACAACCCCTTTAAGTCTCAAAAAGTTCAAGTCAAAACTCTGGGCATTATTAATGTTTACCATCCTTTATAAAAGGCACACTGCAGCCCTTCTTTGGAAACAGTAGATATGTACAGAAGCCTTAAAGGAGTTGTCCACTACTAGGACATGCCCTTCTTGATCTAAATGTTTGTCTCCAATAAAATAAAAACTTTTTTGCTTTTGTCGCCATTTTCTAAGACCCGTAACATTTTCATTTTTCAGGAAATGGGTCTGGGTTAGGATTTATTTTTGCACCCTGAGCTGACATTTTTATTGATAACATGGGCTGGCTTTCATAGGACGATAGTAATGACAAGCAAGAGGGGATTTAACAGACCCTTGGCTGTTATGACAACCCATCAGTGCCCGGAGATCACACCACGGGCATGCCAATGGGAGCATTTATTGATGTAATTAACCCCTTAGCGACCACCGATACGCCTTTTAATGGCAGTAGTTAAGGGTACTTAAACCAAAAAAAGTGTATAGTCCCCTCAGAGTTGGATTTTCTATGGGGTGTCGGAAAACATGATTCAGAAAACATGATTCAGGTTGGTTTTTACCAACCCCACTTTTGCGATCACCGTTATTAACTGTATTACGGCGACCACAAAAAAAGTCGCAATTCTGCTTTCACTTTCTCTCTCCTCTGATGTGATCGCACATCAGGAGAGAAATAGGGTCCCCGACCTTCCTGCCTCCTCTGAGGGGTGCCGCCATCTTGGTCTGGGAAGAAAATAGCGGGCGAATGTGCAGTGCGCCCGCCGAATCTACCGGCTGACAGATTACATTCATTCATTCAATGTACATTTTGATCACTATGACAAACCCTATCACAGTGATCAAAATAAAAAAAATAGTAAATAACCCCCCCTTTTATCACCCCCTTAGTTAGGGAAATATAATGAAATAAAGAAAATATATTTATTTTCATTTTCCTTTAGGGTTAGGGTTAGGGTTAGAATTAGGGTTAGGGTTGGAATTAGGGTTATAATTAGGGTTAGGGTTATAATTAGGGTTAGGGTTAGAATTAGGGATAGGGTTGAAATTAGGGTTAGGGTTGGAATTAGGGTTGGGATTAGGGTTAGGATTAGGGATTAAGGTTAGAGTTGGAATTAGGGTTTGGGGTGTGATGAGGTTAGGGTTGGAGCTAGAATTGAGGGGTTTCCACTATTTAGGCACATCAGGGGGTCTCCAGACGTGACATAACGCCACCATTGATTCCAGCCAATTTTGCGTTCAAAAAGTCAAATGGTGCTCCCTCCCTTCCGAGCCCTGCCGTGTGCCCAAACAGTGGTTTACCCCAACGTATGGGGCATCAGCGTACTCAGGACAAATTGCACACCAATTTTGGAGTTCTAATTTCTTCTGTTCCCCTTGTGAAAATAAAAAATAGCGGGCTAAAAAATCATTTTTGAGGAAAAAAAATATTTTTTATTTTCACGGCTCTGCGTTTATAAACTTCTGTGAAGCACTTGGGGGCTCAAAGTGCTCACCACACATCTAGATAAGCTTCTTGGGGGGTCTAGTTTCCAAAATGGGTTCACTTGTGGGGGTTTCTACTGTTTAGGCACATCAGGGGCTCTGCAAACGCAACATGACGCCCGCAGAACATGCCATCAGAGTTTACATTCCAAACTGGCGCTCCTTCACTTCCAAGCTCTCCCTTGCGCCCAAACAGTGGTTCCCCCCACATATGGGGTAACAGCATACTCAGAAAAAATTGCACAACAACTTGTGGTCTAATTTTTCCTGTTACCCTTAGGAAAATAAAAAATAGCGGGCTAAAAAAAAAATCATTTTTGAGGAATAAAATGAGTTTTTATTTTCACGGCTCTACGTTATAACCTTCTGTGAAGCACTTGGAGGTTCAAAGTGCTCATTACACATCTAGATAAGTTCCTTAAGGGGCTTAGTTTCCAAAATGGGGTCACTTGTTGGGGGTTTCCACTGTTTAGGCACATCAGGGGCTCTCCAACTGCGACATGGTGTCCAGCCAATTCTGCGTTGAAAAAGTCAAACGGCACTCCTTCCCTTGCAAGATCTGCCGTGCGTCCAAAAAGTGGTTTACCCCCACATATGGGGTATCGGCGTATTCAGGAGAAATTGCACAATAATTTTTGTGGTTCATTTTCTCTTTCAACACTTGTAAAAATTAAAAAAATTGGTTCTGAAATAATTTTTTTGCAACAAAAAATTTAAATATAAATTTTTTCCTTCCACATTGCTTCAGTTCCTGTGAAGCACGTAAAGAGTTAATAAACTTCTTGAATTTGGTTTTGAGCGCCTTGATGGGTGCAGTTTTTAGAATGGTGTCACTTTTCGGTATTTTCTATCATATAGACCCCTCAAAGTGACTTCAAATGTGATGTGGTCCCTAAAAAAAAATGGTGCTGTAAAAATGAGAATTTGCTGGTCAACTTTTAACCCTTATAACTTCGTAATAAAAAAATATTTTTTTCCAAAAATGTGCTGATGTAAATTAGACATGTGGGAAATGTTATTTATTAAGAAATTTGTGAGACATATCTCTCTCATTAAAGGGCATAAAAATTTAAAGTTTGAAAATAGCTACATTTTCAAAATTTTCACCATATTTCCATTTTTTTCATAAATAAACAGAAGTCCTATCGAAGAAATTTTACCACTAACATGAAGTAAAATTTGTCACGAAAAAAATTCTCAGAATCAGCGGGATCCGTTAAATTGTTCCAGAGTTATAACCTCATAAAGTGACAATGGTCAGAATTGTAAAAATTGGCCTGGTCATTAAACTGCAAATTGGCTCCGACACTAAGGGGTTAAATCAGCGCTTGAGTGCTGGGAAAGATGTGGGCTCAGCATGCAAACACGCATCAATGTTAGGGAGGGACATGACATATGACGTTACTTTATGGTATATGCTGTGAAGAGGTAAAAATAGCGCCGGGCATCTTTTTTTAGAATCGAATTGCAAATTGCTTAAACTCAATGGGAGCTGCGAATCTCATAATATTATCAACAAATTTCATTTGCATCAAATTGTTTTGCTCATCTTCAGTTACTAGGAGTTAAAAAAGTGAAAATTGCAATTATAGCGAAGGGTCTTGTTTAATAGAGCAAAGAGTAATTGCTCCTGTATTATGGAGATTTTCTCCCATTAATGCGTTGCTCACAGAGACACTATATGGCCTATATTCGATAGGTTTTCTGTGTGTATATTAGCCTAAAATTTTTAAAAAATTCTGCAATCCCTACAGTACACCCAGCTCAAGAAACCCTCATATTCCATCTGCCACTTAGCTTGGATCGGTCGTCTCTGCTCATCAGCCTCATTTGTATAAAGAGGAAGAAGCCTTAACGTTTTTAATTTGAAAAAGATTGGTGCTTTCAGTTTTATTCTCGCTGGACCAAAGCATTGCACTGCGGAGTAATACCATAATTATTAATGGTTTTAACAATAATGGCTCATGTCCTCTATGACTTTTAACATGGTTAGATATATTTAGCTAATAATCTTCTGCATTACTATGTGACCTTATGGTATCCCTGCTCTCTTATTAAACTGTACATTATAAATGCTGAAGAAATCTAGTGCTACATGCAGAATATTGCTAGATACCTCATTTTTCTCAACCTGCTAAAGAAGACACATTGAATGTGTGATTATTATATAGCAAAAAAAGTTAATTGGATATTCCTTAAAGTGAATCTCCGGTTTGCAATCTGAGAATATTTTCAGTACTTGCTTAAATATCTAAAGTGTCACACTATATATATACAGGGTGGGCCATTTATATGAAATCACCTAAATAAAATGGGAAAGGTTGGTGATATTTACTTCCTGTTTGTGGCACATTAGTAAATGGGAGGGGAAAACTTTTCAAGATGGGTGGTGATTATGGCGGCCATTTTGAAGTCAGCCAGTTTGGATCCAACTTTATTTTTTCCAAAGGGAATGAGGGTCATGTGACACATCAAACTTATTGAAAATTTCACAAGAAAAACAATGGTGTGCTTGGTTTTTAAGTAACTTTATTCTTTCATGAGTTATTTACAGTTTATGAGCACTTATAAAATGTGTTCAAAGTGCAGCCCATTGTGTTGGATTGTCAATGCAACCCTCTTCTCTCACTCTTGACACACTGATAGCAACACCGCAGAAGAAATGCAAGCACAGGCTTCCAGTATCCATTATTTCAGATGCTGCACATCTCGTATCTGAAGGCATTTGTCTATGCTGTGAAGATACGAGATGTGCAGCATTTGAAACATCGGATACTGGAAGCCTGTACTAGCATTTATTCTGCGGTGTTGCTATCAGTGTGTCAAGAGTGAGAGAAGAGAGTTGCTTTGACAATCCAACACAATGGGGAGCACTTTGAACACATTTTATAATTGTCATAAACTTGTAAATAACTCATGAAATAATAAAGTTGTATTAAAACCAAGCACACCATTGTTTTTCTTGTGAAATTCTCAATAAGTTTGATGTGTCACATGACCCTATTCCCATTGGAATATGTAAGGTGTAGGGGGGCTTACTGTACAATGGTAGGGCTGATTGCGGAACGTATCCTCAAGTTTCTTTGGAGGAGTCCATCTAATCAAGAGCAGACATTTCCTTTAAGGGGTTAGACGGTTGACTTGCAAAGCTTCTATTGAAAAACAAAGCAGTAAGGGAAAGTTTCTCCTACAGAGAGACGACAAATCAGCCTTGTCCCATTTTTTATTTGTAGGTTCTCACTCCAGGATAGGGGAAAGAAGAAGGAAACAAACTAGACAGCAGCTCCAGAATACCTAAAATGTTACTATTCTTCTCTGTAATCTAAGACAAAAAAGAACCAACAAATGGGAAAATTTAATAGCACGGTGTGGATAGTATGTTTTTTTTATTTAGTATTCCTTTTATGTAAAAGCATGTTACCTACCTGTAGGAACAGAGAAAAGTATGGTACAAGAGTGAAACAACTGATTTTGGAAAGCTCGGAAATAAAAGCTATTATTGGTTGCTAAGAGAATGTTCTCTTTTGTGACAATTTGTTTTAACTTTTTTTTTACTAGTTTTTGAAATAAATTCCTTTAATCTTTGCAAAAGATCAAAATCGAGATGCCTGTGTGCCTCACTAGTTAAGTCACTTCAGAGAGGTGACATTTACAACACTTCTCTTTGCCCAACGAAATACACTTAAAAAAAAAAAAATTCCCTCTTGCTTTGTCCAAGAGGAAGGAAAAAGGAAATTCTCTCCTTACATGTTCTCTTGAATCATTAACCTCATTGCACAGAACATGACTGTTAAAACTCACAGACACATTCATTTAAGGGAAGGGAGAGAGAGAATATGACAGAAAGAACCTGACTTTGAGTCTTTACACCCACTCAAGTGTGTAATAGGACACAACGTTGGCACCTGCTACATCCTCGGGTCATTACGGCCATATGGGACTGGCAGATATAATGCATGGCATCAGTCAGATACTGTATGAACCATTTCATGACACATAATTGCTTCAAATAAATCCAAGTGACTGAAGCAAAGGCATTTCTGGAACACGTCTGTCCTAATAACACAAATTATCTGAGAAGATCAATGTCCACGTAGATAACAGGTTTAGAGATGTAAAGGCAGAGCTAACATTTATTTTACATCCTTGAGGCTTTCTTCTACCGGTCAGGGCTTTATGTGTGAGCAATCATTTAAATATATGATCTGTAGATATTTGCTAACAGGACATTTAAAGGGGATTCCATTGAAAAACAAACCATCTCCTCATTCATTCTTTTTGATAAAAATCCCTTTGACTCTCTAATGAGCCATAAGATGGTTAGACAGTACTAAGATGACCTTAAAAGTCCTCCAACACTATCCAAAACAATAGCTCATGGGTGTTTTCTACAATTGACAATTGATATGATAAAAAAGTAAGAGGTTTCTAAGACTCAGAACAGGAATCCACATACCATCTGAATCCTTCCTCTATACTCACCTCTTGAAGTTTTGTTTTTTGGCAATGTTCTTCAAGTTGCTTTAAACGGGTTGTCCTTAGAATAGGTCATCAATGTCTGATTGGTGGGGGTATGACATCTGCCGGTCCCGTTGTTGGCTAGAACTGCTCAGTCATGGAGCTGAAGATCACAGCTCCCTCGATGGAATAGTGTCCTTGGCAGGGTACTGCACATGCAACCCCTACTGATTTGAATAGATGGTGGATGTGCACATCTTGCCTCGGCCACTATACAGTGAACAGAGCTGTGCAGCTATGTAACTAAACATTTCCAGCTGATGACGACATCGGGAGCAGCTGATCGTCAAGGTTGCCAGGTGTCGCACCCCCACTGATCACACATTGATGATCTATCCTTAGGATGGGCCATCAATATTAATGTCCTGGACACCCCCTTAATATTTCCCTGAATAACTTTTCATCAAACTGGATCTGATTATTGTCTTTTTTTTTTAATTTTATAACTCCCAACCTCACCCTCCCCAAAGCCAGAGTTTACCAAAAAAAGTACAAATATTTTCTTAAAACTGAGACTTCAGCACGCTTTTTTTTTCGACTGGACACTGAATTGAACCAACTGATTTATTTCAATATTTTAGCAGATTTGGATAATTTGACTGTAAGAAAGCCAACAATTTGCTGACTTCATAATCCAGTAAGGGCTCTGTGTTGATTAAATTGGCATGGATTCACGAGACAAAATCTCCATTTCTTTTGCCGTGCAAATTAATTCTGCCCATTCAAATTAGCAATAATCCTAAGAATGTCACTAGTGTACCGAACAGTTCTTAATGAATGGCGGCATCCTAATGTAAAGAAATCAAAATTGGCACATTTTAAGGGGGCTCTGCAACTTAACAATTTGGCTTCAAAATCTTAAAGAAGAATAACCAATAGCAATGGAAAAAACTTTACTGTACACAAAGAAGAAAAAAAATCCATAACCTGCAACTCATCTATACCAGTGGTCGCAAGTCGTAACAACACGTAATTTTCACGGTTTTCACTGTATTGTCCCAGGAACAGTATGGAAGACTTATTATCTATGGCAAGTTTTTTTAATGAATGCCAGAACTATGAAGTGAGTGTAAGAAAAACACATAAAATCCAGCAAGATGGATCACTGATAAAGCCAAAGAAAATTCAAGCAATGCCATTAAAAAAGCAGACGAGTTTCAGACAGTCCTTACTCAATTTATGCAATTAAGGACTGTGTCTGAAACGCGTCTGCTTTTTTAATGGTGTTGGACTGGATTTTCTTTTATACATTAAATAAATGATTTTTCATAGATCCATCTTGCTGGAATTTATGTCTTTTTTTCACAATTTGGACTTGCCATACTACGAGGTTTCCATGCATTTTGGATCTTTGTCTGAGGTAAGCTGACTTCTGTTGGCTTTCTGTTTATATGACGCGACTGCGCCACTTTTCTCGATCTGATTGTTGGAGGTTGGTTAGGACTTCATTGATACACTCTAGAAAGATACCAAACCACTAAATTTAATAGGTGTAAGGCTATGTTTAGAATTCTTTCATGATCCATATACGGACTGTGATGCCCGAACCAACTGTGGGTCTCCTGACCCAAACTCAACAGATTCATATACACCAAGGAAGTTGTTGAGTTCAGGTCAGGAGATCCGTGGTCAGTGCGAGCATTCCATTACGGTCCATAAATGAACCATGAAATGCAACCATCTGAACCCGGCTGTATAGAATTAATCAAAATGCCTTTAAAATGGGAAACCCCTAAAAAGCTTCATGCACATGTCCACATATTGAAGCTTCCTAAAATCTTGTTGTCCTGAGCCATGGAATAACATCTGAGGGGTCTACTGTATCTCTCTATGTAACAGATTTTATACAAAGACTTTTGCATATAAAAATAAAAAATAGACAAAAGGAAAACCAAAATCCCTAATAGTTTTGAGCATCCTATTAACATACTCTTCATTATACCTCTCGCTATCCTAATGCAGGATGAGAGGTGTGATTCATTTCAGTCGACATGACTATTGTCAGCTGAATTGGCTGTTCTTGTTAAGATCTACAATTGTATGATAATGACACTAATATAGTAAATTAATTCAGAAGGACAATTGTTTTTAATCTTCACGAAAAGCCTTCTCGCCTAATCCAAGTCTAACGACACAGGAAATGAAAATTCTCTTAATAATAATAATAAAAAAGGTTATGAATATTTATTAGCCCATTTTACCTGGAAATTGAATAATTCATCAATTAACTTTACAATTAATTATTTAATGCAAAATACATAAACTGCATAGTCCCCAAAAATTGAAATGAATCCATGTGGTTTATTTCTACACTGAATTTAAAGAATATGGATGAAGTCTTTTTTATCAGCAAAAATGCATTTTGGTTCACTAAAAAAGTCACAAAGTAAGTAATAAGTTACGTGTAACCATTTATCAATGTGAACTGACTTTAAAGGGTATGAATGACTGCAGTTGCGATCATTACCCAAAAATAAGCAACTTCTTAATAAAAAATCTTGTATTTTTTATGTTTACAGGCCCAATTCCGGCTCATGTGTTGCCATGGTTACAAACTATAACAGCTCTTGTGTGCAGTGAGATGTAACTTCATGCTGGACATCCTCACTATCACTGGTGTAAATAGTAGGGAAACAGCTATTAATTTATCAAACACCATGGGAAGATGTGAGGTGCTGGGAAAATTAATATTATTGACTAAGAGACAAAAAAAGGTAAAAGAATACGGAGAAACCAAAATTATCCTGATGCCATGTGCACACTATATTTTTCAAGGAGCTTGAGTTTTTGGAGCAGAAACCAAGTGGACAGTGGCTATGCGCACATGGAGTATTTCAAGTTAATTTTACACTAGAGCGGAGACTGAAGGAAAACTCTTCAAATCCTGCTCAAAATCTCAAAACTTCTCAAAAACTTTGAGCTTCAGTGCGTCTTTTTCAGGTGGTAAAAAAAACTATCAAAAAAGTTCAAAAGAATGGATATTCGCATTTCTATTTAAAAAAAAGCCTTGCTGGCTGCGCATATGTTTAGGCTTTTAACAGCTTCAGGTTTCTAAAAACGCCAAACAGATGAAAGGAGTGAAACCTTCATTCTTCTGGTAGTTTCCGCTCAGAAAATGTCTCTAATTTACAATACAAGTCAAAGGGAAAACAATAGCGGCTTCTTCATTATTCAATGGAGTGAGAAAAATAGCGAGAAAAAGACAGTAAAAAAGACTTCACAAAAACCATATGGAAACCCTCTAAAGAATAACCTGCTGAAAAAATACTCAGGAAACTACTGAAAAACCTACACAAAAGACTCAAATTTCCTGAAGAGTCTTTTGCTTGAAAACCTTGTCAGGTTCACTTGAGTTTTAAAGACTTAGTGGCCATGTGCAGACGGAGGATTTATTGGAGGCGTTATTCTTTTCCTAAAGCTTTTCCTTATATGTTTTTGAAAAGTTTCGGAAGAGTTTTTTTCTTCCTGCTGTGCTCTTTGTAGCCTTTTGATTTGACATTGCCTACTTTATAGTGATGTCTTCAGGATTCACTTCCAATAAGTGATGTGCACCTTTTTTTTTCCCCATTAGCATTTTTTTCAAAACTGCATGGGGAAAAAATGAAGTTAAAAAAAACTCATGCAAACAGCAAAGTGGATTTTCAATGGAAATGAATAGGGAGAGTTTCACGAAGAGTATTTGAAGTGTTTTTGGGGGGAGCATTTTGGTGCAGATCTGCTTAAAAATCTCATTCAAAAACAAAGTGTGAAATGTGGCCATGTACATGAGATATGCTACATGTGAGATCATTACCAAAGTGTAGTTTTTGCAACTTTATTGTTTCCTCGGCCCTTGACCTGCAGGCACCGACACACTAGCGACATACTGTACATGGCAGATATGACTCAGAGTCATTCTGCATGATCAAAACACACTGGAATGTGACATTATTTTTTCCTGAGCTTTTCAATGCTTCCCAGTCTCTGGAGCATTGATGTTACTGCGAAATTCAATCTGAGTTGTTACATGATGGGGATATAGCCTTGGATGAGATGTCAGCTACGCCAGGCCACAATGTGATTTAGAGCCGGCATGTCAGTATAATATTCTAATAAAATTATTGTTTAGACAAAAAGCCGCAGGTAATAACGTAAAGATGGAACTACTGGTTGTCGGGAAGATCCATCGCCTAAAGCGGAAAGCCGGTTATGAGTTGGATCTTCTTTGTCACATAAATGCAAGCTAGACATAAAGCTAAAGCTGTAAAGAAGGGATTGTGTTGATTATAATAAGAATATCATGTTTGATGGACCTCTTATCGACTAAACAATTCTGTTATTCTGGCACTCCATAGTCCAAAGATTCTAATAGTACGGCATTTGTTTCCAGCCAGGAGCTAAGGTTCTGGAATTCAAGAGCCAGTCTGATCCCATTAATGTCAGAAGGAATTTTACTCTAAATAATGAAAGAAACAATTAAAAAAATATATACATTGTAATATGATTACAGAAAGCGATGAGGGTCCAGAGCCTGAGATAGTGATTTAATGCAAAAAAAATAACCCCACCAAAAAACTTTCTTGTCAAAAGAAACACTATGGTTGCATTCCCACAATGCGCTTTTGGTGAGTTTTTGATGTTGCAGATTTTCTGCACCTAAAATAGGTTACTTGCATTTTTTTACACTGCAAAAACAAAATTCACCAAAAACTCATCATAGGAATGTAGCCTAAGAGATCATGGATGGGTGGATGAGAAGCTGGGAAACTTAGTCCATGAAGTCAGAAACTGAAGCAATGATTGTAAACGAACAGTATAGAGTGGGGAACCGATAGAAAGAGATTGCGGGGAGATTAACTTACTAAATAATGGATTTTTGAAACAGAAGTTTTCGTTGTGAAAAAACGTGTTACACCCAAGAGAAATTCACTATGCCATAAAAATAAAAATGAAAATGAATTACAAAGTCTTTTTTTATTGTACTTTATGTTTTACTTTTTCGCTTTTTGACAAAATTTTCATTCAGATTCCACATAACAATATTTGACATGAGCCAAAGCATTACTATATATATAAAATTGCTGTCTTTCCCCAGCTCCAACACAACACACTCTGCTAATCTAACCCAGGTGCCTGTTATTAGGCCACTAAGACCCAGACTGAAGCGTAGAAGCAACCTTTACCACCCAGGCTCTTTTGGTCACTCCTGTATCCCAGACCCAAAAATCAATTAAATAAACACTCTCTCATTACTGGTACACACTTCCTGAGAATTACGTTACTAAGGCCAGCCACCTCGGTGAAAATACCTGGCATTCAGGACTTTACCTCCTGCTTTCTTACTATATATATATATATATATATATTATATATATAATATATATATATATGATGTATAGATATATACATATATATATTTTATAATGTGTTGTCTTTTTCCCATATAGCCAACATTGGGACATCATTGGTCGGAAATTGTGCAGAGAGCTGCCGGCAGCAGATCTTGGTGATTTTCCCAAGTGCATTCAGTGCCGCAGAACATTTCTTAGATGACCATTGATAACCTCACTGATAGTAGCTAAGACATGTAAGTGCAAGGATTTCTGAGTATAGTTCCCATACTTGATACTGAATAAATCGTGATGGTTTGAAAATTTTGTTACCATTTTTTCAACATTTTCATATCATCACGACACCTATCCATCATGTGACTTCCATAAGTCCCCTGCTTTTCTTTCTTCGTTTATCAATTCCAATATCAATGAGTTGTGTGTGAGAGTGTGTATATATATATATATATATATATATATATATATGTATACATAGAGGAATACCTTAAAAGATAATAAATATACATTGTAAACATATATATTCCAGTGCCAGGCATGACTTTTGGGACTCAGATAAGAACGAACTGCTGAGAAGTGGGCTGAGCACTATGTAGAGAGCTGCATTTGAGACTGTTTTGTTTTAAAAGCATCTTTCCATATAAGTTGTTAATTTTCTATCAATCTCCAGTAAAACAAAGCGTCTCCAGACGAAATGTTGAGTGTGATATTTATCAAGCGTTTCCACAATCTGAAATGCAGAAGCAATTATTCCTGTTTTAACCCCGCCTTTACTTCACGCTCATTTATCAGGCAGTGAACCACTTTCCAACCTGTGTTTGCAAACAATCATATATCAATTGTGAGTGTAGCACTGACGCGGCGGATATGGGAGAGGGTGTATTATGACAGTGGACGTGGGTTTCGTGCCAGCTACTTTATCAAATGCTGCCGTTCTGAAGTTAGCGGGAAAATATTGATGTCTACTACAAAGAAAAAAATCTTGATTACCCACGGAAAGTCTGATGGGACTTATTCTTATAGATTTTTTTACATCATAATTGTAATATGCAGATGTGGTAAAATAATCAATGGAATTAAAAGATGTTTTTTCTTATAATCATTATATTTTCACATAAATATTGATATCAATAATAACTAAATGAATAATGTAATTAGAATAAATATTACAGTATTGTCATCATCATTTACTGCTTTTATGAAGGTTATTAAAGCTTTAGAAAGTAGCAGAATATTTGATTATGGTTGTGGATTGATTACCGGGATGGAGGGTGAGAAATACAACTCAATCACATACAATGTGGAGCTGCGCAGGGAAAAATTCAGAAAACTCCTTTATTCTAGTAATTGGAGGTGACCCCAAAGCTTAGACTCCATCAACCAGCAGGAACGAAGTGTAGATAGCTAGTAATATACCTTTAAAAGGATTATTCCCAAATAAATACTTGATCCCTACTCCATAGGAAAAGGGGATATCATTGTTAAACATTGGAGGGTCCGTAACTGCTTGGACCCAGTGTGATTCCTGAGAGAGTAAATAAGTTGCTATACTGATGCTTTTTCCAAGCAGTCCCTATTAACAATAAATTTACCAGAGGCTGAACATGCACACCTCCAACTCCACCCAATATGGAGCAGCCCTGATCTCAGGATCTCTAAGAGTCACCAGCGTCGGACCCCCACAATCAGAAAGTTCAATCTACATAATACTAGGACAAATAATCTTGGTTTGGGGGGGAAAATAAACTCTTTAAAAATTTTTTACTGTTTGTTTGTTTGTTGTTTTTTTTTAATGGTGGTTGAATGCTGGTAAAAATTGAGCACTTAGGGGGTTTTCTTTAGGATCTGCAGACGTTTGGCTAAAGGTTCTAAATGGTATAAAATGCCAAAAAAATCACTGCTTACCTAAAAAAAATATTTCCTAGCGCTAAAGTGCCACTGCTCCAATGCTCCACACTGGTCTCTGTTTACTGGCACCTACCGATGTGACTACTATAGCTGTTTATTGGCCCTTGGTGTCTTATGCCATCCAACACTGAAACCAAAAAAGACATGTAGCAATCACGTGAGTAGAGGATACATGATGACTCAGAGAAATAAGTAGAGTCCAACGATGGGCAGGAGCTGCCAGGGATTTCTTCGGTAAGTCATGGTTCTTTTATTATCTTGTATCATGCAAATTTTTACCTTAAAATTGTCTGACCCCAAAAAACAAATTAATTCTAAGAAGCACAATGTGATGATGGTAAGAAGCCCAGAGATGAGATTCCAAGAAAGATCAGCAGAATATTATCATGAATGATGAATTTTCAGCAGGAATGCCTTGAATAGTTTTATCAATAAAAATATGCAGCGGTGCACCCAAGAGACAGAGTGTTGCAACCACAGTGCATAAAATCACAGAATTAAAACACAATGCATTTCGGCTGATTCAGCCTTCATCACGACTGCTACAGGTGAGTAAAATACTCTTATTCACCTCAATACTAACATACATGCACTACGTTTCAAAAGCGCTCCCTTTTTCTCCATCCTCCTCTTCCCCATCCAAGCTAGCAGAAGAAGCACAATGTGTAGAAAAACTCCACTGGCATCTATTACTTTGGTGCAATTCTGGTGCAGAAAATACTCCACTGGTACCTATTACTATGGTACAAATCTGGTACAGAAAATACTCTACTTGTACCTATTACTGTGGTACAATTCTGGTGTATAAAACACTCCGCTGGCACCTATTACTATGACGCAATTCTGGTGTAGAAAACACTCCGCTGGTACCTATTACTATGGCATCATTCTGGTGTAGAAAACACTCCGCTGGCACCTATTACTATAGTGCGATTCTGGTGTAGAAAACACTCCGCTGGCACCTATTACTATGACGCAATTCTGGTGTAGAAAACACTCCGCTGGTACCTATTACTATGGTGCAATTCTGGTGTAGAAAATACTCCACTGGTACCTATTACTATGCGCAATTCTGGTGTAGAAAATACTCCACTGGTACCTATTACTATGGTGCAATTCTGGTGTAGAAAACACTCCGCTGGTACCTATTACTATGACGCAATTCTGGTGTAGAAAATACTCCACTGGTACCTATTACTATGTGCAATTCTGGTGTAGAAAATACTCCCTGGCACCTATTACTATGGTGCAATTCTGGTGTAGAAAAACTCCACTGGTACCTATTACTATGACGCAATTCTGGTGTAGAAAAAACTCCGCTGGTACCTTTTACTATGGTGCAATTCTGGTGTAGAAAACACTCCGCTGGTACCTATTACTATGGCATATTCTGGTGTAGAAAACATCCACTGGCACCTATTACTATAGTGCGATTCTGGTGTAGTAAACACTCCACTGGCACCTATTACTATAGTGCATTCTGGTGTAGAAAACACTCCGCTGGTACCTATTACTATGGTGCAATTCTGGTGTAGAAAACACTCCGCTGGTACCCTATTACTATGACGCAATTCTGGTGTAGAAAACATTCCACTGGTCAACTATTACTATGGTGCAATTCTGGTGTAGAAAACACTCCGCTGGTACTATTACTATGACGCAATTCTGGTGTAGAAAACATTCCACTGGCACCTATTACTTATGACGCAAATTTTGGTGTAGAAAACACTCCGCTGGTACCTATTACTATGGTGCAATTCTGGTGTAGAAAACACTCCGCTGGCACCTATTACTATGGCATATTCTGGTGTAGAAAACATCCCTGGCACCTATTACTATGGTGCAATTCTGGTGTAGAAAACACTCCACTGGCACCTATTACTATGGCATAATTCTGGTGTAGAAAACACTCCCTGGCACCTATTACTATGTGCAATTCTGGTGTAGAAAACACTCCACTGGCACCTATTACTATGGCATAATTCTGGTGTAGAAAACACTCCACTGGCACCTATTACTATGGTGCAATTCTGGTGTAGAAAACACTCCGCTGGCACCTATTACTATGGCAATTCTGGTGTAGAAAACACTCCGCTGGCACCTATTACTATAGTGCGATTCTGGTGTAGAAAACACTCCCTGTCACCTATTACTATGTGCGATTCTGGTGTAGAAAACACTCCCTGGCACCTATTACTATGGCAATTCTGGTGTAGAAAACACTCCGCTGGTACCTATTACTATGGTGCAATTCTGGTGTAGAAAACACTCCACTGGCACCTATTACTATGTGCAATTCTGGTGTAGAAAACACTCCGCTGGCACCTATTACTATGGTGCAATTCTGGTGTAGAAAACACTCCGCTGGTACCTATTACTAGTGCGATTCTGGTGTAGAAAACACTCCTGGCACCTATTACTATGACGCAATTCTGGTGTAGAAAACACTCCGCTGGTACCTATTACTATGGTCAATTCTGGTGTAGAAAACACTCCGCTGGCACCTATTACTATGGCATAATTCTGGTGTAGAAAACACTCCGCTGGCACCTATTACTATAGTGCATTCTGGTGTAGAAAACACTCCGCTGGCACCTATTACTATGACGCAATTCTGGTGTAGAAAACACTCCGCTGGTACCTATTACTATGGTGCAATTCTGGTGTAGAAAAACTCCACTGGTACCTATTACTATGACGCAATTCTGGTGTAGAAAATACTCCACTGGTACCTATTACTATGGTGCAATTCTGGTGTAGAAAACACTCCGCTGGTACCTATTACTATGACGCAATTCTGGTGTAGAAAATACTCCACTGGTACCTATTACTATGGTGCAATTCTGGTGCAGAAAATACTCCACTGGTACCTATTACTATGGTGCAATTCTGGTGTAGAAAATACTCCACTGGCACCTATTACTATGGTGCAATTCTGGTGTAGAAAACACTCCGCTGGTACCTATTACTATGACGCAATTCTGGTGCAGAAAACACTCCGCTGGTACCTATCACTATGGTGCAATTCTGGTGTAGAAAACACTCCGCTGGTACCTATTACTGTGTAGCCTGGTGTGAAGGCACACGCAGTACCCTGGAGGATGTGTGGAGAGATAGCAGTTTAATGCTCTATAACCATTCACTCCAACACACACTTAGACACACCCTTAGGGTATTTAGTCACTCGTCAGGGAGTGGTCAGGAGTCATTCAGTGAGTCATTCAGTCAGTCTAGCCTGGACCTGGAGGGAGGAAGTAGTCCAGCCTGAGTCTGTCAGCAGTTCAGAAAGTGGAGGCCAGTAAAGGTGAGCCAGATCACCTCAGCCTGGTCAGAGCTGTGCCCACTAGAAGACGGACTGAGACACCTAATGAGAAGGAAGAGTTAGTTACAGATACTTCAGTCTCCTGTCTCAAGGACAGTGAAGGTTCAGAGACGTGCTCCTGCCTAGTGGAATACTGAGATTCTGTCAGCAAGCTCCAAGAAAGAAGTAAGGAAGGATTGACTTATATGACTTTAGGAAGTGTGGAGTGCTTATGCTACAAGCGCGGACAAGGCGAAAGGCACAGTGGAAGGAATTTAGAAGTGCTTTAGGATTGGAGAAGTCCTGCACATTGTCACCGGTCACTGGGGACCGAAGCATCACTATAGCTTCACGCATAGTGGTAGAAAAATCAGAGGCTTACTGGACCTTAGGTAACAGAAAGCAGCCCTTGGAGTGTCGGTACGTAACTGGGGTCAGGGGGAGTGAGAACCTTGAGCCTGATCAGCAAGAATAGGAACTCAGCTCTCTCATAGGAAGGCTCCAACCACAAAACTGACCGGGCAGTACAGCTTTGAAATAGCTGGAGTTTATAGAGGGAACTACGCTTTATGCTGGTTGGACTCATCATTGTGAAAGTAAAGGAGGCCCCTAACTTGTCCAGCTGCTACCTCAAAACACATTCTCCATTGGATCAGCCTCCCTGGGACCTGCCTTATCATCTTACAAGTAAAAGGTATGGAAAGACGCTGACGGTGTGAGACTGAGTTATTTAATTGCATGCCTGCACAACCCCACCATAACTATCGACCTGAGGGAAGAGTCCCACCTGTAGGGGACCCGACATCTAGCTGCCTCACCATCCCTCAGAGATCTACAGCAGCGCTGGTACAAATTACCAGAGAACTACAGGTGGCGTCACGAACTGTAAATATATCTATCCCTGTAAATATTCCCCCAACATACGCCAGACCGCTAGGGCCACAGACCGAGCCACCGCTACCTGTGGACAACCCCATAGACTTCCATGGGCTCGGCTCTGAGTACCCCATTGCCCTGGTAATCCACAATTGTGGTGGCGGGTCGATACAACTTTGGCGTCACGAACAGGATGCGAAACTCGCAAAATTGCGAGCCCTGTGTGCCTGTGGAGGTGTTTTTGTGGAAAAGGACTGTTTGCTATTTTTGGCGCTAAAATTCGCCATTTTGCCGCCAAATTCGCGCCCTCAGGCGCTGGAGAAGAAGGTGGGCGTGGATTCGTGGGCGTATGCCCCCCTGTGGCGCGAAGAGAATGCCTGCCCTCTCAAAGTGCTATTACAACATGCGATCCTGCCCTACAGCAAAGGAGGTCCGCCTC
Organism: Oophaga sylvatica; assembly: GCA_033576555.1. Classification (NCBI taxonomy): domain Eukaryota; kingdom Metazoa; phylum Chordata; class Amphibia; order Anura; family Dendrobatidae; genus Oophaga; species Oophaga sylvatica. The sequence continues at coordinate 327,146,486 of JARQOD010000003.1, forward strand.
CTCTTCACCTTCCCTGCGAAGAGGAGGAGACGCAAACCCCGCCTCCACGGAAGAGACCGGACGTTTCTGAAAGAAGAAGAGAGTCGGTTCTGGAACATCATGGAAGCAGGACGTGTGCAGCCGAGCAGGGAAGCGGAGGAAGGCAGGCCCCGCTCCCCAGCCAAGCTGCCACTAGAACCGGACCATCCGTGGTCCTGCACCTGCAGCAAGCATTGCTGGAAATTAAAGAAGAGAATGCCAGACTGAAAAAGATGCTTTTGCCACAACCTGGCATGGAGGAGATCGAGAGACGCCGGCGTACCCTGATGCAGCGGCGGCTGTGGTACGCGGTGTTCTCTCCTTCGACGACCCCTCACGTCTGGAACTTCCAACATTTCTGCTGCCCAAGGCTAAGGAGCAACCGGAGGCTGCCCCCGAAAGTACCGACCCTGATCCCACCGGTGAAGCGGTGGAGGCGAAGGAGGTTGAGGAGGTACCGCCAGTTCCGGAACGCCCGCCCGGCAGGAGGCCGAGCAGAGGATCGATCCCCGATAGGGACACCGGAGGGGTCCTGTCCGTCATTACCAGACATCGATGGGATGAGATGGCGCGCCTGGTGACGTCGCCTACACCGCCCAGTGGGAACGTGAGTGGCAGCGTCGCGAAGAGGAACAGCGACGCCGGCAGGAGGAAGAACAGGAGGCTCAGCGCAACCGACAGCGGCAGCCTGCAGAGCTGATCGCGGACAAGGGAAGTGTCCGTAGAGAAAAAGGTACTCTGAGGGAACGCGGGCGGCAGGGGTGTGTGACAGAGTTCCAGCTCCGAAAGGGCTGGGGCTTCATCAGAGAACCGGGCCTCTACCCAGGGGTCTTTGTCAGCAGACGCGACGTAGAATCCCACCTACCGCAAGGCCATCCCGGGAGGGACCTAATTAATGGAGACATTGTCACCTATACACGGACACTGGGGTATGAAGGGATGGTATGCCCTTAATGTCACAATCGTCCGTGACCCCGTCCCCGACGCAGGTAACGTCACCACTACCGCAGCGTCCCCGTCTCCAGCTCAAACAGCACCAGGCCGTGCCCCAGCATCGCCCCCTGCAGGCTCCTCGCAAATGGAAGCAACATCTGCATACTCTTCATTATCTTGTCTTACTGCATCGCAAACCTGCGACCAGACCACATCTCAATCAGCAGTTTACACGACGACGCGCACGGCGACTATTTCTGCATCACGAGAGCAAGTGGCCATTACAGTAACGCAAACAGCGTCTCGTAAAGCGAAAGCACCGTTGCGCCCTGGAGGTTCGTACGAGAACTGTGGCGACCCAGACTCTGATAGCAGGTCACGACTTGTTAGTCATGGGATCTAGGGGACCATCGCATTGTTCCAGCCCCCGGGGTGGAAAATGTAGTTGAAGTAATTAAACAGTAAAAACCGGTAAGATCCAGACGGGGTCTACCATATGTAAGTTGTAGAAAGTTTGAGAATTTTGCCAGATTTGCACTTTATTGCCAAATGTATCTATGTTTTATGTAAAATGAGTAGAATGCCCGGCTGGGTACTAGAATGAGATTTGAAAAAGTTAATTGCAGATTCTTGCACATAGAATTTGATATTAATTGAATTTAAAGTTAAAATAAGTATATATATAGATATATAATGTAGATATTAAAGTGAGAAAGATATATATGTGCTTTTTCTTATTATGGACTCAGAGGCTGAGGATGAGCCAGCCCAAGAACTTATCCTGTAATAGTTGCGCTTCGGTGCACAAATATTGGTTTTACATAAAACCACCAAACTACCTCTGAATAATAAAACCCGTGTGGTGTGGACTGAGTGAGGTCTGCATTCAGATGTCCTGCAGCCCACCCAGGACCCACGTTGAAGGTTTGGTGCGGGTCATTCACAAGAATATTGTCGTTTATGTATATGAAATGTATATTTAATATTTTGTATTTTTCTATATTTAATGTTTTGTTTGCAACGTTCAAGAAATCCTTACCTCCCGGATGGGAAGAGTTAATGTTAATGTTTAATGCATAAACAAAATTGTCTCTTTGTATTTCACAGCCGGGAGTGCTGTCTTTTGCCATGGGGGAATGTGTAGCCCTGGTGTGAAGGCACACGCAGTACCCTGGAGGATGTGTGGAGAGATAGCAGTTTAATGCTCTATAACCATTCACTCCAACACACACTTAGACACACCCTTAGGGTATTTAGTCACTCGTCAGGGAGTGGTCAGGAGTCATTCAGTGAGTCATTCAGTCAGTCTAGCCTGGACCTGGAGGGAGGAAGTAGTCCAGCCTGAGTCTGTCAGCAGTTCAGAAAGTGGAGGCCAGTAAAGGTGAGCCAGATCACCTCAGCTGGTCAGAGCTGTGCCCCACTAGAAGACGGACTGAGGACACCTAATGAGAAGGAAGAGTTAGTTACAGATACTTCAGTCTCCTGTCTCAAGGACAGTGAAGGTTCAGAGACGTGCTCCTGCCTAGTGGAATACTGAGATTCTGTCAGCAAGTCCAAGAAAGAAGTAAGGAAGGATTGACTTATATGACTTTAGGAAGTGTGGAGTGCTTATGCTACAAGCGCGGACAAGGCGAAAGGCACAGTGGAAGGAATTTAGAAGTGCTTTAGGATTGGAGAAGTCCTGCACATTGTCACCGGTCACTGGGGACCGAAGCATCACTATAGCTTCACGCATAGTGGTAGAAAAACCAGAGGCTTACTGGACCTTAGGTAACAGAAAGCAGCCCTTGGAGTGTCGGTACGTAACTGGGGTCAGGGGGAGTGAGAACCTTGAGCCTGATCAGCAAGAATAGGAACTCAGCTCTTCATAGGAAGGCTCCAACCACAAAACTGACCGGGCAGTACAGCTTTGAAATAGCTGGAGTTTTTGGAGTGAACTACGCTTTATGCTGGTTGGATCATCATTGTGAAAGTAAAGGAGGCCCCTAACTTGTTCAGCTGCTACCTCAAAACACATTCTCCATTGGATCAGCCTCCCTGGGACCTGCCTTATCATCTTACAAGTAAAAGGTATGGAAAGACGCTGACGGTGTGAGACTGAGTTATTAAATTGCATGCCTGCACAACCCCACCATAACTATCGACCTGAGGGAAGAGTCCCACCTTAGGGGACCCACATCTAGCTGCCTACCATCCCCTCAGAGATCTACAGCAGCGCTGGTACAAATTACCAGAGAACTACAGGTGGCGTCACAAACTGTAAATATTTTCTATCCCCTGTAAATATTCCCTTCAACATACGCCAGACCGCTAGGCCACAGACCGAGCCACCGCTACTGTGACAACCCATAGACTTCCATGGGCTCGGCTCTGAGTACCCATTGCCCTGGTAATCCACAATTGTGGTGGCGGGTCGATACATTACTATGGCATAATTCTGGTGTAGAAAACATTCCACTGGCACCTATTACTATAGTGCGATTCTGGTGTAGAAAACACTCGCTGGTACCTATTACTATGGTGCAATTCTGGTGTAGAAAACACTCCGCTGGTACCTATTACTATGACGCAATTTGGTGTAGAAAACATTCCACTGGCACCTATTACTATGGTGCAATTTGGTGTAGAAAAACACTCCGCTGGTACCTATTACTATGACGCAATTCTGGTGTAGAAAACATTCCACTGGCACCTATTACTATGACGCAATTCTGGTGTAGAAAACACTCCGCTGGTACCTATTACTATGGTGCAATTCTGGTGTAGAAAACACTCCGCTGGCACCTATTACTATGGCATAATTCTGGTGTAGAAAACACTCCCCTGGCACCTATTACTATGGCATAATTCTGGTGTAGAAAACACTCGCTGGCACCTATTACTATAGTGGGATTCTGGTGTAGAAAAACACTCCACTGGCACCTATTACTATGGTGCAATTCTGGTGTAGAAAACACTCCGCTGGCCCTATTACTATAGTGCGATTCTGGTGTAGAAAACACTCCGCTGGCACCTATTACTATAGTGCGATTCTGGTGTAGAAAACACTCACTGGCACCTATTACTATGGATAATTCTGGTGTAGAAAACACTCCGCTGGTACCTATTACTATGGTGCAATTCTGGTGTAGAAAACACTCCACTGGCACCTATTACTATGGTGCAATTCTGGTGTAGAAAACACTCCGCTGGCACCTATTATATGGTGCAATTCTGGTGTAGAAAACACTCCATGGCACTATTACTATAGTGCGATTCTGGTGTAGAAAACACTCCGCTGGCACCTATTACTTGGCATAATTCTGGTGTAGAAAACACTCGCTGGCACCTATTACTATGGTGCAATTCTGGTGTAGAAAAACTCCCCTGGCACCTATTACTATGGCATAATTCTGGTGTAGAAAACACTCCGCTGGTACCTATTACTATAGTGCAATTCTGGTGTAGAAAACACTCCGCTGGCACTTATACTATGGTGCAATTCTGTGTAGAAAACACTCCCCTGGCACTATTACTATGGCATAATTTGGTGTAGAAAACACTCCGCTGGCACCTATTACTATAGTGCGATTCTGGTGTAGAAAACACTCCGCTGGTACCTATTACTATGGCATAATTCTGGTGTAGAAAACACTCCGCTGGCACCTATTACTATGGTGCAATTCTGGTGTAGAAAACACTCCGCTGGCACCTATTACTATGGCATAATTCTGGTGTAGAAAACACTCCGCTGGTACCTATTATATGGCATAATTCTGGTGTAGAAAACACTCCACTGGCACCTATTACTATGACACAATTTGGTGTAGAAAACACTCCGCTGGCACTATTACTATGGTGCAATTCTGGTGTAGAAAACACTCCGCTGGCACCTATTACTATGGCATAATTCTGGTGTAGAAAACACTCGCTGGCACCTATTACTATAGTGCGATTCTGGTGTAGAAAACACTCGCTGGCACCTATTACTATGGTGCAATTCTGGTGTAGAAAACACTCCGCTGGCACCTATTACTATGGCATAATTCTGGTGTAGAAAACACTCCGCTGGCACCTATTACTATAGTGCGATTCTGGTGTAGAAAAACACTCCGCTGGTACCTATTATATGGCATAATTCTGGTGTAGAAAACACTCCGCTGGCACCTATTACTATGGTGCAATTCTGGTGTAGAAAACACTCCGCTGGCACCCATTACTATGGCATAATTTGGTGTAGAAAACACTCTGCTGGCACCTATTACTATAGTGCGATTCTGGTGTAGAAAACACTCCGCTGGTACCTATTACTATGGTGCAATTCTGGTGTAGAAAATACTCCACTGGTACCTATTACTATGACGCAATTCTGGTGTAGAAAAACACTCCGCTGGTACCTATTACTATGACGCAATTCTGGTGTAGAAAACACTCCGCTGGTACCTATTACTATGGTGCAATTCTGGTGTAGAAAACACTCCCCTGGCACCTATTACTATGACGCAATTCTGGTGCAGAAAATACTCCACTGGCACCTATTACTATGGCTCAATTCTGGTGTAGAAAATACTCCACTGGCACCTATTACTATGGCATAATTCTGGTGTAGAAAACACTCCGCTGGCACCTATTACTATAGTGCGATTCTGGTGTAGAAAACACTCGGCTGGCACCTATTACTATGGCATAATTCTGGTGTAGAAAACACTCCGCTGGCACCTTTCACTATGGTGCGATTTTGGTGTAGAAAACATTCCACTGGCACCTATTACTATGGCATAATTCTGGTGTAGTAAACACTCACTGGCACCTATTACTATAGTGCAATTCTGGTGTAGAAAACACTCCGCTGGCACCTATTACTATGGTGCAATTCTGGTGTAGAAAACACTCCGCTGGCACCTATTACTATGGCATAATTCTGGTGTAGAAAAACACTCCGCTGGTACCTATTACTATGGCATAATTCTGGTGTAGAAAACACTCCGCTGGCACCTATTACTATGACGCAATTCTGGTGTAGAAAACACCGCTGGCACCTATTACTATGGTGCAATTCTGGTGTAGAAAACACTCCGCTGGCACCTATTACTATGGCATAATTCTGGTGTAGAAAACACTCCCCTGGCACCTATTACTATAGGTGCGATTCTGGTGTAGAAAACACTCCGCTGGCACCTATTACTATGGTGCAATTTTTGGTGTTTGAAAACACTCCGCTGGCTCCTATTACTATGGGATAATTCTGGTGTAGAAAACACTCCGCTGGCACCTATTACTATAGTGCGATTCTGGTGTAGAAAACACTCCGCTGGCACCTATTACTATGGTGCAATTCTGGTGTAGAAAACACTCCGCTGGCACCTATTACTATGGGAAAATTCTGGTGTAGAAAACACCTCCGCTGGCACCTATTACTATAGTGCGATTCTGGTGTAGAAAACACTCCGCTGGTACTATTACTATGGCATAATTCTGGTGTAGAAAACACTCCCCTGGCACCTATTACTATGGTGCAATTCTGGTGTAGAAAACACTCCGCGGCACCTATTACTATGGCATAATTCTGGTGTAGAAAACACTCTGCTGGCACCTATTACTATAGTGCGATTCTGGTGTAGAAAACACTCCGCTGGTACCTATTACTATGGTGCAATTCTGGTGTAGGAAATACTCCACTGGTACCTATTACTATGACGCAATTCTGGTGTAGAAAACACTCCGCTGGTACCTATTACTATGGACGCAATTTGGTGTAGAAAAACACTCCGCTGGTACCTATTACTATGGTGCAATTCTGGTGTAGAAAACACTCCGCTGGCACCTATTACTATGACGCAATTTGGTGCAGAAAATACTCCACTGGCACCTATTACTATGGCTCAATTCTGGTGTAGAAAATACTCACTGGCACCTATTACTATGGCATAATTCTGGTGTGAAAACACTCCGCTGGCACCTATTACTATAGTGCGATTCTGGTGTAGAAAACATCGGCTGGCACCTATTACTATGGCATAATTCTGGTGTAGAAAACACTCCGCTGGCACCTTTCACTATGGTGGATTTTTGGTGTAGAAAACAATTCCACGGCACCTATTACTATGCATAATTCTGGTGTAGTAAACATCCACTGGCACCTATTACTATGGCATAATTCTGGTGTAGAAACACTCCCTGGGACCCTATTACTAGGTGCAATTCTGGTGTAGAAAAAAACTCCGCTGGGCACCTATTACTATGCAATTCTGTGCAGAAATACTCCTGGACCTTAATAGGCTAAAAAACACTCCGCTGGCACTATTACTTGGGCAATTCTGGTGTAGAAAACACTCGGCTGGAGCTATTAAATGTTGCAATTCTGTGTAGAAAACCGACTGACTATCTTGATTCTGGTAAAATACTCTACTTGCACATTATATGGCAAATCTGGGAAGAAAATACTCTACTGGGACCTATTATTGGTCAATTCTGGTGTAGAAAACACTCCGCTGGCACCTATTACTATGGCACATTTCTGGTGTAGAATAAATCCACTGAAAACCCTTTACTATGACGCAATCTGGGTGCAGAATACTACCTGCATTATTAATATGGCGCAATTCTGGTGCAGAAAATACTCTACTTTACCTATTACGTGGTCAATTCTGGTGTAGAAAACACTCCCTGGCACCTATACTATGGCACATTTCTGGTGTAGAAATACCCATGAAACCATACATGACGCAATTTGTGCAAAAATACTACTCTGGCACCATTAATAGGCGTAAAAACACTCCGCTGGCACTATGACTATGGTGCAATTCTGGTGTAGAAAACACTCGGCTGGCAGCCTATTAATATGTTGCAATTCTTGTAGAGAAACTCGACTGGCACCTATTACTATGCAATTCTGGTGTAGAAAATACTCTACTTTCACTATTACTATGGTGCAAATTCGGGTACAGAAAAACTCTACTTTTAAACCATTACTGTGGAAATTCTGGTGTAGAAAACACTCCGCTGGCACCTATTACTATTGGCACATTTCTGGTGTAGAAATACTCCCTGAAACCTATTAACTATGACGCAATTCTGCTGCAGAAATACTACGCTGACATCTATTAATATGGCGCAATTCTGGAGAAAATACCTACTTGTTTTTCTAGGGCAACGGACGAAAAATCTACTTGTACTTTACGTGGTAAATTCTGGTTTTAGAAAAACACTCCGCTGGCCCTATTACTAGTTGCACATTTCTGGTGTAGAAATACTCCACTGAAACCCATTACTATGACGAATTTTTGCTGCAGAAAATACTACGCTGAATCAAATTTAAAATGGGCGCAATTCGGGCAGAAAATACCCCTACTTGTACCTATTTCTGTGGTACAATTCTGGTGTAGAAAACACCCGCTGGCACCTATTACTATGGCACATTTTGGTGTAGAATATACTCCACTGAAACCTTTCTATGACCGCAAAATTCTGTGCAGAAAATTTCTACGCTGACATCATTAATATGGCGCAATTCTGGTGCGAAAATACTCTACTTGTACCTATTACTGTGGTACAATTCTGGTGTAGAAAACACTCCCCCTGGCACCTATTACTATGGCCCCATTTCTGGGTAGAATATACTCCCCTGAAACCTATTACTATGACGCAATTCTGCTGCAGAAAAATACTACCTGGCACCTATTAATATGGCGTAGAAAACACTCCGCTGGCACATATGACTATGGTGCAATTCTGGTGTAGAAAAACACTCGGCTGGCAGCTATTAATATGTTGCAATTCATGTGTAGAGAATACTCGACTGGCACCTATTTTCTATGCAATTCTGGTGTAGAAAATACTCTACTTGCATCTATTTTCTATGGTGCAAATCTGGTACAGAAAATACTTACTTGTACCTATTATGTGGTACAATTCTGGTGTAGAAAACACTCCGCTGGCAACTATTACTATGGCACATTTCGGTGTAGAATTACCCACTGAAACCTATTACATGAGCAATTCTGCTGCAGAAAAAACTACGCTGACACTATTAATATGGGGCAAATTTTGGTGCAGAAAATACTCTACTTGTACCTATTACTTGGTGCAATTCTGGGGTAGAAAATACTACGCTGGCACTTATTAATATGTTGCAATTCATGTGAAGAGAATATTCGACTGGGCAGCTATTACTATGGGGCAAATCTGGTGTAAAGTACTCACTTTTAAATACTACTATGGTGAATTCTGCTGTAGAAATACTATGCGACACTATTAACTATGGACAAATGTGTACCCTGGGGTGAAGGCACACGCGTACCCGGAGGATGTGTGGGAGAAACATTTAAGTTATAACCATTTACATTCCAAAACACACTTAGACACACCCTTAGGTTTTAGTCACCCTCGGATGGTCAGAGTCATTCAGGGGAGTCATTCATAGTCTAGCCTGACCTGGGGAGGAATGTCCAGCCTGAGTCGTCAGCAGTTCAGAAGTGGAGGCCAAAAGGTAGCCAGATCACCTCACCTGGTCGAGTGTGCCCCACATAAGACGGACAGAACCCTAAGGGAAGGAAAGTTATTACAGATACTTCATCTCCTGTCTCAAGGACGTGAAGTTCGAGACGTGTCTCCAGGAATACTGATTCGTCGAAGCCCAAGAAAAATAAGAAGGATGACTTATATGACTTTGGAAAAGGGGATGCTTATGCTACAAGCGGGGAAAGGAAAAAGGCACAGTGGAAGGTTTTTGAAGTGTTTGGGATTGGGAACCCCTGCACATTGTCAGGGTCACTGGGCCCAAGCTAAAACCTTCAGCATAGGGGTAAAAAACCGGGGGCTTAGGATTTTGGGTAACAGAAAGCAGCCCTTGGAGTGTCGGTAGAACGGGGTCAGGGAAGGAGAACCTTCCCCTGACAAAAGTAAAAACTCAGCCCTAAAAGGAAAAGGCTCCAACCACAAAACTGCCCGGGCAGTACGCTTTGAAATGTGGTTTTTTAAGGGGGAACTATCTTTATGGGTTGGACTTCTTGTAAAAAAAAGGGGGCCCCAATTGCCACTGCTACCTCAAAAACTTTCCCCCATTGGATACCCCCCTGGACTCCCTTACCATTTAAAAGAAAAGGAGGAAAAAGACGTGACGGGTGAGAGAGTTATTAATTGCTGCCTAAAAAACCCCATAACATCGACCTGGGGGAAGAGCCCCCCTGTGGGGACCAATCTAGCTCCCTCACCACCCCAAGTCTACAGCAGCGGAAAAATTTCCCCAGAGACTAGGGGTGGCTCACGAACTGAAATATATAAAACCCCCTGTAAATTTCCCCCCAACTCCCAGACCCCAGGGCCACCCCCGAGCCCCGCCCTTACAACCCCAAGACTTCCGGGCTGGGCTCTGATACCCCTACCCGGGTAACCACAATTGGGGGGGGTGATTAATTTGGGGTCACAACAGGATAAAAACTCGAAAAAGCGAGCCCTGTGTGCCGTGGGGGTTTTTAGGGAAAAGGATTTTTGCTATTTTTGGCGCAAAATTTTCCCCCCCCAAATTGCCCTCGGCGTGGAGAAGAAGGGGCATGGATTCGGGGGCGTGTGCCCCCCTGGGCGCGAAGAAAAAAGCCTGCCCTCTCAAAGTGTATACAACATCGATCCTGCCCTACAGCAAAGGAGGCCGCCTCCCTCCCTTCCCCGCGAAAGGAGGAACAAAAAAACCCCCCCCCGGAAGAGCCGGATTTCGAAAAAAGAAGGAGCGGTTCTGGGAAAATATGGAAGCGGACGTGTGCAGGAGCGGGAAGGGGGAAGGCAGGCCCGCCCCCACCAAACTCCCCCAAACGGAACCCTCCGGGGGCCTGCACCTGCAGCAAGCATTCTGGAAATTAAAAAGAATCCAACTGAAAAAGAGATTTTGCCCAACCTGGCTGGAGGAGATCGAGAGACGCCGGGGTCCCCGATGCAGGGGGGCTGTGGGATGCGGTGTTCTCTCCCCCCGACGACCCCCACGATTGGGAAATTCCCCCAAATTTGGCCCCCGGTAAAAGGGCAACCGGGTACCCCCCAAAGTACCGACCCGATCCCACCCGGGAACGGGGGGGGGGAAGGAGGTTAGGAGGTACCGCCGTTCGGAAGCCCCCCCGGGCCGGAGGCCGCCGCGGGATCGATCCCGTAGGGCAAAACCCGGGGGGGGCCGTCCCCCATTCCAGACGCGACTGGGATGAATGGCCGCCGGAGACGTCGCCTCACCGCCCAGTGGGAAAAGGGGTGGCACGTCGCGAAAGAAACACGACGCCCCAGGAGGAAAACAGGGCCAGCGCAAAAACCAAGCGGCAATGCGAGTGCGCGGACAAGGAAATGTCCCAGAGAAAAAGGACTTAGGGGAAACCCCGGCGGGAGGGGGTGTGGACAGATTTTCCCGCCCCAAGGGGGGGGGGCTTCATCAGAGAACCGGCCTCTCCCAGGGGGCTTTGTCACAGACGCGACGTAGAATCCCACTCCGCAAGGCCACCCGGGGGGGACCAAAATTAAGGAACATTGTCACCTTACCGACACGGGGTATGAAGGGGTGTATCCCTTAATCAAAAATGTCCGTGCCCCGCCCCGACGCGGTAACGTCACCACTCCCCCCGCGCCCCCCTCTAAAATAAACGCCACCGTGCCCCGATCCCCCCCTCAGGCTCCTCGCAAAGGGAAACAACATCTGCAAAATCTTTTTACTTGTCTTACTGCCCCAAAACCTGCCCAGACCAATCCAACAGCAGTTTACAGGGACGACCCCCCGGGGCGACATTTCTGATCACAAAGGGAAGGGCCTTTTCAGTAACGCAAACAGCGTCTGAAAGGGGAAAGCCCCTTTTGGGCCCCTGGAGGTTCGTTTCCCAGAACTGTGGGACCCACCCCCGATAGCGGGGCAGACTTGTTAGTCAGGATCTGGGGGGCCCTGCATTGTTCCACCCCCGGGGGGGTGGAAAAGTCATTGAAGTCAAAAAAATTTTAAAAGAAGGAGGACCCGCGGGGGTTTCCCCAAAAGAGAAGATGTTTTTAAGTTTTTAAAAAAATGAAAAATTTGCACAGTCTTTATGAGTATAAAATGTTTATATATTGTCAAAAAAAAAGAATCCCCCGGTGGGAGCGATAAGAGTTTTTGCATTTTATTGGATGTGATATAAATTTATGTGTTTTTTTTTTATTATGGACTCAGAGGCTGGGGAGGGACCCCGCCCAAAAAAATTACCCCGAAAATAGTTGCGCTTCGGTCAAATATTGGTTTTACATAAAACCCCACAATACCTCTGAAAATTTTAAAAACCCCCGGGGGTGTGGAAAGAGTGAGGTCTGCTTTTAAAAGCCCCCGGGCCCCCCCAGGACCACGGGAAGGTTTGGTGGGGCCCCTTTAAAAAAAAATTTTGGGGTTTATGTATAGAAAATGATATTTTAATATTTTTTTTTTTCCCTAAATTTAAAATTTTTTTTGAAATTTTTAAGAATTTTTTCCCCCCGGGTGGGAGAGTTTAGTTTTTTTTTAAAAGCATAAAAAAAAATTTTCTCTTTGTATTTCAACCCCGGGGGTGTGTCTTTTGCCAGGGGGGGGAAAGTGTACCCCCGGGGTGAAGGCCAGCATTTACCCTGGGGGAAATGTGGGGGAAGAGGGTAAAGTTTAAAAGTCTATAACCTTTTCCTCCAACCACCCCTTTGAGGGCCCTTGGGGTATTTGGGTCACTCGTCGGGGGGGTGGTCAGGAGTCATCATGATCACCCAGTAGTTACCCGACCTGGAGGGGGGGAAGTATCCAGTGACTGTCACAGTTCAGAAAGGGAGGCCAAAAGGGGTGAGCCAGATCCCCTTTCAGCCTGGTCAGAGCTTGGCCCACTAAAGACGGACTGAGCCCCAATGAAAGGAGATTTTAGTTACAGATACTTCAGTCTCCTTTTTAAAGGGCAGTAAAGGGGGAAAGGACGTGCTCTGCCTAGTGGAAAAGAGATTCGTCAGCAAGCTCCAAGAAAAAAAAATAAGGAAGGATGATTTTTGATTTTTGGAAGGTGGGTGCTTTTTAAAACGAAAGCGGCGAAAGGGCACGGGGGAAGGGGTTCTAAAAAGGTTTGGGGTTGGAAAGTCCGACATTTTCACCGGTCACTGGAGCCCCAAAATATACAGTTCAGCATAGGGAAAAAAAACCGGGGGTTACTGGCCCTTTTAGGTAAAGAAAGCCCCCCTTTGGGGGTCGGTCCCGAAAAATGGGGTCAGGGGGGATGAGAATTTGGGGCCCCGATCAGAAAAGTTTTGGGAAAACCCCGCTCTCTCATAGGAAGGCTCCAACCAAAAAAATGACCAGGCAGTACAGTTTGAAAAAAGTGGGGTTTTTAGGGGAAACCTTTTGGGGTTTTGGACTATCATTGTGAAAAAAAAAGGGGGCCCCCAACTTGCCCCGTGCTACCTAAAAAAACCCCTTCTCCTTTTGGGTCACCCTTTCCCGGGGACCTGCCTCCCCTCTTACAATTTAAAAGGTATGGAAAGACGTGACGGTGTGAGACTGAGTTATTTAATTGCATCCTTTTCAAAAACCCCCAAAACATCGACCGGGGGGGAAAAAGAGTCCCACTGTAGGGGACCCGACATCTAGTGCCTCACCCCCCCTCAGAGATCTACAGCAGCGTGGCAAATTACCAAAGGGCTAAGGTGGCGCCGAACTGTAAAATATATCAATCCCTGAAAAATTTTCCCCCCAAAATACCCCAAACCCCCCAGGGCCCCAGACCGACCCCGTTCCCCGTGAAAACCCCCCTTTATTCCCCTGGCCGGCTTGAGTACCCCATACCCCTTTGGTTTAAACCACCCAAATTTTTGGTGGCGGGTCGATTAAACCCAAATTTTGAGTAGAAAAAACGTACTTAGATATTTAAAATGGCCAATTTGAGTAGAAATTTCTCCGCTTGACCCATTACTATGGCCCAAATTTTGGGGTAGAAAATAATTTTTTTTTCCCTTTTCTGTGAAGCATTCTGGTGTAGAAAACACAACCCGGGAACTAAACATGACGCATTTTTGGGGGAGAAAAAAATTCCCCTTTTTTACCCATTAAAAGGTTTCAATTTGGTGTCAAAAAAAATCTACTTGTCATATTCTATGGCCCAATTTGGTGTAGAAAAAAAACCACTTGACCATTACTATGGGGCATTTTTGCAAAAAATTCCCCCTGCCCCACACTAGGGGTTTAATTTGGTGTAGAAAATATTTTTTTGTACCGTTCTATGGCGAAAATTTTGGGTAAAAAAAATACTTGCTGTCTTTTTTTAAAAATTTTTCACTTTTCGGGGGTAAAATATACTTCCCCGGCTCTATTACTATTCACAGTTTATTACAGCGGGTTTTTGTTTAAAAATTTTTTTTTTGTGGGGTTTTGATGCTGATGGCAAGTGAAAAGTGTTTTACCCAAATTCCAAATTATTATGCAAAAATTGGGTTTTTAAATGTCATATTTTTTTTTTTAAAAAAACCCCCTTGGGTTTGGTTTTTGGGCTCAGGTTTTTTGGGGACTGAAAACAATTTGATACCTGTGGGAAAAATTTGTTTGCCATGTGGCCCCAAAAAAAGGGGAAAAAGGATGCCCCACATATTAAGCGGCCGATTTTTTAAAATAACATGGGAAAGAAAAAGGATCTCTCTCTGCGAAAAGCAAAAAATATGCATGCCTTGGTCAAGGGATAAAAACATTAGATATTTCCTAAAAATTAAGCGGATCATGTAGAAAAGGAATTTGTGCTGATTCGGAACAGCTGTTCGTGCTGAAAAAGGCAGAAAAGGGGAAGGGTTTTCAGCCGGGAAATTTCATGGGTTACAAGAGTAGCTGTTTAAAAGCCATTAATTCCAGCAAAGATATTTGAAATGGGGCCTCGGGTCCCCGAACCTCAAGGGGTTTGGGATCCTTTAAAAGGGTTCGTGGTGCATAAACACTTTTTCGGCCCCTAAACATGCTCCAAGCAAAAAAGGTTGCATGGGGCCCCGACTTCATGAAAACTAATTTTCAAAAAGTCTTGTTTACTGATGAGTGTCGAGCAAACCTGGGGGTGGTCCCAAAAGGAGGAGTATGGATGGTTTGGGGGATGGCCCAAGTGCCCAAAAAGGCTGCGACTTTCAGCAAGTGGGGGGTCATGTTTTGGGTAGAAAATGGGGAAACAGCTGTAGGCCTTTAAGGTTCCCCAAAGGGGTGAAAAATGATCTCGCAAAGATATAGAGTTTCTGCCGACAACTTTTTCCATAGATAAAAGGGGGAAAAAAAACGTGCCCCCAGGGCAAAGTCATCTTCATGCTCAATGAACACTCATGCTGCAAAGAATACCTTATATTGGGCCCGCTATGAGCATAGAAGGAGATAAATCATGTGTGGCCACCATCTTCCCCCGACCCAACATTAAGAACCTTTTTAAGCATCATAAGCAAAAAATCAATGAGGGGGGGGGAGGGAGTTCAATCAAAACGCAGCCTGGGGGCTTAAAACAAAGAAATACAAGAAGAAATCTCCAAAAACTCCAAATTCAATGGATCAAGAATTTGAAAGGTGTATCAAAGAAGGGGTTTCCCATTTAACATGTAACTTTGGGCCGTTAGGATGTTTTTTAGTTAAATACTTTTTGTTTGTGAAGTGACCCTAATGCTGCAAATTTTACAAAGGCTTTTCAGTTCTTTAAAGCAACAATGTTTT
>JARQOD010000003.1:327162183-327264382 GCA_033576555.1 Oophaga sylvatica
TATTTTGTCTGCGCGTCCGGGACCTGCTACCTGTCGCGGCCCCCAGGACTCTGCCCCCTGCTGTTTCCCGGGATCCTCTCCCCTGTTTTGTGGCCTCCAGTATTTTCTCATACTTGCGCTGCCCCCAAACTTTTCTCCCTGCCCTTCGGCCTCCGGATCCTGCTACTTCGTGGCCTCCAGTACTTCTCAACTGTTGCTCCTCCAGGACTTCTGCTCCCTGTCTGCGGCCTCCGGGATCTCTGTACCTGTCTGCGGCCTCCAGTACTTCTCATACTTGTCTGCTGAATCCAGGACTTCTGCTACCTGTCTGCGGCCTCCGGGAATTTCAGCTTCCTGTCTGTCGCCTTCAGGGTTTTTCTGATACCTGCCTGCCACCTCCAGTAACTCTGTTACTGTTTCCTGCATACAACACCCACCTGTTAAATTTCGACATCCATGACCCATGTGCCACCCAGACATTGGGCTTGAGTATCCACCTCACCTACATAGCCTAACATGTACAACAACTGTAGACACCCTGAAGTGCCTGGGGCATTTTTAGACAAGTGGCTCATGCAGCCGGTGATTCATAGCTTGCAAAGAGTAGTTGTGGTAATTTAGTAGTCCATCGTAGCCCATAACCCCATCATTTGAGCAAGAGTCAGTAGACATCGTGGAGCATGGCATGACCATTAGACCTCAATAAAGACAGTAAAACCACCTTCTGTTTTTTGTGCTGCATTTTCACACTAATTGAGGAGTGCCCATCAAGCACGGGAAATGTATTCTAAAATAGAAAAGGGGTTGTCCTGGTTTGGCAGGAAGTCGCAGTTACTTTATGTGACTATGGACTTGTCAATCCTCACAGCGCAAACAGCACGCTCTGTCAGGATTCTCAGGTGCCACGGTGAACCGGGGCAGTCATATGACTGCAAGTATATGATGTACTGTGCATACTTCCGGACACAATCTAAATAGATGTGTGTTGCCTAGCTAATTTCACTTGTATTGAGAGAGCTCACAAACATCTAGTCAGAAAGTAGCCGGGAGTATGCATGTCGCCCAAACTTGCGGTCATTGAACCGCTGGCACCGGAGAATCCTGACAGCTTGCAGATTGCGATGTGAGGATTCACAAGTCTGCAGTCACATAAAGTGAGTGCAGAGTTTGGTGCCAAACCTGGACAACCCAGTACCGTAGCTACCGGGGGCATAGGGGGTGGTGGCCCCGGGCCCCGCGTCTGAGGGGGCCCACCGGGAGCTACGCTACTGTAACTGTATCGGCATGCACAACACGCCCATACAGTTACACTGCGGCAGAGCAGGGAGAATCGATCTCCCTGCTCTGCCGCCCGGCCGCTACAGGTCCCCTGAGCAGGCGGTGGGGGGCCCTGTGCCAGCAGTGGGCCCCCCGCCCGTCATCGGAGGGTCAGGTGTATTGGCATCTAGCCAATACAGCTGACCGCACTGATAGCGCTCGCTCCTTATCCCATCATCCCCCTCTCAGCATCTGACAGCG
Source organism: Oophaga sylvatica (assembly GCA_033576555.1). Lineage (NCBI taxonomy): Eukaryota > Metazoa > Chordata > Amphibia > Anura > Dendrobatidae > Oophaga > Oophaga sylvatica. The sequence goes on from JARQOD010000003.1 coordinate 327,163,681, forward strand.
GGTGCGATGACGTCACTGCCCGGCGCACGCTGTCAGGAGACGAGAGGGAGGCAGGAGCAGCGAGGAGCAGGAGAGAGGCGAGTCAGAATGATTTTGTAAGTAGGGTGCTATATACAGAGGCTCTCATGTTGATTATATTACAATGGTCCAATGGGTGTGCATTATATTACAGAGGCTCCCTATGGTGAAGTGCATTATATACAAGACTCCCTATGGGGGTGCATTATATGCAGAGGCTCCCTATGGGGGTGCATTATACTACAGATCTCCCTATGGGGAGTGCATTATACTACAGAGACTCCCTATGGGGGTGCATTATACTACAGAGCTCCCTATGGGGGTGCATTATACTACAGAGGCTCCCTATGGGGGTGCATTATACTACAGAGCTCCCTATGGGGAGTGCATTATACTACAGAGACTCCCTATGGGGGTGCATTATATACAGAGACTCGATATGGGGAGTGCATTATACTACAGAGACTCCCTATGGGGAGTGCATTATATACAGAGACTCCTATGGGGGATGCATTATACTCAGAGCTCCCTATGGGGAGTGCATTATACTACAGAGACTCCCTATGGGGGGCATTATACTACAGAGGCTCCCTATGGGGGCGTATTATACTACAGAGGCTCCCTATGGGGGCGCATTATACTTCAGAGGCTCCCTATGGGGGTGATTATACTACAGAGGCTCCCTATGGGGGTGCATTATATTACAGAGGCCCCCTATGGGGGTGCATTATACTACAGAGGCTCCCTATGGGGGTGCATTATATTACAGAGGCTCCCTATGGGGGTGCATTATACTACAGAGGCTCCCTATGGGGGTGCATTATACTACAGAGGCTCCCTATGGGGAGTGCATTATATACAGAGGCTCCCTATGGGGGTGCATTATACTACAGAGACTCCCTATGGGGAGTGCATTATACTACAGGGGCTGCCTATGGGAGTGCATTATATACAGAGACTTCCTATGGGGGTGCATTATATTACAGAGGTCCTATGGGGCGCATTATATTACAGAGGCTTCTCTATGGGGGTGCATTATATTACAGAGGTCTCTATGGGGGGTGCATTATATTACAGGGCTGCCTATGGGGTGCATTATATTACAGGGCTCCTATGTGGGGGTGCATTATATTACAGGGCTCCTATGGGGGTGCATTATATTACAGAGGCTCCCTATGGGGGTGCATTATATTACAGAGGCTCCTATGAGGGGTGCATTATATTACAGGGCTGCCTATGGGGTGCATTATAATACAGGGCTCCCAAATGGGGAGCGCATTATAATAAGGGCTACCTATGGGGAGTGCATTACAATATAGAGGCTGCCTATGAGGAGTGCATTATAATACAGGGCTACCTATGGGGGTGCATTATACTACAGAGGCTGCCTATGGGGAGTGCATTATAATACAGGGGCTACCTATGGGGTGCATTATACTACAGAGGCTGCCTATGGGGAGTGCATTATAATACAGGGGCTACCTATGGGGGTGCATTATACTACAGAGGCTGCCTATGGGGAGTGCATTATAATACAGGGGCTACCTATGGGGTGCATTATATACAGAGGCTGCCTATGGGGAGTGCATTATAATACAGGGGCTACCTATGGGGTGCATTATACTACAGAGGCTGCCTATGGGGAGTGCATTATAATACAGAGGCTCATATGGGGGTGAATTATACTACAGAGGCTGCTATAAGGGGCTGCATTATACTACAGAGGCTCCTATGGGGAGTACATTATACTATAGAGGCTCCCTATAGGGGTGCATTATAATGTAGAGGCTCCCTATGGGGAGTGCATTATACTACAGAGGCTCCCTATGGGGAGTGCATTATAGTATAGAGGCTCCCTATGGGGAGTGCATTATACTACAGAGGCTCCCTATGGGGAGTGCATTATACTATATTGAGGACTATCTGGTGTATTATGCTAAATGGATGCTATCTAGGGGGCCATCATACAGTGTGGAGATTATAGTGGCGGGGCCATCATACAATGTTGGAGCCATTAAATAGTTTGGGGATATTAAGGAGTCAGTGTATATCCAGTGAGGGGGCATTATACGGTGTATAGGGGAGCTGTACAGTTAGGAGACTTGGGACATTATTAAATGTAAAATGAGCACTTATTGTTATAGGGGAACTCGGGTTATTGTCAAAGGGGCACACACAGGGCAATATTACATTTTAGGGGACAAAATGTGGCCACTGTCTTCTAGGGCACTTGCACCTGGCATTACTATATTCTACAGGGGTGCTTTAGAATTTAGAGGTCACGCAGAACCACACACTATGTGCAGTAATAGGGACACATATGGCAGCAGCGGCTCAGTATTGGGGTATCAGGTGCAGTAATAGAGACACATATGGCAGCAGCGGCTCAGTATTGGGGTATCAGGTGCAGTAATAGGGACACATATGGCAGCAGCGGCTCAGTATTGGGGTATCAGGTGCAGTAATAGAGACACATATGGCAGCAGCGGCTCAGTATTGGGGTATGAGGTGCAGTAATAGGGACACATATGGCAGCAGCGGCTCAGTATTGGGGTATGAGGTGCAGTAATAGGGACACATACGGCAGCAGCGGCTCAGTATTGGGGTATGAGGTGCAGTAATAGGGACACATACGGCAGCAGCGGCTCAGTATAGGGGTATGAGGTGCAGTAATAGGGACTCATACGGCAGCAGCGGCTCAGTATTGGGGTATAAGGTGCAGTAATAGGGACTCATACGGCAGCAGCGGCTCAGTATTGGGGTATGAGGTGCAGTAATAGGGACACATATGGCAGCAGCGGCTCAGTATTGGGGTATCAGCAGGATGAGGAGTTTGTGCAGGTTGAGAATAGTACAATAGGTGACCGTGACAGTGCTGAAAATATGAGAAGTGAAACGTGTCTTTGTTGTATTCTCTGTAGTCGAGTCCTGGCTGGAGAAGTCATGTAGGTCTGGGCCAGATAGAAAAGACAGGAAAAGTGAACGATTCCATCAGAAAGAATGTCAGCGGTAAGTCACTATCTGTAACTCTGCTGTAATCTATATGTTCTGTAGGACTGGTATTATTTACCACTGACCATATGGCGGTAATATCAATATTGGTCTTTTTATATATAGATTATTTTTGGCAACAGCGCGGTCATTTGCGGAGGTTCTCTGGTTAGGGGCCCACTCAGAAGTTTTACCCCCCCTAAACCAAAACCCTAGCTACGCCTCTGGGACAACCCCTTAGGCCGCGTTCACACGTTCAGTATTTGGTGAGGTTTTTACCTTAGTAAGACAAAACCAGGAGTGGGTGATAAATACAGAAGTGGTGATGTGTTCATATTATACTTTTCCTCTTATTGTTTCACTCCTGGATTTGGCTACAAATACTGAGGTAAAAAACTCACCAAGTACTGAACGTGTGCACGTGGCCTTAAAGCTTTGTGCTTTTCATTTAGAAAAATAAATGTCATCCTAGTTTTTCATCAAAAAACATTGAACGGGAATCTGTGATCTGATTTATGCTGCAGAAATCACGAGTTGAATGAATCGAAGCCTGGCTGAATGATTGTAGCCAGGTGTATTATTTTTTTGAAACACGATGGAATTTCAGCAAGTACATACATTGAAGATCCGGGCGGGGACCATAGCAGGAGCTGAGAATAGTGGAGTGGCACCCCCGGCTGGCGCTTCCTAGTGTTGCTGCATGTGATAGACAGAAGGTAGGATGAGGTATGTACACTGCTCAAAAAAATAATGGCAACACTTAAACAACAGAATATAACTCCAAGTAAATCAAACTTCTGTGAAATCAAACTGTCCACTTAGGAATCAACACTGATTGACAATCAATTTCACATGTAGTTGTGCAAATGGAATAGACAACAGATGGAAATTATTGGCAATTATCAAGACACACTCAATAAAGGAGTGGTTCTGCAGGTGGGGAACACAGACCACATCTCACTACTAGTGTTGAGCATTCCGATACCGCAAGTATCGGGTATCGGCCGATATTCGCGTTATCGGAATTCCGATACTTAATTCCGATACTTTTTCAATATCGTATACCGGAATCGGAAGTTCCCATAATTCTTTGAGAGGCAATGTGATGTTAGTCAGCCAATGATGAATCTTATGAAGTGTGGGCACATCCTGTAATGCTGCGGTCATCTTAACTAATGGCATGGCTGTGATTGGCTGCTGAAATGATGTCAGAATGCACTATAAAAGGCGCCGCAGCCATTTTAGCGTCACTGTGCTGTGAACTCAGTAAGGGACAGAACGCTGCTGTGCTGACTCTGAGGGACAGTTAGATATTGCAATTTTGTGTACTACTGTGCTTGAGGCAGGCTAGTTTATCAACCGCTGTGTAAAGCTTCATTTTGCCAGTGTTGTTTTAACAGCTCTGTGCAAGGTGTGTGTGTGACAGTGCAGGTGACGCTGCAGTTTGCTCTGCATCCACCGCTGTTTGTAGGCATCTGCACGTGTCACTGACTCTTTTTTTTTTTTATTTTATTTTGTGGAATTGGTGCAGCTCCATTATATTAGAAAAAAATCAAATCTATTAGTGTGACGTGCTTCCATCCGTATACAATACATTGGTTGCAAACACTATAGAAGTACAGAAAGGAGCCTTTCACAGCTACTGAACAGTTGTCTGCAGGGTTTACTGTAGTCTGTGAGCTTTTAATTTTGTGAGTGCAGATTACGCTCCAGTTAGTTCTTCAACCACTGCCGGTTGTAGTCTGCTGAGCGTGTGTCACTGCCTCATCCTTCACATTTTTCTCTAATTGGTGCTGCTCCATTTTAGTGGAAAAAAAATCTAATCTATTAGTGTGACGCGCTTCCATCCGTATACAATACATTGGTTGCAAACACTATAGAAGTAGACAAAGGGGCCTTTAACAGCTACTGAACAGTTGTGTTTCAGTGTTCACTGTAGTCTGTGAGCTTTTCATTTTGTGGAGTGCAGATTACGCTCCAGTTTGTTCTTCAACCACTGCCGGTTGTAGTCTGCTGAGCGTGTGTCACTGCCTCATCCTTCACATTTTTCTCTAATTGGTGCTGCTCCATTTTAGTGGAAAAAAATCTAATCTATTAGTGTGACGCGCTTCCATCCGTATACAATACATTGGTTGCAAACACTATAGAAGTAGACAAAGGGGCCTTTAACAGCTACTGAACAGTTGTGTTTCAGTGTTCACTGTAGTCTGTGAGCTTTTCATTTTTTGAGTGCAGATTACGCTCCAGTTTGTTCTTCAACCACTGCCGGTTGTAGTCTGCTGAGCGTGTGTCACTGCCTCATCCTTCACATTTTCTCTTAATTGGTGCTGCTCCATTTTAGTGGAAAAAAATCTAATCTATTAGTGTGACGCGCTTCCATCCGTATACAATACATTGGTTGCAAACACTATAGAAGTAGACAAAGGGGCCTTTAACAGCTACTGAACAGTTGTGTTTTCAGTGTTCACTGTAGTCTGTGAGCTTTTCATTTTTTGAGTGCAGATTACGCTCCAGTTTGTTCTTCAACCACTGCCGGTTGTAGTCTGCTGAGCGTGTGTCACTGCCTCATCCTTCACATTTTTCTCTAATTGGTGCTGCTCCATTTTAGTGGAAAAAAATCTAATCTATTAGTGTGACGCGCTTCCATCCGTATACAATACATTGGTTGCAAACACTATAGAAGTAGACAAAGGGGCCTTTAACAGCTACTGAACAGTTGTGTTTCAGTGTTCACTGTAGTCTGTGAGCTTTTCATTTTGTGAGTGCAGATTACGCTCCAGTTTGTTCTTCAACCACTGCCGGTTGTAGTCTGCTGAGCGTGTGTCACTGCCTCATCCTTCACATTTTTCTCTAATTGGTGCTGCTCCATTTTAGTGGAAAAAAATCTAATCTATTAGTGTGACGCGCTTCCATCCGTATACAATACATTGGTTGCAAACACTATAGAAGTAGACAAAGGGGCCTTTAACAGCTACTGAACAGTTGTGTTTCAGTGTTCACTGTAGTCTGTGAGCTTTTCATTTTGTGAGTGCAGATTACGCTCCAGTTTGTTCTTCAACCACTGCCGGTTGTAGTCTGCTGAGCGTGTGTCACTGCCTCATCCTTCACATTTTTCTCTAATTGGTGCTGCTCCATTTTAGTGGAAAAAAATCTAATCTATTAGTGTGACGCGCTTCCATCCGTATACAATACATTGGTTGCAAACACTATAGAAGTAGACAAAGGGGCCTTTAACAGCTACTGAACAGTTGTGTTTCAGTGTTCACTGTAGTCTGTGAGCTTTTCATTTTGTGAGTGCAGATTACGCTCCAGTTTGTTCTTCAACCACTGCCGGTTGTAGTCTGCTGAGCGTGTGTCACTGCCTCATCCTTCACATTTTTCTCTAATTGGTGCTGCTCCATTTTAGTGGAAAAAAATCTAATCTATTAGTGTGACGCGCTTCCATCCGTATACAATACATTGGTTGCAAACACTATAGAAGTAGACAAAGGGCCTTTAACAGCTACTGAACAGTTGTGTTTCAGTGTTCACTGTAGTCTGTGAGCTTTTCATTTTGTGAGTGCAGATTACGCTCCAGTTTGTTCTTCAACCACTGCCGGTTGTAGTCTGCTGAGCGTGTGTCACTGCCTCATCCTTCACATTTTTCTCTAATTGGTGCTGCTCCATTTTAGTGGAAAAAAATCTAATCTATTAGTGTGACGCGCTTCCATCCGTATACAATACATTGGTTGCAAACACTATAGAAGTACACAAAGGGGCCTTTCACAGATACTGAACAGTTGTCTGCAGGGTTCACTGTAGTCTGTGAGGAATAACCACACTTAGGCCTTATAACTTTTCTGACTTTCTTTATCAATCTACCAAGATGAAGAAGTCAGTGAGTAAGGCACGTGGTCGTGGTCGTGGCCGTGGATTTGCAGCAGGGAGAGGACGTGGGGATTCTGTGGCTGCTGCCGCACCCAGTGACACAGCATCCACCAGTTTTCCCCGTGAGCGTTCCTTTATGCGCACTTTTGTAGGAGCTCAGCGTACCCCCCTGCTGCGTGAAGAACAAATTGAAGCCGTTGTTGGTTGGATGGCAGCCAATGCATCGACTTCAATAGCTTCCACCTCCTCTCAGGACCACAGCACTGTTGAACAACCATCAGTCTCTTCACCGCCTGCCAAATTGCCCAGGCAGTCAGAGAGCTCTGTACAGGAGCCAGCTGAGTCTCTGCTTCTGTTCTCAGAATCTGTTGGCTTGCAAACAGGGGCCCAGCCAAGCAGCATTCTGGAATGTGAAGAAGAGGCAGTATGCAGTGATGCGCAACAGCTGTGTCTCTCTGAATCTGAAGAGGCGGGTGAGCCAGTGCCGATGGTCAGCACACCGCAGAACGCATCTGATGATGATGAGACTCAGTTGCCAGTTTCTGTTGAGCATGGTGCTGGCCAGACCACCCAACAACAGCAGGTGTTGGAAGAGGGTAGTGGTGGAGATGATGAGGTCCAAGACCCAACATGGCGTGAGGAACAGGAAGGTGGTGGGAGCAGCTCTGAGGAAGAGATTGCCCCAACGGTCCAAACAGTAGGGAGAGGTAGGCTGCAGACTCGCTTGCCTGTAGCCTCCAGTTTGGCACCCGTTCGGAGCAGTTCTCTTCCAACAGCCAAACCGGGCGCTCCCAGGACTTGCTCTGCGTGGTCCTTTTTTGATACAGTTGCAGATGATATTTGCTATGTCAAATGCAAGCTGTGTAATCAAAAAATTAAAAGAGGTAAAAGTGTCAGTAACCTTAATACAACAAATATGTGGAAAGATGTGCGGTCAAAGCACTTTGTTGAGTTACAAAGACACACTGGAGATGTAGGCCAACCTACAGCAGCACCTACATCTTCAGCTCGTGTTGGAGCCTCTTCCTCCAGTTCACACACAGCTGGTTCGGCTTCCTCACAGGATCGCCATGGAAGAACCTCTGTCACTGTTGTCCAGAGACACAGTGTTATTCCACCCACAGCTGCAAGTTCCCTGTCATCCTCACACACCCAGGCCACAAAACAGCCATCGGTAGCACAGGCATGGGATAAAAGACGGCCATACTCGGCAAACCATCCACGAGCACAGGCTCTGAATGCTGGCATTGCAAAACTCCTGTCCCTTGAAATGCTGTCATTCAGGCTGGTGGAGACTGACAGTTTCCGTGAATTAATGGCATTGGCAGTCCCACAATACAATGAGCCCAGCCGATTTTATTTCAGCAGGCAAGCCGTCCCTGGTCTGCAAAAGCATGTTGAGGCAAAAATTAAACATGCGCTACTAAACGCCGTCAGTAGCAAGGTCCACCTGACCACCGATGCGTGGACCAGTACCCATGGCCAGGGACGATACCTTTCACTCACTGCCCATTGGGTGAATGTTGTGGGGAGCCGGGTACAGATCTTGCGAGTGGCGCTGTACGTGTTCTGCCAACTCCAAGGATTGCCGGAATCAAGTCTGTCCACATTGACTCCTCCTCCTACTCCAATTCCTCAGAATCATCGCTGCAGGAGCCGTCACGGTCTACCTCCACATGGTCCCGTGGACGCTTACCTGATGCGACCGATATGAGCACAGCCGTGGCCAAACGGCAACAGGCCGTTCTGAAATTAATTCCCATGAGGAATCGAAGCCACACAGTGCAGGAGGTCTGGAATGCCATCAAGCAGGAGAGCGACGTGTGGTTTTTGCCAGCGAATCTCCAGCCAGGCTTGGTAGTGTGTGACAATGGCCGAAATCTGGTGGCAGCTCTGGGCCTTGGCAAACTCACTCACATACCATGTCTGGCACATGTGCTCAACTTGGTCGTGCAGAGTTTTTTGAGGGACTATCCGGATCTTGATGCACTGCTGCACAAGGCCCGCCTAGAGTGCGCTCACTTGCGACGTTCCAGCATGGCCAGATCGCGCATTGCAGCTCTGCAACGCAGATTGCGCCTTCCTGAACATCGCATCATATGTGACGTATCCACCAGGTGGAATTCAACGTTACATATGTTGGAGCGGTTGTGTGAGCAGCAGCCAGCAGTAATGGAGTATCAGCTGCATCAGGCGCAATCAACACGCAATTTGCGCCGTCCACACTTCACCATTAATGAGTGGGCCACTATGAAGGACATGTGCCACGTTTTGCGTGCGTTTGATGAGTCAACGCGGATGGCGAGTGCAGATGATGCACTAGTCAGCCTGACTGTCCCCCTTATCTGCCTGCTTCAAAAAACACTGCAAGCAATAAGGGATGAGGTTTTGGAAGAGGTGGAGGATGAGGAGTCACAAATTCCATCACCTTCTGGAAAGTCAGCGCAACGTGGTTCCTCACAAAGGGCTGGGCAGGGCTCACTTTGTGAGGAGGATGAGGAGGAGGAGTCAATGGAGGAGGAAGACATCGCTCCAGAGGGAGGTACACAACGCTCTAGTCAGTATGTAGAGCGAGGGTGGGGTGATGCAGAGCAGGCAGAGATGACGCCTCTTGCAGAGGACAGCGTTTCTTTGCCAGTTGGGAGTCTGCAGCACATGGTTGATTTCATGCTGCAGTGCCTAAGAAACGACCGCCGCATCGCCCACATTCTCACGACGTCTGATTATTGGGTGTACACCCTCCTAGACCCTCGCTACCGGGACAACGTCAAAAGCCTCATCACACCGTTGAACCGGGAGCGTAAAATGCGGGAGTACCAAGACACACTGGTGCAATACCTAATGTTCTACCTTACTGCCGAGAGCACTGCTGCTGCTACTGCTTTACAAAGCAGCTCTGTGCGTCGAGGCAGTGTAGAGAGCTCTGCAACAAGAGGGAGCACACGCAGTGCCTCTGCACAGGGAAAGACCAGTATGTTAAAAATGTGGCAAAGTTTTGTGGCAGCGCCACAAATGTCTACACCATCCGAGAGGGCTCCAGTCAGCGGGAGGCAACGTATCCGTCAGATGGTGACAGACTACTTGGCTTTGCCTCTCAGTGTACTCCCAGATGGCTCTTCCCCATTCAAGTTTTGGGTCTCTAAGCTGGATACATGGCCAGAGCTTAGCCAGTATGCATTGGAGGTGCTGGCTTGCCCTGCTGCCAGTGTATTATCGGAGCGCGTCTTTAGTGCTGCAGGTGGTGTACTAACAGACCGTCGCATGCGACTATCCTCCGATAATGTAGACCGGCTTACTTTTCTGAAAATGAACAAGGCATGGATCTCGCCAGAATTTGTCTGTCCGTTTTCAGATTAAATAACTGGTTCGCAACGTTATCCATGTCTCCTGTTATGTTCATCTTTCTACCACCTGAACTCTACTCCCTGGGCTCCAACACTGCCAGTTGCTGCTCAGAAGTGTCGTGTCCACAGAACAAAACACAAGCTCTACTGTTAGTGGGGTTCAGTAACGCCAGCTGTTCCCCTGCTGTGTGAACGGCAAGAAGTCTCCTGTTCCCGACACATGGACAGAAAAACACATGACCAACATGCTCCAAATAGGGAAGAGCCGTCACCCTGCTTGTTATGCTGAAAACATGAAATTGTGAAGTTTTGCAGGCCTAGAATGATAAATTTTTATGACAAATATGGACAAATAATAATTTGTCATCACAGCGCATATCTGCACATGTCTATTAGAAATGGTAACAAAAAATAAAACATAGTCTACTCTTCACATTTTGAAATTAATGCATAAAAGTACATTTCATACTTATGAATTAATGCTTTTTAAGGAACTTTATCTGTACCTGTAAGATAATGCAGTCAATGGATGTACGAATCATTAAATCCTCATCATCATCATCACGAGTTTTATTTATGACAGACATTATAAAATACACATACTGATGCCAACTGTAACTTCAAACACCATATATGAAATGGCCAGCATGTAAACATGGTAATAATGTCCAATAATAAATTATTACATCTAGAAAGTGCATCATGCATACTGACAATAGGTAGTTATACCTGCAAGTGCTGTTGAAACAACCACAAGAGATATAAATTAATACTGGTATATAGGTATCACAGTGCATAGTTACTCATGGACAATGTTGATGTAATACTGTATCTCAATTAAGTCAGCGTCAACCATTAGGCTTGTTAGTCTTGTACATTGTTAAAGAGGGAACGTAATTTTTTTGTTTGTCATAGGTGGAGTATTACACATTAAATTATTACTGCTGTATTTTTTTTTGCGTCCCTAGTGCGCAATAACGCAGCCTAACCTCACATTTTATAGTCAGCTAATTGCCACACGCTACCCTACCCTACGCGTGACAGTAGGAAGGTAGTGTTGACGGATAAAGCTTTGCGCAACCAGACATTCTTTTACCCTCTTCAACACTCTACAAGCAAAAAATGCATGATTTCAGCCACAGACTTTATTGACGTACAGTATAACATCGGCATTACCCATCAGAGGCTGTCCACTGTCTGATACAGACATAGAATATACCTTTGCTATCCGTAGCCTTTGTTTCACCTACACTTGCAGGCACACACTTAAATTGTGACAAACAATGCCTAATGTTTTTTTAAATGGTTATTTTTTATCGTACATTATTGTGTCATCAATCATCACATTGATGAGTCCATGCTGGACATGTCATACATGCTATAGAAAGTTACGATTTTATGAACTTAAATAATTGAAATGTCTGTGACTGTCACATAAAATTTGCGATGATGATGATGAGTGACTATTACAAAATCCATTGTCTTCACTATGTTATGGTTTAACATAGCGTTCCTTAAGCATTATTCATAAAAAAAAAAAAGGACTTTTATTCTTAAATTTACAACACTATTTTTGTTACCAATTTTTTGGGTGTTGTGTTGTTCCATTTATTTTTGGCATGTGCATATATGCGTTTATATTTGTATTTTCTTTATTTTTCCTTCTTGAAATTAGAAAACATGTGTATCTTTGTACCGTGTTAGCCAGTAGATAGAAAAATATTTAGACTTCAGAGTCAGCAGTGGTTGATACCTTTTAATGGATAACTGAAAAGATGGAAACAAATTGCAAGCTTTCAAGGCTACTCACGTCTCTTCATCAGGCAAAGACTAAATAAAAAAATTAAGCATCACATATTTCTATACACAACAGGACACAGGAATAGTGCAATAGGTAAGACAAGTAAGTGACGTGTATCAGAACTGTCATTATCTCACAGGGATGAACATAAATATTGGAACAGTTCCTAGATAAGGATAGAAAGTTTGATTGCCCTCTCATTGGCGTCTTTTTTTGGGTTTTCATGACCCTGGAAGGGCATAGACGCAGATTCCTTAATTGATATAGAATGACATAAATCCATGTGATCTATTCATTCCATCACTAACAGTGTCAAAGGTCATGATGAGCTTATATTCTGAAACCTTTGTACGTTTCTCATATTTGAAGTTATATTTTAATACCAGTAATTCCATATCCATCATGCTATGACCGGGCATACAATAGTCTTTTGCCATAGGTAAATTCATTAATTTATCTGTGATAGTGTGGCGCTGATAATTCATCCTTGTTCTCCTTTTTGTTGCCGGTCTCCCCTCACTTGTCCCTCCCTCACTTGTCTTAGCTATTCCTGTGTCCTGTTGTGTGTAGAAATATGTGATTCTTCATTTTTGGCTTTACTCTTAGCCTGATGAAGACACCTGAGTAGTCTCGAAAGCTTTGAATTTGTTACCATATTTTCAGTTAGCCATTAAACGTTATCAACCACAGAGGACTGTCAAGTATAAATATTTTTCTATTCTTGTAATTGAAATTCATCATTTTATTGTCGTAGTAAAACTTCATTTATTCTTGTTTGAAGTACATACATTTGCAATGGCCACGTAACAAGGCAATAACTCAATATTTTATGCCTACACCCTCCTTGACCCTGGGCTTCAACAGCGCCAGTTGCTGCTCAGAAGTGTTAGATGCACAGATGAAAACAATCGCTGATGTGTTTGTGGGGTTCAGTAACGCATGCTGTTCCCCTGCTGTGTGTCTGGCAAAATTACTGCTGCTAACTACAACTTCAACTTCAAACGTCTCATACTAGGCCTCTGCCTACACCCTCCTTGACCCTGGGCTTCAACAGCGCCAGTTGCTGCTCAGAAGTGTTAGATGCACAGATGAAAACAATCGCTGATGTGTTTGTGTGGTTCAGTAACGCCTGCTGTTCCCCTGCTGTGTGTCTGGCAAAAATTACTGCTGCTAACTACAACTTCAACTTCAAACGTCTCATACTAGGCCTCTGCCTACACCCTCCTTGACCCTGGGCTTCAACAGCGCCAGTTGTTTCTCGGAAGTGCTGTTAGCACAGTTAACACTTGCTCCTGTGTTACTGGGGTTCAGTAATGTCAGCTGTTCCCCTGCTGTGTGAACGGCAAACAGTCCTGCTGCCTCCACCCTGTTCTCTTCTCATCCCTGGGTTACAACACCGCCAGTTGTTTCTCGGAAGTGCTGTTAGCACAGTCTACACTTGCTCCTGTGTTACTGGGGTTCAGTAATGTCAGCTGTTCCCCTGCTGTGTGAACGGCAAAAAGTCCTGCTGCCTCCACCATGTTCTCTTCTCATCCCTGGGCTACAACACCGCCAGTTGTTTCTCGGAAGTGCTGTTAGCACAGTCTACACTTGCTCCTGTGTTACTGGGGTTCAGTAATGTCAGCTGTTCCCCTGCTGTGTGAACGGCAAACAGTCCTGCTGCCTCCACCCTGTTCTCTTCTCATCCCTGGGCTACAACACCGCCAGTTGTTTCTCGGAAGTGCTGTTAGCACAGTCTACACTTGCTCCTGTGTTACTGGGGTTCAGTAATGTCAGCTGTTCCCCTGCTGTGTGAACGGCAAACAGTCCTGCTGCCTCCACCCTGTTCTCTTCTCATCCCTGGGTTACAACACCGCCAGTTGTTTCTCGGAAGTGCTGTTAGCACAGTTAACACTTGCTCCCGTGTTACTGGGGTTCAGTAATGTCAGCTGTTCCCCTGCTGTGTGAACGGCAAAAAGTCCTGCTGCCTCCACCCTGTTCTCTTCTCATCCCTGGGTTACAACACCGCCAGTTGTTTCTCGGAAGTGCTGTTAGCACAGTCTACACTTGCTCCCGTGTTACTGGGGTTCAGTAATGTCAGCTGTTCCCCTGCTGTGTGAACGGCAAAAAGTCCTGCTGCCTCCACCATGTTCTCTTCTCATCCCTGGGCTACAACACCGCCAGTTGTTTCTCGGAAGTGCTGTTAGCACAGTTAACACTTGCTCCCGTGTTACTGGGGTTCAGTAATGTCAGCTGTTCCCCTGCTGTGTGAACGGCAAAAAGTCCTGCTGCCTCCACCCTGTTCTCTTCTCATCCCTGGGCTACAACACCGCCAGTTGTTTCTCGGAAGTGCTGTTAGCACAGTCTACACTTGCTCCTGTGTTACTGGGGTTCAGTAATGTCAGCTGTTCCCCTGCTGTGTGAACGGCAAAAAGTCCTGCTGCCTCAACTTTAATTTCCATGGGTACCTTCTGCTACCCATCCGGGTTCCAGTACCGTCAGCTGGTTCTCCGCAGTGCCTTTGGCCTAGGTGCCTCCATGTCGGTATCCGAGTTCCAGCAACGTCTGCTGGTCCTTGGTAGTGCTTTGGAGCACAGGTACCTCCTGCTTAGTAACCGTGTCCCAGTAACGTCAGCTGGTCCTCGGTTGTGCCATTGGCTCTTTTCCTTCTGCTGACCCTCCGGGTTCCAGCACAGTCAGCTGGTCCTCGTTACTTTCATTGGCTCTTGTACCTTCTGCTACCCATCCGGGTTCCAGTACCGTCAGCTGGTTCTCCGCAGTGCCTTTCGCCTAGGTGCCTCCATGTCGGTATCCGAGTTCCAGCAACGTCTGCTGGTCCTTGGTAGTGCTTTGGAGCACAGGTACCTCCTGCTTAGTAACCGTGTCCCAGTAACGTCAGCTGGTCCTCGGTTGTGCCATTGGCTCTTTTCCTTCTGCTGACCCTCCGGGTTCCAGCACAGTCAGCTGGTCCTCGTTACTTTCATTGGCTCTTGTACCTTCTGCTACCCATCCGGGTTCCAGTACCGTCAGCTGGTTCTCCGCAGTGCCTTTGGCCTAGGTGCCTCCATGTCGGTATCCGAGTTCCAGCAACGTCTGCTGGTCCTTGGTAGTGCTTTGGAGCACAGGTACCTCCTGCTTAGTAACCGTGTCCCAGTAACGTCAGCTGGTCCTCGGTTGTGCCATTGGCTCTTTTCCTTCTGCTGACCCTCCGGGTTCCAGCACAGTCAGCTGGTCCTCGTTACTTTCATTGGCTCTTGTACCTTCTGCTACCCATCCGGGTTCCAGTACCGTCAGCTGGTTCTCCGCAGTGCCTTTGGCCTAGGTGCCTCCATGTCGGTATCCGAGTTCCAGCAACGTCTGCTGGTCCTTGGTAGTGCTTTGGAGCACAGGTACCTCCTGCTTAGTAACCGTGTCCCAGTAACGTCAGCTGGTCCTCGGTAGTGCCATTGGCTCTTTTCCTTCTGCTGACCCTCCGGGTTCCAGCACAGTCAGCTGGTCCTCGTTACTTTCATTGGCTCTTGTACCTTCTGCTACCCATCCGGGTTCCAGTACCGTCAGCTGGTTCTCCGCAGTGCCTTTGGCCTAGGTGCCTCCATGTCGGTATCCGAGTTCCAGCAACGTCTGCTGGTCCTTGGTAGTGCTTTGGAGCACAGGTACCTCCTGCTTAGTAACCGTGTCCCAGTAACGTCAGCTGGTCCTCGGTTGTGCCATTGGCTCTTTTCCTTCTGCTGACCCTCCGGGTTCCAGCACAGTCAGCTGGTCCTCGTTACTTCCATTGGCTTTTGTACCATCACCAACAGGACAAAGAAGGTTAAGACAAACTACAAGATACAGAACAAGAGACAGAAGAACAATAAGCAGAAGATCAAAAAGCAGAAGAACATTAAGTATAAGACCAAAATGAAGAGCAAAATATATGCTCTAAATTCTAAGCAGAAGAAGACTAAGCAGTGTATGGGGTGAGTCCGTTCCTCCTCGTGGTGCCCCTGGAAAATGCCTGATGCTGCTGCAGGCTAAACTGAACGCGGACAAATACTGTTGTAATTAAAATCTTTCGTGACAGCAAGAACGGAAGGATGAAAATTCAGAGTTTTACAGATTACAAGTACAGGAATGTCTGTCACAAATAAGAATATGATGAAAAGGATGAATAGGAAGAAGATGAAGAAGTAGAATATGAAGAATAATAACTGTTTAATAAGAACAATATAAGTAATGTTAACAAAAAGATGAATAGCAAGAAGTTTTAGAAGATTAAGAAGGTGAAGATGAAGAATAATTTGATGAGAAAGATGATGCTGCTGAAGATTATGAAGGAGAAAGTGTGTGAAAAGTTAAAAAGGTGAAGAGCATGGAAGTTGTGAAACAGACATATTTGACAAAATAGAAAAAAGGTTAACAACATTGTCAATTTCTTCGTCAATCCAAACGTATTTCAAAAAAAGAAATATTAATGCTATTCCATTGCATTGTGTTAAACATCTATGCCTTTAATGTCTCCTCAACCTCCCCCAATAAATTCTACATTACTCTTTGTTGTTTTCATGTACAATTAACCAACAAGGCAAGAATGGGTTTTTTTTAATTCCGATATTTTGTTCCCATAGACTTACATTGTATTTCCGGTATCGGTATCGGGTATCGCCGATATTTTTTGGGTATCGGCGATACCATTCCGATTCCGATACTTTTGGATATCGGAAAGTATCGCTCAACTCTACTCACTACCAATGCTTTCTGGCTGATGTTTTGGTCGCTTTTGAATGTTGGTTGTGCTTTCAGACAGACTCTACAACCCTCACAAGTGGCTCAGGTAGTGCAGCTCATCCAGGATGGCACATCAATGCGAGCTGTGGCAAGAAGGTTTGCTGTGTCTGTCAGCGTAGTGTCCAGAGGCTGGAGGCGCTACCAGGAGACAGGCCAGTACACCAGGAGACGTGGAGGGGGCCGTAGGAGGGCAACAACCCAGCAGCAGGACTGCTACCTCTGTCTTTATGCAAGGAGGAACAGGAGGAGCACTGCCAGATCCCTGCAAAATGACCTCCAGCAAGCCACAAATATGCATGGATCTGCACAAACGGTTAGAAATCGACTCCATGAGGATGGTCTGAGTGCCCGACACCCAGAGATGGGGTTGTACTCACAGCGCAACACCATGCAGGATGCTTGGCATTTGCCACAGAACACCAGGATTGTCACATTCGCCACTGGTGCCCTGTGCTCTTCTCAGATGAAAGCAGGTTCTGTTGTGAATACTTTGGAAGTGACTTCTGAGCTGGGCTCCCTCCGGTGGATGCTGAGGGTAATGAACTAATTACTGAATGGCCTTCAGCTGACTCTGAATGGTATGATATATGTGACCTGAGTTCCCATCAGCCTTGCCGGTAATCAATTGTTCCTCTGGTCTTGCTTGGAGCACAGCTTGCTTTCCTGCTCTCATTCAGATAAGTGGTTTTGTTGTTTTTTTTTTTTCCTTTTTACTATTTTTCTTCTGTGAGTACCATATAATTTTCAGTTTGGCCGGAAATACTGTTATGTTTCGGTAGCTGAGGAGAAATTGCAAAAAATAGCCAAAGTTGTAATACACCAGAGAGGCTGGAAACTATTGGATTGCAGTACACTAAACTAACCGCCACACTAGAAGTAGCTGTGGAGCGTACTTACAGTGATCCTAGACGCCTCATCACAGCCGGAGAGATAACTACACCTAAAGGCAGAAAGATGAAAGCTTTCTGCCCTGGAACAGAATCCCCAAAGAAATAGGAAGCCCCCAAACATGTAATGGCAGTTAGATAAGAAGAAAACACGGACACAGACAGAAAATAGAATGAACAAACGCTGGGGCCCAATCTGTCTAGATAGAAAAGTATAGGAAAGAATTCTGACTGCAACCCAAAAAAACCCTGACAAAAATACCAACACCTTTGATTAACAAAAAACCTGAGATCACACGATCTCTATCACCTAAATCAGATCTCTGTGTAGCTCACAACAACTCAGCAAATAAAAAGTGACAAATGAACAAAGCAAAAGTGCAAACACAAAATGAGCACAATTGCAGCGCCAGACTCCAAAAGGGGACCAGGCTGTAGTCCACTGCAAGCAGCAAACCAGCAGTGAAAATCCAAGAGGAAAAAAAAACAGCAAAACCACTTATCTGAATGAGAGCAGGAAAGCAAGCTGTGCTCCAAGCAAGACCAGAGGAACAATTGATTACCGGCAAGGCTGATGGGAACTCAGGTCACTTAAATCATGCCATTCAGAGCCAGCTGAAGGCCATTCAGTAATTAGTTCATTACCCTCAGCAACCACCGGATGGAGCCCCAGCTCAGAAGTCACCTCCAAAGTATTCACAACAAGGTTCACTCTGAGCACATGTGACAGAGGTGACAGAGTCTGGAGACGCCGTGGAGAGTGATCTTCTGCCTTCAACATCCTTCAGCATGACCGGTTTGGCAGTTGGTCAGTAATGGTGTGGGGTGGAATTTCTTTTAAGGGTCGCTCAGCCCTCCATGTGCTCGCTAGATTTAGCCTGACTGCCATTAGGTACCGAGATGAGATTCTCAGACCCCTTCTGAGACCATATGCTGGTGCGATTGGCCCTCGGTTCATCCTAATGCAGGACAATGCCAAACCTCATGTGGCTGCAGTGTGTCAGCAGTTCCTGCAAGATGAAGGCATTGAAGCTATGGACTGGCTCGCCAGTTCCCCAAACCTGAATCCGATTGAGCACATCTGGGACATCATGTCTCGCTCCATTGCACCACAGACTGTCCAGGAGTTGGCGGATGCTTTAGTCCAGGTCTGGGAGGAGACCCCTCAGGAGACCATCCGCCGCCTCATCAGGAGCATGCCCAGGCGTTGTACAGTAGGGAGGTCATACAGTCACGTGGAGGCCACACACTCTACTGAGCATCATTTTGACTTGTTTTAGGGACTATACATTCGACTTTAATTTTGGGTGACTCCAAATCCAGGTCAGCATTGGTTAATAAATTTGATTTCCATTGATGATTTTATGTGATTTTGTTGTCAGCACATTGAACTTTGTACAGAACAAAGTATTCAATGAGAATATTTCATTCCTTCAGATCTAGGATGTGTTATTTGAGTGTTCCCGTTATTTGAGTGTTCCCTTTATTTTTTTGAGCAGTGTATTTCTGAGGGAGTGCAGGGTGCAGGCACAGGATCCCGGGACCATAACTGATGCTGATGGGAGGAGATAGTATTACAATGAATACAGGAGGCAGGGATTTCTTTCTGGCACCGCATGCCCCAGAGCCTGGAAGAAGTCATTAATATAAAGTCATTAATATAAAGACAGATTGTAACATTTCTCAGCAACAAGACCATTAATGTTAAGCACACAGGTAGGACTAGTGTAACAATTCTATCACCTGAATGCCCATATTAATAGGTCAGATATGTCCCGGGGGGTGACAGATTTCCTTTGACAATTATCCATACTTGAAAAACCTTAACAGTTTAGTTAATATGTATGTATATAACGGTCTACTCATAGACAAACGGAGACCAGCTAACATATCTATAGTTCTCACGTCCGTGTTATAATGCCTTCTGACTGCGTCAGTACTTTCTGGGAACTTCAATAAAGGATTGCTGCCTCCAAACCCACACCAGCAATGGCTCCCAAAGTCTCAGTCTCACACCAGTTCACAGCTTGGTTACAGGACATATTAACCGTGATTTCATAAGCCAAAATCAAAACCTAAATCCAGGGAACGTCTGACACCAACAAATATGGAAGAAATAGAGTAGACTGTGTGACCAAAACCAATCCCCCACAGCCACCAAACTGTGTGCCTATAATTTCTTTATCTCAATTACTGTGCTAAGAGCCACCATGGAGCATAAACTTACTACACAAAATACTGTATAGACTAAGTGAAAACGAACCTCTACGATCTCGTGTCGTAGAATTTATACATTTTAGGACTTTGGGTACAATAATTGGGGATCATGCATATTTTCTTTTTCATTTTTATTGTTTTTTCTTACATTTTAGAATTTATGAAAAATTATATTTTGCCTTTTTTACTTGCGGCTAATGAAGCCATCGACTTTTTACTTTATCTATTTCTTGAGTTCCGAAGCCTGGCTTGATCTGTGCACTGCACTCATTATCACTGCAACATTATCGTTGCCTTACACCGGTGAGCTGATAAATTTGTCTTTTCGATACATGTGAGTAATTGTGATAAGTGATCGCAGATGACAATTGCCAGTGGTGATGTTACTACATGTAATTTAGGCTCAGAACATTGAAATGACTTTTGTATAATAACCCGGTATTGGAATAATATGGGAAGTTTTATATAATCTTGCTTGCTGTACATGGCGTAAATCCTCCGACTTGCGGAAGAAGTTGGCAGTAATAAAAAGTTATGAAGCTAAAACTTCAGCCCGTATTGCTTCAGATCCTCTAATTCTCTAGTTACTGTAATTGCAATAGATTAAGCGTCGCTATGTTTTACAACTCCACAATGCAATGTATATTATACAGACGTTTATTTTGGGGGATCTATGATCATCTTGTTAGCATTGCAGTAAGTCACGCAGGGTTGGAATATGAGAGAAGACAGCTCTGCTGACTTGAGTCGCTTCATAGTTGCCTGGGATTTTAGACACGTAACATAATATAACTGTAATCTGTCAATGGAACCAGAACAAGAATTAAGCTCGTTGTCTGTATCGGAAAACATTAGATAATTTGGAATTGATAGAGAGTGGCCATATTGGATAGCAGCTACAAAGACACTTTCATTCTTGATCACCTGCTATTAGGTCAATACATTACACGGACAGCCCACTGATTTTAAAGGAGGTCTGTTGCTGGGCACTCTGCACACTGGATAAGGTCTACTTGTCCCTATAGGACCTGTTTTGGTTCTTGGGTTTGGATGTTTATCTAATCCAAGTTTTTGTAATGATGTCTTATTCCTCTTTCGCCCCCAGCATATACACTCCCCGGCAGTGAGACAGAAACATGTCAGGTAGGACACAAGGTACAACATTACACTTTGGGACTGCCCTTCTGAGGGCTGGAGACACTACACGGGGCACGACAGAAAGTACTAGGGTCAATCGGGCATCCGTGCTGATCCGACCCCTCAAGTGGCTCCATGAATTATGACAACCTGTCTTCTGGATTGGGTGATATTGCAACAATTTACTATAGACATGGATATGAGCACTGCACTTTATAGCATCTAGGCAGGATACGCCTATTGTCCTTTGCCCTGTGAACAGGTGGTCTGCATAAGTTCTTGTTCATTATTGTGGACATATCCCTAATTTTAACGTTATTGTTAAAAGTTATATTTTAACAACAGAATTACTACCAATGTGTTTTTTAGTATCACGATCTGTATTAAAATACGACCCACTGGGGCTTTTTTAGACTCATACCCCCTGTTCTTTGAGGAGAGTTTTCAGCAGGCTCCTTATCATTAGAGGCAAGATTACAGTGACTAGTGACATCTTTATACAGAGCTGATAGCACATGATCCACCAATCACAATACGCAATGTCATAGCTGACCCTTTTCCCCCCTTCCTTCACAATAACTTTTGTCCACATTCATTTGAAGCTACAATAAAAAAAGATTAGAGTCTGTTCTTTGTGGCTATGTACATGTGTTGTTTCCAGAAACTACAGGAAATTTGAATCTAAATAAACCCCAGTGGCCAGGGCAAAATTTGAAAGATTTATATTTTTTGTTTTTAATACAGATTGAGACATGAAAAAAAAACATTGCCACAAATGTAAAAAGCTTGATTTAAAAAATAGATAATTTTCTGATAATAGCCTCTCTTTTAAGGACCAGAAAATTTGGTATTAGGGTCAAATCCTCACTTGATAATGTTGGAACACCAGGGTAAGAGCAGAATACCTTTTCTGAAAATTACTTTTTATGCAATTAATCAAATGACACCAGTGGCGCACTAAGAGGAGTGCCTTACCCATGATGCATGCATACAGTCCCATTATGATACCACTCATAGCTGGACTACCTGTCATCTGGCTTTGGTTTCCACTTTTGACCATGTGAGGAGACGTGTGACAGCCATCCAGACATGTTATAAATTTTGCTCTCCTGTCAGGAGGCTATATCTCTGCTCCACCCCTATGTGTCACGCAATGTGTAGGAAAGGCTAAGTGCAACATGAAGGGAAAAGGGAAAGGGAACCAAACACTAGGGAATGGGGGAGTGGAGGCCACTAGAGAGACCTAACGTCATCCTGTTTGCCCTATCATCCCTATATAGGTTCCGCATCTATCGCCAAGCAGGATATTTAATCCCTGCCTGACCCTGGCAATAAGCCAGTCAATACCCACTACCACTAAAGACAGATGGGATACACATACAAGGGGAAACACTTAACTTGAGTAGACTCAGAGAGAAACATGGACGTCCTCCAAACAACAGAGAAGAAGATAGCTGACTGCTATAGCTCCAAGCCACAACAGGGAACTGGAAATAGAAATAGCAACCGAGTATTCCAGCAGCAAGTGGGGAGTTATATACACCCCGGTCTAGGTGTTTCAGCTAGAGCCGGGTGAGGTTGCCACTGGGTCCTAGAGTCAGTAGGCCCAGGAAGACGTTTACAAAGCAAACTGCTAAGACTTCTGCAGTCAGATGTAGAGCAAAGGTCTGCAGCCCAGCCTCTGACACACCCGTGACACTATGACATAAATTGAATCTACTCTATTATCTTAATGCTCTAATAGCACACGGTCTCCTCATATTCACATATATACCAGTCTATTAGGTGTCAGGTCACAGGACAATGCTGCTTATCCTTGCTGCTCTTCTTTCAGAAATCTATTTTTTTCCTTTATTTCTAATCTTCAGAGGTGCAATCCTTGTTTACTGCTCCATTCATCCCAGATAAGAAGCAGAGGTGAGAGGAAGCTTTGATTAAATCTCATACATGAGAACTGACCAAGATAAGATGCTAGAGAATGTTGGCTTTTTATAGCTAATAATGATTGACATATTAATATGATAAGGATGATAATAAAAAAAAGACTAAAAGATTGCAAAAGATTAAGTAAAACAAACCTAAATGAACTCAGATGTAGCAGAGCTGAGTTTGCCATTTAGCATAACTAATAGAGGTTTCCAGGCCTTTAACATTGATGGCCTTATCTTTAGGATAGGTCATCAATGTCTGATTGGTGGGTATGAGACACCTGGTGCCTCCGCCGACCAGCTGTTGCGGGTGATGGCAGCGGCTGGAACTGCTCAGTTAGGGAGCTACAACCTATAATAGGCTAGCACTCAAATGTAAAGATGCAAAACATCGATACTATAGTGCACATATTAATAGAATTCAGTGCAAATGTAAATAAACTCCAAAGGATTGAAACGCACACAAAGAATATATAAAAAATATAAATCACTTTATTTCAACAATATTAAAATACGTAAGTAGGTATAAAGAGACTGACAGTGGTGAGCCAAAGGGTGGAACCACCAAATTAACCAGGTATGTATATCTAAGCAGTCACAGACATATCGTGAGCATATATATAATGTCACATGCTATACATAACAAACACTCACTAGTATTAATGATCCTGACTACAATGAGCCATTTTAGACAATAAGGTTACAAGAGTGAAACATGATGCGGAAGGCTGTATGCACATCCAATATAGCAAAAAATAGGCATGCGTTACATAATCAGTACTACCAACCTGGAACTCAGTGGTGCCACCCTCCCCAACGCGCGTTTCGGCGCCGTGCCTTCTTCCGGGGGAGTCACAGTACTGATTATGTAACGCATGCCTATTTTTTGCTATATTGGATGTGCATACAGCCTTCCGCATGATGTTTCACTCTTGTAACCTTATTGTCTAAAATGGCTCATTGTAGTCAGGATCATTAATACTAGTGAGTGTTTGTTATGTATAGCATGTGACATTATATACATGCTCACGATATGTCTGTGACTGCTTAGATATACATACCTGGTTAATTTGGTGGTTCCACCCCTTTGGGTCACCACTGTCAGTCTCTTTATACCTACTTACGTATTTTAATATTGTTGAAATAAAGTGATTTATATTTTTTATATATTCTTTGTGTGCGTTTCAATCCTTTGGAGTTCAGTTAGGGAGCTGCGCGTCACAGTTCCGTCGACTGCATAGTGACCACAGCCACTGCAACTGCACATCCGTCTCATATTCAAATCATAATGGGGCAGATGTGCAGACAGACATGACCACTATAACGTCGACAGAGCTGTGCTGTGCAACTCCTTAACTGAGCAGTTTCGGCCTCCACCGATACCAGGTATCACTGATCGGCTGGGGTGCCTGGTGCCACACTCCCACCCAGAGCTGGCGTCAGCACTCGGCACATCCGGGCAAGTGCCGTGGCCCTGGTCAGCCATGAGGGCCCACTCGCCATCAGGGACACCGGCGCACTATGGGGACCCTGTGCCAGTGCCAGTGCACTTTGAATACTTACCTCTCCCCATTCTTCCGCTGCGATGTCTTCTGCATCTTCTGACTGTGACATCTCAGGACAGAGGGCGTGATGATGTTACTAGTGTGCTCCCTCTGCCTGAGCAGTCACAGTGCACAGACGCCGATCTTGAGGAATCCGGAGAAGAGCAGTGGCCAGCAAGTATTTAATTTTTTTCTTTATATTTGGAGCACTATATGGGGCTCATCATATATTGGAGCATCATATGGGGCCCATATAGGAGGCCCATTATATATTGAGCATTATATGGAGGCCATCATATACTGGAGCATCATATGGGCCCATTATATATGGATCATTTTATGGGGCCCATTCTGTTTTGAGCAATATATGAGGCCCATCATATATTGTATCATTATATGGGGCCCATCATATACTGTATGGAGCATTATATGGGGCCTATTCTGTATGGAGCATTATATGGGGCCCATTATGTATGAAGCAATATATGGGACTCATATTATATGGAGCATTATATGGGGCTCATTATACTGTGTGGAGCACTATATGGGACTCATTTTACTGTATGGAGCAATATATGGAGCTCATTATACTGTATGGAGCATTATATTGGCTCATTATACTGAATTTAGCATTATATGGGGCTCGTTATACTGTATGGAGCATTATATGGGCTCATTATACTGTATAGAGCCCATCATATACTGTATGGAGCATTATATGGGGTCCATTATTCTAATGGAGCACTATGTGGTGCCCATAATACTGTATGGAGCAATATATGGGGCTCATTATTATGTATGGAGCACTATGTGGTGCCTGTAATACTGTATGGAGCAATATATGGGGCTCATTATTCTGTATGGAGCACTATGGGGTGCCCATAATACTGTATGAAGCAATATATGGGGCTCATTATTCTGTATGGCGCATTATGTGGTGCCTGTAATACTGTATGGAGGACTACACTTTCTGAGCTATTGTAGAATTGGCAATAGATATCACTCATGTAATGCAAGAAGTAAGTGAAATCTTTGGCATTGTACTATACTAATATTTCTCTGCCATATCTGTGTATCATGAATTGTGTTATGTGTTAAAGGGGCCCACTGTGACTCTTTCGCCTGGGGCCCACGAAAACCTAGAGCCGGTACTGCCCCCACCGATCAGACATTGAAGACCTATCATAAGGATTGGCCATTAATGTTAAAGTCACTGACAACCCCTTTAAGACCCCCATACACATTAGACTAATGTCGGCCGAACTCAACAATTTCACCTGGTTCCTCAGACAGTCTAATATGAATGAGGGCACTGGACAACTGATCATCGGGGGAGATGTTGATCAGGCATGTCCGAAATTTTGGACGGCTGATTGTATTATCTCCTGGAGTTATGCCATTGGATGCCTTTTTCATAGAGAACATAGGAGCACACGATCGAATGAGAACTCCTGTGTATGGGAAAGATGACTGAGAAGGCTATCTGCAGAACAATAGGCCAAAGAAATTATCCTTCGGCCTACTGCCATCCAATGTGTATGGCCGTCTTTAGGGTCACCAATGGGTCCATGAATTGTTTGGCTAAATGCCTGCCAGGAATTGGAGGATATGTAAATCGTATATACAGTATGTTGGTTTGTTTTTTACTGCCATTTTGAGCAGTTTGGCTCCTATTGTTAGAGGTCCAAAAAATGCTTTATCTGACAAAGCCACAAGCATCAAAAGGTAGAAAATCCAGCAACAAAGGGTTAGTTCACAATTTAGCTCTGCTACGTCAGTAAATAACTGCTCAACATTTCACCACCGATGGTTCTTTTGAGTCAACGACAGAAAAGAGATTCGGGGGTTTTATTTTCTTACTCTAGAACGTTAATTGAATTTCAGATAGATATATCACATTACCTGGAAATAGAATCTAAAATAGACGTACTAAAAAAACAGTAAAAAAAAGAAATCAAATACAATGTAAATTGAAACTGTGGATGTTATGCTGAAAAATGGGCTGGCTGTTTTTCGTTTACGGAATGACAGATCCTCCGTGGTTCGGGATTGAGCAGTGGTGGAGGATGCGGGTAACAGATTGCTGTAGTTCAAACTTGTCAGGATGAACGTCTGGGAAGTGTGATAGAAGGAGCTCTTTGAGGGTTCTTATGCAGGAATAACAGTGATGAAGAAGACAGTTATGCATAGAAATATACAGGTAATACAGCACAGCTTTGACTATGAGAGTGTCTCCGACGCTGGATTTAACACCCATAGCATTCACAAGAGTCTGACCTTTACTGTTCAATGAATATTTAAGTCGGAGGAAGCTATATAGTCTCCTACATGAAAATGCATGAAACAAAGTTTCAGAAGAAGAATCTTTTAAAGGAGAATTGCACGGAATATGAACAGATGCTGTTGTATATCGTCTTGTATGATAATAATTTAATCAAATTAATACTGTTTGTTTATATATATTATCTTTTTAAGTAATAAGATCATAATTAAATAAAACAATATTTTTTGTATGTCTGTTTCTGGGAAAGTTGGTGTCTATAACTATAACTTCTATAGTAGTTTCAACTTTCCAGAAATTATTTGTTTGTTTTTATTTCTTTTATTAATATTTTGCATTATCTTTTAGGATACTTTTAGGCTGGAGTCACACACAACGTCTAAAAAATCGGACCGTTTTAGTCGGTCGATTATCGGACCAAAATGTAAAGAACAGACATCCGTCTGGCATCCGATTTTCCTGGAAAGATGCGATTTAGTCGCATCTGACCATAGTTGTAACAACCGATTTACATCCGACTTGAGAGAATTTTTCGCAGGCTTGCATAACTGACATATTGTGGATCCAAAAGAATAGTATTTAAATCACAAAAGAAAGAATAGATATATACACATAGAACACATATATATATATACATGTCATTGTGACATATATATATATATACAGTGCCTACAAGTAGTATTCAACCCCCTGCAGATTTAGCTGGTTTGATAAGATGCAAATAAGTTAGAGCCTTCAAACTGCAAACGAGAGTAGGATTTATTAACAGAAGCATAAATCTTACAAAACAAAAAGTTATGTTGCTCAGTTGAATTTTAATAAATTTTAAACATAAAAGTATGGGTCAATTATTATACAACCCCTATGTTTAATATTTCGTGGAATAACCCTTGTTTGCAATTACAGCTAATAATCGTCTTTTATAAGACCTGATCAGGCCGGCACAGGTCTGTGGAGTTATCTTGGCCCACTCCTCCATGCAGATCTTCTCCAAGTTATCTAGGTTCTTTGGGTGTCTCATGTGGACTTTAATCTTGAGCTCCTTCCACAAGTTTTCAATTGGGTTAAGGTCAGGAGACTGACTAGGCCACTCCAACACCTTGACTTTTTCCCTCTTGAACCAGGCCTTGGTTTTCTTGGCTGTGTGCTTTGGGTCATTGTCTTGTTGGAAGATGAAATTACGACCCATTTTAAGATCCTTGATGGAGGGGCGGAGGTTCTTGGCCAAAATCTCCAGGTAGGCCGTGCTATCCATCCTCCCATGGATGCGGACCAGATGGCCAGGCCCCTTGGCTGAGAAACAGCCCCACAGCATGATGCTGCCACCACCATGCTTGACTGTAGGGATGGTATTCTTGGGGTCGTATGCAGTGCCATCCAGTCTCCAAACGTCACGTGTGTGGTTGGCACCAAAGATCTCGATCTTGGTCTCATCAGACCATAGAACCTTGAACCAGTCTGTCTCAGAGTCCTCCAAGTGATCATGAGCAAACTGTAGACGAGCTTTGACATGACGCTTTGAAAGTAAAGGTACCTTACGGGCTCGTCTGGAACGGAGACCATTGCGGTGGAGTACGTTACTTATGGTATTGACTGAAACCAATGTCCCCACTGCCATGAGATCTTCCCGGAGCTCCTTCCTTGTTGTCCTTGGGTTAGCCTTGACTCTTCGGACAAGCCTGGCCTCGGCACGGGAGGAAACTTTCAAAGGCTGTCCAGGCCGTGGAAGGCTAACAGTAGTTCCATAAGCCTTCCACTTACGGATGATGCTCCCAACAGTGGAGACAGGTAGGGCCAACTCCTTGAAAAGGGTTTTGTACCCCTTGCCAGCCTTGTGACCCTCCACGATCTTGTCTCTGATGGCCTTGGAATGCTCCTTTGTCTTTCCCATGTTGACCATGTATGAGTGCTGTTCACAAGTTTGGGGAGGGTCTTAAATAGTCAGAAAAGGCTGGCAAAAGAGATCATTAATCCACACATGTGAAGCTCATTATTCTTGGTGCCTGAACTACTTCTTAATACTTTAGGGGGACCAAACAGAATTCTTGTGGTTTGAGGGGTTGAATAATAAATTACACTCTGAATTAACTTTTAACATTTTTTAAAAAAAAAAAAAAAATTAAAACAAAAATTTTTGCAGCAGTGCATTTCCCACTTCCAGGCTGATCTACAGTACAAATGTCACAATGCCAAGTTAATTCCGCATGTGTCAACCAGCTAAATCTGCAGGGGGTTGAATACTACTTGTAGGCACTGTACATATATTTATAGTTCATAGACTTCTACATACTGTAATAGCCGCTAATTCAGTTGCCGGCTTTTGTGAAAGTACAGACCCGACATGAAATGACACATGGTTTACTTACAGTTAACCATGTAATTTCATGTATTTTTATATATGGTTTAAACTTACAATTACATGAGTGTATGTGTGCAAAATTGCAGACATGTAGGGGTTAATTAAAGGTATAAATTCGTTGAAAAAAAATGCGTGGGCTCCGCTGTATTTTCTCCACCAGACAGACAAAGCCAGCGAGTGGGGGCAGATAATAATAGCCTAGGGAGGGTACATTTTTTTTGTGCCCCCCCCCCTGGCTACTAACATCTGCCCCCAGACACTCCAGAAAAGGCAAATCTCTAATTAGATTAGCCCTTTCTGGCACTTTGCCCGTCTATTCCCATTGCCCTGTAGCGGTGGCGAATGGGTTAATAAGGGGTTAAAGCCACCTTGCAATTGAAAGGTGACTTTAAGCCAGGTTAATAATTGAGAGCTGTCAATTAGACAACTATCAATTATTAATCTTATTGAAGTAAATAAAAAAAATACACACTTTAAGAATAAATAATTTTAATGAAATAAATACACATTTTTTTGACCATCTTTTATTTAACTCTTAATTCCTGCGAAGCCCTTGATCTCCTATAATAAAGAAAAAATAATAAAACAACATTATTCTTACCTATCCGGCGATCTGTCACGTCCCACGCTGTAATCCTTCACAAAGGGTTAACTAGCTTTCAGCCAAGCAGCGCAAGTAATGCTGCCTGCTCAGCTGAAAGCTCCTGAATGAATGAGCTTATCTCCGGCCGACAGGAGAGGATGTGATTACTATGGGAAGCTTAATTGATTGCGTCCCACTTTCACTTTAGGTCAGGTCAGGGTGACCTGACCTGAAGTGAAAGTGGCAATAAATCAATTAGGCTCCACTCATTAATCACTTCCTCTCCTTTTGCCGGGAGAGGAACTGATTCATTCAGGGGGTAACAGCTCAGCAGGCAGCATTAGCTCCCTGCTAGCTGTAACCTGTTAACCCTTTCTGATGGATTACAGCGTGGGACCTGACTGTGCATCGGATAGGTAAGAATAATTTTGTTTTTTTATTTTATTTTTATTACAGGAAATGGTTTTAGCAGGAAAATAAAATATGGTCAAAAACTGATTATTTCATTAAAACTTCTTTTTTATAAAAATGTGTGTGTGTTTGATTTTTCTTTCATACAATAGGATTAATAATTGATAGTTGTCTAATTGACAGCTCTCAATTATTAACCTGGCTTAAAGTCACCTTTCAATTGCAAGGTGGCTTTAACCCCTTATTAACCCATTCGCCACCGCTACAGGGCAATGGGAATAGACGGGCAAAGTGCCATAAAGGGCTAATCTAATTAGAGATTTGCCTTTTCTGAGGTGTCTGGGGGCAGATGTTAGTAGCCAGGGGGGGCACAAAAAAAATGTACCCTCCCTAGGCTATTATTATCTGCGCCCACTCGCTGGCTTTGTCTGTCTGGTGGAGAAAATACAGCGGGAGCCCACGCATTTTTTTTCAACGAATTTATACCTTTAATTAACCCCTACATGTCTGCAATTTTGCACACATACACTCATGTAATTTCAAGTTTAAACCATATATAAAAATACATGAAATTACATGGTTAACTGTAAGTAAACCATGTGTCATTTCATGTCGGGTTCTGTATTTTCACAAAAGCCGGCAATTGAATTAGCGGCTATTACAGTATGTAGAAGTGTATGAACTATAAATATATGTATATAAATATGTCACAATGACATGTATATATATATATACAGTGCCTACAAGTAGTATTCAATCCCCTGCAGATTTAGCTGGTTTGATAAGATGCAAATAAGTTAGAGCCTTCAAACTGCAAACGAGAGTAGGATTTATTAACAGTAGCATAAATCTTACAAACCAAAAAGTTATGTTGCTCAGTTGAATTTTAATAAATTTTAAACATAAAAGTGTGGGTCAATTATTATACAACCCCTATGTTTAATATTTCGTGGAATAACCCTTGTTTGCAATTACAGCTAATAATCGTCTTTTATAAGACCTGATCAGGCCAGCACAGGTCTGTGGAGTTATCTTGGCCCACTCCTTCATGCAGATCTTCTCCAAGTTATCTAGGTTCTTTGGGTGTCTCATGTGGACTTTAATCTTGAGCTCCTTCCACAAGTTTTCAATTGGGTTAAGGTCAGGAGACTGACTAGGCCACTCCAACACCTTGACTTTTTCCCTCTTGAACCAGGCCTTGGTTTTCTTGGCTGTGTGCTTTGGGTCGTTGTCTTGTTGGAAGATGAAATTACGACCCATCTTAAGATCCTTGATGGAGGAGCGGAGGTTCTTGGCCAAAATCTCCAGGTAAGCCGTGCTATCCATCCTCCCATGGATGCGGACCAGATGGCCAGGCCCTTGGCTGAGAAACAGCCCCACAGCATGATGCTGCCACCACCATGCTTGACTGTAGGGATGGTATTCTTGGGGTCGTATGCAGTGCCATCCAGTCTCCAAACGTCACGTGTGTGGTTGGCACCAAAGATCTCGATCTTGGTCTCATCAGACCTTAGAACCTTGAACCAGTCTGTCTCAGAGTCCTCCAAGTGATCATGAGCAAACTGTAGACGAGCCTTGACATGACGCTTTGAAAGTAAAGGTACCTTACGGGCTCGTCTGGAATGGAGACCATTGCGGTGGAGTACGTTACTTATGGTATTGACTGAAACCAATGTCCCCACTGCCATGAGATCTTCCCGGAGCTCCTTCCTTGTTGTCCTTGGGTTAGCCTTGACTCTTCGGACAAGCCTGGCCTCGGCACGGGAGGAAACTCTCAAAGGCTGTCCAGGCCGTGGAAGGCTAACAGTAGTTCCATAAGCCTTCCACTTACGGATGATGCTCCCAACAGTGGAGACAGGTAGGCCCAACTCCTTGGAAAGGGTTTTGTACCCCTTGCCAGCCTTGTGACCCTCCACGATCTTGTCTCTGATGGCCTTGGAGTGCTCCTTTGTCTTTCCCATGTTGACCATGTATGAGAGCTGTTCACAAGTTTGGGGAGGGTCTTAAATAGTCAGAAAAGGCTGGCAAAAGAGATCATTAATCCACACATGTGAAGCTCATTATTCTTGGTGCCTGAAATACTTCTTAATACTTTAGGGGGACCAAACAGAATTCTTGTGGTTTGAGGGGTTGAATAATAAATGACACTCTGAATTAACTTTTAACGTTTTAAAAAAAAAAAAAAAAAAATTATAAAAATGTTTTTTGCAGCAGTGCATTTCCCACTTCCAGGCTGATTTACAGTACAAATGTCACAATGCCAAGTTAATTCCGCATGTGTCAACCAGCTAAATCTGCAGGGGGTTGAATACTACTTGTAGGCACTGATATATATATATATATATATATATATATATATATGTATTCTATGTGTGTATATGTATCGATTCCATTCTTTATTAAAGCTGTCAGTGTGATTTTACAGTATACCGGGGAATGAATTGCCGGCTTTTCTAAAGGACACCGTGCGATTTAATCGCAAGTCACATGTGCGGTCCGTTTGTAATCAGATTTTTCATCGCTCCCATAGACTTGCATTGGCGACTCTCGGCCGACATAGCAGTACAATCGCAGCATGCTGCGATTTCACTCGCACGTACAAAACGTCCGATAAAAAATCGGATGATGCGAGCTGACCATAGATTAACAGGGGGACGAGCGCAATGCGATTTTTTATCGCCTCGCGCTCGTCCGTATTAAACGGTAGTGTGACCCCGGCCTTACTGAAGTTGCCAATGGAAAAGGTTCTGTTGAATAGGTAGTTCCAAAGTCATACGGTAAAGGGCCCTGACAAATAGGAGAACATTCTCACCTCACTGTTCTCAATTATCAGAGAATTAATATTTAAATGTCTATATGTTACATGGTCTGACACTATGTATCATATATATATATAATATAATATATAAGTCGAAACCCCACTTACCTGAAGCACTAGATATAAGTGAATCCATCCACAGGATCCGGGTCCAGCGCACTGACAAAGACAGAAAGAAAAAGGGCCCCTGTGCAATAACAATATCTGGACCCTTTGTAGTCCAATAGCTTCATAATGTACAATTCCAACAATTTTAGAGGTGAAAATGGGCCCCCTTGCCTCTTGGGCTGCGCAGGTTGCACCACTGATACGACCACCCATGGTCCAGTTACCAGGTTACCGGAGCCCTATGAGCCATGTCTCCCAAGTCTTCCCAAGTCTCTTTTAATTAGTGGGTTGGGTGTGATGTCATGATTGTGTCACGCTGCAATGATGGTGTCATTCCAGATCTACAAATCAGAAGAGAAGCTTGGGGGAAGTAGGTGGAAGTCCTCCCATTCGGTAACCTTGGACCAGGGTCCTGTGAATTGATTTGCTTATCTCAAGTAAGGACCCAGCAAATGTGTGATGGGAGAACCTCAGATATATGGACCATTGTCTGGAAAACAGAATATTCTAATCTTTATACAAAAAAATATAATCCCCTCTTTAGTGCTATCATTGTATGATACGACTTATGCACGGCATTTGGGTAAGAAATGGTGAGGCCATTAATACAGAATATGCATCATCTACATTCAGCATGTTTTGTGCACACCTGCTGGTGATAAGTGGTATTGCACTTCTACTATTATTTTCTTGCATGCACATATTACTTTAAAAGGCATTTTGTTACAACTCTAATCCCAACTCCATGAAAAGGGCAGCGTATTTAAGATACCATCCAAAAAATCAATAGCACTGATTAATATTGTCACCTTCATCATGACCGTAGCGCTAGCCATTGCTAGCAATTACATATATACGGACAACTTTTGCTAATGATGGGATGAACTGTTTGTTTTCAGACATTTCCTATGAATCACATTAGAATGGCAGCCAGGATTTGCAATCAGTGAAATTAATAGTTTCAACACAGACAGGCTCTTTGCACAAGGACCCTCAGCGCCTGGAAAACGGGAGCATTATGATATGATGAATACATTGTTCTTGGCTGAACTTAATCCAGGGACCTTTCTTAATAAAAATAGGCTCACTAATTTAAAGGGAAGCTGTCATTAGAAAATTACCTATTGTTTTAAATAAGTTTTTTATGTTAAGTATTTTATTTTTTATTTTTGGCTATTTTTTCCTATATCACAATCTGTATTAAAATTTTGAAATCTTGCAATTTTCACAGTGGGGCTTTTTTCAACTTACTTTTGTTTCTGAAAACAACACACTGAAAACAAGTGTGTTTTGTTTTGAAACATCTAATGAGCGTGTGCAAAGGTCATTGTGAAGGGAGAAGGAGCAGGGTCAAGTGTGACCTATAGTGATTGGTGGATAGTGTGTAGTGATGAGTGAACGTGCTCATCTCAACACACTATCCACCAATCACAACACCCCGACGAAGGACTTGATCTGAAACGCGCGTTGGGGCGCTTTCCTGCTTGCACTACTGTGACCACTCAGGTATCTGCCTCCTATAGCGCTTATCAGCCTTACTAAGCAATATGGCCGTGCCTATTATCCTGCACTCCTACTTTAACTAATTCCTGTACTATGGGTTTCCCCACTGTTACTATGTACATATGCATTCTTTCATTGTGCACCGATCACCTATTGCGGCTTCATAAGTGAATATTTTTATTGCACATGCACTTCATTGTTGTCTTTCACCCAGTGCCACTTAATTTATCTATTCATTAATTCATGGAGTCTCATGGATTTTTATTTGCCCTTTCATCAGTATTGGACTTGGAGCATTATATATGCTGACACCATATTTTCATGTACTCTTTAAGTGACACACATGTATTTTTACTTTTTTGATGCTTCTCTGTATATTTTGCATGCTATGTATACATTGCTTAAGATAACATGATTTTTTACTTATCTATATATGAGAACATTTTCTGCATAAATATATATATTTACTTGTATTAATATATAAATTTTTATATATTTATATATTTTAGGCCGGCGTCACACTGCCGAGTTTGATGCGAGTTAGTCGCACGACTTTTCTCGCATCAATACCCAGCACGGCCGCCCGCTCTCGGATCCGAGTGTGCGGCTGCATGTATTTCTATGCCGCTGCACAATCTGGTCCGAGAGCGGGCGGCCGTGCCCGGTGTTGATGCGAGAAAAGTCGTGCGACTAACTCGCATCAAACTCGGCAGTGTGACGCCGGCCTTATATTATTTTTAGTGCACCTATTTTATATATTTATCTTTGTGTCATGCTTTAACTTCTGTCAGTATTCTGTGGTCACCTGTGTTGTTGGGCAGGCACACACTTCATGTCGTTAACATCTTGTCTTCTTTTGCCACCCCCTCCCTTCTTTTGTCTGCAATAATAAATTTGGTATTGTATCACTTATCGGTCTGTACTCTTACTTATTTGACCATATGATTTGTTTTTTTCCTCTGTTTTCACATTGAAAACAACACATGTACATTATCCACAATGATCAGACCCCCACCCATGTTTTGTTTCGAAGCATCTAATGAGCGTGTGCAGAGCTCATTGTGAAGGGAGGAGGAGCAGGGTCAGGTGTGACATCGCCTATTGTGATTGGTGGATAGTGTGTAGTGATGAGTGAACATGCTTGGTCTTATCTGAACATGCTTTGGTGCTAATCAAGTATCTTCAATGTGCACGAATAATATGTTTGAGTCCCCGCAGCTGATTGTCCCTGATTGCAGGGATTGCCTGACAAACAGGCGCTTAACATGCACGCGCAGGAAGCGCGTCACTAACCCCGCCCATCAGCGCCACTATCGTATCAATAAAAAGTCAGCTCGGCACACAAAAAATACGGTAAGTCCTCACTCAGCCCCAGACCACAAAAAATGGAGATGCTACGGGTCTCGGAAAATGGTGACCTTTTTTAACCTTTAAAAACTTTGGATTTTTTTACCACTTAGATAAAAAAGAACCTAGACATGTTTGGTAACAGAGAACTCATAATGACCTGGAGAATCATAATGGCAGGTCAGTTTTAGCATTTAGTGAACTGAGTAAAAAAAAAAATTGGGGAAATTCACTTTTTTTTAGCAATTTTACAGCACTTGGAATTTTTTTCCCATTTTCCAGTGCACTATATGGTAAAACCAAGGGTGTCGTTCAAAAGTAAAACTCATCACACAAAAAACAAGCCCTCACATAGCCATATTGACCAAAAAATAAAAAAGTTATGGCTCTGGGAAGAAGGGGAACAAAAAAAGAAAACGCAAAAACTGAAAATCCCAAGGTGGTGAAAGGCTTAAAGGAACATTTCACCAAAGGCGTGTGTTTCCTTTATTCTATTCTCATCATTCTAAGGTAAAAACAACCCTAGGGAACTACAGCGTAGCCCCATTTTGGTGCAAGTGGCCAAATGTTGTTCCCTAAGGTCGGACTCACACAACCATATCCTCCTGATATGCCATCATTTTATGAGATAAAAACACCCCTCTAAGCTTTTTAGGGGGAAAAAAAACAAAACATATTATAGTTGAAATAAAAAATACATAAATTCATACTTCTTTAAAGGGAATGTCCATGCAAAATGAAAAGTTTACCGGGCGAATGAATGTAGTGAAAATAGCAAACCAATCATCCTCACCTGTTGTCACTGCCGTTTATCCAGCACAGGCAGCCATGTTAGGCCGGTTTCACACGTCCCTGTCTCCAGTACATGTGGTGACAGTTTCTACACGTACCGGAGACACGTACACACGTAGACACATTATAATCTATGTGTCTGTTTACATGTCCGTGTTTTCACATGGTCCGTGTGTCCATGTGCCAAACATGTAGACATGTCCGTTTTGACACGGACACACGGACCGGAAAACGTCCCCGCACACGTCCTCCGTGTGTACGGCCGGCCGCTGGGAGAAGTAGCGGCTACTGTAATCCGCTGTCCCCCTGCAGCTGGTGCTGAATCCGCCAGTCATCATTCTCCCTGCTCTACCTGCGAGCACAGGAGAACGAAGAACGGTGTATTAATATACTACTCATCGTTCTCCTCTGCTCGCAGGTAGAGCAGGGAGAATGATGACTGGCGGATTCAGCACCAGCTGCAGGTGGACAGCGGCTTATTGTAGCCGCTACTTCCCCGGCGGCCGTCCGTGTGTCCGTGTGGTACTGATGCGGCACATGGGTGGCACACGGTTGCCACTTGTGTGCCGCACATAGTGCACACACGGACACACGGACACTGATATCTCCGGTACCGGTTTTTTCCGGTACCGGAAATATCAGGACGTGTGAAACCCGCCTTAGTCCACACCAGCACCAGAAGAGATGATGTCACTGTTCTTTTCACACAGGACTGCTGAGACCAGTGATTGTCTGCAATGGTCTGGTAACTAGAAGGGCAGATTTAGACGACTGTATCGGATCGCACTAAAACCAATGTTATTCTATAGGGCTGTGCGTTCGTCCAATTTTTTTTTCCTCTGATAGACTATCCAAGGAATATATCGCAGCATGCCCAAATATTATCCAATATTCAGGTCGCACTTGGCCATTCAAGTCAATACGCGCGTGAAAAACATCAGACTGCACTCGGATGACATCTGTGTTGTGAATGTTCTGGAGATGACTTCTAAGTTGGGACTCCCTCTGGTGGCTGCTGATGATATTGAAGCAAGTCAATTACCTGGGAGCGAGGAGTGGCAATCAGGGGGGACGGACTTGGCAGATATAAGTGAGCTGCCTTCCCATGATCCTCGCCGGTGATCAATTGTTGCTTCCTGGTCTAGTTTGGAAATCAGCTTGTTTTCTGCTGTTTCCTTCGAACATTCAGATAAGTTACTTTCTGCTTTTTCTTCTGTGGTTAGATTTTCCTTGTTTTTGCTGCGCTGCTTGGTGAGGTCAGCCGGGTCCCCTACAGGGGCCTGTGCTGGTCTCTGTTTCTCATTGGTATCTGTTCATTTGCTCTGTTATTGTTAATTCAGTGCTCCTGGTAGCGGCGTGTTTACACCAGAGATCTGATTAAGTGGGGCGAGACCGTGTGGTCTCAGCATTTTTGTCATCAGAAGTGTTGGAGGTTTTTCCTAGGGTTTTGCTGGGTTGCAGACAGTATTCTTTCCTATCCGTTCCTGTCTAGATAGCTTTTGGCCCCAGCGTTTGCTTACTCTATTTTCTACCTGCGTTTGTATTTCATCTTGTCTAACCGTCATTATATGTGTGGGGGCTACCTATTCCTTTGGGGCTCTACTCCGGGGCAGTTAGCTTTCCTCTTTCTATCTTCAGGTGTAGCTAATCTCTCCGGCTGTGATGAGGCGCCTAGGTCACCGTAGGAACGTCCCACGGCTGTTTCTAGTTGTGCGGTTAGTTTAGGGGTCTACAACCTTTTAGTTCCCAACCTCTCTGGTGTTCGGCTGCCTTGGCTGTTTTTTGCTCTTGTCCTCCTCAGCTATCAAATCATAACACATCTGAGTGCAGTCCGATTTCAGGGCATTCACACAATGGAGAAGATGGAGGAATTTTTTTCTCCATCTTCTCCTCAGTCGAGGGAATCAGATCATTTGTGCTCACACTCTGATCAGAATGTCAGCATTATTGGCCCGATTCTCTTGGATGAGAGAATCTATGGCCATCTGCGCCTGCCCAAACGGTTCTCCATCATATTTTCTTGATGACATGTTGCGTTAGTCACTTGACCACTGCAGCTAATCACTGTGAAAGGAGAACAGTGATGTTGTTTGTTCTGGTGCCAGTGCAGACTATCATGGCAGCCTACGCTGGATGTATGAGTATGGCTCAGTTTGTTATTTCCTCCACATCTAAGCCCTCGGTAAAGTTTTTATTTATCCTCTACGATCCTTATTACCGTTCTCTTCCTCCCCCAGGTAATCTTTCCTATTTCTACAGTTTCCCTTTAAATTGATAAATCTACCCCGTCAGTTAAAATCACAGATATCTATTATATGAGAATAAACCAGTGAATAAAATGCTTGTAATAACAAATGCATAAAGGGAAAAAAGAGGAGAATGAGAATTGCCAGTTATCTTTTTTTGCTGCCAATTTCCAACTTCTAAATATTTGGTTTCAATTAAGTATCTCGAAAGGTCGTCAAAAGACAACTTGGATCTTTTCATTGCATGAAATTAAGCGGCGAGCATGTGCTGTTTATTCTCTGGAGTTTATGTAATAAATATGTTTGCAGTCTAAACAAATCTTCAATATTATACGCGTACACAAAAGCCAGTCTATCAAGCGTCGGATTAAGAAGCAGCCATTGTTTTTTATATTGTCTGAGCCATACCAGGTTTTATCTGTATAGTACAAAAGATAGAAGGCAGGAAAAAACTCCAACTCTACCAGCTGTCCCCAGCATCTGCTCTAGCCACAAAATGCAATTATATTACTCCCAAACGAGAGGTAAAAATATCTTGTTTCCAATAGTTTTAGTTTTAAGACTCCCAGTTAATGTCCTTTGGGTATTTCTGTGGTGCCAAATCTCCACGTCTTCTACGCTTCATTATGGTTATGTGAATGTCATATTAATGACTTCCAACCAATATGTTTACACTGCAAATAAATGGCCCCAGAATCCTTTGCATTCGGCGCCCAACAAAACAAAAGCGCGATTTACAATAAGCGAAGTCGCTGCCACAATTAAACGCTCACATCGTGACAAGACGCACGGGAGCCAGAGTGGCATCCCTGTCACTGCTCATTACTTGCCGGAGTTACCCTCTTTGGGAAAAAAAAAGGAAAAAAAATAAACAAAAAAGCTGAAAATATAACAAAAAGGAGCTGTCAGCAAAGCGAGCTGTGGACCGGCGCGGCCTTGTTACAGCAGGCGCAAAAGATTTACTGTATTTAATCTGATTAGCGTAATGATGTCACAATGGTGGAGGATGGCGGGGGAGGAAGGTGTGCGGGCTCACGAGATATGACGGAAGATGTCACTTGTGCTATTCCTGTATTATCTCATTAATGGTAACGGGAACTGGAAGGATATGTGCATAGAGCGGGTAAAGGAGGACTCTGCTGAAAGGATAGATAGATAGATAGATAGATAGATAGATAGATAGATAGATAGATAGTAATAGATAGATAGATAGATAGATAGATAGATAGATAGATAGATATAGATATATAGATAAGATAGATACATAGATAATAATAGATAAATAGATAGATAGATAATAGATAGATAGTATAGATAGATAGATAGATGATAATAGATAGATAGATAGATAGATATAATAGATAGATAGATAGATAATAGATAGAATATAATAGATAATAGATAGATAGATAGATAGATAGATAGTATAGATAGATAGATAGATATGATAGATAATAGATAGATAGATAGATAATAGAATAGATAGATAATAGTAATAGATGATATAGATAGATAGATAGATAGATAGATAGATAGATAAGATAGATAGATATGATAGATAATATAGATAGATAGATAGATAGATAATAATAGATAGATAGATAATAATAGAATAGATAGATATGATAGATAGATAGATAGATAGATAGATGATAGATAATAGATAGATAGATAGATAGATAATAGATAATAGATAGATAATAGATAGATAGATAGATAGATAGATAAAGATAGATAGATAGATAGAATTAGATGATAGATAATATAGATAGATAGATAGATAATAGATAGATAGATAGATAGATAGATAGAATAATAGATAGATAGATAGATAGATAGATAGATAGATAGATAGATAATAATAGATAATAGATAGATAGATAGATGATAGATAGATAGATAGATAGATAGATAGATAATAGATAGATAGATAGATAGATAGATAGATAGATAGATTAGATAGATAGATAGATAGATAGAAGATAGATAGATAGATAGATAGATAGATAGATAATAGATAGATAGATAGATAGATAGATAGATAGATAATAATAGATAGATAGATAGATAAAGATAGATAATAGATAGATAGATATAGATAGATAGATAGATAGATAGATGATAGATAGATAGATAAATAGAAAGATATGGATAGATAGATAGATAGATAGATAGATAGATAGATAGATAGATAGATAGATAGATAGATAGATAGATAAAAGATAGATAATAGATATATATATGAGATAGATAATAGATAGATAATAGATGATAGATAGATAGATATAGATAGATAGATAGATAGATAGATAGATAGTAGATAGTTAGCTAGATAGATAGATAATAGATAGATAGATGATAGATAAATAGATAGATAGATAGATAGATAGATAGATAGATGATGATAGATAGATAGATAAAAGATAGATAATAGATATATATATATATGAGATAGATAATAGATAGATGATAGACAGCTAGATAGATGGTTAGCTAGATAGATAGATAATAGATAGATATAAAAAATATAATTTATAGATAGGTAGATAGATTCATTATCATGAGGAGGAATAGGAATATAATATTATAATAAA
This sequence comes from Oophaga sylvatica, assembly GCA_033576555.1. NCBI lineage: Eukaryota > Metazoa > Chordata > Amphibia > Anura > Dendrobatidae > Oophaga > Oophaga sylvatica. Next base: position 327,205,203 of record JARQOD010000003.1, read on the forward strand.
TAGGCACAGAGAAGTATTATTAGAAGAAGGCACATGGAGCTTTATTATCATAAGGAGGAAAAGGGGGCACTATTAGGAGGCACAGGGGAGCATTAATGTTATAAAGAGGTAAAGGGTGACATTATTATTATAGGAGGCTGTATAGCTGTAAGAAGGCACAGACGAGCATTATTATTATGAGGAGACACAAAGGGGGCACTAATACTCTGTATGGGCACAGGTGGAGCACTGTTACTGTGTGGGTAACAATGGGACGGTATCATTACTGTGCAGGTCACATTGGGGGCACTATTACTGTCTAGGGCACTGATTATAGCACTATATGGCTTGTGGAGACGTGGGGAATGTGATCAGTGATGCTGGAAATTCCATAAACCTAAGATGCCTCTGTGATACATTTTACAGAGGTGAATCAGTGATTAAAGAAATGGTCATGGTGGTCTGGGCCAAATGGTCTACAGAGCGCTGGTATAGAACTAACACAACTTCTACACGGTCATTGTATGGTGGTTATGTCAGTACTTATACAGTAGTTTAGGCTAATGATCAGTATGGCGATATTATCACTAACATATGCGCTGGTAATATGTGGCTATGTCTGGCGGTATTTGTCTCTTGATTGATTGATTTTAGTGCAGTCTTGTTAGTTAATGAACAGTATGATGACATTTTTGTCACTATGCGGTGGTAATAGGTGGTCATAGAATGGTCATATAAGTCTTGTAGTAAATGTTGATTTCCTCCAGGCAGCATAATATTAGTAATAGAGATCCCCAAATAGAGAAGGGGAAGGGGCAGCATGGTCTTGTTTGCTTTCAGATGCCAGGGCGGCAGAATTTCAGTCCCTGTTCGGGCCTGGTGTACAGACTCACTGTCGGCCCGCGGGTCCCTCAGGACCCAGGACATCCAAGCCTCCCGCTATTGAAATGTCTTCCACCAATTTCCCCTTCAGGGACACATGAGAAAGTCTCCGCGCCCCCACAATATCATGGCTGTGACTTCTGACTCTGCTATAAATTCTAATGTCGTTCTACAGCTCAAAACATGAAATAGAAACTAATCGACAGCATTGATTGCATTAATGTTATTGACCTGATTCTGTAACCTTAACCGCCTGTAAGATCATCAAGTGATCCCACTTCACAGACCACATAGAGAAAACACTACTTCTAAGACAAAATCTTTTTTATCTGAAGATTAAAGTCACAGCCGATGAATAAAACCTTCGAAATATTGCGGCTCCCAGAGAGCGGAACACAGAAATTCTCACAAAACTCCTGCAGCAATCTCATGAAAGGCAGAAGTTCCGGGAGAGAAAACTCTATGGAACAGCGGCTATGGAGCCCTGTTGATCAATGCCATCTTCGACCCAAAGTGTAGCTCTTGTCCAAAAAGCTATAGTAAAAGAGTGTACATACTCTTCAGCCGTGCTTTTATTACTCCTGTGCATCTACAAGTTGTAGGAGCCACTGTATGAAAATAATCCTGAATAGAAATCTCTTACCAGTTTGTGTATACAACTTCCATGCAAGCCTATGTGTCCCTATCGTTACAGTCTGCAAAGAAAACTGTAGACCTTTGATTGGAAGCTATACTAAGTGGTTGGGACCCAGAAAATGGCTGAATGTGCATCTGTATTGCAACGCAGAGAACTGTTGTGTCCCTGGAGTACACACTGCCAGCCAGAGACCGGCAGTTGACATAGGCATGCTATTCATGGGGACAAATGTGACATCATGCGCTGTCCGTCACTTACATACTGAAGTCATTTGTCATCTTCTGCGTCATTAATTTATTTTTTACATTCTTTGGAGAGTTGCAGAACAGGAACATTATTACTGTATGTGGACCAGGATAGGGGACGTTATTAATGGAAGGGGCACAGGTTGGGGGACATTATACCAGGAAAAGGTCTAGGATGGAGAACATTATACTTGGAAGGGCCAAGTATGGAGGACATTACACCTGGAAGGGACCCTGGATGGAGAACATTATACCACGATTTGGGACATTATACCTGGAAGAGGCCTAGGATGGAGGACATTATACCAGGATGTGTGACATTATACCAGGAAGGGGTCAGGATGGAGAACATTATACCAGGAAGAGACTCAGGTGCATTATGCCAGGAAGGGACCAGGATGGAGGACATTATACCAGGAAGAGACTCAGGTGCATTATGCCAGGAAAGGACCAGGATGGAGGACGTTATACCAGGAAGAGACTCAGGGACATTATACCTGGAAGGGCCAGAAAGCAGGACATTATACCAGAATGTGGAATATAATAGCAGGAAAGGGCCAGTATGGAGGACATTATACTAGAATGTGAGACATTATACCAGGAAGGGGTCAGGATGGAGGACATTATACCAGGAAGAGACTCAGAGGCTTTATACCAGGAAGGGGTCAGGATGGAGGACATTATACCTGGAAGGGGGCAAGAAGGAGGACATTATACCAGGATGTGGGACATTATACCAGGAAGGAGCCGGGATGGAGACATTATACCAGGATGTGAGACATTATACCAGGAAGGGGTCAGGATGGAGGACATTATACCAGGAAGATACTCAGGAACATTATACCTGGAAGGGGCCAGGATGGAGGACATTATACCAGGATGTGGGACATTATACGAGGAAGGGGTCAGGATGAAGGACATTATACCAGGAAGAGACTCAGGGACATTATACCAGGAATTGGCCTAGGATATTGGACATTATACCAGGAAGAGGTATTTATTTTTCCATAACCAGACATGAATTAGATAGATTTAGATCGATAGATAGATAATAGATAAATAGATAGATAAATAATAGATGCATACATACATAAATAACAGATAGATTAAAAAAAGACAGTAAATGAAGGGATAGTTCTCTATTCTAAACAATGTAAAAGGGAAATTACGGTTGATGGCGCCCCATGAGTCCTCTGATATTTCTGGAGATGACGATTCTGTTGGTGCAGCCAATAACAATGACATGTAAATGGCTAGCTCATGCAATGAATGCATTACTAGTCCATCATATTCTATATAGCCACTTAAGATTTATGTAAGGAGACATCTGGATTCAATAAAAATATATGAATACGTATCAAGCCTATAACATTCAGCATGACGCTACAAAGCTGGCACAATTCTATGTCCCCTCGATAAGACAGAACGAACATCAGTGATGTTTCTTTGATGTCTTAGGTCAATGCCAAGGATTGACACAGAACCCTGACAGATAAAAGTCCAAAGGAAATAAGCTTTCCAACAGATTATATATTTACTCATAGCAGCCAGGTTTATTGATGAGTCTATAATGTTAGAAAGTCACAAATGTCAAGGTATAAAAAAATCCATAGCGGTCTCTTCAGTAAAAAAGACATGGAAGTAATAAAACATTGATAGTTATAGGACAGCCCCAGTCAGACAGGAGATCCCTTTTATCTGATACATATGTAACAGTAGAGGTAGTATTATAGTAAATAATAACACAACTAAAATGATAAATTGTAAAGTAATAGAACAATAGCCCATTTTAAGCTAAAACTTACATTTTCCTTTCCTCATGGGCTTCCTTTATTGGCTGCGAACCTCCTTTGTTAGGAAATAAACATATATGTTGCTAAATAAGAGGAATTATGCTGTTTTCAAAATCCATATCAATACCCAAATGGGAAATTCTGAATTAAAGGGATCGTTTTACCAAGTTTTCCCCATATAAAGTATGGCCAGCATCTTTCAGCCCTCTGTTACAGCACTCTAGTAAGCTGTATATACCGTATGTCCCCAATCCGCTCTGCAAGGCACAAAAAAGACCTTCTATTGTATTCACAGATGCTGCAGTCCGGTCTAATAGGTGTCTCTGGTCTTAATCCAGCGTCTCCTCTCCTCTGACGATAGCCGTCCTCCTTCTCTGTTTCATATGGATGACGCATCCTATGTCATCCACACAGAGTCCCCCATTGTGCTCCTGCACCGGCGTACTTCTGTCTGCTGAGGTCAGAACAAAGTATTGTAGTGCCCATGCACCGAAAAAGGCCAGAGAGCGCCTATGACCCGTAGGTAAAACCGGCGCATGCACACCACAGTGCTTTGCTCTTCCCTAGACAAGAGTGCTGTAACAGGGGGCTTCAAGGTCCTGGCTGTACTTGATATTGAGAAAACATGGTGACAGGTTCCCTTTAATAAACAAAGGTGCCTGGTTTAGCAAATAAATACTACAAGGAGTGCCTCTCACTGTAGATGACCCAGCAAATTATTACATTCAATGGGAACTGTGTAATACTTAATTCCACCTGTGGGGGTGCTGTAGAAAAGAGGGAATGCATACTTCAGGCTTCCATCCTTACTCATCATAATCCAAACCCTGGTATGACCCTTCTATCAAATAGACTTTTACTGCCTTTAAACATGGACGGTATTTTGAGAGTAAAAAAGTCTTATCTCTTCAAACAAATTATAAATGGATGAAAAGGTTTCTAAGTATAAATTGTAAGATCACCACCAAATGTGAAAGCTATTAAATAATGTGATTGACGAAATCTGTAATTTTTATGTCTGTATGAGGCATCTTTTATTAGTGTCCCATGTACAATTAATTCATTAACTGCTGACAGTTTAATTAAGCCACAAATAGAGGAAAGTGATGTCATGAGGAGCAGAATTGTTACACAACTTTCCGACACACTAGTGCCATAAGTCGATGGTTCATGAGTTTTATTGCTCTCTAACGGGAATACTGAGGTTTGCTCTTTTCTTTAAGAGATTATTTTTTTTTTTTTTTTAACATTGTCTCCTAAAGTGGCTCTTAGGACGTTTTTTTCGGAACTTTAATAATGATGACCTAACCTTTTGATCTCGATCCTGTACAGCAGACTCTGCAGAGCCTCCTCTTCCATGAAGCGGAGCAGTATATGCTTAAAAGTCCGCTCCGTTCATTGTATGAGACTTATGGAAATTGCAAAGCTGCCTACTGTGATTTGGTAAGGTAACGAATGGAAGTCGAGCATGCACACGTCCACTCAATTCTGCATTCTCAGAATTGCAAGAGATCCCAGTGGTCGGACCCCAAATCACCAGTAACCTATCCCCGTTCCTATTGATAGAAGATCACTTTTGACTTTGGGAATAATCATTTAACATATACTGTACCTTCCCTATTTAAGACCAAACACAAAACCTCTAAAACGGTGTTATAGAAATATTTGCTTAAGGTATGCCTAATCTATCTACCAACCCATCCATGCCAACATTCGCCATAGTTCATAAATTTTTTGGAAATTGCTTTAGTTACAGGATCAATTTCTGCTTCAATCAAGCTAATTAGTGATGTCACCTTCCAACAATGTCTCCCTGTATTTCCTTTGAGACATTATAGAGATATGTATCGATCGGGGACAGAAAACCTCTTTGCATTCAATGACAGGGGCTCTGCCAGTCAAACAAAGGGAAGAAAGAGACCCATAATATTATATTGACAGGGCTCAACAGTGGTTGCGTATGGGGTAAGTGGATTCTTCTGCACAAAGGGTCTTTCTTTAAGTTGATTCTGCTCACAAACTGGGATGAGTATTGAAATTGCTGTAGGTTTGAAAAAAGATGTTTTTGAAAACCTTATTATTTTTTACTAATGCAGTTGTCAGAGAATTAGTTTTATATCCAATGCCATCATGAACAAGGCAGAAGGCTATACAGAAGTATGCAAAATCCTAGCAAATCCAACTAGCTTCTATGAGTAGCCTATTATCCCATTAAGGCCTTTGAATGAAAAGTGGCCACATCATGTCACTATTAAATTCAGTTTCGAGCTAAACTGATGGGTGATGGTTAAGGAGATGTTTAATCTTACTCCTATTAGTATGAGGTATGGGAAAAGAAGTCAAAGTCTGTGTCTTGGAAATAGTCTCCATAAGTAACACCTGACTTCTTGTAGATAATATTGATAAATGCAGTGCAAGAATTGTAAGGCAGAAGGGTGATCATACAATCCGAGATTGATCCACAAAAACAATGGAGCCAATTAACCTTGAGTTTGGACATCCTGAGAAGGTTTACAGTGCATATGATGAGCATGAAACAGCTACATCTTAAAAGGAACCTCTTGGGTTCACAAAAATAATTGCAACACATCATAAAGTAGGATGAGAAAATCTACTTAAGGTAAATGAGGCTGCAAGTCCTCAGAGAGTGGGACAAATCCAGTAAGTGCACCATAGAATCATACAATGTTAGAGTTGGAAGAGACCTCCAGGGTCATCGTGTCCAACCATCTGCTCAATGCAGGATTCACTAAACCATCTCAGACAGATGACTGTCCAGTCTCTGAAAATTTCCATTAAACGTGAACTCGCTACCTCTCATAGCAGCCTGTTCGAGGCACTAATCCTCCACATTATGTTCCACTGATCATGGTCTTGACTTATGTTTGTTCAGAGATGCTTGAACAGATGACAATCAAACACAAGGGGGGTAAGTATTATTTATTTTTAGTGCACCATTGATTCTATGGTTATGTACAAGAGATGGGGTTACATACAAAATATGAATATAGATTTCAATGTACTAATTAAAAATGACAGACTGGTACAGCGGGGAGACAACCCTACCCTTGTGGTCTTCGTGACTACAGGATAATGGGGAATGAGAACAGTATGTTGGGGGGGTTTACACCAGCTCCGGTGGTGGCGAGGTGGCAGCAGGGTTATTGTAGGCTGTAAGCTTTCCTGAAGAGACGGCTTTTCAAATTCCGTCTGAAAGTTCAGAATGTGATGGATAATTTGACGTGTTAGGGCACAGAATTCCAGAAGATAGGGAATACTCGGGAAAAGTCTTTCAGCTGACTGGGTAAGGAACGTATATGTGTGGAGGTGAGGAGGTCTTTGGAGGAACGAAGATTACGCGTGGAAAGATATCGGGAGATTAGTTTGGAGATATAAGGAGGAGAAGATTATGGACGACTTTATATTTTAATGTTGGTAGTTTGAGCTGAATACATTGGCGAATTAAGAGCCGATGAAAGGATTTTCAAAGAGGAGAAGTGGAGGAGTAGGTAGGAGAAGGGTGGATTAGTAGGGCAGCAAAGTGAAGTACAGCCTGGAGAAGTGCGGGAGTGTCAGCTGGGACGCTACAGAGGAGGCTATTTGAATAGCCGAGCCGGAAGAGGGCATGCAAAAACATTTTAGTAGATTTAGGGTTGAGGAAAGAATGGATTCTGGAAAAATTTGGATGTCGTGAGGGCTTGAATGTGCGGTTTCAAGGACAGAGTCGAGGGTTACTCCGAGGCAGCGGATTTGTGATATTGTGGAAAGAATGATGTAATTTATTGTGTTACTTGGCACTAAGAGGGAAATAATGCAGAGGATTGGTGCACTTACCAGGAACCATCATGACCTTGCTTCACTTGCAGCCTCATTTACATATAGATTTAAAGTTGGCTTCTACTACTTCACTTAGCAAAGTAATTAGCATAGTGACCCTAGAGTGCCTGACAGGTTGCCTTTAAAAGGTTGTTTCAGCTTGAAGAAGCTTGGTGGTGCTGCAGAAGAGGGGTTGTCAGCCCCATAAGGTGGAGCAGTTGTAGAGTTCTCATTGCAAGTATTACAGCTCTGTACAATTTTATGGAGGATTTATAGAAGCATGAATGTGATGCAAACAATAAAAAAACTAAATGAGCAGTAAAACTTCACAACAGAAACAAGTTGTATCTAGTTTGACGTATGATACAGAATCAGTAGCTGATCATATTTACTGTGCCGTGTCCCAGTCTGTTTGGCTGGGAAAGTCTTCTGGAGAGTCTGGGAATGTTCTCAGGGAGTTAATGAAATGTATCATAGATAGTTGGCCTTGACTTCCAATAAAGGGAAAGAACAGAGAGCGATGGTTGAAAAGAATGTATTGGTGTGCATACTGTATTGCCATGATACCGTGTGGGTGGCATAGGTACCAACCTGAAACACGGTTTCAGGGTTATTGTGCTGCTAAGCCTCTTCCTGAATGATAAGGCCAGGCAGACCTTGAAACGCTACATTCCCTTTCACAACAAATTTATTCGTTTAATTGCATCATACATTTTCCCACTGACAATGCTTCCTTACAGCAAATATAGACTATACAGTCCGGTAAAAGTTATGCTTACAATATAGGTAAATTAGCAAGGTATATGTCTTACAAAGTCTGTGTAATTGTTCACCAACGAGGCTGGGGAGATTTGTAAGACTCTAAAGTCCAATCAGATGGGCTTTGAGGGTGGCTTCCTTTATGCTTGTGATACTGTGGACTAATATGGCAGTGTTAGTTTAGCTGTGTACTAGTGGGACTATGTGAAGGTCAGATGTAAGTCTATGGAGTTGGGTTGCGCTCTGAAGAATAGTTGGTATAGGGCAGAGGGTGAAACCACAACGTTGCTCTTATAGTTCATTAGGAGAAAGGTGCCAAGAGGGAGCAGAAGAGTCCTTTTGTCTTTTTGAGGATATTAGATTAGGACAGTGATCCAGCCTTTGCTTAGGGGCAGGACTTACTCTCATATTTATAGCATTTCCTGCTGGTATGATGCCACCCCCAGATGAAGGCTGATCGTCGAAACACGCATTGAGGCTGGTACCATTCCAGTGGGAGAAGACTTTACTTATGGTTTTGTGCTTACATACTTACCATTCATTGTCATATTCATATGTTTATATATTGTATCTTCACTGTACTGCCTTCATATTACTCTTGATAACACTGATGATTGTATATATGTAGAGTACTCTCCTGCTGGAGATGTCAGAATTCGTCTATTGTTGTGTCCATCTTCCTGTATTTTATTATTTCTATGAGTAAAGTTTTTGATATGTAATCTATATTTCATGGGTGTAATACTATTTTTCCCTCTTTGTTTTCTAGGGTAAGGTGAAGTCTAGTTGCGACTCTGATTGGGCACTGGTTACATTGGAAAAGCCTATTTACCAAGCCAACACCCTCAAGCTGTGCTACTAATCAAAAAGATCAGCAAATAGAGGTGCAAGGATGTATAGGAGAGGTTCAGTGCAGAGATAATGAAAATCATATAAGAAGAGAAACACTAACAAGAGCCAAGATACTAAACGTAAAAAAACTTTATTGGGATAACAATAAAACACTTAATGTAAAAACATGATGAAAATGACAGTGGTAAGCCAAAATGATGGCACCACGCCGGTAGACAGGTAAGAAGAACCACAGGCAAAATAAACAGTTGTAAACATATAAGTCAGCTCAAAAGTGCGTGTGCATTGTGCAATAGAATGTGCCAGTCTACGTAATATGAGTAAGCAATGAGTCCAAAAGTAGAGTTATACTAGGAACACAGAAATCCATGGAGGCTAAACGCCACAATAGGGAAAGAAAGACAGAGCTATGACCATAAAGGGAAAATACATATGCGCCTGAGGAATTACCTGAGGGGCTGTGGTGCCACCCACCCCAACTCGTGTTTTGGCGTATCGCTTTCTTCCGTTCCGTTCTTCTTACCTGTCTACAGCCGTGGTGCCATCATTTTGGCTTACCACTGTCATTTCCCTGTCATTTTCACCATGTTTTTAAATAATGTGTTTTATTGTTATCCCAATAAAGTTTTTTTACTTTTAGTATCTTGGTTCTTGTTAGTGTTTCTCTTCTTATGTGATTTTCACTGGTTACATTGGGTAGATCTGATCTGCTAGGACTTCTGTTGACACCATGAGAATTTTATGGTGAAACTTACGTGTTGCGCTCCGAAGCTCTGCATTAGTTTGGCCGTCTGCTTCAGTTGTGTTATGTTGAGCTTGACCAATGGTGTTGTGCAGTAGAGCTTAAAACCTGAAAGCCTGTGTACCATAAAGATATGGATAATGGAGCTGTATACCCTTATATACTGTATATACTCAAGCATTGTCTCCGAGCATTCATACACCAGGAGACAAAAATCATGCATTCCTTTAATTCAAGTAAGTTGCATTATAATCCATTCATGATGCTTAATTTGCAATTTTATTTAATTGGCCCTTCCCCCAATTTCCTAAGCTCTGCACATTTATCATTGTTTCAGCTATGGAATATTTACTGTGCATTTTACTCCATATTCAGTTTTCTTTTTGTGGAACTACATCATAATCCATCACCTAGTATCCAATGCTCATTACGCAAGTTTTGGAATTATCCCTAATTTCTAAACCGACCAATGAAAATTGAATATTACAGTTCATGCCATTAATCTTAGCATATATCCCTACATCAACCGGCTTCATTTCATATTATTCAGTCCTCTTAAATTAAATTTTCTCCTAAAAAGGAGAGGGATGTCCATTAGGAAAACATGGCAACCACATGTGATGTCTGAAAGTTTTCCAATGACAGCTAGAAGTCTCCGGGCTTGGACATTCAGATGCAGGAGCTCGCGCACGCTGTAACATTCTGTACTGCCTTTTAAGATGCTACTCATTCTAATGAGTTCTCCGGTCATAACTCTCGAGAGCTGTAATTGGTTTTCTCATTCATGCATTTTCATTCTGATGTTGTCTGCTGAATTAGATTATCAGAATGGCCCATTCTGCTGTTTAGTTGCTTTGTGTTCTGTGTCTGAAGCCATCTGAGTGGTGTATGCCATGAAACTTACTATGCATATAGGACATTATCATTGTGCTCCATTTTTCATCCTTAGAACTCTACAGATTTGTTGAGGCTTAGCTGTACCTTGTCTTTTACGCTGTATAATACGTGTTTGACAAAATAAATTCACATCCTCTTGTCGTCAGCATTTCAAATATTATTAGATTGCCACTGGCGCTAGTTCGACAAATTCCTAGGCTTTTTGAGTCATGGGTAGTGTTGAGCGATACGATACCGCAAGTATCGGGTATCGGCCGATATTAGCTGTATCGGACTTTCAATATTGACTTTCGATATTTCCCATATATCGTATACCGGAATCGGAATTGTCACTGTCACTGTGAGTGTCCGTCGGTCGGGTCTGTCAGGAGTCAGCGGCACTTACCTGGCAGAAGATCTCCGGTGGTCACGGCCTGGACTGGTTGATGGCCGCCATCATCTTTCCCCGGCGGTCACATGCAGTTTCTCGCGATAACTGCAGTGACTGCTGGGTAATCCTGGCCGTAAAGCAGTCAGTCCGATGACGTCACCGCCGGGGAAGCAGGTAATCAGCTGTGCTGCGTCGAGATGACAGGCTCTGCCTGTCATTCCGATGTAGCAGAGCTGGATCGTCGTGGGACAGTCGTTACTATGGACTGCGTCGGACAGGTGGTATACTGTTGGTTTGTTTTTTTCCTTTTTTTACAGGAGATCGATGGCGTCGCAGGAATGAGAGTATAATAAAAGAAATGAAAACTGTGTTGTCTCTTTTATTTCATTAAAATACTTTTTTCTTGCTGTGTCTTTTTTTTATACATTTAAAAACTTTGGGATTAATAATGGATCGGTGTCTTATTGACGCCTCTCCATTATTAACCGGGCTTATTGTCACCGTGCAATCAACGGTGACATTAACCCCTTATTACCCCACTTGCCACCGCTACAGGGCAGTGGGAAGAGCCGGGTAAAGTGCCACAATTGGCACATCTTTTGATGCGCCAAATGTGTGGCTGCTGTAGCCTGGTATTATCAGGCTGTTGAGGGCCAAAATCCATGGGCCTTGACAGTCTTTTAATACCAGGCCGCAGCAGTCTGCATTTTACTTGGCTGGTTAACAAAAATAGGGGGACCCCTACGCCGTTTTTTTTTTCGAGGGGATCCCCTATTTTTGTTAACCAGCCAAGCTAAGCAGACTGCTGTGGCCTGGTATTATCAGGCTGGCAAGGTCCATGGATATTGGATCCTTACCAGCCTGAAAAACCAGGCCTCAGCAGTCTGCTTCATCTGGCTGGTTAACAAAAATAGGGTGGACCCCACGCCAATTTTTTTTCGAGGGGATCCCCTATTTTTGTTAACCAGCAAAGATAAGCAGACTGCTGTGGCCTGGTATTATCAGGCTGGCAAGCAGGGTCGGACTGAGGCACTGGGACACCGGAGAAACCTACGGTGGGCCCCAGCTCCTGCGTGGTGGGCCCTGATTTGAAAGGATAGGTCACGGGGCAGAGGGGGCGGTGGCCTAAAATTTTCTGCAGCATGCACAGCGTGCCACAGCCTTTGTCCCTCTTTCCTTTATTCAAAGGTTGGGAAGTATGATGTTGGGCCGCAAGAATATATTTTCTCTGGTGGGCCCAAGGTACTCCAGTCCGACGCTGCTGGCAAGGTCCATGTATGTTGGCTCCTTAACAGCCTTAAATACCATGCCTCAGCAGCAGGGGCATACATATAAATCATGGGGCCCCATAGCAAAAGTCTGAATGTTCCCCACCCCCCCAAAAAAAAAACCCAGAGGCATTGTAAATGTAAAGTGCCAGCACAGTGAGGGAAGTTGAGTCGCACAGAGACAGGGGTTTTGGGGGTACTCGGCACCGATCACGTCGACTTCTATGGGGGATGTCACGAGTAGCACAGCTCGGTCCGTGACCTGGGCGATCACTGGAATGTGGGATATTTCCAGGGGATGATAGAATGTTTGTGTAGTTTGTCGTGACCCACCTGTAGTACCTGGTCAGGGTGCCAGCGCTGCTGTGCAGGTCCTCTGGCAGGGATGGTGTAGTGCAGCTAGGTGATAAGTCTTGTACAGGTAAGACGGTATCCTTCCAGGGCAGATAGATGTGAGATAGAGCAATGGTGCAGGTGATGTAGCAGAGTGGAGTATGCGACGTAGTAAGAAAGCAGGAAAGGAAACAATTCTTACTACAAAGACATGCAGCATAAGGCTGCCTCAACCCCTCCCATCCAACTAGCTACACCCTGTTCTAACCAGCCTGAGCTAGACCATCCCATTGGGTCCGCCTACACTCAGCTGGCATAGTGTACTGTTGAATGCAGTGGTTGGAGTCAATGGGGTGTTTCCTCCTTACCTGAGAGTAAGTTGTCACACCGCTGGGTGCGATGCAACATCTCTGTGGCGACTGGACCCTCGGGTGCTTCTGTCTTTTCACAAATGCCGACTTTACCCGGTAATTGAATCTGAGGCTATTTTACTATGTAGAAGTAAATAAACTATAAATATATGTATATATATATGTCACAATGACATGTATATATATATATATATATGTATTCTATGTATGTATATTTTGTGTTTACAAGGAAAGAAAGTGTTTTTTTAGTTGCGATATTTTGTTCCCATAGACTTACATGGGACTTCCGGTATCGGTATCGGGTATCGCCGATATTTTAGTGATATCGGCGATACCATTCCAATCCGATATTTTTGGATATCGGAAAGTATCGCTCAACACTAGTCATGGGTGAACATGCATAACAAGCCAGATGCATGAATATCACTTCCATTGGAGATGTGCTTACATCCTTTATGGCAGTACATAATTTGTGTGATTTAAAGGGAAAATATCCTTTCAACTAACTTTTCAGAACAAGCTCTCCTGTGGGTACATGAAGAAAACACTATTTCTAGTCTTTATATGAATTGTATCCTGCATTTGTTAACCAGTTTTCCCCTCTGCAGGCTCTAGATCAAGTTTTCAGTTGACTTTGAGCTAGAGGGTGGAGACTGTGTGCTATGATCTCTCCAATAAATAGCACACATAAGGTACTGCCACACTAAACAATCCCGCTAGCGATCACGATAACGACGCATACTAATGCGATCGCTAGCGGGATTGTTTCTATATCGCTAAGTGCGGCCACATTTAGCGATATAGTTAACGACGCTATCGCCGTTAGCGATCTCTTAACGACTTTAGCGGTACAAAAGTACCGCAAATCGCTAAGAAAAGGTGCCACACTAGCGATATATACTTACCCAGCGGGAGCGCCGACGAGAAATAGGGTCCGAACGATTCCAGCGACGAGCGAGATCACAGCAGGAAGCTCGTCGCTGGCAGATGCCGCACTGAACAACATCGCTAACGGATCGCTAAATAGTGACGTTTTAGCGATCCGTAGCGATATTGTTTAGTGTGGCATACCTATAGACAGGTGGTTCTGCTCTTTTTCTGCTTGGTAGCAGTCTGAGCTGTGTAGCTGTGAATGCAGCATTGGATACGTTAGGTAGAATCTGCACAGTTCATTTCTCATTCTCACGCTGTGATCTCACTTCTCTCCTATGCCTCTTCATTGACTTCAATATGCTTTGTAACCTGAAACCTCACTACGCTGGCAGTCCATCTTCTTTTTGTCAAGTGAGCACTGTTCTTAATTCTCTGGCAGCTCCAAAATGGCTACCACGAAACAGGTTTGGTGCAAGCTACTCCATTTTCCAGATCCCAGAGTTGTATTGGCCTTCACTAGAAATGAGCGAACCCAAACCCAAAAGTTTGGGGTTTGTACTGGACAGTAAGTGTGCGATGCTAAACGCCGAACACAAACTTCTTCTGGAAGTCTGTCACAATGTTCGGAGTTCCGAGGCCAGTCCATTGCGAGAGATAGAAAGAGAGATTGACACAGCTCAAAAGTTCGGGTCACCATTGTTTTCAAAGGGGTTCAGGTTCTGGTTGAATTTCGGGTACAGTTCTGGTACTCGATACGAACTTTGGAATAAAGTTTAGATCATGTTCCAGAACTCGAACTTCCACCGGTTCTCTCATCCCTAGCCTTCACCCTTTTACCCCTGTACAGGGATTTGGACTTACAAGAGTTCCTGGGCTGAGGTCACAAAGTTAGTTAGTTGTTCAGTAGAGCAAGCTGATAAGAAGGATAGTCAGGTAACTGGATCAGATAAAGATAATATGGGAGGAACAGGCAGGAGAAACATCAATAAACTAGATCAGGGAACAGAATAAATCAGGAAAAAACACCAGAAGCACAACAGACAGGCAAAGCCAGGTAGCACAAACATTGACTGGCAGTGAGAACTGGCTCTTAGGGGTTTACCTTAGTATATACTGTATATGAATTGTGTATGTATATCCATAAACCATTTTATTAAATTAGATACCAGGGCCTCATTTACTTACAGTATTTAGTCTGCTTACCAACTCTATTTTATTATCTACTTATAATATATTAATATAAGGTGTCCCCGTTTTTTTTCCTTACCTGTGATATTTCATTATTATTGTGTGTTATTTCTGTTTTATTTCATAGATTTTAATAAACGTGAATTTTTCACATATTTTGGCTTGCATCTTTCTAAATTTTGGCAAATATTAATAATTATGGAAATCCTAATTAACCCAAAACGGGAAAGGTTTATTCTGATTTCATGTCAGATATTGAGAAAAACATGCAGATGTGTCTCTTTATATAGTGTATGGAAACTTCTGGTTTCAACCAACTGTAGATATATATATTTATATCAGGTGTCCCCGTTTCATTCATACGTGTGATATCTCATTATTACTGTATATTATTTCTGTTTTAATTCATGTATTGTAATAAACGTTATGGATTTAATATATCTTTGTTTGCATATTTCTAAATTTGGTTTATTGTTCTTTATGGGGCATATAAGCCTTATTAGGCCGGGATCATACATTCGTGGAATACGGCTGAGTCTCTTATTAATACCCAGCAATGCCGCCAGCCTCGGGAGTGGAGCGTGCGGCTGCATAGCAATACATGGAGCTGCACACTCCACTCCCGAGGCTGCCAGGTATTAACATGCGATACTCTACCGTATTCCTCGCATGTGTGATCCCAGCCTTACAAGGATTGTGGTTCTAGGTGTTTAATTTATATTTAGAAGTTTTATATTACTATTCTTAGTTATATTATATTGTTATAAGATAGGCACTGTAGGTAGTGGTATTATTTGAGCTTTACATGTCATTGTGATTTTGGCAATATTTGGTAATGTCTCTAATGGCTCTATATATAGTATTACTTGAATGCTATTTTTTTGCACTAGCAAGGCAGTACCTTGCCTTGGTCTCAGAGTACAATTTGATATTATACTGCCCATACACAGCTCAATTCTCCACTTGAGCCATCTGTTTGCAGATATTCAGTATTCAATAGATCAAATATGCCTAGTGTCACGATATTTAACCTATGGTATAAACTGTTAACTGTACCACTAGTATCAATAGGCAAACAACTCTTTGTCATTAGTCGTAGCAGAGCTAAGGTTGCAGTTGCGCATTATTTGTAGCTTTTGAAATAAGTCCCTGATTCATGAAAACATGCAAATTCATTAAAGAGAACCTATCAGCACAATTTTGTAATGTAAAGTAAAGGCTGTACTGGTGCTGAAATACTGATTACATTGATACCTTTTGTAAAGAAATCGGCTTTGTGGTTCTTCTTTAATCTCCATTTGAAGTCTTCGGCTAATTAGGTTTCGTTGTACAAGGGCCCGACTCTGCACTGGGTCTTCTCCTCCCTGTCTGTGATTCCCCACCCCGTCTGCATGCCACCTGCCTATCCTGCCTCCTCTGTTTGAAATCTGAGCAGGGATCTGTCATTCACAGACTGAAGGCAAAAGGAGGGACCAGGGAATCACAGACAGGCGGGCGAAGACCAAGTGCACAGTCCGTCCCCTGTGCACTGAAATCTAATTAGCAGAAGACTTCAAATCATGATTAAAGAAGAACCATAGTGGATTTCTTCACCAAAAGCATCAATTTAATCAATGTTACAGCCTTGTTTTTACGTTACAAAATTGTGACGATCCAATCTCTTCTTAATGAATTTTATGCATCTTGTTGCTGCCGTGTGCCAGTGTAAGAAATGTACTCAAGTATATTTCAGTAGCAATGTTCATTTGAGGCATAAATTATGACAATTTGTTGGCCACGCTTGTTTTTTCCCCCTTCCAGGATAAGCTATGCCCACTTTTGAAAAAGTTGATGGAGCTGGAATAAAATTCCCGAAACTGTTTGATGAATCGGGCTTAAGTATCATTCAGGCAGAACTCTTTCTGCAATCCCAATCTGTTATCTATAATTTTATATAGGCTTGCAGGCAGAGCTATTTTCAAGATAAATGTTGGTTGAAAAATGCTGTAAAAATCAAAGGATACAGGTCTCTATTAAATTTAACTAGCCTGCAATAACTGTCACCGCCATTCACAAGAGAAGCGCCATTTTTAAAAGAAAAAAAAAATTTCCTCCCTTTTTAAAATATGATTCAGTTCCTTTAAATATATTGGATGCTCATATTGCTTAGAGCTAAATAAAAAAATAGCTCTGCTACATCTGTCCTGAAAGCAGACATCTGAAAAAGGTCAGGATTTTCTTGAACAGAGCGCCTCAGCTCCATTCAAAGAATATAAAACAAGTTTTAAAACCTAATATACGTCTCTGTGTTTTTCCCGTCATGAACAGGAACACAGCAGAAGCCTGGTTTGGATGTTTTCAAAGGAAAAGACTAGTACATTGAAACACATCAGCTTGTATATTACCATCGCACCTGCCTGACACTTTGGTTTCCATCCTCTCCATGAAAACAATAGATTTTCAAAGTCTCAAGTTGATAGAAGAAAAAAAACTAGTCAGCAATCTCTGCTGTCAAGAGAATTTCACAGTTCACTGTGCTTTTTGCCTGGTGAGGTTTGTAATGTTGTGCTCTATGTTTATAGACCAGTGATTCAACCTTTTGCAAGCTCTGGAAATCTCACAAAGACAAATTGTAAATAAGGAAAACAAAAGTAAATCTGCTCAAGCACGTTTCACGTTTCCTAGTATACTGCACTATTCAATGGATGAGAGCACTGAGACCACCCGTGCTAGACCAGGGGTACTCAACTAGCCAATGCCCCAGAGCGTTTCAGGTTACTAGCATACTGCACTATAAAATGGATGAGAGTACTGAGACCACCCGTGCTAGACCATGGGTATTCAACTAGCCAATGCCCCAGCGCTTCTCTCGTTTCCTAGTATACTGCACTATAAAATGGATGAGAGCACTGAGACCACCCGTGCTTGACCACGGGTACTCAACTAGCCAATGACCCAGCGCGTTTCAGGTTACTAGTATACTGCACTATAAAATGGATGAGAGCACTGAGATCACTCGTGCTAGATCAAGGATACTCAACTAGTCAATGCCCCAGCGCGTCTCTCGTTTCCTAGCATTCTGCACTATAAAATGGATGAAAGCACTGAGACTACTAGTGCTAGACCAGGGATACTTAACTAGTCAATGCTCCAGTGTGTTTCACGTTTCCTAGTATACTGCTCTATTAAATGGATGATAGCACTGAGACCACCCATGCTAGACCAGGGATACTCAACTAGCCAATGCTCCAGTTTGTTTCTCGTTTTCTACTATTCTGCACTATAAAATGGATAAGAGCACTGAGACCACCTGTGCGAAACCAGGGATACTCAACTAGTCAATTCCCCAGCGTGTTTCACGTTTCCTAGTATACAGCACTATAAAATGGATGCGAGCACTGAGACCACCCGTGCTAGACCAGCAGTACTCAACTAGCCAATGGCCCAATGCGTTTCACATTTCCTAGTTTACTGCACTATAAAATGAATGAGAGCACTTGGACCACTCGTGCTAGACCAGTGGTACTTAACTAGCCAATGATCCAGCACGTTTCACGTTTCCTAGTATACTGCACTAGAAAATGGATGAGAACATTGAGACCACTAGTGCTAGAACAGAAGTACTCAACTAGCCAACAACAGTCCAAAATTACACTGTGGATGCCAGTGTCCATTCATAACAGGAAATAAAAGGGGTTTTCAAGTTTAATAAAATCCCTGTCCTTCGGAAGCAGTTTAGTTTAAAAAAAGAACAAACTAAACTTTACTCGACCTCCCCGGGTCAAGCGATGAGTTTCTGATGCTGCTCTCTGTGTCTGTTGCTGTCTGCAGCGCTGAATACCGGGAGCAGCAGTGGAAAGTCAGCGATGGACCTGAGGGAGGTAAGTCAAGTACAGTTTTTGTTTTTTCAAACCAAACTGCAGCTGGGCATGGCAGTTTTCTGAAATCAGAAACTCTCTAGAACATGATGGCATTATAGTGATTTCTTATGAAAATGCCTCCTGATAAAAAATTGTATTTGAAAAGTTATAAAACTGCACACAGCTCAACAGGAGTCATTAAGATGGGACTGGAGGAGGTCTGAAAACTCTGGGCTGGCGTGTATTTGGAGACTAACTAGACTACTGCTCAACCTCGTGAGCCTGTTGTCTCAGTCGACGAAAATGAAGGGCAAAAAAGGTGGTTTAAAAGTGGGCGCTGTCAAAAAGGCTGCACGAACCATCCAAAAAAGAACCTGATGAAGAAGTCAGGTTGACATCAAAACGTGTTGTATTTTAAATAAAGACATCGTTATTTTGTACTTTCATGGACGCGTCTGTGAAGAAACCAGATAATATCTTAATTACCTAGATGACTATGTTTAGCAAACCAAGAAGAATTTACTTTTTATCTGGATGTTGGCTTTTGAATTTAAGTGTTGATTTCTGGTGGGTCAATAAAACACTTTTGTTTGTGTAAACATGGAATATTGACTTATAAGCTGATATTAGATATAACATAGTATGCTCTTATCCTTGATGAATAGTGAGGTCTACTGATATGCTAATTATACATTGTCTAGCCCAGGTAGTTTATTGATTTTTAAAACAGTGGAGGAAAATCTATGCAAATAGATTGCATAATAAAACAAGGCAACTTGGTTGTCACCATTCTTCTCCTTATCTGTGAGGGTGGACTGAAGGACACTGGGTAAATCTAAAAATAGGTTACATGCCTCTGCATAAAGAGACTCAAGGGCCCGTCTCACATAGCGATATCGCTACTGAGATCGGTGCTGAGTCACTAGTTTTGTGACGCAGCAGCGAGCTCACCAGCGATATCGCTGTGTGTGACATTCAGTGACGACCAGTCCCCCTGCTGGGTATCGCTGATCATCGCTGAAATGTCAGGACATTTTTTTGATCGCTGGTCTCCCGCTGACAGGCACGCATCGCTGCGTGTGACAGGCGGGAGACCAGCGATCCGCTGGTAACCAAGGTACACAGCGGGTTTCCAAGCACTGCGCGGTGCCTAGAAATCCGCTGTGTACCTTGGATACCAGCGCCCTGATGCAGGGAGCTGGTATCCAAGGTACACAACGGGTTTCCAGGCACGCGCAGCGCTTGGAAACCCGACGTGTACCTTGGTTACCAGCTCCCTGCATCAGAGCGCTGGTATCCAAGGTACACTGCGGGTAACTAAGCGATGTACCCGCAGTGTCGCTGTCCCAGATCGCTGCCTGAGCTGCCTGTTTGGCAGCTCAGCAGCGATCATGTAGCGATACACCAGCGATCTGACAAGTGCATATCGTTGTCGGGATCGCTGGTGTATCGTTATGTGAGACCCAGCCTTTAGAGACAGAGAGACTGAGAGGGAGCGACACAGCCAGACATCCTGCAAAACACTAAACAGATGAGAGACAGGACTGCAGCCAATCCATCAAGGCACCATCATGAGGGACATGGATCTATCATTCTATAGGATACAGATCTGCTCCATTGACCATTGCTAAACTATGGATACGTTTGGAGAAAGCCAGGATTGTGACCCGCTGGTCACCTGGCTCCATGGAAATGTTTGGATTAGCCAAGTTTTGACTATCGTGTCAACTGGCTTTGGACCTTGTATGGACTCTATGGACTGTCATCTCCCTACGCTTGTCGTTACCTCCTCTCTGTGTGTGTATCACAGGTAGGGTAGCCGACCCTTGGAGCTCTGACGTAACATCTGCTATTATCCAGGCGGTTCAGCGGAAGGGTGAGACTTTGTAATGTGCACCATCTTGGGAAATTTTTCTAGGACTGTTCTATGTGTTATCTGCCTGTTTTGTGGTTCAATAAAGCATTGCCACACTGTTTTACCCTCAACCTGCGTTGTCTGAGTAGCATTATGCCCACATCAACGGGAGAGCAGGCGTTAGGCGGGACGATTCCTGGTATATGCAGTTCCGGCTAGCGGACTTGAGATGACGCCCTTTTCCCCACAGCTTCCTACAGATTTTCTGACAGCCCTCACTTTCAAACCACCTTTAGTGTCCTTTTTTTTCTTCCTAGAGCTATATCGACATGGCTATATTCGCCAAGTGGGGATGAAATGAATGTTCCTTTGGCCTCCATAAGACTTGTATACATTACTGACTATATAGAAAAGCATTCCCCAAAAGTGGTGGTTTTACTGTGTAAGTGCAACTTATTACGGTAATTTTGGCCACTGTATGGCACTGTTATTTGTCATTTATTTATTATAGGGTGCCATAGGGCTGTATTATTTGGGTGCTAATAGCAAAATTTATAATGTTGGACTAATGCCAATGGACAGAGGTGTAACTATAGTAGATGCAGAGGTTGTAGTCACACCTGGGCCCTGGAGCTTAAGGGGCCCGACTGGTCCCTTTAGTCCATATGAAAAGACCAACCAAATTATTGATGGCACTGTTGGAGATTTAGCATTGGGGCCCACAAGCTTCTAGTTGCGCCACTCCCTATTGAGCCATCTTTTCTAGAACACGCAATTCCCTACTGATGGATCCATATGCAGCAGATTTACAGAATTGAGAAAATAAACTCCAGCTACTTAAATGAAATTATATTGGCTGCATGCAAATAGTTTCTGAAAGCCCCATTCACTTTAATGGGGCAGCTGCAAGGATTACATCGGTAAATCTGCAGCATGTAGGTATTCTGCTTGTTGTGCTACTAATGTCAATAGAGAAACCCATGTGTCGGGGGCCATAGAAGTACCGTAAGTTATTACTGTACAGAAGTGATAGTGCCATAAATATCTGTGGATGGAATACCCCTTTAAGAAATCTCTAAAACCGCCTGGAAGACGCCACAATTTCATTGTTACACGTTTCTATTATACAGAGAAGAACAAAGATATTTCTGTTACACGGCTTGGAAATTATTATATCTCCTAGCTGTAAGCTGTTCATTATCTCTCTCATAAACACAGCGCCTCTTAAAATGGAAGTCCCGAGTTGTATAAAGCGGTGAGTGATAGCTCTATGCCAGACATGTGACACCATTACAATTATAATTTAAAAACAACTTCAAGTACAATAAAAAGTTATATGATAATAAAGTACATTAAAATTCATATGACTTCAGTCAATGATCTCTTTTACATGTCTTGTAGTACTTTTCAAGGGTCAAAGCAATTTCTTCACGGAAAAAAAAATTCAATTAAATCCCGTTCACTCTCTTCACTGTGGGGCCATTGTTTGGATTTGTCTC
Organism: Oophaga sylvatica; assembly: GCA_033576555.1. Taxonomy (NCBI): domain Eukaryota; kingdom Metazoa; phylum Chordata; class Amphibia; order Anura; family Dendrobatidae; genus Oophaga; species Oophaga sylvatica. The sequence goes on from JARQOD010000003.1 coordinate 327,227,401, forward strand.
CGCTATCAAGCCATTTGTCAGTTGCCACTTCTCCAATATTATCAATAAAACCCGCAAGTTGTTCTGAAGGTCGATGCAGCAGAAGCCTCCTCTTTTATGTATTCGAACATTCAGTTTACAGCTTTTGCAAATGTTTCGGTAAAGGGTGTGGATACTTATGCAATTCCCGTGCCAAACAATTACGTGTATTCCTTTCCCATCTCTTCTCTCTATAAACCTCTCACTTTGCATCATTTCAACTGGTTCTTCAACCAATAAATTAAGTTATCTTCTTCATTGGAAACTACACCTCATTTGCACAAGGCTCTGCTTTATAATTCCTCGGAGCGCTGATCCTATGTGCACATGCTTCTTATAAAATTATAATTTGCTGAATTTATAAAAGCTGCCTCTCCAGTTGAGCTTGTCACTGAGAATTGGATCCATGTCAAAAGCATTACCCACTAAATACATTCTGAAAAAGTAATCTGATTATTTTAGGGGATGTCTGCAAACAAATACAATATTTCTTCTCATCTGGTTACTATGAGATTCAAATTTGAAATATCTATCTATTTATCTATCTATCTTGCTATCTATCTATCTATCTATTATCTATCTATCTATCTATTATCTATCTATTTTTATCTATCTAAAATGCAAATTGGAACAGCACACTTAAAAGTCCAATGTGGGTGCAAAGCCTCCCATACAAAACATCCAACTTTTGCAAAAATATATAAAAAGTAGGCAGCACTCCAACAGTTACCAAAACAATAGCACAAAAAGGCATCACTAAAGTGTAAAAACACAGAAGAGGTCAAAGAGTTTTTTTAAGCAAACATATAAAGTTTATTAATTACTCATATATAAAATCCATATAAATTCAGAGCAAAGCTACCAGAGCAGGACAATAGGTAAATAGATAAAAGTACATCTATAATATTCAATCTCTCATGTGAGGAAAAGACTATAGCGTGCTAATCAATCTTAATGCAAGGATAGCGCTAAATAACAAATAATGCACCAAATATGCATATTAAAAAAAGCAATATAAAGCGAAGAAAAGTAAGAAAAATATCAAAAAAATAAATAAAAAGTGTAAAAGTGCCTAAGCAAACCAATTGGCCTATATACAGTGCCTTGCAAAAGTATTCGGCTCCCTGGAACTTTTCAACCTTTTAGCACATTTCATGCTTCAAACATAAAGATACCAAACGTAAATTTTTGGTGAAGAATCAACAACAAGTGGGACACAATTGTGACGTTGAACGGAATTTATTGGTTATTTTAAATTTTTGTGGAAATACAAAAACTGAAAAGTGGGGCGTGCAATATTATTCGGCCCCTTTACTTTAAGTGCAGAAAACTCACTTCAGAAGTTCATTGTGGATCTCTAAATGATCCAATGTTGTCCTAAATGACTACTGATGATGAATATAATCCACCTGTGTGTAATCAAGTCTATAAATGCACCTGCTCTGTGATAGTCTCAGGGTTCTGTTTAAAGCACAGGGAGCATCATGAAGACCAAGGAACACAACAAGCAGGTCCGTGATACTGTTGTGGAGAAGTTTAAAGCCGGATTGGATACAAAATTATTTCCAAAACTTTAAACATCCCAAGGAGCACTGTGCAAGCGATCATATTGAAATGGTAGGAGTATCATACCACTGCAAATCTACCAAGACCTGGACATCCCTTTAAACTTTCATCTCAAACAAGGAGAAGACTGATCAGAGATGAACTGCAGAGATCTACAGCTGAGGTGGGACAGTCTGTCCATAAGACAACAATCAGTCGTACACTGCACAAATCAGGCCTTTATGGAAGAGTGGCAAGAAGAAAGCCATTTCTCAAAGATATCCATAAAAAGTGTCGTTTAAAGTTTGCAACAAGCCACCTGGGAGACACACCAAACATGTGGAAGAAGGTGCTCTGGTCAGATGAAACCAAAATCGAACTTTTTGGCAACAATGCTAAATGATATGTTTGGCGTAAAGGCAACACAGCTAATCACCCTGAACACACCATCCCCACTGTCAAACATCGTGGTGGCAGCATCATGGTTTGGGCCTGCTTTTCTTCAGCAGGGACAGGGAAGATGGTAAAAATTGATGGGAAGATGGATGGAGCCAAATACAGGACCATTGTTGAAGAAAACCTGTTGGAGTCTGCAAAAGTCCTGAGACTGGGATGGAGATTTGTCTTCCAACAAGACAATGATCCCAAACATGAAGCAAAATCTACAATGGAATGGTTCACAAATAAACATATCCAGGTGTTAGAATGGCCAAGTCAAAGTCCAGACCTGAATCCAATCGAGAATCTGTGGAAAGAGCTGAAAACTGCTGTTCACAAACGATCTCCATCCAAACTCACTGAGCTCAAGCTGTTTACCAAGGAAGAATGGGCAAGAATTTCAGTCTCTCGATGTACAAAACTGATAGAGACATAGCCCAAGCGACTTGCAGCTGTAATCGCAGCAAAAGGTGGCGCAACAAAGTATTAAGTTAAAGGGGCCAAATAATATTGCACGCCCCACTTTTCAGTTTTTGAAATTCCACAAAAATGTAAAATAACCAATAAATTTCGTTCAGATTCACAATTGTGTCCCACTTGTTGTTGATTCCTCACCAAAAACTTACATTTGGTATCTTTATGTTTGAAGCATGATATGTGGGAAAAGGTTGAAAAGTTCCAGGGGGCCGAATACTATTGCAAGGCACTGTAGGTGTCATGCTTAAGTAAGATGGCGCTTAAAAGGCAGTGATCCTATATGAAAAGTGCTATAGTGCATAGAGAGATGGCGCTAAGAATGTAGCAATCCTATAAAAAAAAAGTTCCCCAATGCATAGTGTGCAATTTAAGCAATAAATAAAGTTACCAAGTCTAGTTAAAACTCATATGACATCAGAGTAAGTCCCAGCCTGCAGCCCCTATGCGCATTTCACACAGTCTTCGTCACACCTCCTGACAATTTTTATCTATCGATCTATCTATCTATCTATCTATCTATCTATCTATCTATCTATCTATCTATCTATCTATCGTGACTCAGTCAGCTACTCACAGAGGTAGATACAGGAACATTTCTTGTGCTGGTTTATTCAAACACGACAATAACACAAATGTCCGGCACAGTTGCACATAAACACTTCTCTGGAGCTTCCTACCTCCAGATCCACAGGCAGAAAAAGAAACTCAGTGGTCAAACATTTAACTTGTGGAACCACACAGTATGCTCAGTGGCCATCCTGTCCATCTTTTACAGCCACTCACAAAAAAGCTAAACACTGACATAGCTGCTTAATCCCTCTCATCACATAACATGCTGGAGCAAAATTTCTATGATTTCATACAACGAAAGATAGCAGTCATTGTGATACATATCTCCTCTCACTTACATTGCCAGTGACCCTGTCACATATCCCCTCCTCTGCCCAAATCCAAGCTTTTTGACACCTTCAGACACCAAATAGGGAATTTGGGAGAGGCATCCTCGTTAACGTGTAACTTCCCGGGTCTATGCTATACGTGGAAAATAAAGTCCTGGAGGCCTAAAAACCACCTAGTCACTTGGGAATTCTTACCCTTCTTTTCCCTTAACCATCTCAGAGGTGCATGGTCTGACACTAGTTTGAACCTATGGCCTAGTAGGTAATACTTCTGCGTATCTATAGCTCATTTTAATGCTAAACACTTTCTCAACAATGGCATAATTTTTCTCACAGGAAGAAAGCTTCCGGCTCAGATACAGGATGGCATGCTTGTTACCATTCATCTCTAGAGATAACACGGCTCCTAACCCAACTTCTGAATCATTCGTCTGGACTACGAATTCTTTGCTGAAATCCGATGTGACCAGCACCGGCTGTTTACACAGTGCCAGCTTTAGCTCTTGGAATGCCAGCTCTGTCTCAGCAGTCCATTTGCACATCGTTGCTTAGGTGCCTTTAAAGAGATCTGTCAGTGGTGCGGCAATCATGGCAAAATTTGGGATAAAACGCCAGTAATATCCCACAATTCCAAGAAGCGACTTCACCTGCTTCTTGGAAAGTGGTTGCGGCCACTTCTGGATTGCCTAGACCTTGTTTACTTGTGGCTTAATTTCACTTCTCCCGATGATGTAGCCAAGACACCTGGCCTCTTCCTTCCCCATGGCACATTTTTGGGAATTTATGGTAAACCCCACCTTTCTCAGAGCCTCCAGAATCGCCTGTACTTTTGGAAGATGACTACCCTAGTCTGGGCTGAAGACCACATTGTCATCAAGGTAGGCTGTGGCATACTTCTTATGCGGAGCTAGAATCCAATTAATGGCCCTCTGGAAGGTAGCCGAGGCACTTTGCAGTCTGAAAGGCATTCTGGTATATTGAAAACACCCATCAGGTGTTGAGAAGGCCATCTTCTTCTTGGCACTCTTCGACATGGAAATCTGCCAGTAGCTCTTCATCATGTCGAGGGTGGTAATGTACCGTGCAGGTCCAAGCCTCTCAATCAGTTCATCGATACAGGGCATCGGGTATGTGTCAAACTTGGACACTTCAATGATCCTGCGGTAATCAAAACCGCCATTCCACATTGGGCCTTTGCACGAGGACAATGGGACTTAACTATCCTATTTTTGACACAACGAGGTCTAGCATTCTCTTCACCTTGTTTGAGATTACCTCACAGCATGCTTTGGGAATCCTATATGGCTTAAGGTTCAATCTTATATGCAGTTCTGTCAAAACGTCATGCTCCACCACATGTGCACGCCCTGGCAACTCCGAGAACAGGTCACGGTTCTGCTGCAACAGTCCTCGACACTGCTGCTTTTTGGCCGGCATTAGAGTCTCCGCAATCGTGACATCCTACACCTTGGCTTCAGGACACGCTCCCAGGTAGGGGCTTCCAGTAATTCCAGATCTCACCACAGCTTCAGTAAGTTCACGTGGTATACTTGGTGATGCTTCCTTCGCTCTGGCTGGTGGACCTTGCAATTAAACTTGCTCAGTTTTTCCACCACCTCATATTGCCCTTGCCACTTGGTTAGAAACTTACTCTTGACCTTAGGGATAAGCATCAGTACATGGTCTCTAGCCTGGAACTGCCTCAGCCTCCCTGATTGGTTATACACCCTTGCCTGTGGCTCCTGTGCCTAGAGATGTGCTTTCACAATAGACATCACTTTCGCCATTTTCTCCTCAGTTTTTTCTACACCCAGATGTCCCTCAAAACATGCGAATGGGCCATATGTAAAACTCTCCCCTGATAGGGATCTGGAATCAACAGCTGCTCCACCATTTCTCATTTTAGTCACCCGATACAATTACTCCCCATTATTTGCAAAGTGTGGGAAACTGGTGTCTGCATCCCACTCTTGAGCAACTCCGTTAGTGACGATAACATTGTCAAACGCCCCTTTAAGGTAAAGTCTCTAATTTAAGCAGTCCCAAAGTTCTCTCTGGACACACACAAATCAGGGAGGGTGACCTCCTTGGACAATGTCTTTTCCTCCTTCCCGGCAAGGACACACAGGGGGAACTCATCAATCTTTGATTTTGATGGGGTTTCTTCCCCAGGGATATGGCTTTTGTCCGAGAAACTCGACATGGGCCCCTTTTGCCACAAGTCCCAAAATAAAGAAAAATCCCACCCCAATTTTACTGAATGTATCAAACCCTTGACTACCCCCACCTAATGGGACTTTTTATATTTCTCAGGGATCAACTAGTGGGGAAGGGTAGCACTGATCAGAGTCACCAAACTTCCCGAGTCCAAGAATCCAAGTACCATTACACCATTAACTGACACGTCACAGGCCTGCGGCCAAATAGGTGTGACAAGAACAACGCTACCCTAGTTTACAGTCCATCAGTTCCAGGGACATATGACACCAGGCGGTTATTTGTCCAGGATTGTGACATCACCAACAGACCATGTCCTTAACAACAGTCTTTGGGGCACCCTCAACAAAATTTCGATGCCTGCTATTTGTGGCTTGAGAGCCCCTCTGTGGTGAGCCCGCCCCCTTTTGGGTACTCCAGTAACGGAAGTGATGGTGCCCTGTTTCCCTAGGGATTTCTCGACAACCTGGTACCGCTGCACTAGGCCAACAAGGTCATCCACATTCTGAGGATCACCCTGGTCAACCCAAGTCTGCACTGGCCTGGGGAGAGAGTGGATGAATCTGTCCATCCCTCTAGCACCTTTACCAGGACATGCAGTTCCCTGTAGCCGCTACACGTTTTCCTGGAACCTTGCCCGCATTCTCCACAAACTTTGGTAATGCGACTCACTCAGCTACTCAGAGGTAGACACAGGAACATTTGTTGTGCTGGTTTATTCAAACATGGTATAAACCAATCCAGGATTCAACAACACAAACATTGCCTTTTCTGGCAAAATGGGAAAACAAAAGATAACATATAGTACAGTCCATATGCCTGCAGGGATCTGCCCACTCAGGGTACAATCAACAGAGTCCAGCACAGTTGCACATAAATACTTCTCTGGAGCTTCCTGCCTCCAGATCCACAGACAGAAAAAAAACTCAGTGATCTATCTATGTATCTATCTATTTTCTATCTGGAGACCTCATCTCTGAATGAAATAGGAAACAGAATTGTAAATGTAGCTCTGAAGAATATTAATTGATGGAACTGTGGATCAGTAAAGGATATGTAATGTATGTACACAGTGACTGCACCAGCAGAATAGTGAGTGCAGCTCTGGAGTATAATACAGGATGTAAATCAGGATCTGTACAGGATGAGTAATGCATATACCCAGTGACTGCACCAACAGAATAGTGAGTGCAGCTCTGGAGTATAACATAGGATGTAACTCAGGATTAGTACAGGATAAGTAATGTAATGTATGTACACAGGGACTGCACCAGCAAAATAGTGAGTGCAGCTCTGGAGTATAATGCAGAATGTAACTCAGGATCAGTACAGGATAAGTAATGTAATGTATGTACAAAGTGACTCCACCAGTAGAATGGTCAGTGCAGCTCTGTAGTATAATATAGGATGTAACTCAGGATCAGTATAGGATAAGTAATGTAATGTATGTACGCAGTGACAGCAGCAGCAGAATAGTGAGTGCAGCTCTGGAGTATAATACAGGATGTAATTCAGGATCAGTGCAGGATAAGTAATGTAATGTATGTACACAGTGACTACACCAGCAGAATAGTGAGTGCAGCTCTGGAGTATAACACAGGATGTAACTCAGGATTAGTACAGGATAAGTAATGTAATGTATGTGCACAGTGACTGCAGCAGCAGAATAGTCAGTGCAGCTCTGTAGTATAATATAGCATGTAACTCAGGATTAGTACAGGATAAGTAATGTAATGTATGTACACAGTGACTGCACCAGCAGAATAGTGAGTGCAGCTCTGGAGTATAATGCAGAATGTATCTCAGGATCAGTACAGGATAAGTAATGTAATGTATGTACACAGTGACTCCACCAGTAGAATAGTCAGTGCAGCTCTGTAGTATAATATAGCATGTAACTCAGGATTAGTACAGGATAAGTAATGTAATGTATGTACGCAGTGACAGCAGCAGCAGAATAGTGAGTGCAGCTCTGGAGTATAATACAGGATGTAACTCAGGATCAGTACAGGATAAGTAATGTAATGTATGTACACAGTGACTGCACCAGCAGAATAGTGAGTGCAGCTCTGGGGTATAATACAGGATGTAACTCAGGATCACTACAGGATAAGTAATGTAGTGTATGTACACAGTGACTGCACCAGCAGAATAGTGAGTGCAGCTCTGGGGTATAATACAGGATGTAACTCAGGATCACTACAGGATAAGTAATGTAATGTATGTACACAGTGACTGCACCAGCAGAATAGTGAGTGTAGCTCTGAAGTATAATACAGGATGTAACTCAGGATCAGTAAAGGATCAGTAATGTAATGTATGTACACAGTGACTCACCAGCAGAATAGTGAGTGCAGCTCTGGAGTATAATACAGGATGTAAACTCAGGATCAGTAATGTAATGTATGTACACAGTGACTGCACCAGCAGAATAGTAAGTGTAGCTCTGAAGTATAATACAGGATGTAACTCAGGATCAGTACAGGATCAGTAATGTAATGTATGTACACAGTGACTCCACCAGCAGAATAGTGAGTGCAGCTATGGGGTATCATACAGGATGTAACTCAGGATCGGTTCTGGATAAGTAATGTATGTACACAGTGACTCCACCAGCAGAATAGTGAGTGCAGCTATGGGGTATCATACAGGATGTAACTCAGGATCGGTTCTGGATAAGTAATGTATGTACACAGTGACTCCACCAGCAGAATAGTGAGTGCAGCTCTGGACCATCCTACAGGAAGGGGCGGAGCTTGCTGTGCGGTCTGACTGTGGTGCCTGTGTGTGCTGCTCGGGAAGGGAGGTGAAGTTTTTCCATCCAGGACTTTTTGTCTGCCACCTTCCCGAGAAAGAAGGCTAATCTTGGGACTGGCCTCCGGTCCAAGCCGGCGGGGGGTGGGAGGACTCCCAATCCGGATAGGATAACAAGATCTGGCCAAGGATCCAGCATGAGGCCCGCAGTACCCCCGAGGCCATGGCCGCGGCGGCTCCTTCCCCCGGAGGTAGGCCGAGTACGAGCAGGGGTGCTGCAGCGGCGCCCCTAAAGTGGGGCACCAAGATGGCGAAAGAGACCACCGTGGTCTATGATTCCCGTGTCCATGCGCACCTTTGTGAGTATGAGGACGCCTCACGGAAGCTAAGATCCCTCTGGGGGGAGTTGAGGGTAGCTAAGGAGAGGTCCAACAGGGCCTCCGGCAATAAGAAGGCCGAGCTATCCGCCGCGGTCAGAAAGATCCAGAGATCCATAGAAGACCTGGCAAGCCGGAGGTGCGAGATCCTGGCCGGCAGTGGGCCCTTCCGCGAAAAGTTGGAGAATGATGACCGGTTCAGAGCCATGACCGGAGGGGCTCCTGAGGGGCCACGGAGCCCGGCCAGGCGGTGGAGGAGGAGGAATGCGAGGAGGAGGTCGTGCCCTACCCACCGCCTGGTGGCCTGGTAAGAGATCTCCAGGCGTCGCACAGCGGGATAGCCCCGAGCAAGTGGCTCTCCCGCCAGATTCTGGCTCTTCAGAGGGCAGCGAGTGCGAGGGGGAGGATGAGGATGGTGGTAGTAGTAGCAGTGAGGGGGGCTGCCTCGTCATGCAGCAGATCCAGCAGATCGAGTCCCCGGTCCGGTTTAACCAGCTGCGGTTCGGGGATGAGATCTGCGATGACGAGGCAACCAGGAAAGGGATGAAGAGAAAAGCTAAGAAGAAAGTAAAGAAAACATCTTATGTCCAGAAGTTTGTGTATGTCCCCCTCTCTGGGGCCCCCCGGTCCCGCTGTGCGGCACCCGCTACCCACCCCGGCTCGGACTCTGTTGTGGGTACGCAGCAAGGGAGCGGGGAGATTACAGGCCTTGACAGGCAGGGCGCCGCCTCTGTTTGTGGTAATGGAGGGGGTAGTGACGTGTCTGATATGGAGCATGGTGTGGAGGGCGGCCCAGTGGTGGGCAAAAGAGTGGCAGCCGGGACCGCATCTCCGGCGGTGAGCGCTGTGGTGTCTGGGTCCCCCACTTACGGATCCGTTACTGGATCGCTTCTGGTGGCACAGGCACCCAGTAAAGTGAAGGGGGCGGGGCCTGCGGCTCCGGCAGAGCCGGCTCATAAAAAACAAGTGGTGGGGTCGGCTCCCCTGGCGGGGTCTGCGGTGAAGTCTGGGCTGGGGGCCCCGCTGCCGGTTAATGCTAAGGGGGAGTGGCCTAGCCTGGGGCCGGCCGCCGGAGTCGCTGTGCCCAAGCTGTTTGTGGCCCAGGGTGTGGTGGTTGGGGGTGCTGTGCCCCGGGGGACTGGTACCGCCGGGGGGGCCCTGGGGGTGGGCCCGGCTCCGGGTCGGCTCCGGGGGTCCCGCTGCGGCCGGTCTCAGGGGGCATGGCCTCCTCGGCACCCGCCGCTCATGTGGGTGCAGCTCTGGACGGCAGTGTTGTGAAGCTGGAGGCTGGGGGCGTGGCTTCCCAGCAAAAGAAAAAAAAAATGATGGTGATCAGCAATGGAGCAGAAACTGCAGCAGACAGCAGCAAGGGCGCATGCCTGGCCGGGTCCCCTGAGTCTGGGGCTTACCTGCAGTGGGGGCGCCGGCGACGAGCCGGGATGAAGCTGGAGGCAGGACTGCTCCTGGCTTGGTCTCTGCCACTGAGAGAGAAGGCAGCTCTGTGCAGGCTGTGGAGGAAGTGCTGCTGAAGCCCAATGGCAGCACAGGTCTTAAAGGGCCAGCAGCACTGTGTGTGCCGAACCCCCCGGCAGGGAAGATGCCACCAGTAGGTGGCGGTAGCAGCAGAGAAGCAAACATTCATGTAAATACCCAAAAAGTGAGGCAAAATAATATTGACCCCAGTGTGCATGTGAGTGAGAGTGGGGTGACTGATGAAGTGGATGAGGAGGGTGTGTGTATGGAAGTGTCAGTGGTTGAGGATGCGGGTGGCAGTGCGTCTAAAGTGGCAAGTGTGAATGGGGTGGCAAGTGTGAATGGGGTGTCTGAGGGTACTGGAAGGAGGGGGGAGGGGGCTAGTCCATCTGCCCCCCCAGCCGCCCGTCCTCTGAGTTATTCGGGGGTGGTGGCTGGAGCCTCAGGGTCTGGTCAGGGGGTTTCCTCACCTCTGGACCTCAAGGATGGCGTCTTGCGGCGCCGTTTCCTGGAGGCCCTCAATAAGGGAGAACGGACGATCAATATGAGGGCAGAGAGGTGGACTTGGCCTTTTGGCTGGATAGATATGGCCTGGCTGCCTTCCAAGATAAAAGGGAGGGGAAACGGTTTGGTCCCTCCCGACAGCCGGGCAGGGGGTGGCCAGGCGGAATGTGGTCCGTCTTCGGTGGAGGGGCAGTGAAGCGTGCCCGCCAAGAGCGAGGGTTGTGGAGCTCCTTCTGAAGATGGACTTCAGGGCGACAGACATTTTTGCCCTGATTCATCCGTTTGGCACCTCCTTCTTCGATGTCAGTTTTGTTCGGCCAGAGGGCCTAGAGCTTTTCTGGTCGAATTTTGAACTGGCAAAGGGGGAGCCCGGCTGGCGAGACTTTGCGTTACAGGCGGTGTCTCGCCAAAATAGTGTAAAGAGGGTGACCGTTCTGACAAGTAACGAGTCACTCTCTGGGGTTGACATCATGACGTGGCTTTCTCGTTATGGGGAAGTCACGGACGTCCCTAAGAAAAATAGGGACGAGTTTGGCATTTGGTCAGGGGCTGGACCTTCATGGTAAAGTTGAAGGTTTCAGGAGGTACGGTCACCCACATCCCCTCCTCAGCATTTCTGGGGAGGGACAGAATCCAGATCTTCTACCAGGGGCAACCGAAGGTCTGCCACAGGTGCGGTAATCCCCGCCACTTCAGCGCAGGCTGCAAGGTGCAGAAGTGTGCCTTGTGTGGCGGGGTAGGTCATCTTGCCGCAGCCTGTGGTGACATTAGGTGTCACCTGTGTGGTGACCTAGGTCACCCGTATAGCCGCTGCCCCCGCTCCTTTTCTGGCACCATCTCTGGCCCAGCGGGGGGGAGCCATGGGGGGATCCCCGGTGGTGCAACTTCTGCTGGGGCTGGGGGTGGAGGCATGAGGGGAGCTGAGGGGTCAGTGAGGAAAGGCGAGGCTGGTACATCTGCCCACCAGTGGCAACAGGTGAGGCACCGTAAGGGCAGGGGGCAGCATAAGCCTCAGGCAACTGGGGTGATGACTGCCCCCACCTGGAGGCGGCAGCCGAAGCCTCTGAGGCCCTGGGGGAGAAGGCGGTGAGCGAGGAGATCCGGAGGATGGAGAGGGAGGTGGCTGCTTCTGATAACTCTTCCCAGTATGAAAGTGTGGATGAAGGGGTGGTGGAGCAGCCTAAAAAAACGGGTGACAATCGTACCGGTAAGAGGCGGAAGAAGAAGAACAAGGCTAAAAAATCTAATGCCCCCCCCCTGACCGCTAAGGTGCCCACGGAAGGGCTCACCGGCTCCCCTCTGATCCCCCTCTCCAATCGGTTCCAAGCCCTCGATGACTCTGCTGTGGAGAGGTCGGGGGTGAGGGGCCGGATGCAACATCTGGGGTGCCTTCAGGGAGTGGCGAGGTCCGTCCTTCGGGGGATTCACACTCCTCTGGCGGGGGGACTACATCGGGGTCCAGGGGCGAGGAATCTAGTGCTGGGAAGGAGGTGTCCACTGCTGCAAAGGAGGATATGGACACCTTGGTGTCTTTAAAGAGGAGGGGTGAGTCGGGTTCCTCCTCAGAGGGGGAGAGGAAATCTGGGGGTACGGTTAAAAAACAGGCCGTCTAACTCAATCACCCATGATGGCGGAACCTACCCCGTTGACTCTGGCGTCGATTAATGTCGCCAGCATAAAGTCGGATACGGCTAGATTTACGGCCTTTGATTTTTTCACCCGGGTTGAGGCTGATGTTTTATTTTTGCAGGAGACCAGACTAACGGACCTGGGGTCCATCCACAAAGCAAAGAGGGAATGGAGGAGTGGGCCCTCATACTGGTCTCTTGCGGCCGAGCCGTATAGCGGGGTAGCGGTCCTTTTTAAGACCGCGGAGGTGGAATGCAGACGGGTGATCGAGGTAGAAATGGGGAGATGTTTGGTCCTTGACGTCTTCATGAGGGGACAGGAGCTTCGGCTCATCAATATCTATGGCCCGCAATCTAAGTGGGACCGTAAATGTCTCTTCCTGAGGATCAAGCCCTATCTTTTTACGAGCCGGCAGGTGGTCTTCGGTGGGGATTTTAATGCTATAACCAGACTCCATGATAGGGGAGGCCCCGGAGACCGGCTGACTTACGATAGCGTAGCCTTGAATAGCATAGTAAGCGAAGCTCGCCTGGTGGATGTCCACATCCGGCACACCCCAGGTCACGAGGGTTTCACCTTTTATAGGGGAAGCAGTAGGTCTAGGATAGATAGGTTTTTTTTAAAGGAGGAAGCCGTCTCTTCTGCAGTGTCCGCTGTTGAGGTGGAGTTCTCCGATCACTGTTTAATTTTCTTTACTTTGAATGTTACAGAGACTCCCCGGATGGGGAGAGGCCTATGGAAGCTGAATTCGTCCCTTCTGGAAGAAGCGGAAGTAAGACAGTCCTTTGAGGAATTTCTTCAGAGCCAGGTACCTCTCTTGGGTCTTTGTAGCAGTAAGTCTGAGTGGTGGGAGATCTTCAAAAGAAGGGTCGCAAGGTTCTTCCGTCAGCTCTCGAGCCTCAGGGGCCTGAACAGGTACCGCCTGTATCGGCAGCTGGGGAGGAAACTCGAGCAGCTCGTCTCGACTGGAGGGGACCGAGAGGAAATCTCCAGGGTGAAGACCTTGCTCAAGGGGTGCCAGTACGATAGGCACACATCCTTGGTTTTTGAGAGGGATTTCGGGAAGTACCGCTCGCCCGACCCTTACAGAAACTGCAGGTTGTCAGTGAATTGTAAGATGGTGACAGGACTGATCGACAGTACGGGGTCCCTGAACAGATCCAAATCAGGGATCCTGGAGGTGGTCAGATCCTTCTACTCGCATCTCTTGGGGAGGAGGGATCCTGATCGGGATGAGATGTCGGCTTTCCTGGCTGAAACCATCCCTGAGCCAGGGGATGACCCCTCTCTTCATGTTTTGGCAGAAGCAATCAGGGAAGAGGAAGTGAGACGGGCGATTGATGGGCTACGGCCCAAAAAGTCGCCCGGTCCGGATGGCTTAACATCCGAGTTCTACAAGACTTTTCGGGACTCTTTGGTCCCCCTCTTGACTGAGGTGTTTAATGAGTGCCTCTCCTCGGACACTCTGCCCAGTTCAATGAGGAAGTCAGCCCTGATTATCCTGTCAAAGGGTAAAGACTCGTCCCGTATTGAGAATTGGCGTCCCATAGCGCTTCTCAATACGGACCGAAAGGTTCTGGCAAAGGTGCTTTTTAATCGGTTGGTGAAGTTTGCACCCCGGCTCCTTTCGGGGGCTCAGCACTGCTCTGTTCCAGGCCGTAGTACATTTAGTGCTGTGCTCGGTGTCCGAGAGGCAGTGGATCAGGGCAGGGCAGGTCACTGGAAGGGGTACTTGCTGTCCTTAGACCAGGCAAAGGCCTTTGACCGGGTTAACCATGAGTACCTCTGGTCCGTCCTTCTGAGGTACGGTCTGCCTGGGAGGTTTGTTGATTGGTTGAGAGTTTTATACAATGGGGCAGAGACTTTTCCGCTATTGAACGGTTGGGTCGGACACCCTTTTGAGGTGAGGTCTGGTGTCCGCCAGGGCTGTCCTCTGAGCCCACTGTTATACGTGTTAGCGATCGACCCCCTTTTAAGGAGGGTGGAGCGCGGACCGTTGGTGGGAGTCGGGATGGACCGGGCGGTGCCGGAGGCCGCCTTGAGGGTAGTGGCGTACGCTGACGACGTTTCCCTTTTTGTATCCTCGAGAGAGGAGGCGGATTGGGTGATGTCTGAGGTTGAACGCTACTCGGTGGCATCCGGGTCCATGATCAACCGGGACAAGTGTGAGAGTCTCTGGCTGGGAGGGGGAGATCCAAGTTTTGATCTCCCGGACACCCTTCCAGGGCCTCAGGCCACAGCAAAAATATTAGGCATCAGTTTCGGCCCGGGGGACTATCCCCAGCAAAACTGGGAGGGCAGACTTAAGATTGCCGCCCAGAAGGTGGATCAGTGGAAGGGTTGGTCCTTGACCCTAAGGGAAAGGGTTAGTCTTGCCAAGGGCTATTTGCTTCCTTTGCTAATATATCTGGGCAGCGTCTGCATCTTGCCAGAGCATCTTTGGACACGGGTCTACAGCCTGTTTTTCCAATTATTATGGGGAAATAGGCTGAACCTAATCAAGAGAGAGGTCACGTACCGCACGAGGAGACTAGGAGGGTTGGGTATGGTCAACCCAGTGGTGTTTCTAGTAAACACCTTTCTTAAGGCAAACATCGCCAACCTCTGGTCAGAGAGGGCTCCTCCGTGGGTATTCTCCTGTAGGGGGTGGTTTCGGCCTTTCTTCCAGGAATGGGAGACAGGTGGGCAGGTGAAGGACCTTCGTACACCTCATGGGCATCTTCCGGCTTACGTTACCCCGGTTCTGAAGGTGATCCGTCGGTGGGGTCTGGGAGTGTGGGAGATCAGGATCATGTCGAGAAGGTTTCTTGACAATAGGGTCCTGTTGACCCACTTTCAGAAGCCCCTGGCGCTCAGGGATTGCCCAAGCCGGGATCTGGAGGTGGGGCTCGGGTTATTGAACTCTAAGCGGATCCCCTTGAAGTTTTGGGACTTGGCTTGGCGCTGCTTCCATGGGAAGCTGTATGTGAGGGACAACCTGAAGTGCAGGAGCTCTGATGACCGGGATTGTCCCCGCGAGGAGTGTGGTGGCATGCTTGAAAGCATGGAGCACTTCATGCTTCGGTGTCCCTTTAATACAGAGGTCTACAGCAGGGTGGGTGCTTCCATTGGCTGGCCCAGGCTGGCAAGCCTCTCCTATGCGGAGTGGGCCTATGGGGCATTCAGGTCCCTTGGTGGCCGAGATCGGGGCACTGTTTTCTTAGTTAGTTTAGTAACTAGGTTCTGCACGTGGAATGCACGGTGTCTAGTGTCTACTCAGCGGAAAGTCCTCCCCAGGGAAGAGGTGATTAGGAACATCCTGGGTGACCTGGCAAAAGTGCGCTCCCTGGAGTTTGAGAGGCTGGGTGCAGGGAGGGCCTCTCTCCTATGGAGGGGTTTCTCCTTTAATGTGCCCTAGGGTGAGTTAGGTTCTGTGTGCCTGTGATGGGGCTGAGTTAGTATTTTTTATCCTTTTTTCTTTATTTTATAGGGTCAGATAGATGTGTAGGGACAGGGAGGGACAGATAGGGACAGTCTTTAGGGACGGGTAGTTAGTATTAGGTTGGAAGTGAGGGTCATTGAGGGACAGGTAGGGGCAGGTAGGGAGAGGTTGGTAGGGCTATAGGGACAGGATTTTCTCTTTTGTGTTGTTAGGGAGGGTCAGGGTGATGTGCGGTAGATTAGGGTGAGAGCCTCTATGGTCTCCAGTTCCTGGTGGTGGGCTGTAACCCTCACTCATAGATTTTTGTTTTGGAATTGGTAACCTGGGTATAGGGCTTGCAAGCATTGAACTTGGGCCTGTTCATTGGTCATGGTTAAGGTGTGTAGTGGTTATTATTGATAGGTGTTATTATTGATATATGTTATTATAAGGTTGTGTATATATACTGTATATATGTTGTATGTGTACTATAATGCTTTAGGGGGATTTAGTTTAGGTGGGGTGGTGGGTTTCTTGGGGGGAGGGGGGATGGGTTTTGGAGAATGGACGTCCGGCGGGATGCCAAGAAGATTTGCTGTGTAAGAAAGGCCACAAACTTTCGTGGGACTGGTGTGATAGGCCACAAACTTTTGTGGGACCTTTGGGGGAATGGTGGTGGTTTAGTTTAGGAAAAATAATTAAAAAAAAAAAAAAAAATTTTTAAGAATTAAAAAAAAAAAAAAAAAAATGTATATACGAGGTATAGTATGTGTGTATATATATGTATAGTACATGTGTATATATATGTATATGAAGATTGTATCATTAATTTTGGCCAGGTGGCCTATTTACTTTCTTTAGGGCAGTTGGCTGAATTTTGTTTTTTTTTCTAGAGGTGAATGCATGGGTATGAGTGTATGAGGGAAAAAAAAGGATATAGGTTGAGGTCTCTTCCTTTGCCGGGGGTGTTAATGAAATGGAGAAACGTTTTGTTTCTATATATCTGTTGGACATTGGACTTTTGGGATTTATGGATAATGTTTTTGTTATTGAGTTTGTCTGTAAGTTTTGTCTATGTTTTGCCTGTAAGTTTAGTTTTGTATTTTTATAATAAAAGAGATACAGGATGTAACTCAAGATCGGTACTGGATACATAATGTATGTACACAGTGACTGCACCAGCAGAACAGTGAGTGTAGCTCTGAAGTATAATACAGGATGTAACTCAGGATCAGTACAGGATCAGTAATGTAATGTATGTACACAGTGACTCCACCAGCAGAATAGTGAGTGCAGCTCTGGAGTATAATACAGGATGTAAACTCAGGATCAGTAATGTAATGTATGTACACAGTGACTGCACCAGCAGAATAGTGAGTGTAGCTCTGAAGTATAATACAGGATGTAACTCAGGATCAGTACAGGATCAGTAATGTAATGTATGTACACAGTGACTCCACCAGCAGAATAGTGAGTGCAGCTATGGGGTATCATACAGGATGTAACTCAGGATCGGTACTGGATAAGTAATGTATGTACACAGTGACTCCACCAGCAGAACAGTGAGTGCAGCTATGGGGTATCATACAGGATGTAACTCAGGATCGGTACTGGATAAGTAATGTATGTACACAGTGACTGCACCAGCAGAACAGTGAGTGTAGCTCTGAAGTATAATACAGGATGTAACTCAGGATCAGTACAGGATCAGTAATGTAATGTATGTACACAGTGACTCCACCAGCAGAATAGTGAGTGCAGCTATGGGGTATCATACAGGATGTAACTCAGGATCGGTATTGGATAAGTAATGTAATGTATGTACACAGTGACTCCACCAGCAGAACAGTGAGTGCAGCTCTGGAGTATAATACAGGATGTAACTCAGGATCAGTACAGGATAAGTAATGTAATGTATGTACAC
Organism: Oophaga sylvatica; assembly: GCA_033576555.1. Lineage (NCBI taxonomy): Eukaryota > Metazoa > Chordata > Amphibia > Anura > Dendrobatidae > Oophaga > Oophaga sylvatica. The sequence goes on from JARQOD010000003.1 coordinate 327,245,056, forward strand.
AGTGACTGCACCAGCAGAATAGTGAGTGCAGCTCTGGAGTATAATACAGGATGTAACTCAGGATCAGTACAGGATAAGTAATGTAATGTATGTACACAGTGACTCACCAGCAGAACAGTGAGTGCAGCTCTGGAGTATAATACAGGATGTAACTCAGGATCAGTACAGGATAAGTAATGTAATGTATGTACACAGTGACTGCACCAGCAGAATAGTGAGTGCAGCTCTGGAGTATAATACAGGATGTAACTCAGGATCAGTACAGGATCAGTAATGTAATGTATGTACACAGTGACTCACCAGCAGAATAGTGAGTGCAGCTCTGGAGTATAATACAGGATGTAACTCAGGATCAGTACAGGATAAGTAATGTAATGTATGTACACAGTGACTGCACCAGCAGAAAGTGAGTGCAGCTCTGGAGTATAATACAGGATGTAAACTCAGGATCAGTACAGGATAAGTATGTAATGTATGTACACAGTGACAGTAACAAAGCAATATTGATGTGCAGCTCTGGAGTATAATACAGGATGTAACTCAGGATCAGTACAGGATAAGTAATGTAATGTATGTACACAGTGACTCCACCAGCAGAACAGTGAGTGCAGCTCTGGAGTATAATACAGGATGTAACTCAGGATCAGTACAGGATAAGTAATGTAATGTATGTACACAGTGACTGCACCAGCAGAACAGTGAGTGCAGCTCTGGAGTATAATACAGGATGTAACTCAGGATCAGTACAGGATCAGTAATGTAATGCATGTACACAGTGACTGCACCAGCAGAATAGTGAGTGCAGCTCTGGAGTATAATACAGGATGTAACTCAGGATCAGTACAGGATAAGTAATGTAATGTATGTACACAGTGACTGCACCAGCAGAATAGTGAGTGCAGCTCTGGACTATAATACAGGATGTAACTCAGGATCAGTACAGGATAAGTAATGCCATTTAATAGCAAGCATCATAATACAAACTCCAGAAACAACACCAGCTTATGGAGACGTCTCTTGCATACAATTAGCTCAGTTCCTTTTACATGAATTTTACAACAATGTTTTTACAACCTCCATTTTTATTCCTAGTGCTTTGTCCTCTCGCACAATGTCAGATATCACTGCAGATTGGAGAATTACCCAGTGGTACACAGTCTATTACAGTTAAAAATGAAATGACTCGCATTTCAGCCAAACGTGCAATTTTTGTCTGGAAACCTCGGCTGTTTATCATTCTTAATGACCTGACGGCTTCTAATAACGGCTAAATACTGAAATAGTCATAGCCCAGTTTATATATCAAGGCTGCGACTTTGTGTCTCTCTGACAGCTGAGATTTTGGCATTTTCAGAATGCATTTTCTCGGAGTGTGAAATTTTAGTGAAAAATGACCCAGTCAATAAAAACATTTGGGACATTTGATTTTCTTGCCATAAACCTAGGGGCAGATGTGTGTTTAGCTTGCTGAAATGTCAACACTGTGTAAGACTTCAGAATGGATGTAGAGTATGTTTCAAAGTAATACAATTTTGGGTGACTGCCACCGAATTCTGAACCCACAGGGATGTTTTTTGGCAAGTAATGTATAGCATTTTATGGGTTTTTTTTTTGTTTTTGTTTTTTTTACTTTCAAAAGTAACAATCATTGATGATGAAAGGGCTAATAAGATGCTCGAATGGATTAAGATTTCAATCTTTATTAAGTTTAGTTCCAGAATAATTGCTTGTTATTTTTTTGCAGAAGGAATAACATTTATTGCTGCAGCAGAGCATATATAGAATTTATAAGACCTCATAACCCTTGGAGCGCACAGGAAAAAGTTCTACTACTTTACCAAGGTTAATGTTCAACATTCAGTGTCTGTATAGGAAAGCTCACTTTTTTATATTTTTTATTTTGATTACCTAAAGCCACCACTAGGGGGCACTAACTGCATATGGGTTTCTACAGGTAGTAATAATTTAGTATTAATAATTTATACAGGTGGTAATAAATTCGGAATTGGCTGCCAGTTTTACTGTAAGCAAGGCAAGTCCCATTGTAGTTGTGTACCAATCCTGAGAACCAGAGGCCTCCAACCTATGGTTGTCCAGCTGAAGTAAAACTACTACATGGCCTCAGCATTATGCATTGCACTTAATTTATCAAGCATATTTATTTTCTTGTTCAATGTCTAGCATTTGCTATTGATTTATTTTCTTACAAATGCATTTGTAAGGCTTATAATTCCATTTTTTTCTATGCAAAAGAACTACAAATCCTCTGCAAAAAAAGAAAGTGAAATGATACAATTCTGTCACCACTAGGAGGAGCTCTGGAGGTTGCTGCATACTTATTTATACATTGAGGTCAACAGTAAACCAGAAAGCTTCTAAGCGCCATCTAGTGGTGGCTGCAGGTAATCACAATTTTAAAATATATTTTTTATGTATATTTTATTTACTGCTTATGCAGAGATCTAACATTTATAAAGCTATATAGATACATTTTTCTATTTATTACCAATCCACAGAGCAGGTCACAAATGTGCGACTGGTGGATGTCTGATCTCTGGGACCCACACTCATCTCAAGAATCAAGGATCCTGTATCCCTGTGTGAATGGAGCTTTTTGCACATTTATGATCGCTGTCAATGGTCATGCATGAAAACTAACCTCTTTGTTAACACAGGGGCATGGGTCTCCGGTTCTCGAGATTGGTGGGTGTCCCAGTGGTCGAATCTCTCACGCATCATACATTTATCACCTATCCCGTGAAAATCATTCATGGGACTAGTAGCCTGATGAACTATTAGGCAGATGCATGATGGAGAGCATGGGTCCTATATATCATGGTAATTGAGTTTATCTTGTCTGCAGCATTTTAATGATCTTGGGTGTACAGTCTACAACCCCCTGTTCTCAATATAAGGCCGGATTTCTGATTCTACACATTGCATAGATTTTTGTCACATTGTTTTAACAAATATATGTAATCCAATGCATCGTAAAGTGCAGCTGACACTAGGAAAATTGGCTTGGTATACATAATCATCTTTATGATGTTTGCGCAGCCAATGTTGTGATTATGGGCTGTATTTCCCCAATCAGTTTTACAAAATCTATAAAAATAAAAACCGCAGAGCCGCCTTTTGCTGGGAACAAAATAAGATATATATAAAACAATGAGACTGATTAATTCCAACACAAACAAGGACGAACTCTGGATGAGGGGAAATGTATCAATTCCAGAAACTCTCTGCTAAATGTGAGAAATGAAACAACGGCTGATCGGAAGGGCTTAAGGTTCCGTTACATTTTACCCCTAGTTTATGATGAAGGTCCACCGCAATATTAAGATAGTATGAAGGTGCTAAAGCTCCTTACTCCCCAGATCACTAGTCTATCGCTCTATACCCAGAGAAGCCATAAAGAAAGCACCACAGTCTGAATTGGCTGATGATCAGTCAGGGTCTCATCCAGGGACATTGCTATAGGGTGCAAAGACCCTAGCAATGTGCCCTCTACTACACCAGTAATATAAATGACAGGTGGTAGATGAGGGCAAGTTATAATTATTTCACTGGTGTCTTGGTACTTCATGTCACAGTGAGAAGTTCCACGTCGCAGTACGGCACGAACACTGTCAATTTTTTCCTTGCAATTTTGCTGGGACAATCACCTAAACCATTCTGGAAAATGGAGCAGGGTTTTCCGCCCAAATGTGGAAATGTTCATTTGTGTTCCCATCATGGGACTTAAATGCCCCAAATTTTGCTGTGTGAATATAATATACTATTTGTACTTTTACAACAACTACACAACCTGCAACATTTTACACTCATTTCTGTTAAGTTAATATCAAACCTATTAGTGTCAATAGTTACAGACTAAAGTCATGGCCAAAAGTTTAGAGATGAACACAATTTTGGTTATCACACAGTTTGCTGCTTGAGTGTGTTTAGATCTTTTAAACTTTTATTGACAAATACATGAAGTTTATACAAAGACTCAGTATTTACAGTGTTGTCCCGTATGCTATATTTTTCAAAACTGCCCTTCGCCCCAGGAACTGGATATCAGCTTTTGAGCTTCTGGGCAAGATCCTGACTGATGACTGCACACTCATGTCTAATCAGTACATGGAGTTTATGACAATTTCTGTATTTTTGCTTGTTCACCCACTTTATTAAAATTAATCACAGGTTCTCAATGGCATTGAAATCTGAGGGGCTTCCTGCCCATTGTCCCAAAATGTCAATGTTTTGTTCACTTAGTTATTAATTATCACATTTGTCCTGTGACATGGTCTTGATCATGCTGGAAAAATCATTGTTCATCACCAAATTGCTGTTGTTAGGTAAAATTGTAAGTGAGCCCCCTCCATGGATAAACGGCCCCACACATGAATGGTCTCCAGATGCTTTACTGTTGGTATGACGCAACACTCGTGGTAAAGCTCACCTTTTCCTCTTGGGACAATCATTCTACCAGATGTCCATTGTACCACTTCTCTACGCCTCTCACAGCTTTCAACCTCTGAGACACACAAGGATGGTAACACCCTTGTCCTGGTCTTTGTCCGGCTCTCCCACCTAAATAACTCATAGCTTCCACTCTCTGACCACAACATTCTCTCCTTCACGCTCACAAATCCTCGACCACCCAGCGCACTCCTACCTACCATACATTCAGAAATCTACAAGCCATTAACCCTCAGACACTTTCAGACTCCCTGCACTCATCACTGTCCCCAATCTCCTCTTTTTCCTGTCCTGATCTGGCTGTTCATCACTACAATGACACTCTTAGAAGCACCCTTGACCAAGTAGCGCCGCTCACCCTCAAAACTTCCAAACACACAGTAAAACAGCCCTGGCTCACATTGCAAAGTCATCTTCTCCAGCGATGCTCTAGGAGTGCTGAACGCCTATGGAGAAAAACCCGCACACCAGAAGACTTCATCCACTTCAAATTTATGTTAAGAACTTATAACGCTGCCCTTCACCTCGCCAAACAGACCTACTTCACCACCCTGATCTCCTCACTAGCCAACAACCCCAAGAAACTTTTTGACACTTTCACTCCCTCCTCAGGCCAAAAGCACAAGCCCCTATCACAGACATTGTGCTGACGACCTGGCCTCCCACTTTATAGAAAAAATAGATAATATCCGGAAGGAAATCTGCTCCCTACCACCAAGTGCTGTGACTCCCATCCCTCCCTGCATTTCCCCTGGCTCACTTTCCACATTTGATCCCATCACAGAAGAAGAAGTCTCCAGACTCCTCTCCTCCTCTCGTCCGACTACATGCACTACCAACCCCATGCCCTCACATCTCCTCCAATCTGTCTCTCCAGTTGTCACAACTCACCTAACTACAATCTTTAATCTCTCCCTCTCCTCTGGCATTTTCCCATCCTCGTTCAAACACTCCATCATTACTCCATTACTAAAGAAACTCGCTCTCGACCCTTTCTGCACAAACAACTACAGACCAGTCTCCAATCTCCCCTTCCCTAGTCTACTCCCGCCTTACCCATTACCTCTCCACTTACTCCCTTCTAGACCCTTCACAGTCCGGCTTCCGCCCCCTACATTCGACTGAAACTGCACTCATCAAAGTGACCAATGACCTTCTGACAGCAAAACATAACGGTGACCACTCTCTGCTCATTCTTCTCGACCTTTCTGCAGCTTTTGATACTGTTTACCACCGTCTCCTACTCTCTAGGCTCCAGTCACTAGGCATTAAGGACACTGCTCTCTCCTGGTTCTCTTCCTATCTTTCTGACTGCTCCTTCAGTGTTTTGTTCTCTGGCTCCATGTCATCTCCTCTTCCTCTCGCTGTCGGGCTACCCCAGGGCTCAGTCCTTGGTCCCCTTCTCTTCTCTCTCTACACGGCCCCAATTGGACAGACCATCAGCAGATTTGGCTTTCAGTACCATCTTTATGCTGATGACACAACTATACACGTCATCCCCGACCTTACCCCCGCTGTACTACAGAACGCCAGTGACTGTCTGTCCGCAGTCTCCAACATCATATCCGCTCTCTTTCTGAAACTCAACCTCTCCAAAACTGAACTTCTTCTGCTCCTGCCGTCTACTAACCTCCCTAAATCTGACATTTCCCTCTCCGTGGGTGGCACCATAATAACACCCCGGCCGCAGGCTCGCTGTCTGGGTGTTATGTTTGACACCAATCTCTCCTTCACCTCCCATATACAATCTCTTGCCCGCTCTTGCCGCCTACACCTAAAGAACATCTCTAGAATCTGCCCTTTTCTCACAATGGAAACAACAAAAACCCTCACTATCGCCCTGAATCACTCCCGCCTGGACTACTGCAATGCTCTATTACTTGGCCTCCCCATTACTCGACTATCCCCTCTCCAGTCCATCCTTAATGCAGCAGCAAGGGTCATCCATCTGGCTAATCGGTACTCGGACGCGTCCGCTCTTTGCCAGTCCTTACACTGGCTGCCCATTCATTATAGGATCCAATTCAAAGTACTGGTTCTCACCCACAAAGCTCTCCACAGTGCAGCACCCCCCTACATCTCCTCCCTCATTTCTATCTATCGGCCTAACCGACTGCTGCGCTCTGCAAACGACTTTCGACTAACCTCTGCACTAATCCGTACCTCCCACTCCCGACTCCAAGACTTCTCCTGCGCTGCGCCAATCCTCTGGAATACTCTACTCCAAGAAATTAGGACCATCCACAATTTGCATAGCTTCAGGCGCTCCCTCAAAACACATTTGTTCAGAGCGGCCTATCACATTCATAATCAAAGTCATTCTAAGTGTAAGTGTGCGTGTGTAGCCCATTCACTATCTCCATCCTCTCACTCCCTCAAATGGCTGGACCATCATTGTAAATACACCATTGTATATACACACCTGTACTTTGTATTCCCCCACCTCATTGTAGATTGTAAGCTCTCACGAGCAGGGTCGTCTTATTTTGCTTTAATTATTGTATTGTTAACGTTGTTACTTATGACTTGTATTTTGAAACTGTTAAATGTAAAGCACTGCGGAATATGTTGGCGCTATATAAATAAAGATTATTATTATTATATTATTATTAGATGTCCCAAACAGTCTGAAGGGGGCTTCATCAGAGACAAACCTTTTCAGGAAGTACAGAGGTTGGGTTGAAGAGGACTAGGGTAAATTTTTTCTCTGTTTCTCTGATGAAGTCCCTTTAAGTCTGGGATATCTTGAACAGTGATTGTCCAAAGAAGAAAAAGTGAGCGCTGTCATGAGTCCTGTGACATGCCAACAGTAAAGCATTCTGGGATGATTCATGTTTTGGGACTTTTCAACCATGGAGGGGGCTCACTTACAATTTTGCCATGAACACTGCCATGAATAAAGCATGGCAACTAAATATCCTCCAAGGATATGTCACATGGCCAGCTGTGTGCTGTTTACTTTTTCTGAAGGTTTTATCATCTGGTGATTAGCATTGTCTGGACTACAGAAGTTGCAGCAGTTAGTCTTACTCCACCTCCTCCTGTGATAGGCAGCTTACTGTCTATGGACATTGTTCATAGAGAGCCTGGTGTGGGCGGGGTCAGCTTTCTCAGCTCTGCTGCATTGCTAAATCTATACACTTTGGTTGTGTCAGAACATCTGCATCTAGTAAACTGAGTTATATATTGTTGGATTCAGGGTTTATTTGAGTACTTCAGGATGCTCTCAGATGAGGTAGCAAAAACCTGCTGCCAGATTCCTTTTAACCTATTCCCGACATGCGCCACGGTCGAGTGCGGGTGTCAGCTCTATGTGAGAGCTGACCCCTACAGTGACGCCCAAGATCTGTGTTAGCATCATAGCGTTTAACCCCTGTGATGCCGCTGTCAATAGTGACAGTGACATCACAGGGCATCGCAGAGGGAGTGAGCTACCTGTGTGCTCCCATCGGCACAACACATTGCGATCGCGTTGTGTCGATGGTCTCCATGGTGACCCCAGGACTCAAGATGGCCGAGGGGTCACTCAGGGACAGTGGCCTGTCAGCTCTAGCTGAGAGTATGAGCTGACATGCCTCCTCCCTGCATGTCAGATGGTGCTCTGAAGCTCTGAAGAGCAGAAGCATTGCAGAGCATTAGATCAACCATCTGTCATTATACAAATAATGTCCCATCCTGGAACAATGGAAAAGTTTAAAAAAAGTTAATAAAAATTGTAAAAATATTTTTTAAAAATCACAAATTAAGGAACAAAAAAAATATTATTCCAATAAATACATGTATATATGTAAAAAAAGTACACATATTTGGTATCACCGCATCTGGAACAACCCGACCTATAAAACTGTCCCTCTAGTTAACCTCTTCAGTAAACACCGTAAAAAAAAAAAAAAACTAGGCAAAAAAAATATTCTTTATCATCATACCACTGAACAAAAAGTGGAATAAAACGGGATTAAAAATACCAGTCTACATAAAAATGGTACAGCTGAAAACATCATCTTGTCTCACAAATAAAGGGTGCCATACAGCTCCATGAGCAAAAAAATAACAAAGTTATAGCTCTCAGAATAAAATGATGCACACTATAAAGCTTTTATTTTGTAAAAGCGCCAAAACATAAAAAAACTAAAACTAGGTATCTCTGTAATCATACTTACCCAAAGAATAAAGCTGCCTTATCAATTTTACTACACCCGGAACGGCATAGAAATAGAAAGAGTAATGGAAAGCGATCAAAAAATGCCATGTGCCCAAAATGGTACCTATAAAAACAACAACTCGTCCTGCAAAAAACAAATCCTCATATGACTACGTCAGCAAAAATATGGAAAAATTATAGCTATCACAATATGGCGATGCACAATAAAAAGCATCTTTTAGTGTATGACAACAGCCAAACAGAAAAAATATATAAATCTGGCATGAAAAATAAAACCAATTCTTCACCTGCTGTTGATTTTTTAATTCTGCCTCCCAAAATTCGCAGTAAGGCTTGGCTCACATCTATCCTGTGCTCTGAGCTGAGCGCTTACACCGGGGTTTCCATGTAAATCTCTGAAATACATTATTCAGAGTGAAATGTGGCTCCCTTGGGGGTTTTATCTGAATCACATCACTCAGAGATTTAGATGTAAATCCAAATGTAAGTGCTCAGCATAGAGCGCTGGATAAATGTGATCCAAAATGTTATACAAAATGTTCTCTAAAAAATCTTCAAATCAATCCACAAAAAAAGCAAGTTCCCACTCACATTCGTCATCTGTCGGAAATGTAGGGGGCTTCCACGTTACTGGTAACACAAAGGCTTTGGAAAAACGCTATGGCTCCTCACACCCCAAAAGAAATTCAGCAAATTCTGTGCTCCCAAATCCAAATGCTCCCTCCCAATGTGCCTAAACCATATTTAACGTCCACATGTTTGGCATTTCTGTAGCGATGAGAGCCCGCCTAATTTACGGGTGCGTGTCCCCAGAAGCATGAGCTGGGCACTACCATGTACTGGTGACTGCAAGTTGTAGGCACCACAATGGCAGTTTGCAATTTTCACTCCGCAACGTCCACTGCTGCTTGTTTCTGGTAAACATGGAGTGAAAACCGTCACTACACCTGTAGATAAAGGGGTTTACAAAATTGGGTCATATGAGGGGGGATTCTGCTCTTCTAGCACTTAGGGACTCTGTATATGGAGTCCGCAAAGTATTCTAGAAAAATCTGTGCTCCAGGAGGAAAATAGTGCTCCGTCCCTCCTGAGTCTTGTATGGCTAAGCAATACTGTACAGCCACATATGGGGTATTTCCACATTCAGCAGAAATTGTGGCACAAATTTTTGTGCCATTTTACTAATTTCCCAGTATGAAAATGTTAAAATCTGGGGCTAAAACAAAGTTTTGGTGGTAAAAATGTAATTATTTTGAATTCACTGCCCAATGGTATAAAAATCTGTGACACACCTGTGGTATTAATATGATCACTGCACTCATAGAGGATTTCATTCAGAGGTACAGTTTAAAAAATGGGGTTACTTAAGGGAGGTTATGCTATTCTGGCACCTCAGGGGCTTTACCATTGTGACATGGCACCCTCAAACCAGTCCAGCAAAATCTAAACTCCAATATGGCTTTCTTCACATCTGAGCTTTGCAATGTGCCTCAAAACTAGTTTTTGGCCACATATGGGGTATTGGTGTACTCAGGAGAAATTGCACAACAAATTTTGGGGTCCTTTTTACCCTGTTAACCTTATGAAAATAAAAAATTGGGGCTAATAGAACATTTTTGTGGGAAAAACGTGATTTTTTTTATTTTCATGTTTCAACGTTTTGGCATGTTCAGGAGAGATTGCACAACAAATTTTGGGGTCATTTTTTTCCTGTTGGGTATAAAGTAATATTTTTGTGAAAAAGTTAAATGTTTATTTTTTTCCTTCCACCAATTCTCGTGAAGAACCTGAATGGTTAATAAACTTCTTGAATGTGGTTTTGAGCACCTTGAGGGGTACAGGTTTTAGAATGGTGTCACTTTGGGGTATTTTCTGTCATATAGGCTCTTCAAAGTCACTTCAAATATAATGTTGTGTTAGAAAAATGAGAAAGTCAACTTTTAAACCCTATAACTTCCTAACAAAAAAAATGGTTTAAAAAATTGTGCTGATGTAAAGTTGACATGTGGGAAATGTTATTTATTAACAATTTTGGTGACACAACTCTAGGATTTAAGGACAAAAAAATAAAAGTTTGAAAATTGCAAATTGCCTTTATTTTCACAAACTACTGCAAATCGCATAGAACAAATTTTACCACTATCATAAAGTACGATGTGGCACGAGAAAAAAATCTCAGCATCAGTGGGATCCGTTGAAGCGTTCCAGAGTTAGAACCACATAAAGTGACACAGGTCAAAATTTGGCCTGGTCAGGAAAGTGAAAACAGGCTTCAGGGTGAAGGAGTTAAGGGGCACCTGTGCTGCGGAACAGAGCGTATACGTAACTCCACTCTTTCTTAGTACCGCTTTTGATAAATTCTAATTAATTCAGGCCCATTTTTCTGCTAGTTTGTGATCATTATACTTTTTCCTGGTATTTTCAGATACTGTTGAAGTCTGACTACAACAAACTTTGTACCATTCCTACATTTAAAAAAAAAAAGAATATTTCGGTTTCACAGATAGTTGAGAGATCACGATATTCCTCCTCGGCTGTGGGTGATTGCCTTTCATTTCTCAGTATTATATGCTAAATAGCTGAATCATTGAATATTAAATTTTAATTAATGTCTGCAAGACAGGATTTATCCCTGCATTTTGAATATTTTTAGAAATATTGATACATTTCTATTACCTGCCATGAAAGTTTCCTACATATAAATGACAACACTTTCGCCTGTCACATTTTGACAGACTTCAGTGCATTGTGGCTTCTTTTCTAAGCACTTTTTATTACCAGATAAATTCCCGGAATTAATGAATCCTTTACACCTCAAGGAAAGCAATGTGCAATGGAAGACGCACTCGCCAAGATATTGCTCGGCAAGTTCAGATAACCTTCCCTGAAACAGGTTAGCTAAAAATAATAAGTGCGTTTTTACTTCTTTGTTTAGGGAAAATGTAACGTATAGTCAATATTGGACAGAAATTTTATTTCAGATATGTTTGAGAAAAATAAAAAATTAGGGGGAAAAAAAATTAAAAGCGAAGATAAATCTCTCCGTCCAGCTTCATATTCACGGGTAGAAAGAAGTAGATGGATTTGTTGAGTTCTAGATTAGGTTGTTACAGTTGATAAATGGTAAAGAATTTTGGATCAATTTTTAGGCTTCATTAGTTCATGAACATGAGGATAATTCCACGTCTCATCTTTTATATATCCGTTTACTGTTAGTCAAATCCAATATTTGGAGATTCCATGTCAATGGAGAAATTTATTTTAAAAAAATCACTCATTTAAGACTAGAAACCATCTTTTCTTAGAAATTATGGAAATGGAAAAGATGATGATCGACAACCTTAGACAATCAGGGGCTGGGACAAGCTCTTCTGGTGTTTTAGAATGAGCTCCATCCTTTTTGTCCCATTGCCAAAGGACCTTATGATAGCCTAGGCAGCTGTCTACTCGAGATACCCATCATCGTGGCTAACTAAAGCTTTACATATCCTGAAATGTGTACAATGCATTCAATTGGAAGAAATAGTAGCCCATGCCTTGAAATAGCTGTATTTCTCACCTTAAAGGGGTTGTCCGGTCATAAACTACAAGTCTGCAGTCACTCTACAGTGCCTACAAGTAGTATTCAACTCCCTGCAGATTTAGCTGGTTTGATAAGATGCAAATAAGTTAGAGCCTTCAAACTGCAAACGAGAGTAGGATTTATTAACAGAAGCATAAATCTTACAAAACAAAAAGTTATGTTGCTCAGTTGAATTTTAATAAATTTTAAACATAAAAGTGTGGGTCAATTATTATACAACCCCTATGTTTAATATTTCGTGGAATAACCCTTGTTTGCAATTACAGCTAATAATCGTCTTTTATAAGACCTGATCAGGCCGGCACAGGTCTGTGGAGTTATCTTGGCCCACTCCTCCATGCAGATCTTCTCCAAGTTATCTAGGTTCTTTGGGTGTCTCATGTGGACTTTAATCTTGAGCTCCTTCCACAAGTTTTCAATTGGGTTAAGGTCAGGAGACTGACTAGGCCACTCCAACACCTTGACTTTTTCCCTCTTGAACCAGGCCTTGGTTTTCTTGGCTGTGTGCTTTGGGTCGTTGTCTTGTTGGAAGATGAAATTACGACCCATCTTAAGATCCTTGATGGAGGAGCGGAGGTTATTGGCCAAAATCTCCAGGTAGGCCGTGCTATCCATCCTCCCATGGATGCGGACCAGATGGCCAGGCCCCTTGGCTGAGAAACAGCCCCACAGCATGATGCTGCCACCACCATGCTTGACTGTAGGGATGGTATTCTTGGGGTCGTATGCAGTGCCATCCAGTCTCCAAACGTCACGTGTGTGGTTGGCACCAAAGATCTCGATCTTGGTCTCATCAGACCATAGAACCTTGAACCAGTCTGTCTCAGAGTCCTCCAAGTGATCATGAGCAAACTGTAGACGAGCCTTGACATGACGCTTTGAAAGTAAAGGTACCTTACGGGCTCGTCTGGAACGGAGACCATTGCGGTGGAGTACGTTACTTATGGTATTGACTGAAACCAATGTCCCCACTGCCATGAGATCTTCCCGGAGCTCCTTCCTTGTTGTCCTTGGGTTAGCCTTGACTCTTCGGACAAGCCTGGCCTCGGCACGGGAGGAAACTTTCAAAGGCTGTCCAGGCCGTGGAAGGCTAACAGTAGTTCCATAAGCCTTCAACTTACGGATGATGCTCCCAACAGTGGAGACAGGTAGGGCCAACTCCTTGAAAGGGTTTTGTACCCCTTGCCAGCCTTGTGACCCTCCACGATCTTGTCTCTGATGGCCTTGGAATGCTCCTTTGTCTTTCCCATGTTGACCATGTATGAGTGCTGTTCACAAGTTTGGGGAGGGTCTTAAATAGTCAGAAAAGGCTAGCAAAAGAGATCATTAATCCACACATGTGAAGCTCATTATTCTTGGTGCCTGAACTACTTCTTAATACTTTAGGGGGACCAAAAAGAATTCTTGTGTTTGAGGGGTTGAATAATAAATGACACTCTGAATTAACTTTTAATGTTTTTTAAAAAAAAAAAAAAAAAATTAAAACAAAAATTTTTGCTGCAGTGCATTTCCCACTTCCAGGCTGATCTACAGTACAAATGTCACAATGCCAAGTTAATTCCGCATGTGTCAACCAGCTAAATCTGCAGGGGTTGAATACTACTTGTAGGCACTGTATATGACTGCAGAATTGTGAATTCTCACATTGAATGCACTGCATGATGTGAGGATTCTTTGGTGTTGGCGCTGGGAATGGCGGTGAAGTGATAGCTAGTGTGCGATCTGCATTCTACCTGCCATATTCCTACTAGACTTGTCCTCCGGCCTCACTCAATACACTTGCACTGAGCAAGACAGCGCCCGTCTAGTTGGAATGTGTCCGGGAGAATGCGTATTGTATACCTGAGGTTAACATTTCTGACGCCTACATTAGAGAATCCTCCCAGCGCACAGTGCACATGATGCAAGGATTCACAAGTCTACAGTCATATAGAGTGACTGCAGACTTGTAGTTTAAGACCGGACAACCCCTTTAAGCAAAATTTTTTTTAGTTTAAAGAGATGAGTTATTATGAATATCCTAATTAATATCTTTATAATAGTACAAGCTCCATTTTTCTATATACAAAGCTCCCAATCTCCTGCAAAAAAAAGAAAACTGATAAAATTCAGGGTGAGTGTAACCACCACTAGGGGGAGCTAACTGCATACTGCTTTATTATTGAGCACAATATTTAAACAGTATGCATTAATCTCCTGAGCGCCATCTAGTGGTGTCTGCAGACAGACAGAGTTTGATCATTTAAATCTGCGTAAACTACAACTCTGATAGAAACGAGCCAGATGCTAATATTTAAAACAAATTCTGGACCTAAAATAGCATCAAATTAGCATGTGGACATCCCCTTTAAGGTTATATAACTGAGTGTGGATCCCTAGCAACCTCTTTATGCGTCTCAGTGTCTGTTTTCCTAATCTCATTCTTCTTCCATGCTCGTTTCACAAAGCAGAATTCTAGCGGCAGCACAATAAAGACTCAGCGTACATAGAGGAATGAATGAAATACGTATAGACTTCATATCTATCAATTTGCAATTTGTGTAATATTTTTCTTCATATCTCTCAAGTTCGTTGGAGCATGTAATTGCAAACAAAGAGAGAAAAAATAGAACAACTTCCTAAGAGGCAAAAACAAGACTGTTGCATATCCATGAATCCAAGAGCATTCAGACATGTAGAACATGATGGAATATTTTGCCAGAATGTATTTATCAAGATTGAGCAAGGCTCAGAGTGAGGATTGAGAGCTGGCTGCTGCGTTTTCTCACTGGGATGTTTATCCAGCTTGTTAATCCGTGGCAAAGAGAATAAAGGATTCATTGACCAGTATGGGGAACACGTAGATAGAGTAGACACCGACCCGGAAAAGGGCAGTGGTAGCGGCAAGTCTGGGCATTCTTCTACTTGTTCAGATCCATAGGAACGGTAGGTCGATATTAAACTTAGTTTATCTGAGCAATGGAAAAGGTTTGAAATGTGACAAACCCATCTGTGCCCAGTAAATGTGTCCACAGCAACTTCTCAATGTGCATTTCTAAGGGAATTTAAAACATACAAATGTCTTAAAGTGAATCTGTCAGTAGGTTCAACCCTTTTGAGCCATCTACATGGGCATGTAGGTCATAGGAAGCTGAATAAAATTATACCTTAACCCCTTTATTCCATCAGACGTACTATTCCGTCCATGTGACCCTGGACCTAATTCCCATGGACGGAATAGTACATCATGGGCGATCAGCTGCGCTCCCAGGGGGAGCGCAGCTGATCGCCGCCGGGTGTCAGCTGATTATCACAGCTGACACCCGTGACTGTGTGACAGGGGCAGTCACGGACGCTCCCGGCACATTAACCCCTGGCACACCGCGATCAAACATGAATCGCGGTGTACCCGGGGCACGATGTGTCGCGCTGTTCCGAGGGTCCTCCTCCTTCCAGGTCCCCGGATCCAAGATGGCGCCGGGGTCCTGCAGGGAGGCGGCTTCCTCAGTGCCTGCTGAGAGCAGGCGCTGAGGAAGCCTGCAGCGATGCCAGAGCGATAGCTGGTGTGACAGAGTGCTATGCACACTGTCACACCAGCGATCTGCTAAAATACAGTGATGTCCCACCCTGGGACAAAGTAAAAAAGTAAAAAAAATAAAAATAAAAAGTGGTAAAAAAAATCATAAAAAAAAAAAAATATTCCCCAATAAATTCATTCTTTCCTGTAAATAAAAAAAACAAAACAATAAAAGTACACATATTTGGTATCGCCGCGTCCGTAACGACCCCCCCTATAAAACTGTCCCACTAGTTAACCCCTTTAGTGAACCTCTTAAAAAAAAAAAAAGAAAACGAAGCAAAAAATCAATGCTTTATCATCATACTGCTGAACAAAAAGTGGAATAACACGCGATCAAAAAGACCGAGATAAATAAACATGGTACCGCTGAAAATGTCATCTTGTCCCGCAAAAAACGAGCCATATACAGCATCATCAGTGAAAAATTAAAAAAGTTATAGCTCGCAGAATAAAGCGATGCAAAAATAATAATTTTTTATATAAAATTGTTTTCATTCTATAAAACGCCAAAACATAAAAAAATGATATAAATGAGGTATCGCCGTAATCGTACTGACCCGAAGAATAAAACTGCTTTATCAATTTTACCACACGCGGAACAGTACAAACGCCTCCCCCAAAAGAAATTCATGAATTGCTGATTTTTGTTCATTCTAACCTCCCAAAAATCGAAATAAAAAGCGATCAAAAAATGTCACGTGCTCAAAAATGGTACCAATAAAAACGTCACCTCGTCCCGCAACAATAAGACCTCACATGACTCTGTGGGCCAAAATATGCAAAAATTATAGCTCTCAAAATGTGGTGATGCAAAAAACTATTTTTTGCAATAAAAAGCGTATTTTAGCGTGACAGCTGCCAATCATAAAAACCCGCTATAAATAGTAAATCAAACCCCCCTTTATCATCCCCTTAGTAGGGAAAAATAATAAAATTAAAAAAATGTATTTATTTCCATTTTCCCGTTAGGGTTAGGGTTGCGGCTAAAGTTAGTGTTAGGGTTGGCGCTAACGTTAGGATTAGGATTAGGGTTGGGATTACGGTTAGGGGTGTGTTAGGGTTAGGTTTGTGGTTAGAGTTGGGACTAGGGTTAGGGGTGTGTTGGGTTAGGGTTGGAGTTAGAATTGGAGGGTTTCTGCTGTTTAGGCACATCAGGGACTCTCCAAATGTGACATGGCGTCTGATCTCAATTCCAGCCAATTCTGCGTTGAAAAAGTCAAACGGTGCTCCTTCACTTCTGAGCTCTGCCATGCGCCCAAACAGTAGTTTACTCCCGCATATGGAGTATCAGCGTCCTCTGGACCACAAGAATTATTGTGCAATTTGTCCTATTTCTCCTGTTACCCTTGGGAAAATAAAAAACTGGGGGCGACAAAATCATTTTGTAAAAAAAAAATGATTTTTTTGTTTTTACGGCTGTATGTTATAAAACTTCTGTGAAGCACTTGGGGCTTCATAGCCTCACCACACTTCTAGATAAGTTCCTTGTGGGGTCTATTTTCCAAAATGGGGTAACTTGTGGGGGGTTTCCACTGTTTAGGCGCATCAGGGGCTCTCCAAATGCGACATGACGCCCCCAGACCATTCCATCAAAGTCTGCAATCCAAAACATCACTACTTCCCTTCCGAGCCCAAACGTGCACCCATACAGTAGTTTACTCCCACATATTGGGTATCAGCGTACTCAGGACAAATTGGACAACAAATTTTGGGGTCCAATTTCTCCTGTTACCCTTGTGAAAATAAAATATTGGGGGCGAAAAAATCATTTTTGTAAAAAAAAAAAGGATTTTTTATTTTTACGGCTGTACGTTATAAACTTCTGTGAAGCACTTCGGGGTTCAAAGTGCTCACCACACATCTAGATAAGTTCCTTGTGGGGTCTATTTTCCAAAATGGGGTCACTTGTGGGGGTTTCCACTGTTTAGGCGCATCAGGGGCTCTCCAAATGCGACATGACGCCCCCAGATCATTCCATCAAAGTCTGCAATCCAAAACGTCACTACTTCCCTTCCGAGCCCCGACGTGCGCCCATACAGTAGTTTACTCCCACATATTGGGTATCAGCGTACTCAGGACAAATTGGACAACAACTTTTGGGGTCCAATTTCTCCTGTTACCCTTGTGAAATAAAATATTGGGGGCGAAAAAATCATTTTTGTAAAAAAAAAAAGGATTTTTTATTTTTACGGCTGTACGTTATAAACTTCTGTGAAGCACTTCGGGGTTCAAAGTGCTCACCACACATCTAGATAAGTACCTTGTGGGGTCTATTTTCCAAAATGGGTCACGTGTGGGGGGTTTCCACTGTTTAGGGCATCAGGGGCTCTCCAAATGCGACATGACTCCCCCAGACCATTCCATCAAAGTCTGCAATCCAAAACGTCACTACTTCCTTCCGAGCCCCGACGTGCGCCCATACAGTAGTTTACTCCCACATATTGGGTATCAGCATACTCAGGACAAATTGGACAACAACTTTTGGGGTCCAATTTCTCCTGTTACCCTTGTGAAAATAAAATATTGGGGGCGAAAAAATCATTTTTGTAAAAAAAAAAAAAGATTTTTTATTTTACGGCTGTACGTTATAAACTTCTGTGAAGCACTTTGGGGTTCAATGTGCTCACCACACATCTAGATAAGTTCCTTGAGGGGTCTAGTTTCCAAAATGGTGTCATTTGTGTGGGGTTTCCACTGTTTAGGTCAGATCAGGAGCTCTCCAAACACGACATGGCATCCAGCCAATTCTGTGTTGAAAAAGTCAAACGGCGCTCCTTCCCTTCCAAACTCTGCCATGCACCCAAACAGTGGTTTACTCCCACATATGAGGTATCAGAGCACTCAGGACAAATGCACAATAACTTTTGGAGTCTTGTTACCCTTGGGAAAATAAAAATTGGGGTGAAAAGATCAATTTTGTGGAAAAAATATGATTTTTTAATTTTATGGCTCTACGTTATAAACTTGTGTGAAGCACTTGGGGGTTCAAATTGCTCACCAAAGATCTAGATAAGTTCCTTAGGGGACTAGTTTCCCAAATGGGGTCACTTGTGGGGAGTTTCCACTGTTTAGGCACAGCAGGGGCTCTCCAAACGCAACATGGCGTCCAATCTCAATTCCAGCCAATTTTGGTTGGAAAAAGTCAAATGGTGCTCCTTCCATTCCGAGCTCTGCCATGCGCCCAAACAGTGGTTACCCCCCCACATATGGGGTATCAGCGTACTCAGGACAAATTGGACAACAACTTTTGTGGTCCAATTTCTCCTGTTACCTATGGGAAAATAAAAAATTAGTGACTAAGAGATAATTTTTGTGGGAAAAAAAATAGGATTTTTTATTTTCATGCCCGGGCATTATAAACTTGTGTGAAGCACTTGGGGGCTCAAAGTGCTCACCAAAGATCTAGATAAGTTCCTTAGGGGGTCTAGCTTCCAAAATGGGGTCACTTGTGGGGGGTTTCCACTGTTTAGGCTCATCTGGGGCACTACAAACGGAACATGACCCCATCAATGTTTGCATTCCAAAACGTTACTGCTTCCTTTCCAAGCCCTGCCGT
>JARQOD010000003.1:327264482-327289309 GCA_033576555.1 Oophaga sylvatica
TTTTAAACTTTATTTTCATAAACCTGCAGAAAGAAAAATACCTGCAGGGGCACCTAAGGGAAGACTTTTTTGGGCCTTATTTAAAACCCAATTTTATTGTATTCCAAGCAATTAAAATGTCTGTGTTAATTTCTAAAATACTTTTACTTTTCCCCCATTTACTTTTTAAAAATTGCAGGGCCCCCGGACCAGTCAAAATTTAAAAAGGGGCCAAGCTGTAGTAGTTTTTTTCTCAAATAGGGGAAATTTATAATATTTTTACTTTACGGGACAGTATTGAATATTTATTTTTTTTAATAGGAGGAAAATTAAAAGTATTTTTGGCTAGTATATAGGGGCAAATTTAAAAATTTTTTGTAATGGTATTCAAGCAGTAGTGTATATTTTTTGGTTCCATTTACAAATGACGACCCTTTGTGATCAATCTCTTTTTAAAACCCCTAAACTAAATCCCTTAAAAAAAAGATCGGTAAAATTTTATGTTTTTTCCCCCTGTTATGGTGAGACAGCCCCGCATTTCTAATGCAGAATGAAAAGGGGGAAGGAATTTTAATAGAATACTTTTTTTACCCGGGGTTATGTTTTTCCAGTGTAGAAAAAAATTTTAATTTCCTAGCAAGCATCTTCACTGATATTTCTTTCATTTTGGTGGATTAAAACCCCCCCCCGATTGAATTTTCCCCCCCTTTTTTGGGGGCGTATCTAATAAAACTTAATTATGTTTCACCAAATCTTTTTTTTCCGTTTTGGGCTTAAAATACATCCTTGTTTTAAATTTTCCCTTTTATCTTAGAAATCAATGTGGAAATCATTTCTTTGTTTTAACATTAAAAAAATTTTTTTTTTCTTTATGTAAATTTTTAGCTGGAAAAAAGCGGGGAAATTTTTTCACTTTTTTTTAAATTTTTTTTTTTCAGTTGGGTTTTAAATTTAAAATAAACTTTTTTTTGGGCCCCTTTTTGGGAAAAATATTAAAATGTTTAATAATACTATCAGATGCTTTTTAAAATAGGGAAAGGGTAAATAAAACAAAAATTTACAAAAAAAAAGTGCAAAAAATATTGTAATTTTGTGAAAAAAATAATGTTTTTTTGGGAATATGTTTAGATATTTTGGTAAAAATGTCCGGGGGTTTTTATTATCCTCTTTGGACCCAAAGCACAGGTTGATTTTCTTTTGGGCATTTTGCAACCCACTTTACATCTCCTTGTACTGGCTACCCAGATAAGGATTAAGCAAAAATTGTGCACATTCTTTTTTTTTTTTAAGAATAAAAAACCGCTTAAATTTTTAGAATGGTTTAAAAGACACCCCTGGTAAAAGGTATGAAACCGAGATCTTCGGGATTATGCGGAGGTCCCGGCAAGCAAATTACGTTGAACTATGATGTTCCACAGTGGGGGAAAATGCTGAAGAGGTGCTTTTGGTTTGCTTGTTCTTTTTGCAATGGATTTAACCCCTTAAACCCCCAAGAGGGTTTTTGCACTTTAATACTAAAGCCAATTTTTACAATTTGCCACTGTTTTTTTATGGGTTAAACTCTGGAACCTTCAACGGTCTTGGGATTCTGAAATTTTTTTCTTCATGATATTCATGATAGTGAAAAATTTTTTTAAAAAAAACTTGCGTTTATTTATAAAAAAATGGAAATTATGGTGAAAATTTAAAAATTTTTGCTTTTTTCAAATTTTTAATTTTTTTTCCCCTTTAAAAAACAGAGAAATGTCACTCAAAATGTTACAAAATAACATATCCCCATGTCTACTTTCCATCAGCACAATTTTGGAACCAAATTTTTTTTGTTAGGAAGTTATAAGGGTTAAAAGTTGAACAGCGATTTTTCATTTTTACAACAAAATTTAAAAACCATTTTTTTGGGACCACCTCACTTTTGAAATCACTTGAGGGGGTCTATATGGCAGAAAATACCAAAAAATGACACCATTCTAAAAAATGACTCCTCAGGGACTCAAAACCACATTCAAGAAATTTACTAACCCTTCAGGTGCTTCACAGGGCTGAAGCGACTGGAAGGAAAAAAATGAACATTTAACTTTTTAGTCACAAAAATGATCTTTCCAAACAATTTTTTTATTTTAACAAGGGTAAAAGGAGAAAATTTGGGTAGATAAAGATGTTGTGCAATTTCCCTGGTATGCCGATACCCCATATGTGGGGGAAAACCTGTCTGGGCGATGGAGGGCTCGTTTAAGGGAAGTAGTGCCGTTTGTTTCAAACCAAAATTGACTGGAATTGAATAGAACGCCTTGTCGCTTTGGAGGCCCCTGATGTGCCTAAACAGGGAAACCCCACACAAGTGAACCATTTTTGGAAAAAATGACCCCCAAAAGGGAAATTATCTACATGTGTGCAGAATTATTGGCAAGTTGTATTTGAGAGGATTCTTTTTATTATTGAACAACAATATGTTCTCAATCAACCCAAAAGACTCATAATTTGTGTTGAGCGATACGATACCGGCAAGTATCGGTATCGGCCGATATTAGCCCCTATCGGACTTTCGATACTTAGTTCCGATATTTTCGTCTTATCGGATACCGGAATCGGGATTGTCACTGTCACTGTCATGTCCGTCGGTCGGGTCTGTCAGGAGTCAGCGGGGCCCTTTCCTGGCAGAAGATCTCCGGCGGTCACGGGCTGGATGTCATGTGTGCATTGCCACGAAGTGTCGGGTTGCACATTCTGACTTTCATAGCTGAGTTGCTGTTTCTTTGTGTTTTGGCAGTTAGGGATTTAATTCTGTCTGTGCTCAGTTTGGGATGGGTGCAGTTTCTCCCGGCTGCAATTAATTATTTGTTGATTGGTTTCCTTTAAATCTCTGGTTGTCTGTGTTGGGGGTTGCCAGTGAAATTCTTCATGCAGACCACAGATAGGATTGTATCTGTATGACTTAAGTTAAAGAGCTCCTTAGTTGTTTTAAGCTCACCTTGCTTAGAGTTTAATATCCAGATCATTTATGTTCCTTCTGTGTTTGAGTGTGTATGCAAGTCTGTGTTTTCTCCAGTCTGTCTAATATGTCTAATCTGTGTATTTAGCAGAGATCAGCCCATATTCCTTTGGTGGGTAATCAGTATCCTTCTTAGGACTGATTACAGGGTTCAGGGACTGATAGGAGACAGGGTTAGGCTGGAGACTTGGACCTCTGAACCATTATCAGTACCTCCAAGGTGGGGATTAGTTAGGACCCCAGTTTAGGGTCAGGTTAGACCCCGGTCTCCTCTTTCCTGTGACAGTGTATCAAGTCCTCAAGATTAACCTGAGTTCAAACGGATATCGTGTCAGGTAAATCTATTCTATATTTACATGCTGATGTTGCTAATCTATATTGTTGTATAGAGTGTTGTTCTTTAAAATAGTTTACTGACATCGTACACATATCATAAGACCGCGTGACATTTTCACTGGCCATAAAATTTATTCCCAGTTGCCATGGATCCAGTAGCCCAGCTGGCTCTGCAGTTGCAGGGATTATCCATGGAGCTGACGGAATTAATCCAAAGTTTTTGTCTCCTCGGAGCAAACCAGATTTTGAACCTAAAGTAGCTCTCCCGGACAGGTTCACTGGTGGGCGAGACAAATTTTTTACTTCAGGGAAGCATGTAAATTGTATTTTCGGCTTCGGCCTCGATCATCAGGGAGTGAAGAGCAGAGAGTGGGAATTGTTATCTCGCTCCTACAAGGGGACCCTCAATCCTGGGCCTTCTCCCTTCCTCCGGGATCCCCGGCTCTACAGTCAGTAGATCGATTTTTTACTGCCCTGGGTTTGGTATATGATGACCCAGATCGGGTCTCTCTTGCTGAGACAAAATTACGTAAGATACAGCAGGGAGATCGTCCGGCGGAGGAATTTGTTCTGAGTTCCGTAGATGGGCCACAGATACTCAGTGGAATGACCCAGCTCTTAGAAGCCAGTTTTGTCATGGGCTTTCTGACAAATTAAAGGACGTTTTGGCTCAGTATGATTCTCCTCCATCACTGGAGGCTGCTATGGCCCTAGCTATCCGTACTGATAGACGGCTCCGGGGAGAGGTGCGAGGTAACTCCGCCCCTGTTGTTACTCCACCTACTACTAAAGTCCTTATGTTGAGGTTCCCCTTGTCTGTTCGGAGGAGCCTATGCAGTTGGGAGGGACATCATTTCGTAGGAGGGATTGGCGGTACGCCGCAGGACTAGAAGGTGTTTCTTCTGCGGGAAAGAGGGACATTTTGTTGGGGGATGTCCATCCCGTGCCTTGTTGACAAAAAGTCGCCGGAAAACTGTTAATCCCAGGTTGTGTGGTGGACGACAACCTGGGAGTATGTATTTCGTCCGCTAGTTCTTCTCAGTTCCTTGTACCGTGGAGGTGGTGGTTGGTACGAGAGTGGAGAGATTTTCTGTTCTTCTTGATAGTGGGTCCGGGGCTAATCTGGTTGACGCTCAGTTTGCTCAGGCTCAAGGTATGCATCTGAGTGTATTGGTCAAACCGATCCCTATATTCTCCATTGACGCCAGGCCTCTCGGCCAAGGTAGCTTTGTTCATGAGGTTCATAACATTGACCTTCGGGTAGGGGCAATACATAGGGAACTATTATCTTGTTATGTGTTGGAGGGTCTACCTACTCCTATTGTGTTGGGACTTCCTTGGTTGGTTAAACATAACCCTGTGATTAATTGGCAGTCCAGAGATATAAGCCAATGGGGGAGTTTTGCAAAAGTAACTGCATGAACACAGTCATCAGTGCGGTCGTGCCTAGTACTTTGCCTCCTTTTTTGGAGGACTTTGGGGATGTGTTCTCTGAGGAGGGTGTCAGGAGTTGCCTCCTCATCGCGTGTATGACTGCTCTATTAATTTACTTCCTGATGCTAAGTTACCTAAAGCTAGGTTATATAACCTTTCTGGTCCTGAGAGGCAGGCTATGAAAGATTAATATTTCGGAGAGTCTGGCCAAAGGGCATATTAGACCTTCATCTTCCCCAGTGGCCGCGGGGTTCTTCTTTGTGAAGAAAAAAGATGGAGCCTACGCCCTTGCTTGGATTTCCGCGAACTTAATCGGATTACTGTTCGAGATCCGTATCCACTCCCTCTGATTCCTGATCTCTTCAATCAAATTGTTGGCGCCAATGGTTCTCTAAATTGGATCTCAGGGGGGCGTATAATCTGATTAGGATAAAAGAGGGGGATGAGTGGAAAACGGCGTTTAACACGCCGGAGGGACATTATGAGAACCTTGTCATGCCTTTTGGTCTGACTACTGCACCAGCAGTGTTCCAACATTTTGTTAATGACATTTTTCGTCATCTGGTGGGGCTGTTTGTGGTCGTATATTTGGATGACATTTTAATTTACTCACCAGATCTTGGGTCTCACCAGGAGCATGTGAGACAGGTGTTGCAGATCTTGCGAGACAATAAACTATACGCCAAACTGGAAAAGTGTGTATTCGCCGTACAGGAACTTCAGTTTTTGGGTTTCTTGGTGTCAGCCTCCGGTTTCCGTATGGACCCTGAAAAAGTGAGAGCAGTGCTTGAATGGGATCACCAGAGGATCTTAAGGCTCTGCAGCGTTTTCTGGGGTTTGCTAACTACTACCGGAAATTTATTTGTAATTTCTCATCTGTTGTCAAACCTCTCACTGACATGACAAGAAAAGGGACGGATTTTTCTAAATGGTCGGACAAAGCTTGCCAAGCTTTTTCCTCTTTGAAAAAATGTTTTGCTTCGGCACCCGTTCTCATCCAACCAGATGCATCACAGCCGTTCGTTGTGGAGGTGGACGCGTCTGACTAGGGGTGGGTGCAATATTGTCCCAGGGTCCGTCCCCTGGTAAATGGCATCCGTGCGCTTTCTTTTCTAAAAATTGTCGTCCGCCGAAAGGAATTATGATATCGGCAATAGGGAACTTTTGGCCATTAAGTTGGCTTTTGAAGAATGGCGTCACTTTTTGGAGGGGCAGTCCACCCGGTCACCGTCATTACTGATCACAAGAACCTGCTGTATTTGGAATCTGCTAAGCGTCTGAATTCCAGACAAGCTCGATGGTCGTTGTTTTTTACCAGGTTTAATTTTGTTGTCACTTATCGCCCTGGATCTAAGAATGTTAAGGCGGATGCCTTGTCTCGCAGTTTCCCAGGGCCGGGAAAATGGATGACCCGATTCCTATCCTTCAGGAGGGGGTGGTAGTGTCGGCTGTATGTTCTGAGCTTGAGGAGGAGGTGTTAGAGGCTCAGGGGGACGCCCTGCAGGACCTCCAGGGAGACTGTTTGTCCCAAATCAGTTGAGACAAAAGGTTATTGAGGCACATCATAATTCTGCTTTAGCAGGACATCCAGGGAGTAAGGCTACTTTAGATCTCCTTTCTCGCCGGTTTTGGTGGCCTAACGTTAATAAAGATGTTTTAACTTTTGTCGCGTCCTGTGGGGTTTGTGCTCGCTCTAAGACCCCTCATACCCGTCCGTCTGGGACCCTCTTACCCTTGAAACTTCCGGAGCGTCCATGGACTCATTTGTCTATGGACTTCATCACGGACCTTCCTCAGTCGTCAGGGAAGACTGTCATACTGGTGGTTGTTGACAGGTTCAGTAAGATGGCACATTTCATTGCTCTTCCTGCCCTCCCTAATGCTAAAACTCTGGCGCAGGTGTTCATTGGGGAGATTGTGAGACTTCATGGGTTGCCTTCTGATGTGGTGTCAGATAGGGGGTCTCAGTTTGTGTCCAAGTTTTGGAGGGCATTTTGTTTACGTCGGGGGATGCAATTGTCATTTTCCTCGGCTTTTCATCCGCAGACCAATGGTCAGACAGAGCGTCTGAATCAAAGCCTAGAGACTTATCTTCGGTGTTTTGTCTCAGAGAACCAGGAGGACTGGTCTTCTTTCCTGCCTCTGGCAGAGTTCGCTCTTAACAACAGGCGGAGCGAGTCCACTGGTAAGTCCCCGTTTTTTGGGGCATATGGTTTTCATCCCCAGTTTTGTACATTCAATGGGGGGGTCCTTCTGGGGTTCCTGAGGAGGAGCGTTTCTCGTCGTCACTTGCTTCAGTGTGGAGAGGTGTATTGAATAATCTGAGTGCTATGGGGAACCGTTATAAACGTATGGCTGATAGGAGGAGAGTTTCTGGTCCAGATCTTAATGTGAACGATCTGGTATGGTTGTCTACCAGGAATATAAAACTTAAAGTTCCCTCCTGGAAGCTGGGCCCCAGATTCATCGGGCCGTACAGGATCAGTTCCATAATTAATCCTGTGGCATTTCGTCTGGACCTCCCTCCTACGTTTAAAATCCACAATGTGTTCCACAAGTCATTACTTAAGAGGTACGTGGCACCAGTCATACCATCACCTCTACCTCCTCCTCCAGTGGTGGTCAATGGTAACTTGGAGTTTCAAGTGTCAAAGATCATTGACTCACGTTTGAATCGCCGGTCCCTTCAGTACTTGGTGCATTGGAAGGGGTATGGTCCAGAGGAGAGGACGTGGGTTCCTGCGTCTGACATTAACGCAGATCGTTTGGTGCGGACCTTCCACAGAACTCACCCGGGCAAACCTGGCCCTGAGGGTCCGGAGGCCCCTCGTAGAAGGGGGGGTACTGTCATGTGTGCATTGCCACGAAGATCGTCGCGGTTGCACATTCTGACTTCTCATAGCTGAGTTGCTGTTTCTTTGTGTTTGGCAGTTAGGGAGTTAATTCTGTCTGTGCTCAGTTCTGGGACTGGGTGCAGTTTCTCCCGGCTGCAATTAATTATTTGTTGATTGGTTTCCTTTAAATCTCTGGTTGTCTGTGTTGGGAGTTGCCAGTGAAATTCTTCATGCAGACCACAGATAGGATTGTATCTGTATAGACTTAAGTTAAAGAGCTCCTTAGTTGTTTTAAGCTCACCTTGCTTAGAGTTTAATATCCCAGATCATTTATGTTCCTTCTGTGTTTGAGTGTGTATGCAAGTCTGTGTTTTCTCCAGTCTGTCTAATATGTCTAATCTGTGTATTTAGCAGAGATCAGCCCATATTCCTTTGGTGGTAATCAGTATCCTTCTTAGGACTGATTACAGGGTTCAGGGACTGATAGGAGACAGGGTTAGGCTGGAGACTTGGACCTCTGAACCATTATCAGTACCTCCAAGGTGAGGGATTAGTTAGGACCCAGTTTAGGGTCAGGTTAGACCCCCGGTCCTCCTCTTTCCTGTGACAGTGTATCAAGTCCTCAAGATTAACCCTGAGTTCAACGGATATCGTGTCAGGTAAATCTATTCTATATTTACATGCTGATGTTGCTAATCTATATGTTGTATAGAGTGTTGTTCTTTTAAGAATAGTTTACTGACATCGTACACATATCATAAGACCGCGTGACACTGGACTGCTTGATGGCCGCCATCATCTTTCCCCGGCGGTCACATGCAGTTTCTCGCGATAACTGCAGTGACTGCTGGGTAATCCCGGCCGTAAAGCAGTCAGTCCGATGACGTCACCGCCGGGGAAGCAGGTAATCAGCTGTGCTGCGTCGAGATGACAGGCTCTGCCTGTCATTGCGATGTAGCAGAGCTGGATCACCGTGGGACAGTCGTTACTATGGACTGCGTCGGACAGGTGGTATACTGTTGTTTTTTTTTTTTTCTTTTTTTACAGGAGATCGATGGCATCGCAGGAATGAGTGTATAATAAAATTAATGAAAACTGTGTTGTCTCTTTTATTTCATTAAAATACTTTTTTCTTGCTGTGTCTTTTTTTTTATACATTTAATAACTTTGGGATTAATAATGGATCGGTGTCTTATTGACACCTCTCCATTATTAACGGGCTTATTGTCACCGTGCAATCAACGGTGACATTAACCCCTTATTACCCCACTTGCCACCGCTACAGGGCAGTGGGAAGAGCCGGGTAAAGTGCCACAATTGGCACATCTTTTGATGCGCCAAATGTGGGGCTGCTGTAGCCTGGTATTATCAGGCTGTTGAGGGCCAAAATCCATGGGCCTTGACAGTCTTTTAATACCAGGCCGCAGCAGTCTGCATTTTACTTGGCTGGTTAACAAAAATAGGGGGACCCCTACGCCGTTTTTTTTTCGAGGGGATCCCCTATTTTTGTTAACCAGCCAAGCTAAGCAGACTGCTGTGGCCTGGTATTATCAGGCTGGCAAGGTCCATGGATATTGGATCCTTACCAGCCTGAAAAACCATGCCTCAGCAGTCTGCTTCATCTGGCTGGTTAACAAAAATAGGGGGGACCCCACGCCAATTTTTTTCGAGGGGATCCCCTATTTTTGTTAATCAGCCAAGATATGCAGACTGCTGTGGCCTGGTATTATCAGGCTGGCAAGGTCCATGGATCTTGGCTCCTTAACAGCCTGAAAATCCAGGCCTCAGCGGTCTGCTTCATCTGGCTGGTTAACAAAAATAGGGGGGACCCCACGCCAATTTTTTTCGAGGGGATCCCCTATTTTTGTTAATCAGCCAAGATATGCAGACTGCTGTGGCCTGGTATTATCAGGCTGGCAAGGTCCATGGATATTGGCTCCTTAACAGCCTTAAATACCATGCCTCAGCAGCAGGGGCGTACATAGAAATCATAGGGCCCCATAGCAAAAGTCTGAATGGGCCCCCCCAAAAAAAAAAACCCAGAGCCATTGTAAATGTAAAGTGCCAGCACAGTGAGGGGACACATTAAACAAAAAAATGTATTATGCCCCCATAGATTGTGCCCCCATAGATGCTCCATAGTATAGGCCCTTATGCTGCCGCAGCTGCTGCAACCGAAAAAAAAAAAAAAAGACATACTCACCTTTCGTCGCTGGGGGCCAGGTGCCGGTGTCCTGAGCAGAGGGTGACACCAGGTGCCGATGTCACCGCTCGCTCAGGGCCCCGGCACCTGAGATATTTACCTGTCCTCTCTCCACTGCTGAGTGCCGCTGTCTTCGGGGTCCTCCAGCAGTGAATGATGAGGCAGAGGGCGCGGCGCGCACTAACGACGTCATCGCGCCCTCTGACCTGAACATTGCAGCAAGAGGACGCGAGCAACGGTGGAACGGGACAGGTAAATATCCCTTATACTCACCCTTCCGCCGGCGCGGTCTGTGCAGCCCCTGCTCTTCTCCCACGGTCTCCGCCGCCAGTGTTCAGCGGTCACGCGGGACAGCTCATTAAAGTCATGAATATGTGCGTATTCATGACTGTAATGAGCGGTACCACCTGACCGCTGAACACAGGCGTCGGAGACCGTGGGAGAAGAGCAAGGGCTGCAGAGACCGCACCAGGAGGGGTGAGTATATAGAAGAGCTGCGCTCCCCCTCCCCCGCCGACCCCCTGGTAGTACTGTGTCAGCACAGCTACCCGACCGTCGAGGGCCCCCTCACCTGTCCGGGCCCCATAGCAGCTGCTTGGTCTGCTTCATTCACGGTACGCCACTGCTCAGCAGTCTGCTTCATCAGGCTGGTTAACAAAAATAGGGGGACCCGACGCCATTTTTTATTCGAAGGGAACCCCTATTTTTGTTAATCAGTTCCCTCTGACGTCACTGATTGTGTCCCTGGCTGACCTGAAGTGAAAGTGGAAAGCAATCAATTAAGCTTTCCACTTCCTCTCCTGTCAGCCAGGAGAGGAACTCATTCATTTGGGGGTTTACTGTGAGGCTGCAGCATTAGCTGCGGTCCCTGCAGTAAACATTAACCCTTTCTGAAGGATTACACCATGGGACCTGACTGTGCATGGGATAGGTAAAAATAATTTTGCTTTTTTATTTTATTTTTATTACAGGAAATGGTTTTTGCAGTCAAATAAAAGATGGTCAAAAACATGTGTCTTTATTTCATTAAAATTATTTTTAATTAAAGTGTGTGTGTTTTATTTTTATTTCATGCAATAGGATTAATAATTGATAGTTGTCTAATTGACAGCTCTCAATTATTAACCTGGCTTAAGGTCACCTTTCAATTGCAAGGTGGCTTTAACCCCATATTAACCCATTCGCCACCGCTACAGGGCAATGGGAATAGACGGGCAAAGTGCCAGAAAGGGCGAATCTAATTATAGATTTGTCTTTTCTGGGGTGTCTGGGGGCAGATGTTAGTAGCCAGGGGGGGGCCAAAAATAATGGTCCCTCTCTGGGCTATTATTATCTGCCCCCATTCGCTGGCTTTGTCTGTCTGGTTGCGAAAATAGGGCGGGAGCCCACGCATTTTTTTTAAACAATTTTACACCTCATATATATATATATACATGTCATTGAATTTGTGACACATATATATATATTTATATTTATAGTTCATACACTTCTACATAGTATAATAGCCGCTAATTCAATTGCCGGCTTTTGTGAAAATGCAGAACCCGACATGAAATGACACTTGGTGTACATAGGGTTAACCATGTCTTTTCATGTCCTTTGCTATCTGATTTGCACAAACAATTACATCAGTCTATGTGTGCAAAATTTCACACAAGTAGGGGTTAATTAAAGGTGTAAATTCGTAGCAAAAAAGTCAGTTTTTTTTACAACGAATTTACACCTTTAATTAACCCCTACAGGTGTGAAATGTTGCACACATAGACTGATGTAATTGTTTGTGCAAATCAGATAGCAAACGACATGAAAAGACATGGTTAACCCTATGTACACCAATTGTCATTTCATGTCGGGTGCTTCTGTCTTTTCACAGAAACCGTCTTTACCCGGCAATTGAATCAGAGGATATTTTACTATGTAGAAGTGTATAAACTATACATATATGTATAATATATATGTCACAATGACATGTATATATATATATATATGCATTCTATGTGTGTATATTTTGTGTTTACAACGAAAGAAAGGTTTTTTTTAGTTGCGATATTTTGTTCCCATAGACTTACATGGGACTTCCGGTATCGGAATCGGATATCGCCGATATCTAGTGATATCGGCGATACCATTCCGATCCGATATTTTTAGATATCGAGCAGTATCGCTCAACACTACTCATAAATATCAAAGCTTAATGTTTTTGGAAGTTGGAGTGTTTTTTTTAGATTTGGCTATCTTAGGCTACTTTCACACATCAGTCTTTTGATGTCAGGCGCGATCCGGCGTGTTTTGAAAAAAACGGATGCGTTTTTTTTGGAATTGACTTTCATTAGCGCCGGATCGTGCCTGATGTCGTTGCGTTGCATCCATTTTCGGCGGAAATGTACATTCCGGCGGCCGGACAAAACGGTCACTGCACCTTTTTTTTTGTAGTCCGGACCCGCCTGATAGTGCCTGAACCGGCGCATCAGGCGTCCGGAAATAATAGAAGTCTATGGAACCGGACCAGTCTTTTGTGCAATCCGTCAAAAGACTGATCCGGATTCTGGAAATCAAGGACTACTACTACTACTACTACTACTACCACTACTACTACTACTACTATTACATTTTCCAATCTCTCCGGACATGCGTACCTGCATTTTCCGGCTGCAAAACTTCTTTTTCCTGGTTCAAAAGTTCAGGTCGGATCCAGCAAAAAAACTGATCCGTTGCAACAGTTTTTTCATTTCAGCGCCGGATCCGTCCTATCAGGTGTTCGACGGATTATACCTGACACAAAAAAGCTGATGTGTGAAAGTAGCCTTAGGAGGATATTTGTTTGTGCAGGTAACTATTACTGTGCAGAATTATTAGGCAACTTAATAAAAACCAAATATATTCCCATCTCACTTGTTTATTTTCACCAGGTAAACCAATATAACAACACAAAATTTAGAGATAAACATTTCTGACATTCAAAAAAAAAAAAACAGTGACCAATATAGCCAACTTTCTTTACGATGACACTCAAAACCCTTCCATCCACAGATTCTGTCAGTTGCTTGATCTGTTTACGATCAGCATTGTGTGCCACAGCCACCACAGCCTCCCAGACACTGTTCCGAGAGGTGTAATGTTTTCCCTCCCTGTAGATCTCACATTTTATGAGGGACCACAGGTCCTCTATGGGGTCCAGATCAGGTGAACAAGGGGGCCATGTCATTATTTTTTCTTCTTTTGGACCTTTACTGGCCAGCCACGCTGTGGAGTATTTGGATGCATGTGACGGAGCATTGTCCTGCATGAAAATCATGTTTTTCTTGAACGATTCCGACTTCTTCCTGTACCACTGTTTGAAGAAGGTGTCTTCCAGAACCTGGCAATAGGTCTGGGAGTTGAGCTTCACTCCATTCTCAACCCGAAAGGGTCCCACAAGTTGATCTTTGATGATACCAGCCCATAGCAGTACCACACTTCCACCTTGCTGGCGTCTGAGTCAGAGTGGAGCTCTCTGCCCTTTACTGATCCAGCCTCGGCCCATCCATCTGGCCCATCAAGAGTCACTCTCATTTCATCAGTCCATAAAACCTTAGAAAAATCAGTCTTAACATATTTCTTGGCCCAGTCTTGATGTTTTATCTTATCTTTCTTGTTCAAAGGTGGTTGTTTTTCAGCATTCCTTACCTTGGCCATGTCCCTGAGTATGGCACACCTTGTGCTTTTTGATACTCCAGTAACGTAGCAGCTCTGAAATATGGCAAAACTGATGGCAAATGGCATCTTGGCAGCTTCACGCTTGATTTTCCTCTATTCATGGGCAGTTATATTGCGCCTTCTTTTATCAACACGCTTCTTGCAACCCTGTTGGCTTTTTGCCGTGAAACGCTTGATTGTTCGGTGATCACTCTTCAAAAGTTTGGAATTTCAAGACTGCTGCATCCCTCTGCAAGACAGCTCACAATTTTTGACTTTTCAGAGTCCGTCAAATCTCTCTTCTGACCCATTTTGCCAAAGGAAAGGATGTTGCCTAATAATTAAGCACACCTTATGTAGGTTGTTGATGTCATTAGAACACACCCCTCCTCATTACAGAGATGCAAATCACCTAATTTACATCATTGGCAGTTGGCTTTCAAGCCTATAAAGCTTGGAGTAGGACAACATGTATAAAAAGGATGATGTGATCAAAATACTCATTTGCCTAATAATTCTGCACACAGTGTAGATGTGTGGTGAGCACTTTGAACCCCCAAGTGCTTCCCAGAAGTTTATAATGCCCGGGTGTGAAAATAAAAAAAAATCATATTTTTTCCACAGACATGATCTTTTAGTCCCTGGGTTTTTTATTTTCCCAAGGGTACAGGAGAAATTGGACACCAAAACTTGTTGTTCAATTTGTCCTGAGTACGCTGATACCCTATATGTGGTAGGAAACTACTGTATGGGCACACGTCGGGGATGGAATAGTCTGCGGGCATCATGCCGCGTTTGGAGAGCCCCTGATGTGTCGAAACAGTGGAAAGTTGGAAACCCCCACAATTGACCCCATTTTGGAAATTAGACTCCCTAAGGAACTTATCTAGATGTGTGGTGATAACTTTGAACCCACAAGTGCTTCACAGAAGTTTATAACGTAGAGCCATAAAAATAAAAAATCATATTTTTTCCACAAAAATGATATTTTTGCCCCTAATTTTTTATTTTCCCAAAGGTAACAGAAGAAATTGGACCCCAAGAGAATTTGTGCAATTTGTCCTGAGTACGCTGATACCCTTTATGTGGGGGTAAACTACTGTTTGGGTGCATGGCAGAGCTCAGAAGTGAAGGAGCACCGTTTGACTTTTTCAATGCAGAATTGGCTGGAATAGAGATCAGATGCCATGTTACATTTGGAGAGCCTCTGATGTGCCTAAACAGTGGAACCCCCCATTTCTAACTCCAACCCTAACCCCAACACACCCCTAACCCTAGTCCCAACCCTAACCATAACCCTAACCACAAACCTAACCCTAACACACACCTAACCTTAATCCCAACCCTAACCCTAATCCTAACTTTAGCTCCAACCCTAACCCTAACTTTAGCCCCAACCCTAATCCTAACCCTAATGGGAAAATGGAAATAAATACATTTTTTACATTTTATTATTTTTCCCTAACTAAGGGGGTGATAAAGAGGGGTTTGATTTACTATTTATAGCGGGTTTTTATGTTTGGCAGCTGTCACATGCTAAAAGACACTTTTTATTGCAAAAAATAGTTCTTGCATCACCACATTTTGAGAACTATACCTTTTCCATATTTTGGCCCACAGAGTCAAGTGAGGTCTTGTTTTTGTGGGATGAGTTGACGTTTTTATTGGTACCATTTTTGGGCACATGACATTTTTTGATCGTTTTTTATTACGATTTTTGGGAGAGAGAATGAACAAAAACCAGCAATTCATGAATTTCTTTTGGGGGGGGCGTTTATATCGTTCCACGTGTGGTAAAATTGATAAAGCAGTTTTATTCTTCAGGTCAGTACAATTACAGTGATACCTCATTTATATAATTTTTTTTATGTTTTGGCGCTTTTATACAATAAAAACAATTATATATAAAAAAAAATAATTATTTTTGCATCGCTTTATTCTGCGTGCTGTAACTTTTTTATTTTTTCTCATTGATGATGCTGTATGGTGGCTCATTTTTTGCAGGACAAGATGACGTTTTCAGCAGTACCATGCTTATTTTTATCCGTCTTTTTGATCGCGTGTTATTCCACTTTTTGTTTGGCGGTATGATGATAAAGCATTGTTTTTTTGCCTTTTTTTTTAAAGCGGTTCACTACTGTAAAGAGGTTAACTAGTGGGACAGTTTTATAGGGCGGGTCGTTACGTACACGGCAATACTAAATATGTGAACTTTTATTGTTTTTTCTTTTTTATTTACATAGAAATTAATTTATTGGGGATTTTTCTTTTCTTTATTTAGGAATTTGTTTTTGACACGTTAATTTTTTTTTTTTACTTTGTCCCTGTGTTGGACATCACTATAAAGTGTCAGATCGCTTCTCTGACAGTTTGCACAGCACTCTGTCAGACCAGCGATCTGACAGGCTCTGCAGGAGGCTTTCTCAGCACCTGCTCTCAGCAGGCACTGAGGAAGCTGCCTCCCCCTGCAGGACCCGGAAGGACCCCGGGGTCATCTTGGATCCGGGGTCCTGTAGGGAGGAGACCCTCAGAACAGCACGATCACAGCGCACTGTTCTGAGGGTCTCAGGGAAACACGCAGGGATCCCCCTCCCTGCGCGATGCTTCCCTATATCGCTGGAACACTGCGATCATGTTTGATCGCAGTGTGCCGGGGGTTAATGTGCCGGTAGCGGTCCGTGACCGCTCCTGGCACATAGTGCCAGGTGTCAGCTGTGATAATTAGCTGACACCCGGCACCGATCAGCTGCGCTCCCCCACATGAGCGCAGCTGATCGCGTATGACGTACTATCCTGTCCTTGGGAATTAAGTCCCAGGGCATATGGACGGGATAGTACGTCAGATGGCAGAAAGGGGTTAATATGTTAAAAAACGCATGAAACCGCAAATTTTGGGAAATTTGATTCAAACTGGATTCTCCGTGGATCAATCCACTCATCTCTAGTTTCATTTATTTCATAATCTGCTCTGGTTAAATGAAAGCTTAGCTCTGATTGGATGCTGTTGGTAATAAAGAACAGTTTTATTTTAGAACAGTTTTGAAGAAAGAAATCCAATAAGCTTCATACTGTGCAAACGCTGCAAAGGCTTCAAGCCTGGTTTTTGTAGCCTCCTTTGTAAATAATTTCATAAATCTTTCTTGTAACTCTATTTATTTTATTAAATTTAAGGGAATTTGTCACCAGATTTTTGCTACATAATCCGATAACAGTATGATGTTGAGACCTATACCCTGATTCCAGTAATGCGTCACTTACTGGGCTGCCTGATGTAGCTTTGATAAAATGTCTGCATCATCAGCAGATGATTATCACTGGATTATCACTAGTAAACCTGTTGCTGTATAGGCCTCCATATTTATGAGCTGTGTTTAATCCTGCCCCCACTAGCTTTCTGCCTATGCATAGTGAAATCACGTCACGATGAGTCCTGCACTGTAGGATTTGTGTTTTTACACTCTTTCGTAAAACAAAAAAAAATCTGTTATATCAGAATGGCCTAATAAGGCAGCAAGAATTGTCCTAATGGTAATTCTATTTCCTATATTTACAAGAAGATGTTAAAACTAGTCATCCCTATTATGGTCCATCTGACCTAGATCCTATAATGTTCCCCCAGTAAAGAGTATATATAAGACCTGCAGAACTGTGGCAAAAGGAAAATCCTATATATATATGGCTATAAATGTCTCCCTGAACACAGATAAACAGTAAGGCCCCTGGCCAAGTGTTTATGAGGTGTAGAATATCTTTATTTTATTCTGAATTCACAGGCTCCCAGCGTGTCCTTTTTATTCCATATCTCTGACATCTTCATATTTTATATCTTCCCCAGGAGATAGAAAAAAGTATTAGCTTGCGCTGCATAGTGAATTTTCAAACTGGTTAAGTGCAGGACCTTGATGTATCGGAGGAACGTCAGTTCCTGATTACAGGGCACCAGATCCATTTATAGTCTGTATTTGCCGTTCAATATTTAATCTTTAATTATTCATAAAAGTATTTGGTAAAGGGTAAAAAAAAAGCAAATGTTACTTACTGCCCTGGAATTTTTAGAACTGTCTTATGTAAGCCTGGCATTTTTAGGGACATCCCCTGGGAAGGAATGTGTTTTTCATTTATTGGTGTAGAACCTTAAGTGTGGAGATCTCAGTTTGTGGTTTATATGAAGTCAGTAAAATGTTCTCTATAAAGTCAGCATGTTCTGTAAATCAAACGGTTAAGTAAGCACCAAGCTACAGAACACAAGCCGCAAGTCTGGAAATCTCAGATTGCCTAAAACGGGGGGGGGAAATTCTTCCTAATTTAGAGGTTAATGATAAAAAAATTGAACTGCAATAAGAAATGGTAAACATTGACTAATTTATCATAGCAAAGTTATCATACAGAAATAATAAAACATATTTAAGCTTTGTTTTATTTTGTTTTTCAATTCATTGGATATGCTTCAAAAGGACCAAATGTTTCATGGACACATGATGTAATAATGGCTGCAGAGCACAATAAAATATATATTTTTCTTTTTTAATTTGACGGATCTGTTGTGGAGATATTTTCAAAATATTTGACACCAATAGGGTTTTTTTTCATTAAGTCAAAGTGCGTGTTATCAAATAGTTTTCACTGGGGGCGTGTACTTCTCCGATGTTTTGAGATTAACCAATCATAAGCAGGCAGCAAAACACAGGAGGCAAAGAACACGCCCCCAATAGCTTAGAACAGGCTACTCCTGTATTAGATGTAGTGACAGAAAGCCCTGATATCCTAGTCTAACCTCATACATGATTAAACAGTGCTGGGAGTATAGCACAAATTACTAACACCTTGTAGATAAGGTTAGGGTAGTCAATGTTGGAGGAGGGGCTGCACAGTTGTGTTTAGCTGTGTCACATTACAAACCCTTCATCAGCTCTCCTGCTCTTACAATACTGTCAGCTCT
Organism: Oophaga sylvatica; assembly: GCA_033576555.1. NCBI lineage: Eukaryota > Metazoa > Chordata > Amphibia > Anura > Dendrobatidae > Oophaga > Oophaga sylvatica. The sequence goes on from JARQOD010000003.1 coordinate 327,282,872, forward strand.
GCTATACTACCCCTCCCCACTCACTGCTTGTCAAGAGATGATCTCAAAGGTGCCAGTAATCACACTTATGTCTTGTAATCACTTAGCAGTAAGGGCCCCGTCACACATAGCGACACACCAGCGATCCCGACAACGATATGCACTTGTCAGGATCGCTGGTGTGTCGCTACATGATCGCTGCTGAGCTGCCAAATAGTCAGCTCAGGCAGCGATCAGGACAGCGACACTGCGGGTAACGTCGCTTAGTTACCTGCAGTGTACGTTGGATACCAGCCCGCTGGTGCAGGGAGCTGGTAACCAAGGTACACATCGGGTTTCCAGGCGCTGTCAGGCGCCTGGAAACCCGATGTGTACCTTGGTTACCAGCTGATCGCTGGTCTCCTGCCTGCCACATGCAGAGATGTGTGCTGGTCAGCAGGAGACCAACGATCCAAAAAATGGCCAGGACATTCAGCGACGATCAGCGATACCCAGCAGGGGGGCTGATCATCGCTGAATGTCACACACAGCGATATCACTGGGGAGATTGCTGTTGCGTCACAAAACTAGTCACTCAGCAGCGATCTCGCTAGTGTGTAACGGGGGCTTAAGAGCAGAGTAGGCTGTCATTACACCTTACACAGTAGTAACTTGTTCCAAGCTATTTTAGAGCATGTTCTTTTCCTCCTGTGTGTTATTGCCACTTGGACTTAACGAAAATGAACCGCAATAGAAAGGTGATATTTAAAGAAAAAAAATTGTTTTATTCTGTTCTAGAGCCAACATTACATCATGTGTCTAGTTCAACATGAAAAATTTAGTAAAAAGGTCCCCTTTTAAAAGGGGTTTATGAATGAAAAACTGCTGCTTTTGGAAAAAATGCTATTCATGTCCACGGGTCTCATCTGATAATTAAGTTTAGCTCTCTTTACTTAAATGAGGCTAACCTGCCTTACCTGAGGCAGCCCATGTGGTGTTATGTTTTTTAATACTTTTTTTTTAAATCTTATGTAGACTCTTATTATATATATTGATATATATAGTTATATAGATATATATAGAAATAGAGAGAGAGAAAGATTACTAGCTTTTTAGAAATCAAATCCACTTGCATCTAACTCAACTTTCAGAAAATGAAGATACTTATTTTTTTTTAGTTAACGCAACTGCCATGATTGGACATATAATGGGTTAATGATGAGAAGCCACTAATTTCCAATTTATAGTCAGTGTTTGCTTTCCATTGTTCAAATATCATATGTGGGAATGTGCTGTTACTCAAAGAACGAAAGATTTGAAAAATAATCAACTAAAAATGTATCATGTCCTGTAACACACAAATGAGGTTGTACTGATCAAAATGATTTTTTCCTCTGACAATCAGTGTCATAATAAAATATATATTCTTAGTTACAATGTTCTTAAACGTTCAGTTTTCTACAGGAAAGTTTGGCAGCGTTGGTGATCTGAAGGTCAATGGCAAGATCTTTTCCGCACAACTCAAGAAAGTTTTGAGAGGCTAGCATCAAAACGATCGTAATAGCCATCAACAAAGTCATCAATACTTTCAACATTACATTAAAACTATCATCCTACCATCATCATCATGATTACCATCACGACTCCTGATATCTTAACAATCAGCGTCATCATTCCATTATAGTCATCATCGTCACACAGTGGTCCAGTCATCCTTGAGCAATATCAATAGTTAAAATGTCTTTGTCTTCACATTTGAACTTTCAATTTTCAACTTCGAAAACCCTTACAACAGTCTTAGATCTAACAACTACGTGAAGTCTTGGGACTCAATGGTCCCTGAAATGTAATTTTCACAGAGCTCAATTAGTTCTGACCTTCAGAATGAGAATCCAAAGATCGCTTTATTTCTCTGATTATAATTGATCTGGTTTCTGCAGTTAACAATGTTGACCCATTCTTTTAATTTAATTTTGGTGTTTGCATTTTGGAAAAGTTATTTTATGGACTCCTACAATATTTTTTGAAGCACCTTGTTGATATAAGGTCCTAGTTTCCCCTCGTCATGTTTTCTCCAACCATTTGTACTATGATTACCAGACTGGATCATTCTTTCTCATGCTAACTCATTCTTCAAATGACACCATTCATTGCCGTCATCTTAAGGCTAAGTGCACACGTTCAGTATATTTGCGTTTTTTTCGCCGGGAAAAAATGCATCAAAAACGCACTAATTAAGCATCCTATCATTTAGAATGAATTCCGCAATTTTTGTGCACATGGTGCGTTTTTTTCCACGAAAAAAACGCATTGCGGAAAATCTAGCAACATGTTCATTAATTTTGCGGAATTCTAGCGTTTTTCCCGCTATATTATTGACCTAGAAAGTTCAGGAAAAAATCGCTGTAAAAACGCATCAAATCCGCGTAAAAAACGCACCAAAAACACGCAAAATCCGCCCAAAAAACGTGCGTTTTTACCGCGAAAAAAGTCCGTTTTTGCTCAGGAATATTCTGCAAACATTCCTGAACGTGTGCACTTAGCCTCACTTAAAAGTGGTTGTCTCAAAAAGAAGCTGTAATGAAATAATCACATAAGTGGGCAAAAACAAGAGTGGGGAGTTCTACTATTGTGCAAAAACCTAATAAAATTTGAGATCTTCGCAAAGCCATTCACATAAATAACTAACATCCCAAGGAGAGTAACTAGTCGCTTTATTCTTCCAATGCAATGAAAAGACTCCAGTAAGTTAAAAAAAATAAAACCATGTAGAAGCATCATGGGAATAGAATAAAGATAATATTCAGACCGAACAGCAAGTAACCATTAACTAAATATTCCAATTATGTAAGCATTCCCCACCTAAAAAAACAATATTTAAAGTGCAAAATGCTAAAGTGCATTCACAATAATACAAAAGAGCATACCTGTGTAATCTCAACCAGTAAGCCACCTAAAAATGCGCATCCAGACTGTGTAAGCAAGTCGAAAATATCACTGAGAAGCATAGCAAATAAATATACTTGCATATTGAAAGCCCTTTGCGTTTCACTGCCTTATGAGAGCTTCCTCAGGGGTGAAATGAAAGAAAAGTATATATAAAACAAATAAAAATTACTTAAAGGGTTTATACAGGACTTTTTTTTTACTATGGGCCTTAAAACTAACAGGCAGGTTGCAAATTCCTAACTATTTACCTGCTCAAGACAGCAAAGATTGAGGCAGAGAGACTCATTGCCAGAGAAAGTAAAAATAATCCCAAAATATTCTTTAACTACATAAATAGCAAGAAACTAAAAAATGATAGTGTTGGTCCCCTTAAAAATAGTCTGGGTGAAATGGTGGATGAGGATGAGGAAAAAGCCAATATGCTAAATGACTTTTTTTCAACTGTATTTACACAAGAAAATCCCATGACAGATAACATGATCAGAGATAAAAAAATTTCTCCATTAAATGTCACCTGCTTAACCCAGCAGGAAGTACGGCGGCGTCTAAAAATCACTAAAGTTGACAAATCCCCGGGCCCGGATGGGATACACCCCCGAGTACTGCAGGAATTAAGTACAGTTATAGATAGACCATTATTTTTAATCTTTAAAGATTCCATAATAACTGGGTCTGTACCACAGGACTGGCGTATAGCAAATGTGGTGCCAATATTCAAAAAGGGGGCAAAAACTGAACCTGGAAATTATAGGCCAGTGAGCTTAACATCTACTGTGGGTAAAATCCTGGAGGGTTTTTTAAGGGATACTATATTGGAGTATCTGAAGCTGAATAACCTCATGACACAGTATCAGCATGGGTTTACGAGGGGCCGTTCTTGTCAGACTAATCTGATAAGCTTTTATGAAGGGGTAAGTTCAGGACTGGACCAAGGAATGCAGTGGATGTGGTGTTCATGGACTTCTCAAAGGCTTTTGATACAGTGCCACACAAAAGGTTGATACATAAAATGAGAACAATGGGGATAGGGAAAAATATGTGTAAGTGGGTTAAGAACTGGCTCATGGATAGAAAACAAAGGGTGGTTATTAAGGGAGCACACTCGGACTGGGTCACGGTTAGCAGTGGGGTACCACAGGGTCAGTATTGGGGCCGCTTCTCTTTAACATATTTATTAATGACCTTGTAGGGGGCATACAGAGTAGTATTTCAATATTTGCAGATGACACTAAACTCTGCAGGGTAATAAATACAGAGGAGGATAATTTTATATTACAGGAGGATTTATGTAAACTAGAAGCTTGGGCTGATAAATGGCAAATGAGCTTTAATGGGGATAAATGTAAGGTCATGCACTTGGGTAGAACAAATAAGATGTATAATTATGTGCTTAATTGTAAAACACTGGGCAAAACTGTCACTAGAAAAAGACCTGGGTGTATGGGTGGACGACAAACTCACATTTAGTGGCCAATGTCAGGCAGCTGCTGCCAAGGCAAATAAAATAATGGGATGCATTACAAGAGGCATAGATGCTCATGAGGAGAACATAATTTTACCTCTATACAAGTCACTGGTGCGACCACACTTAGAATACTGTGTGCAGTTCTGGTCTCCGGTGTATAAGAAAGACATAGCTGAACTGGAGCGGGTGCAGAGAAGAGCGACCAAGGTTATTAGAGAACTGGGGGGTCTGCAATACCAAGACAGGTTATTACACTTGGGGTTATTTAGTTTGGAAAAACGAAGGCTTAGGGGTGATCTTATTACAATGTATAAATATATGAGGGGACAGTACAAAGACCTTTCTAATGATCTTTTTACTCTTAGACCTGTGACGGGACAAGGGGCATCCTCTATGTCTGGAGGAAAGAAGGTTTAGCCATAATCACAGATGCAGATTCTTTACTGTAAGAGCAGTGAGACTATGGAACTCTCTGCCGTCTAATGTTGTAATGAGTGATTCCTTACTAAAATTTAAGAAGGGACTGGATGCCTTTCTTGAAAAGTATAATATTACAGGCTATATTCACTAGTTTCCTAGATATTGCGTTGATCCAGGGAGCTAGTCTGATTGCCGTATGTGGAGTCGGGAAGGAATTTTTTTCCCCAATGTGAAGCTTACTGTTTGCCACTTGGTTTTTTTTTGCCTTCCTCTGGATCAACATGTTAGGGAAGGTTAGGATAGGATATGGGTTGAACTAGATGGACTTAAAGTCTTCATTCAACCTTAATAACTATGTTACCCAGTGTCGTACAGAGTACCTCTCCTGCTGACCCTTCAGCTGTTCAATGTCAACAGAGCAGCGCTTCCTATTCCGGGCTGCTCTGTCAATGTGAAGGGACTGCCATCATTATGCTGCTTGACAGCCGACTCCCTGCAGGTAGTCAATCAGCATAACGTTGGACGTCACACCTCATCAACAGAGCAGAAGGGAAAAGAAGCCCCTGAATTGCCAGCAGGAGCGGTCTGTGACATCTCTTTGCTGGCAGAGATTGGTGTGGGCACAACAGGCAGGCAGTTAGCAATTACCTGCCTGTTAGTTTCTAGGCCTATATTTAAAAAATAATAGTCCTGGATAACCCCTTTAACAGATTAGCAAACTTACAATGATTGGCAGACAAATAATATTCACTGTGCCGTCAAGGCCAGCATCCGGAGATTTTATAATGAGATTATGTTAAATGCGTACTCATAAGGGAGTGTGCGCATGCGCTAAAAGGCAAAGATCCAAAGCCACATGTAAGAGCTATAATACACTTGTAATGAAATCATCCGCACTAGATTGCGACCCATGGCTGTGTGTCCCTGAAAGAAAGGGTTATATGAATATAAAACCTATGCACTTGCACAGCCTAACATGAGCGCGAACTACAAGCTACTTAAAGAGTTAGCTAAGTGTGCCACAATATTATAATAATGAAATGAAAAAAATAATTAATATACATCTGTGCTCAATATAATTGCTCATTCTATGCAGTGAGCCAAGTTGCTATATGTGTATGCATCTGCACAAACCCAAACATGAGAGTTGTGCGTAAGCTTAAACACTTTAAAGCATCACTCCCATCAAAGTTTTTTCCTCTTAATATATTGCAGTCATCATATTATATAGCACTGTGCACTTACAATTGCTCATTTAGTCTTTCTACCCAGTGAATTCTTCTCTTTTCTCTGCTCTATGTAAAAACAAGAAGTCTCTTGTCTCTGCATGAGTCATCTTCTTCTTCAACTCCTGATCCAACTGCTTCCTCCTCCCCCCGCCAGGTTGCCAGGTACTTTTTCAGTGACGCATGATTCCTACATGACCTCCTGTTTCTAAATAGAGCTTAGAAGGATTCAGCTAGTCAGTTTTTAATCATGAAATGTCATAGACCTAATGGAAAAGAGAAGAATTATCTGGGTAGAAAGGCAAAATGAGCAATTGTAAGTACATAGTGTTATTATATAATATGGTGATTGCAATATATGAAGAAGGTAAAACTTTGATGGATGTGCTTCTTAATGTAGATATGGATCACAAGTCACTC
>JARQOD010000003.1:327289409-327338052 GCA_033576555.1 Oophaga sylvatica
TTTTCAGCTGCCGGGACCAGCACATTTTCGTTGCAAAGGAGCTGTAGTATTTTATGGTACCTTTTTGATAAATAAGTCATTCCAAGTCCACCAGGATGATATCTGCTCTTTGAGCAGTTTCTTCATTTTGGCTACTGAGGTAAATCTTAGAACAGTTCCCATCTGTAAGTCCACATGACTTAGTACATTGTTTGGCCCTAGTGGTCAACTACGTTGCTGAGATGTTGTATCAGATTAAGTTCATGGCTCTAATTAATGAAAGTGTGATTTTTTTTCGATGGTCTTGATGAAGGGGGCATGATGGAGTCAGACGCTCCTGATTCATGAATCAAGGTCATTGGTGAGTAACATTCATCTTCGTGCACCATGTCAGATATATTCCTCTAGTTCTTGACTGCAGGAAAATTTTTGTAATGAGGAACACACAGCTTGTCTTGAATTAGAAGTGCTGTGGTATCATGCTCCCGCCTTTCCCCTGTTACATCCCAGTTCCACCATTTTGGCGGGTCTGGGAGACACTGGTGTGCAAACACCAAAGTTCACAAAATTGTTGCCACAACTCTGAGTTGCACCAAAATCTTGTAACTTTTCAAAGCAATTTACACCACAATAACTATGATCAGTGATGAGTGAGTATACTCGTTGCTCCGGTTTTCCCGAGCATGCTCGGGTGTCCTCCGAGTTTTTGGGCATGCTCGGAGATTTAGTTTGTGTCAAAGCAGCTGCATGATTTGTGGCTGCTAGACAGCCTGAATACACGTGGGGATTCCCTAGCAAACAGGCATTCCTCACATGTATTCAGGTTGTCTAGCAGCCATAAATAATGCAGCTGCGCCGACACAAACTAAATTTCCGAGCACGCCTAAATACTCGGAGGACACCCATAGCATGCTGAGGAAAACCTGAGCAATGAGTGTAGTCGCTCATCACTAACTATGATGAATCTGGTCCAAAGTGTCTTTCATTAATGACTTTGTTATATTTAGGCAAATTGTCTCTTCAGAGAAGAAGAGGACTAGAACTCTAGTGCCACCAATTGGAAGTAGCAATCCTAAAAGTCAATGTCGACCCTTTAACGAGCCTTGTTACATGACTTAGGATAAGAGCCAAACCAGAATCTCAATTTGCAGATACTGTGTTTTGGGGTACTGCCCCTCGTCAGTGCAAAGTGTGAGATGATCTGGTTTGGCTGTATGAGAGGCGTCTGACCGATATCCAAGAAGTACCGTTTCTCCTTGCGGAGATTGACATGCTAAGCATGCCGAGATGAGGAGACTTGAGCATTGCGGCTTTAAGTCTCCTCATCTCGGCATGTTTAGCATGTCAATCTACTAGTGACGGGTACTTTAGGTTCCATTGTGGTATCTGTTGTTTTAACAGGAAGAATAGAATTGCACTTACTGTTATTATTTCTGCAAATAATGACAAATCGGTTCACATTTGTGCTTATTCTTTTTTTGTCACATTTCTTTTCTTCTTTTTGAATGTCACACAAGCAAAATATTCTGTGTTATTCTGTCTAGTAAGGCTGTGTTCACATTTGCACTGGAGGCTCTGACGACTGGAACATACTGGACACCACGACAGAAACTTTAAGACCACACTTATTGTCAATGGGGTACTTCAGGTGGCACTGGTGTCTAACATGTAAGGGTTCTGACACTGTCGTTAACTTTGTTGACAAGCTCCTATGGCAAACCAGAAAAACAAAATGATAATGATCATGTGAATAAAGTCTCTTGACATAAGTTACCTGACTGATTCAACATAAGTGACCATTAATAAAAAAGGGGCACTTAGTCACAACTCTTCAATATCAATTATAAAAGATCTGTAATATCAAAAAAGAGTCCTGGAAAAATTGAAACCATGATGTGAGTGTGAAAATGATGTAAAACCGTCCTATTCTAGTTACTGTGACAGGATCACTGGCAATGTATGTGAGGGGAGATATGTGTCACGAAGATTGTTTTCTTCCATGATCTAGAAACCCATAAGTTTCTCTCCGCATGCTATCTGCTGAAGGGGTTGATCAGCCATGATAAGGGACGTTTTTTTTAGGTGAATAGGTCAGAGATGGGCAGGACGCCTACTCACCATATCTCCACCTCAAGTTAGTGGCTGGGGAGATAAATGTTGAGCCACTGTTTTTTTATCTCTGTTGTGTGTTTGGAGAGGAAAGTCTCCAGGCATGGTTCCAGGAGGAGCTGAGGACTTTGGGTGTTACCTGTGGGGGAATCTTGTAGGAAAAAGGACTCTATTGAATTTTATCTTCTTTTTTTTTGCCATTAGGCCAGAAAGACCATGTTTACTTTTTTCAACCCTGTTATGGTTTATGCTGTGCTTTAACCCCTTAGTGACAGAGCCAATTTGTTACTTAATGACTGAACAATTTTTACAGTTCTGACCACTGTCACTTTATGAAGTTATAGCTCATGGAAAGCTTCAATGTGTCACGCTGATACTGAGAATGTTTTTTCGTGACATATTGTACTTCATGTTAGTGGTAAAATTTCTTTGATATGACTTGCTTTTATTTATGAAAAAAATGGAAATTTGGCAAAAATTTAGAAAATTTAGCAATTTTCAAACTTTTAATTGAATTTAAATGAACATTTTACTTTTTTCACAAACATTTTCTTTGGAACCAAATTTTTTTATATACACAAGGATATCAGGAGAAAATGGACCATAATTTTTGTTGTGTAATTTCTCCTGAGTACGCCAATACTCCGTATGTGGGGGAAAGCCACTGTTTGGGCGAATAGCAGGGCTCAGAAGGGAGGGAGCACTGTTTGAAAGTAAAATTGGATGGAATCAATGGCAGGCACCATGTCACGTTTGGAGACCCCTAATGTACCTAAATAGTGGAAACCCCCAACTCTAACTCTAACCCTAACAGAACCCTAAGCCCAACCCTACTCCAACACACCCTTAACCCTAATCCCAACCTTAACCATATCCATGACCACAGCCCTAACCCCAACAACACAAACCTAACTTCAACACAACACTAACCCCAGCACAACCCTAACCCCAACCCTAGCCCCAGCCCTAACCCTAGCCCAACCCTAACCCTAGCTCTAACCCTAGCCCAAACCCTAACCTTACCCAACTCTAACCCTAGCCCCAAACCTAACAGTAGCCTCAACCTTTAACTTAGCCCAATCCTAAACATAGCTATAACCCCAACTATAACTCCAACCCTAGCTTTAACCCTAACCCCAACACTAGCCCTAGCCCAACCCCAACACTAGCCCCAAACCTAACCATAACCCTAACCCTAGCCCAACCCTAACTCTAGCTATAACCCCAACCCTAACACTAGCTCTAACCCCAACCCTAACAATAGCCCCATCCGTAACCCTAATGAAAAAATGGAAATATTTTATTTTATTTTATTATTTTTGTGTAACTAAGGGAGTGATAAAGGGGAGTTGATTTACTATTTTTTTTTTAAATTTTGATCACTGTGATAGGGTCTATCACGCTGATCAAAAAGAAACCAATAGGAAAAATTTCCTACTGTTGCCGGGTGCCGGCAGAGAGATCTCGGTGGGTGCATTGTGCATGTGCTTGCCATGCAGTAGGGTCCAGAGACAACCGAGGTACAAGGGGACCCCATTTCTCTCTCCTGTGATGTGCTAGATCACATCAGAGGAGAGAAAAATTAAATGGGAAATTGGACTTTTTTTTTTGCAGTTCGCCATTATTCCGCGAATAACGGTGATTGCAACACTGGGGTCGGTAATAATCGACCCGGATCATGTTCTCCGGGGTCTCAGCTACACCCGGTAGACAAGACCCCGAAGAATATCTGACACTGGGGGGCGCTAAACACTTATTTCTTGTTAAAAAGCAGCGCTGAGGAATAAGTGCCCTCAACTGCCACCATTAAAAGGCTTATCGGCGGTCATTAAGCGGGTTAATAAATCAGCAGATGATTTACCACAAGAGGTGTTCCTGAGCTAACCCCTGCAAGCAGCTGAGTGACTCAACCCCTCACAGTACACATCAGACAATATATACCATTTATGATAAATTAAGTATATTTTAATTGTATGATTTACACTATATCTTGTTCTTGTCATATGTTTGACTACCTGCTATTGAGATATGCAATATCATGTCTAATTTTCCACTTGACCACAGATTGAAGTTTTATCTTTTTATGAATTTATTTCTCTTTTTAATAGCTGTTTATTGCCTGGTGAAAACACAACCCTGATTTAGCTACCCGTTGGAGTAAATCAAAAAAGTCCCATCCTTTGATTAAGCAACTCAGGTAGTGAGAGAAAACACAAGAGCAATAAATGCAGATTTCCTGAGCAGGCAACTCTTGACAAATGACACAAAACAATAAAAAAGAACAATAAAGAAAAACAAATTATGTCTCAAGGAAAGAAAAAAAAGTCTGAAAAGACAAGATCATAGCTTGCAGGCATCCAATTCTAAAGCAGACATCAATGTTTCCGGAGTTTTCTAACTTACAAAACAGAATTGCCAATGATTCGTTTTGTCTGCATAAGCCGATAAACACTCATAATAATGTTTCCTTTGTTGTCCCACAAGTATCAGCAAACTTTAAGTAGTTCTCAAACTGGACAGAAATAAATACATAAGAAAACAATAAAAAAAATTAGGTATTTCAGTCACTTAAATTCCAGGTCCCAATTGTAAAATCTAGCAAAGAAAAAAAATGTCAAAAACAAATTAAATAAAAAAAAATTACTTTTCACATTTCAATAGAGGAGAAAGATAAAAGAACAATGCTTTTGCTTTATTGCACTAAATTAGAATGAGGGGCATGGAAGATATTGGTACCAGTTTTTTTTTACGTTAATGTTTCTTGGAGATGATCAAAGTATGAATGTGGAATTCAACAAAATGAAATAATAATTAGAGGAGACAGAGAAACAATGTAATCTTGTTTTGAAATGAAGACATAAAATTGTATTTGGCGTGGCATAATATGTTGGTTCCTAATCATGAGGGACAGTGGATTCTCCCAATAAAACCTTAAAAAATAAATTTGGGCAAAGCTCACATACTATAATGTGCTTCTCACCAGGAAGCTTGTGCTTGTCTAACGATAGGGTCAGGCCTAGCTCCAGATGTATGTTGCTTCTTTGGAGACTTTGGACAGATCTTGTGAAATTTAAATTTACTTAAATCTCAATACTGGTAAGTCTGCAGTTGCTTAGAAAATACATGTGGGTGAGAGGAGAGCGAAAGAGAGGACCCCACTGATCATAAGAGCTTACACTCTACAGGAGAGAGAGAGGACCCCGCTGACCATAAGAGCTTACACTCTACAGGAAAGAGAGGACCCCACTGAACATAAAACAAACACGCAACAGGAGAAAGAGAGAGAGAGGACCCCACTAACCATAAGAACTTACACTCTAAAGGATAGAGAGGACCCACTGATCATAAGAGCTTACACTCTACAGGAGAAAGAGGACCTAGCTGACCATAAGAGCTTACACTTTACAGGAGAGAGAGGACCCTGTTGTCCATTAAAGCTTAAACTCTACAGGAAAGAGAGGAACCTGCTGACCATAAGAGCTTACACTCTACAGGAGAGAGGACCCTGCTGACCATAAGAGCTTACACTCTACAAGAGAGAGAGGTCCCCATTGACAATAAGAGCTTACACTCTACAAGAGAGAGAGGTCCCCATTGACAATAAGAGCTTACACTCTACAGGAGAGAGAGAAGACTCTGCTGACCATAAGAGCTTACACTTTACAGAAGAGAGATGACCCTGCTGTCCATAAAAGCTTACACTCTACAGGAAAGAGAGGACCTCGTTGACCATAAGAGTTTACACTCTACAGGCAAGAGAGGATCCCGCTGATCAGGGCCGGCATCAGCACCCAGCGCACCCAGGCAAGTGCCGAGGCCCTGAGCAGGTGGGGGGCCCACTCACAGTCGGGGACACCGGCGTACTATGGAAGCCCGGTGCCTGTGCCAGTACCAGGGGCCGATGCCTCGAGCAGAGCAGCGGCCAGTGAGGAGAGGTGAGTATTTCATTTTTTTTTTTTTTATGTTTGGCGCAATATATGGAGACCATCATATGGGGCACATCATACACTGGAGTATCATATATGGGGCCCATCATACACTAGAGCATCATATATGGGGCCCATCATACACTGGATCATTACATGGGGCCTATCATACACTGGAGCATCATTATGGGGCCCATTGTATATGGAGCATTATATGGGGCCAATCATACACTGGAGCATCACATATGGGGCCTATTATATATGGAGCATTATATGGGGCCCATAATATACTGGAGCATCATATATAGGTCCATTATATATGAAGCATTATATATAATAATGAAGCATGATATATGGGGCCCATAATATACTGGAGCATCATATGGGGCCCATTATATATGGAACATCATATGTGGCCCATTATATATGGAACATCATATGGGGCCCATTATACATGGAGCATCATTTGGGGCCTATTATATATGGAGCATCTTATAGGGTCCATTATATATGGAGCATTATATGGGGCTCATTATTCTGTATGGAGCTCTATGTGGTGACCATAATACTGTATGGAGCAATATTTAGGGCTCATTCTGTATTGAACACTATGTGGTGCCCATAATACTGTTTGAAGCAATATATGGAGCTCATTATACTGTATGGAGCAATATATGGGGCTCATTATTCTGCATGGAGCAATATATGGGGCTCATTATTCTGTATGGAACACTATGTGGTGCCCATAATACTGTATGGAGCAATGTATAGGGCACATTATTCTGTATTGAACACTATGTGGTGCCCATAATACTGTATGAAGCAATATATGGAGCTCATTATACTGTATGGAGCAATATATGGAGCTCATTATTCTGCATAGAGCACTATGGGGTGCCCATAATACTGTATGGAGCTATATATGGAGCTCATTATTCTGTATGGAGCACTATGTGGTGCACATAATACTGTATGGATGACTATACTGTTTGTCTTTTGAGCTATTGTAGAATTTACAATAGATATCACTCATGTAATGTATGAGGTAAGTGAAATGTTTGGCATTGTACTACACCTATATTTCTCTTCCGTATCTGTGCATCATAAATTGTGGTATGTGTTAAAGGGGCCCATTGAGACTCTTTCGCCCAGGGCCCATGAAAACCTGGAGCCGACCCTGCCGCTGATCATAAAAACTAACATGCAACAGGAGAAAGAGAGAGCGAGGACTCCGCTGCTCATAAGAGCTCACACTCTGCAGGAGAGAGAGAGGACCCTGCTGACCATAAGAGCTTACACTCTACAGAAGAGAGAGAAGACCCTGCTGACCATAAGAGATTATACTCTACAGGAGAGGGAGGACCCTGCTGACCATAAGAGCTTACACTCTACAGGAGAGAGAGGACCCTGATGACCATAAAAGATTACACGCTACAGGAGAAAGAGAGGACCCTGCTGACCATAAGAGCTTACACTCTACAGGACAGGAGAGAGGACCCTACTGACCATAAGAGCTTACACTCTACAGGAGAGAGAGGACCTCGCTGACCATAAGAGATTACACTCTACAGGAGAGAGAGGACCCTGCTATCCATAACAGCTTACAATCTTCAGGAAAGAGAGGACCCCACAGACCATAAGAGCTTTCACTCTACAGGAAAGAGAGGATCCCGCAGACCATAAGAGCTTTCACTCTACAGGAAAGAGAGGACCCCACTGATCATAAAAACAAACAAGCAACAGGAGAAAGAGAGAGAGAGGACTCCGCTGATCATAAGAGCTTACACTCTACAGGAGAGAGAGGACCCGACTGACCATAAGAGCTTACACTCTACAGTAGAAAGAGGATTTCGCTGACCATAAGAGCTTACACTTTACAGGAGAGAGAGGACCCTGCTGTCCATAAAAGCTTACACTCCACATGAAAGAGAGGACCCTGCTGACCATAAGAACTTACACTGTTGTGAATGGGCTTGAGATGAGTTCTGAGCAGAGGCTCCCTCTGGTGGTTACAAGCGGTACTGGTCTGTCCAGTGAAGATTGTGAAGATTGTGAGGATTGGGAATCAGGTGTTACTGACTGGTCTTATATAAGGGAGTCACCTTCCCATCAGGGTTGCCGGTGATCAATTGTTCTGGTCTCTATCCTTGATTCCTGTTTCCCTTGTAGCCTGCTGTGTCGTGTCTGCATCTCCTGCTAACAGATAAGACATTTTCTTCTTTTTGTTTTTGTGCTTGATTTTTGCATTTTGTCCTGCACTTCTGTGGGGGCCTTCAGGGTCCCCTCCGGGGGCTTTTGCCCTCTCAGTTTAGTTCAGCCACTGATGTTTGTACTTTTGTTTTTTCCAGTTTTTTCAGTGGCTGCTGTTTTGATTTTGTTACACCAGAGAACTAATTTAGGTGGTAGAGGTCGTGTGATCTCAGGTGTTTTTGAAATTAGTAGAGTTGGTGCTTTTCAGGGTTTTCTGGGATTGCAGTAAGTACCCTTCCTATCCTTTTCTATTTAGTTAGTTTGGGCCCCAACGTTTGCTCATACTATTTTCTGTCTGTGTCAGTATTTCTTCTTGTCTAACCGCCATTACATGTTTGGGGGCTTTCTATTATCTTTGGGGTTCTGCTCCGGGGCAGATAGCTTTCCTATATCTATCTTTAGGTGTAGTTAGTTTCTCAGGCTGTGACGAGGCGTCTAGGACCAACGTAGGAATGCTCCACGGCTGCCTCTAGTTGTTGTGGTTAGTCAGGGTACTGCAATCTCATAGATTCCAACTGCTCTGGTGTATTGCCTTTTTTGCCTGCACTCCTCAGCTACCGAAACATAACATTACACTCTACAGGAGAGAGAGAGGACCCTACTGACCATAAGAGCTTACACCCTACAGAGAGAGAGGACCCCACTTACCATAAGAGCTTACACTGTCCAGGAGAGAGAGAGGACCCGGCTGACCATCAGAGCTTACACTCTACAGGAAAGAGACGACCCCGCAGACCATAAGAGCTTTCACTCTACAGGAAAGAGAGGACCCTGCTGATCATAAAAACAAGCATGCAACAGGAGAAAGAGAGAGAGGACTCCGCTGATCATAAGAGCTTACACTCTACAGGAGAGAGAGGACCCACTGACCATAAGAGCTTACACTCTACAGGACAAAGAGGATCTCGCTGACCATAAGAGCTTACACTTTACAGGAGAGAGAGGACCCTGCTGTCCATAAAAGCTTACACTCCACAGGAAAGAGAGGACCCTGCTGACCATAAGAGCTTACACTCTACAGGAGAGAGAGAAGACCCTGCTGACTATAAGAGCTTACACCCTACAAGAGAGAGAGGACCCCACTGACCATAAGAGCTTACACTCTCCAGAAGAGAGAGCGGACCCTGCTGACAATAATAGGTTACACTTTACAGGAGAGAGAGAACCCTGCTGTCCATAAAAGCTTACACTCTACAGGAAAGAGAGGACCCAGCTGACCATAAGAGCTTACACTCTACAGGAATGAGAGGACCCCGCTGATCATAAAAACTAACACACAACAGGAGAAACAGAGAGAGAGGACTCCGCTGACCATAATAGCTTACACTCTACAGGAGAGAGAGAGAACTGTTGTGAACGTGTTGGAAACGACTTCGGAGCTGAGGCTCCCTCTGGTGGTTGCTGAGGGGTATTGAACCTATGTTGAACAGCAAAAGTCCACCACCTGAAATGGATGAGTGGTTATCAGGTGGGACGGACTGGCCTGATATAAGTGAGCTGACCTCCCATGATCCTTGATCAATTGTTCTTCCTGGTCTAGGTTGGAGTTCAGCTCGCTTTTATCAGGCCAGTCCATCCCACCTGATAACCACTCATCCATTTCAGGTGGTGGACTTTTGCTGTTCAACATAGGTTCAATACCCTCAGCAACCACCAGAGGGAGCCTCAGCTCCGAAGTCGTCTCAAACACGTTCACAACAGAGAACCCTGCTGACCATAAGAGCTTACACCCTACAGGATAGAGAGGACCCCGCTGATCATAAGAGCTAATATTCTACAGGAGAGAGAGGACCCCACTGACCATAAGAGCTAACACTCTACAGGAGAGAGAGTACCCTGCTGACCATAAGAGATTACACTTTACAGGAGATAGAGGACACTGCTGTCCATAAAAGCTTACACTCTACAGGAAAGAGAGGACCCTGCTTACCATAAGAGCTTACACTCTACAGGAGAGAGAGAGGACCCTGCTGACCATTAGAGCTTACACTCTACAGGAAAGAGAGGACCCCGCCGACCATAAGAGCTTACACCCTACAGGAAAGAGAGGACCCCGCTGATCATAAAAACTAACACGCAACAGGAGAAAGAGAGAGAGAGGACTCCGCTGATCATAAGAGCTTATAATCTACAGGAGAGAGAGAGGACCCCACTGACCATAAGAGCATACTTTCTACAAGAGAAAGAGAGAGGACCCTGCTGACCAAAAAAGCTTACATTCTACAGGAGAGAGAGGACCCTGCTGACCATAAGAGCTTATACTCTACAGGAGACAGAGAGAACCTGGCCAACCATAAGAGCTTGTTTTAGTTTGATAAAATTAGTTTGATCAGCAGAAGATTATCACTACAGGACTGGTAAACCTGCTGCCAAGGAATCCTCCATATTCATGACCCCTCCCCATCACTGATTGGCAGCTTTCTGCCTATGCAACAGAAAGCTGCCAATCAGTGGTGTGGGTGGAGTTATACGGAATTCAGCATTCAGAGAACTGCTACGTTCGCAGCAGAGAAAACAGTGATTAAATCAAAACTGCAACATGCAGTACGTGAAATCAGGGTCTCTGCCTTAACATCATGCTACTCTCAGATTACATTGCAAAAAACTGCTGACGGATTCCCATTATCAAATGCCCAATACCATACACACAGTAACCTTGCTACTTACTTATTTTTTTAAAGAACACGCTGTTCTCCAAAAGGCAACAGCCCAAATCACTCATCTGTGAGCTTTAGATGAAGGGAACATAAGATTATAGAGGGCGATCATTTTTCTCTATTCCCAGTCTCTAGCTTAAAAACTTTTCAGTCTTTCTAGGTCAAAGCGTCTTGTAAATTCAATTAAGTATTCAGTGCCAATTTCTGATTTCAAAGTTCTCAGCCTTTTCAATATGATGCCCATTATGTATAGTTTAGCGGTTGTATGTATTATTTTCTATCAATTACCTACAAGCGCCCTTCCTTTCATCACGAGGAATATTTTCATTAATAAAAGTGTCTTTATCAGTCATCTGATAATATGGTACACAGCCTTCAGAATATAAATTAAATTTTCACAAGGCTTTTAAATTGATACCTTAATTAATTTGAATAAAATGACATTTAATCATCTTTGACTTGGATTGGGCGATGATGTGATCCGATACCGAGAGTAGGGGGGAGAGAAAAAGGCTTCGGAAATCATTTATATTCAGTGGATCGACAAGCAAACTGTGTGTATTCGTGTGTTTTTTATGTTTTAATTAAATAAATCTGCTGATCCCGTATAGTTTAAAATTCAATGATGTTTCTGTCACCTATTATTATCCGTCATTGGCGGTGTTGGAGCGCCATGATAAAGACATTCAAAGAAAAATTTGAAAATTGAAATTGATTGTAATTTTTGATTGATGGCCGTAAGTATATAATTAAAGTAAGAATTTCAAGCCTGTTGTTTTTTGAAGTAACTTAAGCTTATAAAGGCCAAAAGTCCACCTCCATCTTTCTTTTTTATCTGATAAAGAAAAATACTTGTATGCCATGGACAACAGGGAGTTATAAACCTGAGGACATTTCTGTGATTTTTTGGACTGCAAAAGCAGTGAAAAATTGAAAGTTTTTAAGGGATAGTGAATGTAACAAAAACACTCACTGCATTGTGATATTTTTATGATGCTTTTGTGTCCCATAGAACAGTTTTCCATCAGAAAGTCCTCTACTATTTAAATCAGGTTTTTATGTTAAATGTATCTTCTTTTTTTTACATTTCTTTGTTTAATTTTTTATTTTATGAACTGTAGCAATCTATTCATTTTTTTCATTGGCCATTGGGGTTCTTTTATTCAAGACTATAACTTCCTGTTCAATAAATAAACATGTACATTAGCAGCAATGAACAGACCCCAGGCCTATGTTTTGTACTGAATCATCTTATAAGCATGTGCAAAAAGGTCATTGTGAAGGGAGGAGGGGCATGTGAGCTGTGACATGCCTAATGTGATTGGTGGATCCTGTGTTATCAGCTCTATAAAAATGTGTTACCAATTACTGTAATCCTTCCTTTAATGATAATGACACTGCTGAAAAATCTTCAGAAAAAAAAAGCAGGAAGTATGAGTCTAAAATAGCCCTAGTGGCCAGTGTGAAAATTAACATAATGCAACAAGAATATCACCAACAGATGTTAAAAAGTACTTTTAACTCAAAAATGTAATTGAAATAGTAGATCATTTTCATAAGATAAATTTCCCTTAAATCCAAGGAAGTCTTCTATAATTATACTAGGAGACACCCATTCTATCCACCTCCAAATCACTGGCTGAGAGGTGACTTGCAGCAACAGAAATCTTACCATGCCACTCTGTCTTCAAAAGGAGACTGCACCCAAACATTTTAGCTAAGCGCGACCCTTGCTCTGTCCTTGCTGTACCTGGTAATTAGTAAAAAGGAGCGTTGTGGTGTGGATCAGCTGATTCTAAGGAGAGACCATTGTTCTCAATGTCCCCCAAAACCCATTTTAAAGGAAACTGTCTATGCATCTTAATCCACATCCCCAAAACCTCTTTATATGCTCACTGTAGTGCAGGATGCCTTTAAAAAACTGTTTGCATGCTTCGTGGGACATATAAAAAAAACTATGCAGAACGTTTCACCAATGGGGGTCACCTCTCTGACCACAAATGCCAGCTCTCGTCTTTGATTGTCATCTACAAAAAATATGGCAACGTCATCTACATCAATTACTGGACGTGCTGACAATTGTGGTAAGAGAGTGATCCAGAGACACCCATCTGAATGCTGCACACAAAAGTGCCTGCAGCAAGGGATCTATAAAAAACTATTTTTCTAAGTTATGCTGTACTAAATTGGAGACATGAAAAAGGTTGTAGAGATGTGCATTAGGATGCATATGGGATGGATGCAGCAGGTTATAAAGGGAAAACCAGCTGAAAGGTTCCCTTTAAGTCATTGTTACCATATATTTGTATTGATTTTAGTTTACAATTTTTACAATTTATTAGTGGGGTAATGAGGTTGGGCTATGACCTTAATCCAACACTGTAGTGTTATGATTTGGTAGCCGAGGAGGACAGGAGCAAAAAACAGCAAAGGCAGCCAAACACCCAGAGAGGTTGGGAAATAATGGGTTGCAGATCCCTAAGCTAACCGCACAACTAGAAGCAGCCGTGGGACGTACCTACGGTGCCCTAGACTCCTCGGCACAGCCGGAGAGATTAGCTACACCTGACGATAGAAACAGGAAAGCTAACTGCCCCGGAGTAGAGCCCCAAAGGAACACAAACACAGGCAGAAAATAGCGTGACCAAACGCTGGGGCCAAATACTGCCTAGAAAGGACAGGACAGAATACTATCTGCAACCCAGCAAAACCCTAGAAAATTCCAACACTTCTGATTTCAAAAAATGCTGAAACCACACGATCTCGCCACCCGCTAAATCAGATCTCTGGTGTGACCAAGCGGCTAACCCGCAACCACTCAAATAGCAGGGACAGAGCAATGGAACAAATAAACAGTGGCTACAGAAAAACAGAGAGTAGCACAGGCCCCTGGACTGGAACCCGGCTAACCTCCCACAAAAGTGCAGACAAGAAATGGAAATTGCAAACACGATAGAAACAAGCAGAAAATATCTTATCTGAAAGTAGCAGACGAAGGCAAGACACCAGCTGACTTCCAAATGAACCAGGAAACAACAATTGATCACCGGCGAGGATCATGGGAAGGCAGCTCACTTATATCAGTCCAGTCAGTCTCTCCTGATTGCCAGTCATCGCTCGCAGGTGAAGGTCTTCTACTATTCAACACTGGTTCAATACCCTCAGCAACCACCAGAGGGAGCCCCAACTCAGAAGTCATTTCCAACATGCTCACAACACTGTAGTCTGCAGCCATTGATATAAGGAAAATCAAAATAATAAAAAGTAAATTAAAAAAGGTAGAAATTGTACAAACAAGATAAGACATTACAAAGTAACATGTAGTTCAACATATACCAAGAGGAGTGAGGGTCCTGCTCACAAGCTTACAATCTATAAGGAAAAAGGGGGGGCAGAAAAGGAAGAAAAGTGCTTGTCATTTATGGTTCAGCCATCAATATAATAAAAATAGAGGTATTCAAATAACTCTGTATGAGCTAGTCCCCAACCAGTATATGTACAAGTAAAGATACAAAGTGCTAATGAGTGTGTGGAAGGGAGAACAGGAAATTAGATTAGTGTGGTGAGGTGATAGTCTACTGTTATGAAAATTGTTTTTAGGGCACACTTGAAATTGAGGATACTGGGAATTAACTAGATTTTTGGGGTAGTGCATTCCAGAAACCTGACGCAGCACGCGAGAAGTTCTGGAGATGGGAGTGGGAGGTTCAGATTATAGAGGATGTCAGTCTTAGGGCATTGGTGGAATGGAGATCAAGGGTAGGGTGATAGACAGAGAAGACAAAGGAGATGTATGGCAATGCAGAACTGTGGAGAGCTTTGGGAGTGAGAAAGATTAGTTTATTTTGTACTGTGTAACAGATGGGCAACCAGTTTAATGACTGGCACAAGGTGGAGGCATTGTTTTAGCATAGATAGATGATTAGATAGATAATAGGCAGATGAAAGATAGATAATAGATAGGTAGATAATAGACAGATAGATAGATAATAGATAGATAATAAATAGATAATATATATATGTGAAAAAGATAGATAATAGATATATAGATAATACTGTAGATCGATAGATAGATAATAGAGATAGATGATATATAGATAGATGATAAATAGATAGATGATAGATAGATAGATAGATGATAGATAGATAGATGGTAGATAGATATAGATAGATAGATAGATAGATAGATAGATAGATAGATAGATAGATAGTTAATAGATAGGTACTAGATAATAGATACGTAATAGATAAATATATTTATAATAGATGATAGATAATAGATATATGTGAAATAAATAGATATATGAGATAGATATAGATAGATAAATTAATAGTAAAATTATACTCTAAGCATCTATCATGCATGTAACCACAGGACATGCCAGAAGCAACAAAGAAGCAGTACAATGTACAGAGGCTCATAGCCATTAAAATCCAAAGTAGCTAATATCACATTCCTTCACTGCTGCTGCACATTTCCTCAGAAGTCATTTACATTGCAATGAGATTTAGCAGCAATCACGTCTTACTACCAAATTTGTATTTTAAAAACATCCATAAGCTACTTGTTAACAGAAAAAAAGTCAAATGTACACAGCATTATTTAATCAGTTCCCAGCGGGTTATGTGTTTCTGTTGAATCTATTTTAATATGGCGAGTGAAATTTCCTGACATTTGCGTTGTATTTTATAAACATTACCCCAATTTGTTAATTCTTTTTTGTGCATATTAAGTAAGGAACTAGTGGGGGAAAAAGCAATATGCCATTGGTGGGGGTCAGTTTTTAAACATCTTCTGAACATGGAGCTTTGCCGTCACATGAGTGAAAATACTATATCTCCTTAACGCCAACAATATGAGTGACATTTTGAAAGGTATAACTACAAGATAAAGTGAGACACAATAGCTAATAATAGTCTCAGGGTAGAGGAAATGAAATAAAGGAAAGCCTAATTCAACTTATTAAGTAATGTTTTAATGTTAAAGAGATTGTCTGACCCTAAAATATATTTTTTTTCTAGGCATGCATAGTTTTAAAACTAATCAACACAGGCATATTCACTGTTCGGCACCCCAACGATTCCAGCGCAGACAGCCAGGAGGTCTGCGTCCACTTCCGAAGCCATGTCTGTTCCATTTTGAGGTTATCAGGACCGCTGCAGACAGTCATTAGAGGGCTTTACTGGATGTTTCTCTCATGACAGGCTCTTCTAGTCACCTGACTGCTGCAATGAAAGGCTGTAGCAGTCCTGATAACGTCCGAACAGAGCAGATATGACTGGGTCCGCGTAGGTGCTCACGGGGTTATGTGGCTCTGTGATTGTTTAAACCATTTATTACTAGAAAACAAGCTATTTATGTGCAGGACAACGGTTCTGAAGAAGATAAGCATGACCTTGACTCGAAAAAAAGGCAAAGTGGAAAATATCTTTTTTTTTAAGTAAAAAAATCGAGAATGACTCAACTATTCAAATCAGATTCCTTTAATAAATGTGTTATTTTACATGTTTTATTTCTCATGTGATTAGTTTCTAGTGTATGCTAGGCTGACATTCCTTGTCTAAAACCTACTTTTCAATTTTGTTGTGTAGACTGGGTCAAGATCAACAGAGTCATGTCATTATCATTAAATGTTGGGGTCACCAGGGTCATCTGACTATGATTAGAGGGTCGGGATTTATGTACAAGTGACAGCATCCTTATACTACAGGGAGCCCAGATAAGGTAAAGTCTGTAAGGTGCTGTGGAATTACACCATGTTCCAAATTATTATGCAAATGTATATTTTTCTCTGATTTTCCTAAGTGGTCGGTGCAAATGACAGTCAGTCTAATAAAAGTCATCACCCGTTAGAGTATACATCGAATTTTATTGAAGAAGCCTCCTTATGATAACAGTATAATCTCAAAAATGAATAAAAACTCAACATGCACTGTTCCACATTATTAGGCTCAGTAGAATTTCTGAACATTTGATATGTTTTGAAAAACTGAAAATGCTCATTTGTGGAATTTGCAGCATTAGGAGAGACCTGAGTAGTCTCGAAAGCATGCAATTTGTTACAATCTTTTCAGTAAAGGCACTGTCACACTTAGCGATCGCACCAGCGATCAAGACAACGACACGATCTGGCGAGATCGTTGGTGCGATCGCTATATGGTCGCTAGTTAGCTTCCAAACACAAAGATCTCATCAGAGATCAGCGATCTGTATAACGACCTCTGCGGTCGTTGGGAAAACCTAGTCCCCCTGTCGACGCCGGTAAAGTCGTTCATAAAGGGTGTCACACTCAGCGATTCAGGCTCACCAGCGGGACACCAACAACCAAAAAACAGCTCAGAACATTCATGAGCGATCAACGACATCTCAGCGGGGGCCACATCGCTGCTACATGTCACACACAGCTGCGTCGCTAACGAGATCGCTGCTGCGTCATAAAATCGCTGACGCTTTAGCGATCTCATTAGCGATCTCGCTTAGTGTGACAGTACCTTTAGCCATTAAAGGGTATCAACCACTGAGGACTCTCAATTCTAAATATTTTTCCAGCATTAGGAGGTCACATTCACTGAACAAAAAAGCTATTTAACTCCAAAACATCCTAACAGGCCAAGTTACATGTTAACATAGGAACCCTTCTTTGATATCACCTTAACAATTCTTGCATCCATTGAACTTGTGAGTTTTTGGAGAGTTTCTGCTTGTATTTCTTTGCATGAAGTCAGAATAGCCTCCCAGAGCTGCTGTTTTGATGTGAACTGCCTCCCACCCTCATAGATATTTTGCTTGATGATACTCCAAAGGTTCTCTATAGGGGTGAGGTCAGGGGATGATGGTGGCCACCCATGAGTTTATCTCCTTTTATGCCCATAGCAGCCAATGACTGAGATGTATTCTTTGCAGAATGAGATGGTGCATTGTCATGCATGAAGATGATTTTGCTCATGAAGGCACGTTTCTGCTTTTTATACCATGGAAGAAAGTTGTCAGTCAGAAACTCTATATAGTTTGCAGAGGTCATTTTCACACTTTCAGGAACCTTAAGGACTCCTTCACCTCCTTGCTGACGTCGCAGCCTTGTTGGGACATGGTGGCCATCCACCAACCATCCACTACTCCATCCATCTGGATCATCCAGGTTGCTCGACACTCATCAGTAAACAAGACTGTTTGAAAATTTGTCTTCATGTATGTCTGGGCCCACTGCAACCGTTTCTGCTTGTGGGCACTGTTTAGGGTTGGTCGAATAGTAGGTTTATACACCACAGCAAGCCTTTGAAAAATCCTACACCTTGAGGTTCGAGGGACTCCAGAGGCACCAGCAGCTTCAAATATCTGTTTGCTGGTTTGTAATGGCTTTTTAGCAGCTGCTCTCGTAATCCTATGAAGTTGCCTGGCAGAAGCCTTCCTCATTCTGCCTTTATCAGCACGAACACGTCTGTGCTCAGAATCAGCCACAAATCTCTTAACAGTACGATGATCACGCTTAAGTTTTCGGGAAATATCTAATATTTTCATCCCTTGACCAAGGCATTGCACTATTTGATGCTTTTCAGCAGCAGATAGAGCCTTTTTCTTTCCCATGTTACTTGAAAACTCTGGCCTGCTTAATAGTGTGGAACATCCAGTTTTCCTTTTATTGGGCTCACATGGCAATCTAATCATCACAGGTATCTGAGATTGATTTCAGTTATCCAAAGAACACTGAGATATAATGCCATCAATGGGTTTCATTTACAAAAAAAAAAAAAAAACGCTATGACACTTAAAACCAATTTGCATAATAATTTGGGACATGGTGTAAAGTAAAGCATAATAAATAAAACGAACTAAATAATTTATTCTCATTGCTATGCAATTAACACAATATTAAGATCTGGGGTGAACAGATGTAGGTTGCTACTATGTCAAAACTGTATCGTCACGAATCCCTTTTCAATTTTTTTTAATTGTACTCAGAATGTCCTTCATAGAAACAGTTTGTGAAAACTTTTGCCTCTTTCCATTATTCCATTATTCATCTTGGTGGCAGTGACAGGTAACAGCCCCTTATTTGAATATAATTCTTTCTTCCTTCCATTTGTCTTTAAACTTCTTACAGAATGTCACCGGTTTTACAGATCCAACAGCCCAATCAAGAGCTGACAGTAGATACATGTACTCACAGTCACTCCATAACCAATTCAATCTTCATACTGAAGTTTAGCTGTGCTGCATTTTCAAATGTCACCTACTCTGTCTCCAGATTGTCCGACACATCTCCGAAATTCCCCCTTCACAATGCGCCAGTCTTCTTTTAACTCAATTGTCACTTTTTTTTTCCTTCTATTTTTTTCTATCATTGTACTGAAAAACCGCACATCAAACACTTCTAGTTAAAGGTGACACTTGGAAATAGCTTGAATTTTTAATGTCCTGATAATTCTTTACTTCTAACTTATTTTATTTGCCTTTACAATAATATTTATCATAACACTTAGGCCTCAATCACACGTCCATGTTTAAACATGTACGCGAAAAATGCTACCGGTGTCATCAGTGTATCCATTTTTACCATCAGTGGGTCATCCATGTGTCTGTTTTTACTATCAGTGTTTGGTCTGTGTGTCCATCCATTTTTACCATCAGTGTGTCATCCATGTGTCCATATTTACCATCATTGTGTGATCTGTGTGTCCATATTTACCATCAGTGTGTGATCTGTGTGTCCATATTTACCATCATTGTGTGATCTGTGTGTCTATATTTACCATCAGTGTGCTATCCGTGTGTCCATATTTACCATCAGTGTGTGATCCGTGTGTCCATATTTACCATCAGTTGTCATCTATGTGTCCATATTTACCATCAGTTGTCATCTATGTGTCCATATTTACCATCAGTGTGTGATCTGTGTGTCCATATTTACCATCAGTGTGTCATACGTGTGTCCATATTTACCATCAGTGTGTGATCCGTGTGTCCATATTTACCATCAGTGTGTCATCCGTGTGTCCATATTTACCATCAGTGTGTGATCCGTGTGTCCATATTTACCATCAGTGTGTGATCCGTGTGTCCATATTTAACATCAGTGTGTCATCCGTGTATCCATATTTACCATCAGTGTGTGATCCGTGTGTCCATATTTACCATCAGTGTGTCATCTGTGTGTCCATTTTTACCATCAGTGTGTGATCTGTGGGTCCATATTTACCATCAGTGTGTTATCTGTGTCCGTTTTTAGCATCAGTGCCATCAGTATTTTTCATGGATGAATAAAGAAATAAATGACAAAACTTCTCCTATACATTGCAATGTCAAACACGGACAGCATACCGATTGTACACTGTACACTGATGATGTACATGTTTTTCATGGACCTATAGACTTGTATTGGCCGTTTTCATCAATGCTGACCGATAAAAACGGACATGTGAATAGCACCATAGATTATAATAGGTATGTGTTATATCTGTGAAGAAAACAAATACTGTACAACACGTACATGCAACACAGACGTCTGAATGAGGTCTTTTAAGGATTTTTAAAGGGGTTTTCCCCATACTTTAAAAGTTGTTGGGTTCGGGTTGGGGTAAAAAAAACATAAAAATGATATACTGATTGGCTTCAGTGAGCACAGGATGGACATTCTGGATGCTGATGTCCTATGACCGATGGAGGACACAGTAGCAAGTGTGATGGGCTGTGAGATTTTTTCTTACCCCATTCAGGACCCACTGACACTAACTTTTAAAGTAGTGTCTAATCAATGACTTCAGAGAACCCCACTGATCATCTCACTGTAAGAACAGTAGGACTTGTTTCCTCCATTGTTTAAGAAGGCAGCTTAGTCTTGCAGTTGGTATATTGGTCTACCTTTTAAGACTTGCTCCCTTTATTTTACCAGTGCCAGTGAGTCATCTCACCCATTATTACCCCTCTGTACCAGTTTGCCAATCAGTCCACCCTTGTGCCAGTTTACCATTTCCCTTCTGTGCCAAATTGCTAGTGCCTAATAAAACCTATTCCTTGTTCTTCGTGTTCCAGCCTACTTCTGTGGGTAATCAATCACAAAATACCGTATGCCACTAAAGGGGTAAAAAAAAAACACAAGGTGATCAAAATATTTTTTTCCATCTACAATAGTAATACTTAAGAACAAGGAAATGTACTGCTCGTTATTATTCTTTATTATTGAGTTGCAGATGGCTGTTCCAAAAGATGGGAGAATAAAATGTGGATACAATTAAAATTGTAATCTTGATGCCGTTGTATCATAATTTGTCATTTTTTTAAGAATATCGCACATTAAACCAAATAATTTTTATGAAAATTAGATCTTGAGATTATTATAAATCACTCTCCGTGTATTTATTTCCTGGGGTATGGGCTCTGAAAGATTATTTTTTTAAAATCTATTTTGCTGATAAGACTGTTTGTCAGGTGTCAAAACTAGAGGTGAATTGTGGGGTATAATTTTTCATTCTGTTGTATAGTAATTATGAAGCCATCATCAGTCAAGCACATAACAGTGAGGACAAGCATTATTAAACAAGGTAATTTTATCTCAGGTGGAAAAAAACCTGTCCCACTGCCAGACATTTCTATGAGGTTAGAAGCTCTAAGCAACACTCTTCCTTTATCCTAAAAGTTCTGCCTGTATAGGACACCGTTTTACAGTGATCAATCACCTCATTATAGCTGACACTTAGGTCCCTGGTCTAAAGCTGACCACAGAAATAACGTAACTGCTACATAGCCAGCAGTTACACGGGTGAACATCCAGCTAGTTGGGAAATTTAAAGCAATGCACCCTGGGAAAAATATGTAAAATAGCTCCCGTCCAAAAGGAGCTGTCTCTGCAGAGCCCAATATTGATGCTAAATTAGTAAATTAATTTTTGACTCTTTAAAAATATCTTTGCCCTTTCTTGTTCAATGTGTACATATTAGTTAAATGGACAATTTAAAGGGTTATTTTAAAGTTTCAAAGTTACCCTGTATCCTCGGGATAGAGGATAACCTTCCCAATTGCCAAGGGTTTGACCATTGGGATCCGCACCTGTCCCGAGAACCAGGGATCTGAAGATCTTTATTGGAGCAGTGATCATGCGTATTTCCGCTCCATTCTTATGTGAGTGGCAAAGACCAGCTAAGCAGAGCGCTCAATATTTCCTGTGACCCTATAAATGATCAACCACCACGCCACACATATGGGACTCTTGTCCGTCTCACAATCATGGGGATTCCAGAGGTCAGACTTCCAGAAATTGTGCAGTAATCTGTTGTCCCACGGATAGAGAATGATATTCCCAATTGCTGAGGGTCTGACAGGTGGGATTCCCACCTGTCCTGAAAACCAGAGATTTGAAGACCTTTATTGGAGCAGTGGGTAATCAGACACATTTCTGCTCCATTCTTATGTGAGTGCCAAAGACCAGCTCTCATTATCTCCTGTGGTCCTATAAAGGATGAATGAAGCGGAGGT
Organism: Oophaga sylvatica; assembly: GCA_033576555.1. Classification (NCBI taxonomy): domain Eukaryota; kingdom Metazoa; phylum Chordata; class Amphibia; order Anura; family Dendrobatidae; genus Oophaga; species Oophaga sylvatica. The sequence goes on from JARQOD010000003.1 coordinate 327,311,801, forward strand.
GAACATGATCGACCACCGCTCCACTCATACGAGCTCTTGTCCGTCTCACAAAGACCAGCTAGGCTCAGCTCTCATTATCTCCTGTGGTCCTACAAAGGATGAATGAAGCAGAGGTGTACATGACTGACCAACGCTCCACTCATGCAGGACTCTTGTCTGTCTCACAATTATGAGGCTTCCCAAGGTCAGCCTTCCAGCGATCATGCAGTAATCCTCTATCCTATGGATAGAGGATAACTTCCAAAGTTGAGAATCCCCCCTTTAAGGTTAAATTTGTAAATTACAGTAGAATCTTTAGTAAAAGTAGGAATTGGTCACTTAAGCTAAGGGCCATCTCACATGTTCGTGCAATTCAGTCCGATGCAGGCAGTGCACGGACTGGCCGAGCGTTTTCAGACTCGAGCGTGACAGCTTAATAGAAATATACAAAGCTGTCATGCTCAGGTTGGGAGAGTAGCGGCCAGTCCATTCACTGCAATTCAACATCGGACCGAATTGCACAAAATTATGAAAGAACCCTAAACTCCGCTGTTCTTTGAAAAATATACAGACAATATTATTGCCCTAAATCAATGCATCTAAAATAATGTAGCAATTTTGCAAATAACTTTGATTTAAAAAACATATCACACAACATTGTGTCCACAGTTCCGAAATAAATTTGTGCCTCCATGGTAACAGACTACAAATAAACCCTTTGTAGTCTGACCCAGAATTGTACTCACTCTGCACCCCAGATTACAAAACTACAGACAGTTGAATAGGAAGTAGTGTAGGATTTACAGCAACAGCAGCAGCTTATTTTGGAGTGACTGCGCTAACCACAGAGCAGAAGGCGCTGAGTTAACTGTTCTAGTTAGTTTATGTGTATGCCACTCCTCTAAACTGGATCTCGGGTTTCCTTGTGTCAGTTTTCTTCTTTAATCCTACACGCTATGATGCTAAAGATAATGGTTGTTATATGTCCCAAGTAAAACAGTTCATTCCCCACAATGGAAAAAGTAGTGGATGATTCCGCTGAAAGCTGAAATCTGCAACAAGCTGAAGAAAATTATAATACATGATTGCAAAATCAGACTACATGCAGGGATCGTTTGTAGTGTGTACATAGTTCTACGTAGGAACTCTGGATACAAAATAGTAGGTTCAACTGTAAATAAAATAGCAAAAAAAAACTTTATAGCTGTAAAATGGTTGAAAAAAATTATGCATACGCTTTATGACCCAGTGTAAAGAGAGCCTTGCCTTGTAGAGGTAATTTGGAATATATACGGTAGTTGTATCAAAAAAAGTTAATATAGGGATTTTGAAGTTAAAACTTTTTGTGCCGTAGGGGTATCTGAAAGAGACAAAGAACAGAAGTGTTGAAAGAGCAAAACTACATTTGATTTATCAATTAGCCCCTTCTTTTCTCCTTATGGTACAAATACTTTATTAGTACATGGATTTTTTCTTCCTTTGAGGGTAGGTTCTCTTTAAGAAAGCCCATCAAGCCTAGGTACGATGTTAACAATTTATATACTGTAACTCCTTTGTAACACATTTCCATTTTGAAGTGAACAAATTAGTTTTCTACGGAATGTTCATCAAACTTTGAAGAAATGACATGTGAATATGAATTACATCGAGTCTGGGAAAAGTCAGCAAAGCCTTTCTCAAGAGAATTGCGCAAGTCATTAAAAGGAATCTATCTATGGTAATTTTTACTTGCTGCATATTCCCTTACTTCACCATTCCATGGTGCAATAATGTTTCACATTTGCACAGAACTGTCTTTTCAGCATGTTTTTGCATTATGCTTAATTTTATCAGGCCTTTTGAGTTCCACATAACGACACAGTTCAATGGAAAAATCAGATATAAATCCATCTTAAGAGACTCTCAACAAGAATTAATTTGGAAACTGGAAATGTTTGAGATTCCAGCTGTGATTGCCTAATAAAGGGAAAGTCAGTGGGAGAAAACTTTACGTAATGAACAAATATTACACAAAGAGGACGAACAAAAACTCTAAACAGTAAATAAACTTAAATTTGCAGATATTCATTCCCTTCCTCTCCAATACCTATGAAATTGTCATTCTCTGCTGCATTTCTTGCATTCGAGCAAAAAAGTCATTTCTTTTTCAAAATGGAGCAAAAGATGAGACTTATTGCTTGATGCACGTAAAATCATTCACGGAGGGTAACTGCGCTAAATTTTGCAACTTTTCAAAAAGTAGTAAATAAAGGATTAGGCAAAAATAGCTAGAATCACTAAATTTCGCCCACAAAGCGAAAACAAAAAGAAAACAGGCGAACACATATAAAAGTTGCAAATAAAATAATGAGCTTAGTGCAAACAAAAAAAGCAGAAAACTAGACAAAAAATAGGGGCAAAGGCAAGGGTGAAGTGGGCACAAAGTGCCATTCCTGTTAGAATCTATTCAGTTTGACCATCCGCCATCTTGTTGTGGTTTCTGGCTGCTGGTCTTTTTCCCCTGGTGTTGGGCTTGTCATTGGTCAGGTGATTGTATCACCTTTATTACCCTGCACCTGACTCCCAGTCCTTGCTGGACATCAGTCTTAATCTGCTTGAGTTCTGGTTAGGAGCCTTTTAGCTTTGTGCTATACTTTGTGCAGTTCTCGGAACTCTAGTTCTGCTTGCTTAGTCTTTTTGTTTTTTCCTTTTGTTTCTGCAGCTTCCTCTATTTCCCTGCTAGGAGGATGCCAGTGTTTTGTTCCCAGTCCCTAGATCTTTCAGGGATACCCTTCCCCCACTTTCAGGTCTTAGCTTGAGTCTAGGCTAGGATCGTCGGTGGGTCTATTCACAAGGAATAGGTTGCCCGCTCCATCGTAGGGATCGAGTCTAGTCCTAGTGAGGGTCAGATTCCCCCCGCTCTATTCCTGAGTTGCGGACCCATAACAATTCCATTCATTCAATGATATGTGTGTCATCAAATTAAAGTGACCTTCTACCTTGGGACTGAAAAGTATTTCATAAGTTGTGTCAATGCTGCCTAAAATGCCTTTATGGAACCATATATCACAATTCTTAAAATAAATATTATGCATGTACATATATATGTATATATATAAATATATATATATATACATATATATATACACAGTACTGACCAAAAGTTTGGACACACCTTCTCATTCAAAGATTTTTCTGTATTTTCATGACTATGAAAATTGTACATTCACACTGAAGGCATCAAAACTATGAATTAACACATGTGGAATTATATACTTAAAAAAGTGTGAAGCAACTGAAAATATGTCTTATATTCCAGGTTCTTCAAAGTAGCCACCTTTTGCTTTGATTACTGCTTTGCCCACTCTTGGCATTCTCTTGATGAGCTCCAAGAGGTAATCACCAGAAATGGTTTTCACTTCACAGGTGTGCCCTGTCAGGTTTAATAAGTGGGATTTCTGTCCTTATAAATGGGGTTGGGAATAAAGATGACAAATTTAGACTCATCAGACCAAAGCACAGATTTCCACTGGTCTAATGTCCATTCCTTGTGTTCTTTAGCCCAAACAAGTCTCTTCTGCTTGTTGCCTGTCCTTAGCAGTGGTTTCCTAGCAGCTATTTTACCATGAAGGCCTGCTGCACAAAGTCTCCTCTTAACAGTTGTTGTAGAGATGTGTCTGCTGCTAGAACTCTGTGTGGCATTGACCTGGTCTCTAATCTGAGCTGCTGTAAACCTGCGATTTCTGAGGCTGGTGACTCGGATAAACTTATCCTCAAAAGCAGAGGTGACTCTTGGTCTTCCTTTCCTGGGGCGGTCCTCATGTGAGCCAGTTTCCTTGTAGCGCTTGATGGTTTTTGCAACTGCACTTGAGGACACTTTCAAAGTTTTCCCAATTTTTCGGACTGACTGACCTTCATTTTTTAAAGTAATGATGGCCACTCGTTTTTCTTTACTTACCTTCTTTTTCTTGCCATAATACACATTACACATTCTAACAGTCTATTCAGTAGGACTATCAGCTGTGTATCCACCAGACTTCTGCACAACACAACTGATGGTCCCAACCCCATTTATAAGGCCAGAAATCCCACTTATTAAACCTGACAGGGCACAACTGTGAAGTGAAAACCATTTTCGGTGACTGCCTCTTGAAGCTCATCAAGAGAATACCAAGATTGTGCAAAGCAGTAATCATAGCAAAAGGTGGCTACTTTGAAGAACCTAGAATATAAGACATATTTTCAGTTGCTTCACACTTTTTTGTAAAGTGTAATGTATAATTCCACATGTGTTAATTCATAGTTTTGATGCCTTCAGTGTGAATGTACAATTTTCATAGTCATGAAAATACAGAACAATCTTTGAATGAGAAGGTGTGTCCAAACTTTTTGTCTGTATTGTATATATATACAAACATTGAATATATGAATTATCTAGAATGGCAATGATTGCAAATAGACTATGCCTATAAGTGCAGCAATTGCCCAATTTATGTGTGCCCATCAGCCACAACAAAAAACACATAAGTACTGAATTTTTTTTATTCTCTCTTTATAAGACTAGATTTTAGTAGTTGTTTTAGATGTAGAGTTGACCTTTACTGTAAAGCAGAAAGGGCTAGATCATATAAATGAGAATTTGTGCCACACGACAACATAAACCTCCGGTCCCCAATCAATGCATATTCAAGATGTGTTCCCAAGATACAAAAAATAATTTTACAGAATCAATACAAAGCAATGCAATATAAGTATATGACCCTCATCTATCCCATATAGCCTATTTTAAAATGTGCAGTAATGTCCAATATAAAAGGCCAATTTTGAGTATAATGTGACAAAATAGAAATATTTCACTTGGGTAGAAAAGACTTGCAGAGCGCGATAAAAAAAATTTCAACACTAACCAAATCTGAAAAAAAAATACAAATGAGAAAAGTTTAAAAATAGAAAAATGTAAAAATACAAGGTAGATGAATAACAAGCAGGAGATTAAATTGCAAATGCATAAAATAGAAATTAAAAACTCACCCCTGTGCTGTTGATTAAAGGTCAATGGTGAAATCAAAAACTGGGTAAAATGTGATTTTTTTTTTTTTAAGCCCGCAGGCCACTCGTGGAATATTTGTTTTCCTGTTGTTAAGATGATTAAACAAAACATTTAATGATGTCTGTTTATTAAAAGTGATCTTCGAAGCAATCTCCTTGATGTTCATATTCAGTCTTTAATCAGGAGTCTCAGCAGTTAAAGCATTACATGATCCCATTAGTGGTTTTTATGCTGGGGTTACTAATTTCTGAAGGGTTTTATAATCTGCTTTAAAATAAAAAAAAACAAACACAATAGCTTTTAGAATAGTTTGCGGCTTAAAGTCATAATTAATGCACGCCATTCTGAGAGGACGTCCTATGTTCTTTATAGATATTGACCCTGAAAATGTCTTTCCCTGTTGCTGACTACACACTGAATGACAGCTGGTTCACATGGTTCCACAACATCACAAGAAACACATATACTTCTCTACCAAGCATTCAATAGAGCCACCAAATTTTGGAGAGCCGTTGACATTAATATAAATTACGCAATTAGAATTTTTAACAATTATTTTAAGAAATGTTTTACATTTTTCATTCAAGGAAAATGGTCTTGCTAAATTTCTTTCATACTATTTGTGCCTCGTGGCTGCTAGAAATCTGTGGAATTCGAATAAATATACTATTGATATGAAACAAATATCTTTCTAAAAACTATGAATAATATTGCTTAGGAATCATAAAAACAACAAAATAATAATAGTAAATTGCTAATAATATATATCATGTTTAATAATTATTATTATTATTATTATTATTATTATAGCACAAAGTTGGAAGGGACCTCCAGGGTCTTCGTGTCCAACCCCCCTGCTTTTATTATTATTAAAAGGGTATTCCCATTATTTAAATGATAATTTATTACAAATATTAACAGTAGTTATTAATATTACTGACAATTGTGTATATTAATAGTTTCAGTATTTAATAGCAATTTATCACATTCATATCGTACCAGCTCATACAATAAGTGAACTTTAATCTTTCACATACCGTACATCGCTCAATTGAATTTTTTTTACATACCTAAATGTACAAACGTGTTTGTTTGGCAATAGAAAGTCAATATAATGAAAATCCCAATTTTCTTTCCTATTATCATTATTTTTATTTTGTTTTTAATTGCTAGTTAGAGAGAAGTTTACTGATTCGTAAAACAAATAAAAAAAATAATGTTATGAGCTTCTATTAGATATGTTAGCATTCGAAAAATAAAGTTTCATTGTTTTATTAATATCAGAAATATTTTAGTTGTTACTATTATTTTATATTCTCCTTTTTTTCGCACTTTTCAGGAGAAAACCATGACAAATATTTAAGGAACATGTTTCAATTTTTTTTATAAATGAATTAGCATTGTTATTATTATTATTATTATTTATACTTAGGAATAATATAACTGTAAGTAAAATAACAATTCTAAAAAACTGAATCACCGAGCCAATAATAGGAAAATATTAGAAGAGATATTAAAATGACAGATCCTGCACTGAACTGTTATTTGTTTTTTTTGCCCACATAAACTATTGCCATTTCTATACCATTTAGTCTTTCCTATTCAAAATTAGTCTGCCAACCAGTTTGAGTAGAAATTTCACTCACTGCCTGAATGATTTCATTTTTAGTGAGGAAAGTAAACAATATACAGCCAAAAGAACTTAAGAGACCTATAAATCCTCTGAAAGTTATTTGGAGAGCTGAGGAAACAGATTTATATTTTACTGGTCTGGGCAAATTTTGCTGCTTCTCAGTTATTTTGTTTACAATATAAGACAAGATTTTGTGAAGTGTTAGAGATGACTATGACAATTATGTGCCTCATCAGGAAAGTTCATTGTAAAATTACCTGCCGAGGGCTTTTTCCCTTCTTTTTGCCCTTTCTTCTACTTGTATCGTAAAAAAAAATGATTTATAAAATATTTTCAACAAAGCAAATTGTAATGACTCTTATGGGAATTTGCTAGGGAAAATTGTGAGCAGATTTTATTTTTGTTCTAACAATACAGTATATTGGAAAACATGAAAAATATACGGTATTCAGTTTTTAATGTTGTGAATTTATGTCCATGACATTCCAATTTTCCATACCATCATCGAGATTCTGAGGATTGAACCGTTCCTCACTCTCAGGTTTGGAGCCTACAAGATCCTGTTTTTCTACTGTGTCAATGATAGACATATGTAGCAAAATACTTACAGTAGCTCATTTTACCGGTAAAGGAAAATAGTCAAGCCTTTATTATTCGTTATCTCTATAAATGAACAATACACAAAAGTCTGGACCTAAGTTCAAAAGTTCAGAACAAAAATCTGGACCTAATTTCAAAAGTTCAGAACAAAAGTCTGGACATAAGTTCAAAAGTTCAGAACAAAAATCTGGACCTAATTTCAAAAGTTCAGCACAAAAATCTGGACCTAAGTTCAAAAGTTCAGAACAAAAGTCTGGACATAAGTTCAAAAGTTCAGCACAAAAATCTGGACCTAAGTTCAAAAGTTCAGAACAAAAATCTGGACCTAATTTCAAAAGTTCAGCACAAAAATCTGGACCTAAGTTCAAAAGTTCAGAACAAAAGTCTGGACATAAGTTCAAAAGTTCAGCACAAAAATCTGGACCTAAGTTCAAAAGTTCAGAACAAAAATCTGGACTCGAGTTCAAAAGCTCAGATCAAAAGTCTGGACTTAAATTCAAAAGTTCAGAACAAAAGTCTGGACCTAAAATCTACTGCTCATGGCATGAAATGGTGGGCAATCACAGGGGAGATCTGTCTCTTGTGAAAAACCTAAGCTGTAGCTCCATCTCATTAGAGGTTACCCAACATTCATGGTGGCTACTTTCATGGCTTTTCCAATCTCAATTGGGTATTTGGATGGGTTTATCCTGAAGAAAAACATAATAAACTGGTAAAATATTTATTAAATATTTCAATTTCAGAGTTTTCTCCTAACTTTGATTGGAATGGACAATAAACTATTCAATGTCTGGGCCAACTTTAACTAAGTGTGATCTACTCTTTGTTCATGGCACTTGCCATAAATTGGACCCCTTTATATGAGACAAATATGTTGTAATAGGACTCATGGAGAGGGCTCATTATCATGAGATAACCTCTTAGAGTTGATATCATATAGGGTTGTTAACTCTTGGACAAGACTTTCCTACTCAGCATTCTATTTCTTCACATTACTTTAAGTCAATGGTTTGTAGCACAGGGCACAAAGAAAACTTTTCAAGAAAGTTTGCAGCTAACAGGGCTTGAAATAAGTCATAAGGAGTGGAGCACTGTTTATGGTATCGGATGTGTTATGATGATATTACGACTAGGTCATTGCCAGCCATCTGCACGCTTGTCTAGTTACTGAGAAATGACTCGGAGTATCACTGTCCTAAAGCCAAGTGTCGACGCAGCATAAATAGACAACCATAATAGCATCAGTGATCTTTTAGCATAAAGTCTTTACCCAAACTAATGAAGAAAGTTCTTGAACTGGTCAGCGGAGTACTTATTTTTCATTAGCTAAATCTCAAACTGTAAACAATGAAAAAGTCAAGTTTGGAGGGAAGAAAATGCAATCGATTCTGCTGTATTTGCTTGGTCTGTGACACGAGGAGCTCACAAACACTACATGAAGCAAATAACTCACTGAATGTAATGTCAATGACTTGTTTGATTGCAAAACTCTTTTAAGGAGCACTTCTCTCTCTCTCGCTAAAGTCGAAAACTTACCAGAAGATACAACTTCTTGTGTCGTCTGCTTCTTTCAAATTGTGAACAATTCTGTTGGTCTGCTTACTAGCTATATGTCTGTTTCTGTAAAATCTTGCAGCACAGCCAATATGTTTGCCATTACAGCTCTTATTTTTTAGGTCCATTTTAATTTAGCTTATGCAATAATCCATAGGCTTCTCTATATAATAATAACACATGAAAAACATACAAGTATATCTAAAGCAACACTCCAGTGGGTTTTTTTTTTAATTTCAGTGCTGGAGAGGTGGCACTAATGTAAGGTCCCTGACCCTACTATTATATTTACCAGTCATTGTCAATCTTCAACTCTTACCGGCGCCACTTCGGTTCCGCGTCACCCGAAAGTCAGAGGTGACTGTCACAAGATCGCAATGTAAGTCTAGAAGTACCTCATTCTGGCCTAATTCTTGCTCTTACAGACTTACATTAAGTTGTAACTTCTGGCTCGTCCAGCAAGTCATAAACTGCTGAAGTGTGACGGTGTGACAGGGACTGTCATACGCCTCTCCCCCTAGAGACAATGTCTTCAAGAACTGTATTTGAATATGTGTTATGACATGTTTTATTGTATTGTATGAGTAATCTGATATGTGAATCTTCATAGAGTTCTATAGGCACTAAGTGATGTGATTAATGTAGTGTACTGTGATAAATGTATAATGTGATTTATGTATAGTAAACAGGTAAAGTACAGAATTAAGCAGAGGACATAGGTATAGCTTAGGACATAGGTTTAAGTTAGAAAGGGAAAGATTCAATTGAAAGCATATTAAATATAGGAAGTAGATATTAAATTGCGCAGGTTAGGATACAGGTAAATGTTTGGGATCGGCCCCAGCATGGGAGGGGCAGGATCAGTTAATATGGCAAGCACGTCCTGGTTTTAGTCAGATGAGAGTTGGAGTTTAAATCTGAAATAAAATGCAGAGGGAGACATTAAGTGAAGGGATAGCTCAGGCGGAACAATCAGAGAATGTGGAAATGTACTGTGCTGTAAGTGAAATTGAACTCAAGATGCTAAGTAAAGTTGAACTGTTTGTTAAGTAGTGAGTGTCCCCTGATTTGTGTACCGATGTTCATGGATCCGGGAGCCTGAAGACAGCAGAGGCCTCCGACCGAAACTTGAGTGTTCTGCACTACATGCACACCACATGGGAATCGGGATACTACTTATTTTCAGGGTGACAAGGTGTGGGAACACAGCAGCCCCTCGCCCATGACTACTGCCCTGCACACCTTCTAGAAGATTGACTCGAGCAACGCTGATAACAGATGAAGATAGCAGCTTCTAAGTATAATACTGGGTGCAGGATCTTAGATTAGTGGAACTACTCCAGCGGTAAAATTAAAAAAAAAATGCTGGAGTGTTGCAAAAAAATTGCATGAAAATCAGGGTGCTTTTTTTACAAGCCAGAAAAATACACAGAGAAAACAAAAAAAAGTAAGTATGGACAAAGTTTTACAGAGGTTTTCCAAAACTAATGAACATTTTTTACAAACAGCTTGCAATGGTCTAAAATAACAAAAGCAGCAAAATTTGCGTTACAAATTTAGAGCGATGGAGGGACAATACAAGCCCATTAGGGACTTATCCAACCAAGAAAAGGTTCAAAGAGTTATAATAACCTTGTAGAGTGGTGTATCCAAGGAAAATGATTTTAAAACCAAAAAGTTCTAACTTGTGCTACACCAACAGGCTGGAGGAGTCCGACGTGGTAATCAAGTATTGGACGGAAGCTGGTGGTCTGTGCTGCTGGTGCTTAAATTCTAATAAGAATCCAAAAGACTGTGTAGAAGATAATCAGTTTTATGCCAACGAGTTTCAAGGTGGAACAAACTTCTTCAGGAGAAACAACTCACTGCAGTCACTCAATAGCTGTACATATCAACATCAATAAGGTGACAGCTATGTTCAATGATTGGCTGCAGTGGTCACATAATATGTCATTTTGAGTTGTCAATGCTGGAGCTGGGTAAAGAAAGATCAGAGGTGTGCCAGGGAAGAATTGGTATTGAAGTGGCAGGGAATTGGTTGTAAGCTATTTCTAAAGCATTTCATATGGCATCACGGTGGCTCAGTGGTTAGCACTGCAGCACTGGAGTCCTGGGTTCAAATCCGACCAAGGACAACATCTGCAAGGAGCTTGAATGTTCTCCCCGTGTTTGCGTGGGTTTCCTCCGGGTACTCCAGTTTCCTCCCACACTCCAAAGACAAACTGATAGGGAATTTAGATTGTGAGCCCCATTGGGGACAGCGACGATAATGTGTGCAAACTTTAAAGTGCTGCGGAATATGTTGGCGCTCTATATATATAAAAAAAAAATAAAAAATAAAGATATGGTTGGAAAAAAAAACAATCAGTGCCAGTGGATTGCCCCTCTTATAAATAAAACAAGCAGATATCCCCCCAAAAAAAGGATGCCAGCAAATTAAACAATATTTTAAATGTTTTGGTTTATGTGGTTGTATCCATACTACATCCATTGAAGCCTACTGAGCCCTTTACATGCTCTGCAATTCTACAGCTGTCAGACTAGTGGTCACATCAGTACCAAAAGTGATGACATCCGTTTCATAATTCTCATGACCACTGCAGCCAATCACTGGTTTCAGCATTGATGCCTGATTGCACACCATGTGATCATTAAAGGGAACCTTTCATGTGAAAAAACGCTATTTACCTACAGATGTGAGGTTACTCTGCAAGTTAATAGCATTCTGAACCCGCTTAGCCCTTGCAATTAGGCCCACCGTAACTGTTCGGGTTTCAGTTACAGGGGTGGCGCCGAAACGGTTTCAGTCACCACTCAGTGTATAGAGAGCGGTGGCCACAACCGCAACCCCGGCACTGACTGACAGCATGATCAGCATTAGGGCCAGCTGTCAGTCAATGCCAGGGGCTTGGTTACAGCCACCACTGTCTGTACACAGAGCAGGGACTGAACCAACGGCATCCTTATGACTGGAAGTTGAAAGCTGCCATAGAAAATAAAGTTAATTTCCTCCTGGCAGTGGGGCTCTAAATGCGGGTGCCAGGCAGTTTCAGAACAAAATTAACCTACAGATTAACCCCATATCGGCAGGTTAATAGTGTTTTTTTCATGTGTGGTTCCCTTTAAGGTCAATGATTAGCAGCAGTGATCACATGAATGATATGCTAGACATCATGACGGATACAGGAGAAAGAAAAATGCTTATTACTTTAATAACTTTTCCTGCTCTTTTTTACTTTTCAGAATCTCGGCGAACCCCTTTAAAACACTGCCTACCAAATAGACTTCTCCATTATAGAGACTGATTATAATTTTCTCAGTACGTAGAACTATTATGAAAATGATTGCGTTCCACAATGAACACTTGTAGCCCATCGCTCAGTGCTAATTATCTGCTGTTTGCTAGAAAGGTGTCTGATGGACAGATAAACGGTGAATTATTAATTATATAACAATAATTAACTAAAGATGGCCCATGGCATTTCCCCGGCCACACTGCAGTGGAGTATAGCAATGGGATGAGACAGTGACTTTAATCCTGATTGTATGTGAAACGCACTTGATGTTCCAAGCAATCAGCTGTCAATCTCCACCATGTAGTGATGCAGGTGACACGCTCTGTGTCAAGATGGCAAACTGATTATAAAACCTGCAATTGAACTTCATCATTTGAGCCTCTCCATATCAGAGGCAGTGCTAAATCCATAGGGGTTTTCAAAGAAAAGAATTTTATAAAATAGGACAGAGAGTTAGGAAAAGACCAAAAGTCAGAGCTCCACAGGCATTAAAAACGTAGATGTATTCAGATCAAACTTAAAACATTCAAAACTCAAGCATTTCGAATCGGACTGATATCTGCAAGCATTATCAGGGATAATGTGATTTATTTAGTGATATGGAGCAAATATCACTTTTTGTAAGGTTCTGTGTATCTGTTTCTGAAACTCAGTTTGTTCGTCGGCCATTTTGCTTTCTGTTTTGCTGCAGCTATCTTGCCCTCAGTTAAAATGGAGTTTTCCAGCTTGCATGTTCCCGCCCTGATTCTCTCCGTTTGCTTCTTAAACAGCCACACCTGAGCAATCAGTGCTTCAGAATCTAGCCTGCAGTGAACCTGTGTTCTGACTCCTGAAGCCTTGGACTTTGTACTCCAGCCATTTCTGCTGAAAAACTCTGAAGCACTTGTGGACTCTGAACTCTGCTCTTGAAAGCCTCACGTTTGCATGGACTTGCGGTAACATAGAAGAAGATCTGAATCTGTTGTGGAGAGTTATTGATGAACTTAGATTACTCTGGCCTGCTGTGTCTCCTGCTTCTGTGTTTGCAACCTGTGTGTTTATTTTTGCCAATTTGTATGAAGCAATACAAGACTTTCTTTATCAACCTGTGTCTCAAGTATTTTCATCGCACCCAAGCACAAGACGCTATATGAACTGTATCACATACATTACAAGATTCTGAAGCCAAACGTTAGTGTCTGCTGGGTCTGGAAAGGCTTGTCTGCTGTACTGTGGATATCGGATGTCCGGTTGTACTTTCTGTGATGACAGTGGTTGTGACTTCTCACAACCATTCCAGGTGAGCAATTCCCTTAAGTTTTTTTTCTGCAGTGTTATCAAGGTAAACACTATTGTTTTTTTTTTTTTTTTTCTCTTCTCTTTTTGTCTGCTGAAACTCTGGATATCAGATGTCTGGTTGAAAGCTTTCTGTGATGATAGTGGTTGTGACTTCTCACAACCATTCCAGGTGAGCAGTTCCCTTAAAGTTTTTTCTTTCTTCAGTGTTGCCACAGGTGAACACTATTGTTTTTTTTTCTCTCCTCTTCTTCCAGTATCCTGTCTTAAAAGATCTGGAAAATGGAGGCCCGCATAAAGGAACTTTGTGGAGTGACTGATAATATCCTTGCAGATTTGCAGAATTTAAAGACCCGTTTTACAAATCTTCAGGACCTAAATAATCACAATTTGCAAGTGGTTGGACAGACTACTCAGGATTTGCGAGCCAGGATTGAGGTTCTGGAGGGGCAAGTCCAGGCTCCTGCCGTGGCCCCGAGTTCTGGGATTCCCAAGTTGCCCCCTTTTCGTTTTGGTGGTGAACGTGAAAAATTCAGGGGATTTGTTAATCAATGTAATCTTTTTTTTTCTGCACATGCTTCACAATTTCCTACTGAACGATCTAAGGTGCTTACTATAATTATGTTGCTTACCAACAAGGCTTTGATATGGGCAAACCCTCTGATTGAGATGAGGATGATTGTTTGAATCACCTTGATGATTTTATTTCAGCCATGGGGCAGGTGTTTGATGACCCCAATCGAGGTGCAACAGCTGAAGCAGCCATGTTAGCTTTGCGCCAAGGTAAGCACTCAGTAGCTGAATATGCCTTGGATTTCAGGAGATGGGCCCTTGATACCACCTGGGACAATTCCGCCAAAAAATCTATTTTTCGAAAGGGGTTATCCCCACTAATTAAGGATGAACTTGCTCGTGCCGACCCTCCCACTGCGTTAGGTGACTTTATTAACTACTGCATCCGTATTGATACTCGTTTAACTGAACGCAGGCAAGAGAGATGGTTCGAAAGCAATCGTACTAACCTTTTCCTACCTTCCTCTCCAGCTAAGGAACCTTTGAATAGGATTACACGGGAACCTGAACCTGAACCCATGCAGGTAGACTCTTTACTACGACGGGTTAGTGATGCACGCAAGGAACATCGTTTTAAGGAGAATCTATGTTTTTATTGTGGTAAGTCAGGGCACTTTATTATTAACTGTCCCAGCCGTTCTCGCAAGACTACTGCAGCACTCATTCATTGTGAGTGTTGCGAGAGGGGATCTGTCAGGTCCGAGCCTCAGGCTCCAGAGAGAGCTGCAGCAACAGATCTTGATTTCTCGGACTTAAACTCCGTTACCTCTGAGGACGTTGACTGTGTAAATGCTGCCATCTTTCAAGTTTCCTCAGCGGTGTCCCAGCTGAGTTGTAAGAAAAACAATTCTCACTGTTTTCTTTCCATCAAACTCTGGGTTGACTCAGCCTGGGTGTCTAGCTCTGCCATGATCGACTCAGGTGCAAGTGGAAATTTTATGGATGTCTCCTTTGCTCTAAAACAGGGAATACGTTCAGTGAAGAAGGCTGCTCCAGTACAGATGGAAACTGTGGATGGCTCCCTGCTGACCTCTGGACCAGTGGATCAGGAAACAGAGCCTTTAAAGGTTCTTATGGGTAAAGATCATCAAGAGAAACTGTCCTTTATGCTTATCTCTTCTCCTCACTTTCCCATTATTCTAGGGCTACCATGGCTGCAGGCTCAGAATCCTACCATTAACTGGGAGACCAAGGAATTACACTTTCCAGAGAAACAGATGAGTCAAAAAATTTCAGCTTGCTCTGTTCCTAAAGGAACCATGTCAGTCCCTGAATTACCAGCTGTATACCAGGACTATGTGGATTTATGTGACAAGAAGAACGCTGACCAGCTTCCTCCTCACCGTCCATATGATTGTCCAATTGAATTATTGCCTGGAGCAGAGATACCTTTTGGTAAGATCTACCCCCTGGCGGGGCCCGAGCTGAAGGCTTTAAAAGAGTACATAGACGAAAATCTAGCCAAGGGCTTCATACGCCCCTCTTCATCTCCTGCAGGGGCACCCATATTCTTTGTAAAGAAGAAAGATGGATCCTGAGACCATGCGTAGACTATAGGGAACTTAATAAGGTTACTATTAGAAACCGTTATCCATTGCCTTTAATCCCTGAGTTATTGGAGAGAGTGCGACATGCCAAAATTTTTTCTAAACTAGATCTTCGTGGGGCCTATAACTTAGTCCGTATTAGACCTGGGGATGAATGGAAGACTGCATTCAGGTCACGCTATGGACACTTTGAATATCTGGTTATGCCTTTTGGTCTGAGTACCGCCCCAGCCACTTTCCAACACTTGGTGAATGACATCTTCAGGGATCTCCTAGATACATTCGTGGTAATTTATTTGGATGATATTTTAATTTTTTCTAACTCCACAGAGGAACATCATGGACATGTGAGAATGGTCTTGGAACGTCTAAGACAAATCATCTTTACATCAAGCTTGAAAAGTGTGAATTCCATAAGACCGAAATTCAATTTCTGGGGTATGTACTGTCTACACAAGGAATTAGTATGGATGGAAGTAAAACCCAAGCCATCAATGATTGGCCAAGTCCTAGAAATGTGAAGGAGGTACAGCGCTTCATCGGGTTTGCAAACTTCTATAGACGTTTCATTAGAAATTTCTCTGAGGTAGTGTCACCTATCACCCAACTTACCCGGAAAGAGTCTAAGTTCTCCTGGACTCCCCAAGCCCAGGAAGCATTTTCCCGTCTAAAAGATAAATTTACCACTGCACCTATCCTAGTACATCCCAACCCAGAGCTTGCCTTCATAATAGAGGTGGATGCTTCAGACTGTGCCGTGGGAGCTATACTCTCTCAGAGAACAGGTGAGAAGAATGTCTTGCATCCTGTGCCTTCTTTTCCCAGCAGTTGTCTTCGGCTGAGAAGAACTACGATGTGGGCAATAGAGAGTTGTTGGCCATTATTGCCGCCTTCAAAGAATGGAGACACCTTCTTCAAGGAGCTGCACAGCAATAGTCGTTCTGACAGATCATCGTAATCTTGAGTTTATCAGGTCGGCTAAGTGCCTGACTCCTCGCCAGGCTCGCTGGAATCTTTTCTTAAACCAATTTAATTTTATTATTTCTTATAGACCAGGATCGCGCAATGGAAAGGCTGATGCACTCTCTAGGATTTACTCAGCAGAGACACGTCCAATTACTCCTCCTAAGACTATTCTTCCTGACTCTAGATTCCTAGGAGTGATTCATCATCAAGACCTAATTAAAGACATCAAGGAAGCATACCATGCGGATTCTTTTTTGGCTCAACCCCCAAGGGACGTAAGTCTTGTCTTTAAGAATGGTGTGTGGATTCTGGGACAACGTCTGTATATACCTGAAACAGTCAGATTGAGAGTATTGCAACTCATTCACGATTCCAAAATAGCCGGGCATAGAGGAATTCTAAAGACACAGGAATTTTCTTTCTCGTTTCTTTTGGTGGCCCACTTGTAGGAAGGATGTTTTGGACTATGTCACTTCGTGTGAGGTTTGTGCAAGATGCAAAACACCTCGCTCTTCACCAACTGGTCTGTTACAGCCTCTTCCCACCCCGTCCCGCCCGTGGGGATCCATTTCTATGGACTTCATTGTGGAATTACCAACCTCTCAAGGGAAGAACACTATTCTAGTGGTGGTTGATCGTTTAACAAAGGCAGCTCATTTTATCCCTTGTGTCGCTTACCACTGCAAAACAGACATCAGATTTGATGATTAAAGATGTGTTTCGTTTACATGGAGTACCGGATGAGGTTATTTCGGATCGAGGGGTGCAATTCACTTCTAGGTTTTGGCAAAATTTCTGTGCAGCATTGGACATTAAAGTAAACCTTTCTTCTGCTTTTCATCCCCAGACTAATGGACAAACCGAACGAACCAATCAAACCCTGGAGCAGTATCTCCGCTGCTTTATCTGCCACCTACAGGATGATTGGGTGGATCTACTTCCATTGGCTGAGTTCTCTTACAACAACTCTCAGAGTGCCTCCACTAAACAGTCTCCTTTTTTCTCTAATTTAGGTTATCATCCTAACATTCTACCACGATTTCCCATAGAGACGCCTTTGCCAGCAGTGGCTGAAAGAGTCACGACTTTACAGAAGAATATGGATCTTCTAAAGGAGAATCTGGAATCGGCTCAGGAAAGGTACAAGAAGGCAGCAGATAAATTTCGTAAACCTGCACCAGCTTTTAAGGTAGGAGACCTGGTCTGGCTGTCAACCAGAAATCTTAAGTTAAGGATTCCATCGTCTAAGTTGGGACATAAGTACATTGGACCCTATAAAATCAGTAAGATTATAAGTGCCGTTGCTTGTCGTCTTCAATTGCCCAGAACTATGAGAATCCACCCTGTCTTTCATGTATCCCTACTAAAGGCTGCAACACCCAATACGTTTCCTGGACGTTCTTCTCCTTGCCCTGACCCAGTGCTAGTCGATGGTCAGGAAGAATTTGTGGTGGAAAGGATTTTAGATTCCAGGTTGTATAGAAATCAGTTACAATATCTGATTTAAATGGCAGGGCTACCCAGTGGAGGACAACTCATGGGAGCCAGTCAATAACGTTAATGCTCCTCGCTTGCTCCGTCAGTTTCATCAGAGGTACCCACACAAGCCTGGTCTGAGGTCATCCGGAGGTTGCCCCTAAGGGGGGAGTAATGTAAGGTTCTGTGTATCTGTTTCTGAAACTCAGTTTGTTCGTCGGCCATTTTGCTTTCTGTTTTGCTGCAGCTATCTTGCCCTCAGTTAAAATGGAGTTTTCCAGCTTGCATGTTCCCGCCCTGATTCTCTCCGTTTGCTTCTTAAACAGCCACACCTGAGCAATCAGTGCTTCAGAATCTAGCCTGCAGTGAACCTGTGTTCTGACTCCTGAAGCCTTGGACCTTGTACTCCAGCCGTTTCTGCTGAGAAACTCTGAAGCACTTGTGGACTCTGAACTCTGCTCTTGAAAGCCTCACGTTTGCATGGACTTGCGGTAACATAGAAGAAGATCTGAATCTGTTGTGGAGAGTTATTGATGAACTTAGATTACTCTGGCCTGCTGTGTCTCCTGCTTCTGTGTTTGCAACCTGTGTGTTTATTTTTGCCAATTTGTATGAAGCAATACAAGACTTTCTTTATCAACCTGTGTCTCAAGTATTTTCATCGCACCCAAGCACAAGACGCTATATGAACTGTATCAACATACATTACACTTTTATTCTTTTTATATTGGACCCAACATCTTTCTTTATAGTGACCCCCTTCGTAAATATGACCATATATATCTAATGTATTGTCACTGTGATGAATGGCCTCCGCTCTACTTCGCGCCTTCCGTATTTGAGATTGCTGCTTCATTTTTCTCCAAATTAGTCACTGAAGAAGCATGCGAAACATGATGATAAGTCTGAATCACTGCTACCATGCCGTTTCATTGGTGATGGATGGACCACTGCGATGGTGATGGATGGATCATTGCCGATCGTGATGGATGGACCACTCCTGATGGTGATGGACGGACCACTGCCAATGGTAATGGATGGACCACTGCCCATAGTGATGGATGAACCACTGCAGATGGTGATGGATGGACCACTGTCGATGGTGATGGATGGACTACTGCCTATGGTGATGGATGGACCACTGCCTATGGTGATTAATGGACTACTGAAGATGGCAATGGATGGACCACTGCCATTGGTGATGGATAGACACTGCCGATGGTGAAGGATGGACCACTGCTGATGGTGATGGATGAACCACTGCCGATGATGATGGTCCTGTGTCCATTCCGAAGCACAGAAAGGCAGGAGAGGAGTGGTTCAGACTTACCACAGTGTTCCCCATGTCTCTGCAGTGGTCATTTTGGACATGAAGAAAATGAGACCCAGATTTCAAATATGGAAGCAGCAGCAGAGCAGAGACCATTATGTATAATAACTATACATTAGAGATCTGTAGACACATTTACTGTGGGTGGGTGAAGGGTCCCTGTAAAGCGGATGATCATCTTATGTGGATAAATGGAAGGTCCTCTGTAAATATCCAACATCAGTTGCCATTTTCCCTCCCTTTATACCATTTGCAGTCCATCATCAGTAAAAGGGCAATAATGAGCACTTAGAAATCTGCTTTTGAAGAAAATTTATCAGCAGAAAATAAAAAAAATAAAAACTTTAATAGCTTTTACTATAAGCATATGGGTTAACCATTTTTTATTTATTCACCTAAAAATATTTTTGTGTAAAACACCACAGGACACACAATAGCTGACTTTTATTATTATTATTATTATTTTTGAATGACACCATTTATTTTATCATGCGATGCACTGGAAAGATGGAAAAAAATTCCAAGTGATTCAAAATCGCCAAAAAAGTGCAATTCCGCAATTAAATTTTTTCTTTAACTTGTTCACTATACAGTATGGTAAAACCTCCCTGGCAGTATGATTTTCAGGTCATTGCGATTATGCAGATATCAATCATGCTTAGTTTTTTTTAGCTTTTACAGTACTGCTATGTATAGTGAAAATTATAGTCTCCTATGAATACTAGCTACAGGCTGACTTTCACGGGAGTATCCATCATAATTGGCAGGATGGTCTTCAGCAGGCCCAGAGCCATTGTTGTAAGTCATTGGTGCCTCACGGTCGCGTTCTAGTTGTGCGGGTTGCATAGAATGAAGCGCCCCCATGCCAGCACGCTTTAAAAGCCCTTGTCAGAGATTGACGGTGGCATTTAACAGGAGAAGATCCGCTCCATACATGTTTTGTAGAGGCAAAAGATGGTTGACTAAGACAGCCATCATCTTCTGGGATGATCTCACAACAAAATCAGGGACCCAGCTGTATGTCATATGTCGGGAAGGGGTTAAAGGCGCAGTGGAGGCCTAAACAGATAAATAAGGCCCAGTATGCACCCCCTCTGCCTCTCATTTTACCACTCCCTAGTATATCCTGAAGTCGGTATGAAACTGTGCATGCTTGTCTGGATGCAAACTTGGAGGGACGGTAATGCGTTTGACGTATTTATTCTTCTTCATCATTTCAAAACATAACAAGTCATTATTGTGGTTTGTCCTGATGGAGATGTACGAATACTTCGAAATGCGTTGACAAATAAGAACTGCACCTAAACTTTCTTGGTCTCCTATCGAATGTTGGATCTTTGGCTGTGCAGATTTAGATCCATTTTGCCTCCAAGATTGTATCTTATCACTTATGGTGGATCTTCAGCAGCCTAGTTCAAACATAGGGTTGACTATCACAACCCCACAAGGTGAGCACATCCTGTTTTTACTTATTTCTTTCTCTATCAGATAAGACCCTATTGCATTCATTATCATTTCAGCTTTTTGCTTGTCTGGAGCAACAGTGGCTCTCCTGACCCAAACTAGTAGCCTCATATTGGACTCTGAAGATGCTAATCAGGATGAGGAGACCAGTGGTCGATCCAGACATTTTGTTCATATATGGACCATGAAACGCTGACGTCTAAATTCAGCCTAGCACATATACACAGCAATGTATTCATCAAAAATTGATTTGTAAGGAATGTTTAAAGCACCACTGCGTAAATATCAGTGATAACTACAATTGCTATTGATATTCATCCAGCCCCCCCTATCCGTGAACAGCCGCTTTGTGCTCCTCATCTTGTATCTCTTATCAGGAATTTAAAAAAAAAGAAGAAATTATTTATAAGAGCTCAGTGTCCCTATACGTTTAATAATTTATCTGTTGCTGCCGAGAAGCATCGGTAAGGTCAGCGTGGCCCATTACTCTTAATTGTAAAAGAAAGAACTTGATGCGTTAACATTTTTTAGTGATACAATCAAATTCATGAGAGAGCTGTTAAAATCCTGTCTGCTACATGAGAGCTGTCAATACTGTTAAATACTGCTGAAGCAGGACCTTGCTGCAAATGTATTTACCCTCTAGCGGCAGCCATGTATAGATATGCAGTATATAGTCATTTTATTCCACGGTCTGTTGAGTCGTTAGCTTCAGAAACCATTCCAGAGCAGTAGTGTCCAACCAGCGGTGGGGAAACAATTTGTGGCGTGTCCCAAGAGCAGCAGACTACCCAGCAATGAGGAGACACAGGTTGGACATCATTAATATTGAAACAAGGATTTTTTGCACATTTTTGTGTTTCCAATGAAATAATATAGTAAAAAATGTTATGTTCATAATATATGACTGGCGTGAGAAGAGCAAACTTTGTAGAACCAGCAGAAATTTTTACAGATAGGCATGCTCCCTTTTGAGAAGTCCCCTACATTGCTGTTTTTAACCTCTGAAAAATATTTAGAGTTGAGAGTCCTCAGTGGTTGATACCTTTTAATGGCTAACTGAAAAGATGGTAACAAATTGCAAGCTTTCGAGACTACTCAGGTCTCTTCATCAGGCTGAACTAATACAAAATCTGAAGAATCACATATTTATACACAAAAACACAGAAAAAATGCAATAGGTAAGACAAGTGACATGAAGCAGAATAGTCATTATGGCAGAGGGATGAGCTGAAATATTGGAACAGTTCATAGATAAGGAGAGAAAGTTTTATTACCCTCTGATTGGGGTCTGGTAATGTTTTGTGATGTTTTCACAGGGTATTTGGAGTAAATTCCTTAATTGATGTAATAGGCCATAAAACCATGTGACAGGTTTCATTCCAGCATTAAGAGTGTCAAAGGTCACCATCAATTTGTATTCGCAAATTCTTCTCTGTCTCTGAGATGTGAATCTACTTCTTAGTACCAGTATTTTCATATCTGACATGCTATGATCAGGGGAGCAAAAATGTTTTGCCACAGGTAGATCCATTCTTTTTTCTCTTATTGTGTGGCGATGAGAATTCATCCTTGTTCTCAGTTTTTGCCCGGTCTCCCCCACATACAGACCCCCAGTTGGACATTTAGTACATATAATTAGGTACACAACATTAGATGTGATGCAGCTGAAAGTACCTGGTATCTTGTAGTCCTGATGTGAGTTGGGGATCTTTATCTTGTCCGTGGTCATTATAAATGGACAGGTTTTGCATTTCTTCCTGTTGCAAGGAAAGGTTACTGCAGCTGTTGGGGAGGACAGGGAACTTCTGACAATGATGCTTCTTAGATTTGGGGGCTGTCTAAAACACAGTAGGTGGGGGTCTGGAAATATGGATTGTAACCGGGCATCTTTTTGTAGTAAAGGTTGTAGTTTCCGTGCAGCTCCCCTTAGCACCTCCAGATTTGGATTGTAGGTGACCACTAGAGGCACCCGGTTATTTTCTTCTTTAGCTTTGTAATGTAGCAGGTGATCCCTTGATATTCTGGTGGCTCTTGTAATTTGGTTTTCAATTGTTCTTGGATTGTAGCCCTGATTTAAAAAGGTCTTTCTAAGGCGACCAAGGTGTTCATCTCTATCCATGGGGTTGGAACATATAACCTCTACACCCATTGTTCTCCACCATTTGAAGGCATGATGCACAGGAAACGTAGAAGTTTTGTTTTTTTCAGACGTCTGGTCTGGCCTGTTTCTCTCTTCAGCTCCAAGACACATCCAGCCTGGTGCACACAGCCTGTGCAATCAACAGCTAACACATTTGCCTCTGCTCCATCCAGAAGACAGACACTTCCTCAGTTGACTGACACACATTAAACCTACTTCCTGCTTCTTAGAGAAACACTGCAGGTACTTCTAATCAAACACTGCAAAGCTGGGAATTGACCCTGTCCTTTCCAGTTATGCTAATATAGATATATTGGTCATCTGCTTGCTAAATTATTTGTTTATGGGTTTACTTTTATTGTATATCTGCATCCTTCTCCAGGTATTTCAGACATATTGCACCATTTTTTTCACCATTCTCTGCTCCTTGTCTTTGTCCCTGGCTATGTGCATGCTCAACTCTTGTGAATTTGGGCTCATTCTTCTATTTTCTTGTTTGGCACCGATTATGTGCCTATGGTTCACGTATTGACACACGTGACCAGAAATCTGCTCGCATTTATCTGAGCCACGTGCTGGATGATGCAACGGGGAATGTGACCTTTTTGTATCTTGAGCATGTGCCGATTCTTACTAATGGGATCAATTTTGAACGTCCGCAGATGCATAAATACTTTCTGATTGCTTTGTGGGAGTTTAAATTGTTCCACTCCCTGATGAAGGCTTAAGCCAAAACACACACCGGGCCTGGCACCATTCCAGCAGGAGGAGACATTTATAAGTAAGCCATGATTGGGCTTTTTAAGTCTTGTTTCACACACCAGCTATAGGATACATCATTAGTGTATTCATCCAGAAATGTAAGCCTTTTACTTATATGATTAATACTTGTTTACACCAAGACATAGACTGTTACCATTACTACTATGTTTTGTATAATTGTTCATGTTTTTTATTCTGTCTCCTCCTATTGTGTCTGCCACTTTCTTTAATGTGACATATCTGCTTTTGACCTACTAATTGCACATTTATTATAAAAGGAGAGATTTTTACATTATACATTTGACTTTTACCATACTTTATAGGGTTTAAAGTCTTCTGAGAATTAAGGAGGTCTCTTCTTCATATCTGGGAGTCTCATGGACGTTGCGGGAGAGATGGCAAGTATGACATATGTCCATCCACTATCCAAGCTCTAATGTACTCTCCTTATAACAGGCTTTTCTTTGGAATGATATTTCTAAATGTGTGCACGCTTTAAGAGCAGCAAGAGATTATATAGACTGCTAAAATGAAGTTTATTTAAGGGTAAGTTAAAAAAAAATCATGAAAATGTAATGCTTTGACTCTTCCTAGCAAAATACATGATTGTTATCTTAATATGAATTTCCATATTTGGTTTCCTTTTTTGTTTTTATGGGTTTTTATTGTTTCTCTTTTTTGTTTTTTCCTTTTTTATTTTTGTCTCCAAGCACATTTGCTCTAGTCAGTAAATCGCTGTGACCGAGCTCTGGAAATCTAATTCACTGAGCTGTTCATAAAATACTTGAAATTCTTAAACATTTTCCCATAAGCCGTGACATGGTATGCCACTTATCTGTGTCTCATAGCACTGTCATACCAGAAAACCAGCAAAGAAATGTGGACGTTTTCTACCGTATGAGAAGAAGCGTGCAATAGAAATGAAACAAATGATATAAAATAGGCATGAAATACCTTCAAAAAGTCAAAACATGGAGTCTGGCAACAATAATAAAGTCTAGAGGCTACCGGGAAGAAAGACTTCTTCTTTCTACAAGATGAGTACAGTATCTCGTCCATAAGACGACAACTCAGGAAGAACAAAACAATCATTTTCAGGGTAAAGTTGTTGTGGTGTGAGCATTTGATTTAGACTTTTTACAATTTTCCACTACTTGTTGAAATATCATAACATAAAAGTATGTCCAGGAGGCAATAATAAGATGCAGAATTTATGCTAAAAGTGGGCACAGGATACGATTGGATTACAAGTGCACTCTCCTGGGCCATGCCCCAACTGAAATTCATGGAAATATGAAGATAGTAACTTAGAATTGTAGGTGTGACCATGGGAGTTATATATGAGAGGAAGGAAGGGAGAAAGGGAGGGAGGAAGGAAGGAGAGGAGGAAGAGAGGAAGGAAGGGAGAGAGGTAGGAAGGAAGGGAGGAAGAAAGGAAGGGACAGAGGAAGGAATGGACAGAGGAAGGAAGGTAGGAAGGGAGAGAGGAAGGAAGTAAGGGATGAAGGAAGGGACGGACAGAGGAAGGAAGGTAGGAAGGAAGGGAGGGAGGGAGGGAGGAAGAGGTAGGAAGGAAGGGAGGGAGGAAGGTAGGAAGGATGGAAGGGACGGAGGGAGTTGGGAGGGAGGAAGGAAGGAAGGAAGGAAGGAAGGAAGGAGAGGTGGATGAGTAGAAGGAAGGGAGGGAGGAAGGAAGGGAAGGAGGTAGGAAGGAAGGGAGGAAGGAAGGAAGGGACGGAGGGAGGGATCAAGGAAAGAAGGGACAGAGGGGGGAATGGACAGAGGAAGGAAGGTAGGAAGGGAGAGATAAAGGAAGAAAGAGATGAAGGAAGGGACGGACAGAGGAAGGAAGGTAGGAAGGAAGGAAGGAAGGAAGGGAGGAAGGGAGGAAGGTAGGAAGGAAATGAGGGAGGAAGGTAGGAAGGAAGGAAGGGAGGTAGGGAGGTAGGGAGGGAGGAAGGAGAGGTGGAAGAGAAGAAAGAAGGGAGGGAGGAAGGAAGCGAATGAGGTAGGAAGGGAGGGAGGAAGGAAGGAAGGGACGGAGGGAGGGAGGAAGAAAGGAAGGGACAGAGGAGGAAATGGACGGGGAAGGAAGGAAAGTAGGAAGGGAGAGAGGAAGGAAGTGATGGAGGGAGGGAGGAAGGAAGGGACGACGGAGGGAGGAAGGAAGGGAGGGAGGGAGGGAGGAAGGTAGGAAGGGAGGAAGGAAGGTAGGAAGAAAGGGATGGAGGGAGGAAAGAAGGAAGGTAGGAAGGGAGGGAGGAAGGAAAAGGAGGTAGTGATGAAGGGAGGGATGGGGAGAAAAAAGAGAAGAGAAGGAGAAAGAAAGAAAGAAAGAAAAAAAGCAAAGAAAGAATGGAGGGAGAAATAAAGAATTAAGAAATAGAAAGGAGGGAGAAAGAAAAAAGGAAAGGAGGGAGAGAAAAGAAAGAAAGGAGGAAGTAAGAAGAAAGGAAAAAAGAGAAATGAGAGAGAAACAAGGAAAGAAGAAAAAAAAAGATGGAAGGAAAGAAAGGAGGAAGAAAGAAGGAAATAAAGAAAGGAGGAAGAAAGAAGGAAAGAAAGAGAAAAGAAGGAGAAAGAAAGAAAAAGAAGAAAACAGACAGAAAAGAAGGAGAAAGAAAG
>JARQOD010000003.1:327338152-327405619 GCA_033576555.1 Oophaga sylvatica
AAATATATACGGAGATTTATAATTTTCCTCTATACTATATACACCTGGTATCTTCTGATACAGTACCCTTCTCCTGCTTTTTATACTCTGGTCTAATCCATACTGAGGCTGTGAACGTCTGTGTGTGACTCCGGAAATATATACGGAGATTTACAATTACCCCTACACTGTATACACCTGGTATCTTCTGATACAGTAACCTTTTTCTGCTTTTTATATTCTGGTCTAATCCATACTGAGCCTGAGAGTGTCTGTGGTGTGACTCTGGAAATATATACGGAGATTTACAATTTTCACCGTATACAGCTGTACGCTTCTGATATAGTACTACATATCTGCTGGTATTTTTGGTACATTTTCCCAAACATGAGGAAGTATGGTGGAAGAGGCCGCGGACGAGGGCGGGGGGGGCAGCTGGTACTGATGGTGGTGGTGGTGCATCTGCTGGTAGTGCCAAAAGCACAATAGCACCTAATGCAGGAGGTGTTGAGCCTGCGTCATCGTCTGGCTCCAGAAGGCCTGGAAGGCTCCCTTTTCTGGGAGTAGGTAAACCGCTTTTAAAGCCGGAGCATCAGGAAGAGGTTTTGGCTTACATTGCCGAAACAGCCTCCAGCTCTATCGCCTCCTCTTCTGAAGTTTCAAAAAATGCAAGCACTGAGTCGTCAGTGCAGGCTCCTGGTCAGGAACAACACCTTTCATTGTGTCCTTCACCCCCACCAAAAGTGAAGGATGCGGCAGGCCACACTTCAGATTACTCCATGGAGCTCTTTTCACATATCATGCCTGGGTTATCAAGTCAAATCCTGAATTCCCCAGCCCAAGATGAATCTGACATGGAGTACACTGATGCACAGCCACTGCTAT
The DNA here is from genome assembly GCA_033576555.1 of Oophaga sylvatica. Taxonomy (NCBI): domain Eukaryota; kingdom Metazoa; phylum Chordata; class Amphibia; order Anura; family Dendrobatidae; genus Oophaga; species Oophaga sylvatica. The sequence goes on from JARQOD010000003.1 coordinate 327,339,017, forward strand.
ATGATTCTGCTGGTTCATTCACCCAGAGAACTACATTGCCCACGCAGTCTGCTGAGCCAAAATCTGACCCTGATGACACTCAGGTGCCCCTTCCCGCATACTATACCACCTTAAACGGTGACACAGAGGAAGGTGCAGATGAAATCGAAGAGGAGGTGATGGATGACCCACTTGTTGACCCGGTTTGGCATCCATTGGGGGAATAGGGTTGCCGCTGGCAATAGTTTAGAAGAGGAGGAGGATCCGCAGCAGGCATCGACATCGCAGCTGCGGTTATCTGGCAGGCCCGTAGCAGTCCAAAAACATGTTAAAAAAACAAAAATAGTTGCAGGACAGCTTGGCCAGATGGTCAAATTAGCACAGCGTGCAAGACCTGAAAATTTATCCCATAGTAGGAAGAGTGCAGTGTGGCACTTTTTTGACCAAAATCCCATTGATGAGGCAAAGGTTATCTGTAAGAAGTGCGGAAGGACCTTTAGCCGAGGGAAAAATCTCCGAAATTTTAATACCAGTTGCATGCTTAGACATTTAAACACCATGCACTTGCAAGCATGCGAAAAAGGGATTAGTTCAGCTCACCTCCCAAAGCTCTCCATGAGCCATAGACAGTCTGAGCAAAGACACGTGTCTGCCAGATGTTGTAGAGAATATAGATGCAAAGGGAAAGAAGTCCAGCTCCAGGAATAAAATACAAAAATTTATTAGGCAAGAATAAAAATTGACATGGGTGCTATAATCGTCTCAGCGGTGAGTTGCATCAAAAACCACCGCATAGTGACTACCCAGGGAGGTCTGGGAGTGCTTCGAGCACCAAATGCTCTTAGAATTAGAATGACGTCATTGTCTGCTCAGGGAGCTGTCCTGGACGAGGTGGAGGAAGAAGAGGAAGAGGAGAAGAATGAGGGGGATAATTATTTTGGGGAGGAGGATGCTTCTCAGGGGGCAAGAGAAAATGTTGGGCCCCATTATATATGAGCATTATATAGGCCCATCATACACTGGAGCATCATCCATGGGCGCCATCATACACTGGAGCATCATCCATGGGGCCCATCATACACTGGAGCATTATAAATGGGGCCCATCATACACTGGAGCATCATATACGGGGCTCATTATACACTGGAGCATCATATGGGGCCCATTATATATAGAGCATTATAAAGGCCCATCATACACTGGAGCATAATCCATGGGGCCCATCATACACTGGAGCATTATAAATGGGGCCCATCATACACTGTAGCATCATATACGGGGCCCATTATACACTGGAGCATTATAAATGGGACCCATTATATATGGAGCATTATATAAGCCAATCATACACTGGAGCATCATCCATGGGGCCCATCATACACTGGAGCATTATAAATTGGGCCCATCATACACTGTAGCATCATATACGGGGCCCATTATACACTGGAGCATTATAAATGGGATCCATTATATATGGAGCATTATATAGGCCCATCATACACTGGAGTATCATCCATGGGGTCTATCATATACTGGAGCATCATATGGGGTTCATTATTTATGGGGCATCATATAGGGTATGGAGCATCATATGGAGCACATATGGGGCCTATTCTGTATGGAGCAATATATGGGGCCCATCATATACTGTATGGAGCTTTATATGCGACTCATTATACTGTATGGAGCAATATGTGGGGCTCATTATACTCTATGGGGACCGTTCTATGCTGTATGGCACATTATATGGGGACCATCATATACTGTAGCATTATGTGGAGCTCATCATATACTGTATGGAACATTATATGGGACCAATTATTCTGTATGGAGCAATGTATGGGGCTCATTATTCTGTATGGCACACTATATGGTGGCCATAATACTGTATGGAGGAATATACTGTCCGGTTTTTGAGCTATTGTAGAATTTAAAATAGATATCAGTCATGTAATGTAAGAAGTGAAGTATTTGTCATTGTACTATACCTATATTTCTCTGCCGTATCGGAGCATCATGAATTGTGATATGTGTTAAAGGGGCCCAGTGACACTCTTTCGCCAGGGGCACACGAAAACCTGGAGCCAGCCCTACCCCCCCACAACTTTAGCCAAATAACCCCCAGTTTTCAATGCGTAACTATTATTATAAAGTAAATTAAGGTTGACAAGCTTAAGTAATAAGAATTGATGTCGTTGGCATTGAAATGGGCACTGTAGGGTGTGTTTACTGTTCTCCACTCCCTGCCGACTTTGCTTCCCCATTGACTTGCATTGGGTTTCGTGTTTCAGTCGGACCTTCGACTTTTTCTGGTAGTCGGCCGATTTCGTTCGACTCGACTTTTGTGAAAGTCGGGTGGTCCGAAACCCGACTCGACCCTCCCGAAGGCAAAGTCACTCATCTCTAGTAATGTGTAATGTATAAGTAATGCTTAGTGTATAATGCACAGGATAAAACATAGTTTACTGCTTAGGATAAAGATAGATTGTGACTGTATGTAAGCTAGAACATTGGAATAACATACAGTTAATATTTTGGACTAGCCCACATTGGGAGAGGGATAGGCACAGTAATAAGATTACTTCCTGATAGTTGTTGAGAGAGAGAGTTTGTTAGTAATAGTGACAATGTCAAGTTCAAGGTGCAGTGGGCTAAGGAGTACACATTGTTCTGTGCGGTTTGAGGCTTTACAAGACTCCCTGCGGACATTCCTGCAACATCCGGAGCCTAAGACTTGACACAAATGCTATGGAGGGCACTTTAACCCATTCCATACAGAAGAAGATGGACATGGAACTGCATGAGGGACAGGTAATGGATCTTGGCAACACTGTGGGACCAGATGGGAAATCCCTGGGGCTGACAGGATCAGTGAGTGTAGGGATAGTCCGAGTAGAACTGAAGAAAAGCTGGGAATGTACTGTATTAAGGAAACAAGAGATGGAAAGTGCTGTGCCCTATACTGCGTGTTACAATCTGAACTGTCCAGTAAACTTTTATGTGTTGGAACAAACCAGGTGTCCCCTAATCTGTGTATGTCCATTCCTGAATATGGAGAACTGAAGACAGCAGTTGCTTGCGGCCTACAAGTGAGTGTGATGCCCCCCACACAAGATAGCACACAAGGACACATTTTTTCTATAAAGTGCCAGGGCGTCTTAAAGCAGCAGCTTGACCACAGCTACCACCCTCCGGCACCTTAAAGGGACTCACAATCTACATTTCCTATCAGCATATCTTTTGAATGTAGCATAAAACCAGAGGAATCCCACACAAACACGGGGAAAACAGCAAACTTCTTGCAGATGTTGTCCTTGGTGGGATATGACCCCAGGACCCCAACAGCGCTAACCACATATTTGAACATATGAGGCCACCCCATTGCCTTCATTTAAAGATGTTCAATTCTTTTCACGGGTAGAAGGAGTAAATGATCATTAGGAGGGGTAGCAGATTTCTTCATGCTTCACGGCTGCTTTAAATGTTTAAATACTAGACTTTGTTTAATACCCACGGAAAAGTCTGAACATCTGTCCGCGAAGGCTTGCAGCACACTGAAAAGTATAATAAAACTGACAATGACTCAGTTGTTAGAGACTTTTCTTCAGTCAGGTGATCAGCCACGATTCAGCAGGGACCCAGCTCCATCCTGTTAAATATCTTTGTCACATTTTTCACTGTCAGAGCACGCTTGAAACACCATTCATCATTACCATTTCTAACCTACCAATGTAAATTCATAGCTGCTCGATTTAACTCGCCTCTGACGGCCCACGGAGGATTGCCTCATCTCACCCTTCACGATATTACAATGCTTTAAAAATAAACAATATGAGTAAGACACCACCTATTAATCTATTCTTGTCTCTTTTTTGTCAAATTTTAATCCCCATATTAGAACTATAACAATTGAATGTGTCATTATTTTATTTTTTATTTTCTACACAAGCGATGCAGTTAAAATTTTGGAAAACAATGTCGCGAGTCCCAAGATGCCAGCTGACGAAACCAGAAACAGTGACTAATGTGGCCTCCACTTTTCCTTGACTTTCAGCCTCCCTGACAGCCTCCGCTGCTCATCACATTTTCATTCTGCAGGATCCGGTCAACTATTTTTAATGCGGTGCGGATATAATTATCATTGGAGATGTTTTTATAAGTTCAAAGGAGAAAATATTTTTGTTTGTTGTTATTGTGGTGGTTTAGGACCAGGCTACAAAAGCAGAGAAATAACCAAACATCTAAATCGCACACTGGTCATATTGGAGCTCATAGATGTCTGGTTACCCAAAGAAAATATTAGATGGTTCTCCATTGAAATCAATCTATTTTGCTTTTTACAAATTATTTCACAAAAGGAATATTGATTGAAAATGTCATCTAATTTTCATTTGTCTTCAGCCAATAAATAATCCCTAACTAATGGTCAAGAGAAAACTTCATTCAGCAGATGACCTCTCCTTTACCAAACATCCATCAGATATCTAAATGAGGAATATTTGTTCTTCAGGGTTTCTTTTGAAATAATAGGGAAGTCTTAAAGAAATTGTCCACTACTTGGACAACTTCTTCTCATACCTTCGCTTGGACCCCATAAAATAATAAAGCCTATACTCACCTCCCATGGTGGTGCCATCTCCCGGGGCTCCGATGCTGCTGTTGTGACACGTGATGCCGGCGCCCAATCAGAGCTGGTGTCACTGTTCCGCCTCCTGTCGGATTGAGCAGGAAGAGGAAGTCCGAGATCAGCTGCAGCCCTGACTTCCTCTTCATGTTCGATTTGTCTTAAAGCAGGTACAGTGACGCCAGCACTGATTGGACGACAAGGATCACGTGTCACAACAGCAGCATCGGAGCCTCGGTAGAGCAAGTGTGGGAATGGCGCCGGCACGTGGGTTGAGTATAAGCTTTATTAATTTATGGTTGTAGCTCTTTGTTTTTCTGCACATTCAACTTTGATGTGGTCTCTGATCATAAATGAGTTGTAAGAAGCTCAGAAAAAGAGTGCTACAAACTCTCTAGTCAAACCCGTCAGAACGAGCTCACTGACAGGTTCTCAGTTACCTCATCCTACAATCAGCAATAGATAGTACAACACAGAGGCTATAGAAGGTAACTAATAATAATAATAATAATTTTATTTCTGTAGCGCCAACATATTCTGCAGCACTTTACATTATAGAGGGGACTTGTACAGACAATAGACATTACAACATAACAATAAACACAGATCAAATTAGATACCAAGAGGAATGAGGGCCCTGCTCGCAAGCTTACAATCTATGAGCCTTTAATGAAACTTAATTGAAAAACATGATATGTAGCCCAAAATGAAGTATAAATTAAAGAAGAAAATTGTCCCTAAAGGTGGACAACCTGTGTGTGTTTTTTCTCTATGGGAAGTGCAGACTAAAGCATGGTCAAACTCATCTGGCAGCAGCATATCTGCCTGCAGAACAAAAGGATCAGGCAAAATAAATCATAACTACCCGAACCTTTTCTCCCCTGACTTATCTGTTTGGGGAGAGCCTATAGGTCTCCATACACATTAGATGGTATTCCTATCTGACACAAATCTGTAGAGAACCCGGTATTTCCATGCATTAAATGACCACTGGCTTTCAAGGAAAATTTTGTAGTGTTTTCATTTCACCAGATTTCTGGTTCGGGAGGTATTGTATTTCCTTGAGGAGACTGCAGCTGGTATAGGGAGTCTAAGGGTATGTTTCCACGGAGCGCATTCATTGCGCTTTGGACGGAGTGGAAATTCCCACCCTGCCCCCTTCTGTACGCGCGGTGATACCGCATGTGCTCATTGAACCCATGCGGTATCACCTCATCGCATACATAGACCGTGTTATTTACCTTGTAGAGACTAAGCGTCTCCGCAAGGTAAAAAGACATGCTGCGTTCTAAAAAGACGCTCCGCATGTCCGGATTCGTGGGTGTGTCACCCGCGTATTAGGACGCATGCTGTAAAATCTGGACGCTGCGGATTAAACGCTGTGGCTGTATGCAGCGTTCAATCCGCAGCTAATCAGGATGTAATACGCCACGTGGAAACATACCCTTATAGGCCAGGCTGTAAAGTAACGCTAGAGACTTTTGGGTGATACAAAAGAAAATCTTTATGCTAAGACTAAGTTCTCACTAGCTTATAAAAAAAATATCCAATTTTCATCCACATCCAGATAAAAAACAGACATTTTTTATCTGTATTGTCCTCCGTATGACATCTGTTTATATACATCAGCAATTAATACAATTTACAAGAACAAATACAGTTTCCTATGTTAAAGAATTACAATGTATCTGACACGGATGCGATCAGATTTTTTTCACACACATAGACTTGAAGAGACAAGTCTCATCTGAAATTTGGAAGAGAATAATGCATGCTGCTATTTTTTTCACATGGACATTCGGTAAAAAGATATGGTCATCTGAACAGCGTTACTGAATAACATTGGTCCTTAAAGATGTCAGTTTTTTCTATGGAAAGTACTTGTTAGGGCTGGCGGAACGCACAAAATAAATATAAATAATAAGTGCGTTTGCAGCCCGGGGTCCACCGTGCAGGCAGAGCCTGCTGCTAGTAGGATGGCGGTATGGCGAACTCTGTTACTTCACAGAGTCACAACTATGGACACAGTGGCCCTATATGGCGGTATAAGCAAACTCTGTTATGCCACAGAGTCGCTAAGGTAGAAACGCAGAAATATGGACTGTGTCCTGTTAACTCCACAGGTATGCACAGATAACTGCTGTGCGGACAGCAGTCCGTAGTAACGCAATCAGCAACGCAATCAGACAATCTCCTCACCGGAGTAGCCGGTATTCTAAGGGCTTATTTCAGCCGAGCCCTAAACACGTGCATACAATCTCCTCACCGGAGGTGCCGGTATTCTAGGGGCTTATTTCAGCCGAGCCCTAACACACGCGTGCAAGATCACCCTGGCGCAAAGCACATAATGTGATTGATACTAGCGCAAGGCGGCACGACCATGCCACCCTTTTATAGTAGCAACTACAGGACCTGCCAGATAAGGACCAATAGGAAACTGCTCCAGAACACAAGTTGTTTCAGGACCTTCCTGGTGGACCAATAGGAGCTGCTGCAGTACCTGAGCATGTGACCCCTGATCTCCAATGAGAGATCTTACTCTGGGCATGCTCAGAAGGGGAAAGCAAGGACTTTGTCCTAAAGACGTCTGCTCGCCGCTAACCAGTACTGGCTACAATAGCAGAGCCTGGAGGAGCAGCAGTAATCCTCTGCACAATGTTAGACTGGGCGAGACGATGGGACCGACATCTAAGCTGAGCAGAGTCCACTGCGGCTGGAGACGGATGGGAGACCGCAGCAGGGACGGCTCGAGATTCCCCTTGTGCAGAAGCGGGAACTTGACCCCTTACAGTACTTTCATCAAAATTTGGTCAGGTGACCTTTGCCTAAACATGAGCTAATAGGCATACTGGATTTTTTTAGCAAATTGTTGAAGGACACTTTGACCAACCTTTTTTGAGGGAATCTCATAAATAGTGATTATCCAACGCAGATAAACCCCTGAACATGTATAAAGGAATTAAGAAAAGCTCAATATGAGTTGCCTGATACTCACTTCTTCCAGGAATCAGGGGTTCTGATCTGGAATGTTTCATGACTGATGGGACTCAAAGATGTTGAATTTCCATTGACCACACTTACGGTAAAAAATATAGAGCTTTCTGGCGTTGCCCCAGAAAATAAAAGCATGGAATACAAGATCATAGTCAACACATTGTCTTTATTGGTAGAAACTGCAGGTTCACAAGAGGTTAGTTTCTGGCAAGCACGGCACCGAATAGGGATCGAGCTTCTGACTGAAGAGCCCATATAGACTATAGCTTAAAATGAACTGTGTGCTGTGCTTCCCTCCTCCTGTCACTCCCCTCCCAGGTGATGCCATATACCGGACCCCACTGGCCAGCGGGGATGAGGGGGAAGGGGGTCCGGCCACACCCTCAGGGGTTAAATTCTCATGCAAGGGCCGGACTCTTCCTCTTCCTCCCCGGCTGGTCAGTGGAAGTCTTGTGATGTCTGATCCCGTAACTGAGGCCCTGCGGCAGAGAGCAGCAGCACAGGAAGGTGAGCCATGGATACAATCTTTACTGTCTTCCCTTAGTGCTCACCTCCCTGTGCCCTCTCCAACGTCACCGCAGGCCTCCCCTGGTGTTTGCCCCCTCTCCCAGGCCCGTATGCTCCGCTGTCGTCTCCCCCCTCCATAGCGCGTTCCCTTCTACCCTCACTTCCCTACCGGGCAGCTCGTGGCTCACCTTTGGCCATCGGGCCTGGTGCCTCGCCGGTCCCTCCTGGTTCCGGAGCTGTGGCCCTCAGATAGTCGGGGGGTCTCCTTCTGCATGTGGGGGCGCCGGGGTCCTGTCGAAGGGATGGCGGTTCGGGCGGGTATGACCGCGTGTCCAGGGCCCTCGACACGGTCAGAGCACCTCGTGGCCTTGGCACGGTCTGCTCCTGGATCCTGGACGCTGTCGCACAGCGGCCGCCGCATGGTAGGCCGCGGCCTGCTCCTGGGCCGCCGCTGCGGCCTTCTCATGTGAGCCGCCGCCGCGGCCTTTCTCAGCGGGGGTGCGCCGCCGCCTTTCCCCTGGGAGCCCCCACCGTCGCGGCCGCCTCCACTTGCCCCGGCCGTTCCTTGTACTTGACTCCCCGGCTTTTGTGCCGGGTAGGCCTCACCGTGCACTCCCGGGTAGCTCCGCCCACTTTTGTACGTCACTTCCGGTCCCCGCCAGTCTACTTCCGGTCGGCGGTGACACAGGACCTGCTCAGCAGCCCTCTCCATCAGGCACAATAGCAATGCCTGTACGGAGCGACTGCGGAGCCGTGACGGTCCCAAAACATTACGTGGCCTGCTCCAAAGTGGCCCTCCAGCAGGCACATGTGCTCTGCCTGCGAGGAGGGACACCGGAGCAGGCACAAAACATAACCACGCTGCTGCAGAGCGCGCTGATCGGTCCATACAGACCAACCAGCGCGCTCTGCATCAAAAAAAAAAAAAAAAGTATAAAACACGTATGCACTCACGTAACAAAACACGCCAATACTAACCGCCAACACTAACCGCCAATACTAACCGCCACTGCCCCAATCACTAACATTACTGAAACCACATTAACCCCTGCCCTCCAAACACCGCACAGAATAAAATTACTCGTTACGCTGTGCTACCCATTTAATTACCGCCTGTAACAGGCGTAATGGGACAATTATCTCGGTTTTTACCGGTCCCAATATACCCCCTAGCCACGGCGAGCGCACGCATATGCGCCGCAGACCCTCCCCATCCTCCTACGAAGACTCCCGCCATCAGTCCTGCTGTCCCTCTAAATGTCGCTACTCCCATCACCCCCGAATACACCCAGTGAACCCCTCAGCAGGTCCCGGCGCAGACGCCGCAGGACCTCCCACTCATTCCCACTATCCCCCTGAGAGCCGCTACAGACACGGATCACAAAGGAGCTGCCTCAGATCTCGCCCCGCTAGATGGGTTCCCTGTCCATATCTGAGCGGTCCGACGCATCTGAGGGTGACGACAGGCGGTCATGAGCACACGGCAGATGTCACGTGCTCCATCAATGGCTGACAGCCTAGTGAATTATCACCCAGGGCTACCAGCCATTCCAACCACAAGATTAACCCCGAACGTCCCCTGTCGGGAGACACTCGGGCTCGGGCACACGACGCAGATCATACGTCACGTGCTCCATCTCTGGCTTAGTATGGGGAGGGGGCAACGGTTCGCAACCTCTCATCTGCATGCCCGCCCACCGGCGTCGCCGGGGGTCCCCGGCAGAGAGTCCGTTGCGAATCGTATTCGCCCCTCCCCCCTTGTACACTACGCCCACCGGCAGCGCCGGGGGTACTCGGCAGAGAGGCGGTTGCGGATTGTATTTGCCCCTCTCTGCTTATAATTTAATACCAGTCCCGTGCTGGCGGAACCCCTGCATCAGGGCGTACCCGCCAAGCAAACGGAGCACTTACGTCATGGCTATGCCTTGATCCCGAAAAAGAAGCTGCTCAGGAGTTATATTATGGTCTTAAATGCTGTTTTTACTGGTCGAGTTGATGGCTGAGTGGTTAAGCTTCTGGTATATGGAATGGAAAACAAAAAAAAAAAAAAAAAAATGCCTTAGACAACACCTGGTGTCGCACCAGAGGTACGTCTATCGCGGAAGTCAAGCTCAATGGATAACTCATCTGACTATGGATCAGAAGATTATAGGTACAACTCCTACCTGGCTCGAGAACGTTACAAAGCAAATCAGCGTTATAACCCCGGGTATAGTCTAAAACTGTCGCGGGAATCCTCCAAGTTTCTTCAGCAGAAAATCACAAATAAGCAAAACTAAGCAGGTTGGTGGACCCAGTTAAATCGTTGACAATCAGTAATTTCAGAAACTCGCCCTAGGCATTCTGCTTAAAAAAAAAAAAATAAAAAAAAGGAAAATCCCGTCAAAAATATCACCTTCCCTCACAATAGGCGATGCTGTTAATGACGCATCACCCCTAGAAGAGACGTCCTTAACCTACGTTTCAGTTGACAGAAGGGGAACTCGGACGCACAGCTGGGCCTGGTGTCCCGCTTCCAAAATCTGACATCCCAACATGCCTCCATTTGTTGGGCTTCACGGTGAACCGGCAGTTTTAATTCTATATGAGCCTTCCGTCGGTCTGCTCCATAGCATGTCATTACTTCGGGCTCTTCGATACCCTTCTAGACTCGTTAAGGCGATACGCTAATGACTTTTTTATTCGTCGGACCTAGGGACTCTAAACTCTGCCCCTACCTCCAGACGTTCAAAATTTAGAGCTCGGCACTTTCGGAGTACCTTTTTCCCCTTATTAACGGTCGGACCATGCAACGTGCTCCTTTTCCCGGCATTTAAATTTATACCAATAACATGGTTTTCGTTTACCGGCGGATAAACTACAAAAAACTGTAAACGATATCTATAACTTTGTATGTATCCCCTTCTCATGTACAGCACCATGGAATTATTGTCTCTATATAAATAAATAATAATAATAATGGGCAGAGTTTCCCAACGCCACCTATCGTTGTCAGCTGAAGGCACTACCAGCCGGGATATAGATCAGACTTAACCGCTCCATGAAAGCCGATTTGCTTGTCTGGTAGTCATTCTTAGATCCCTACAAGGGACATGCATGCGTAATGGCGCAGGAAGCGCCGAGCAAGGAACTAGGCCTAGAGGTTGTTGGAGATATCAATAATGGTATTGTCGCAATCTACGAAGAGCAATGGTGTAAATGAAAGTGGCTTGTTTATGGACCATATCCACCTGGGGCTGCAGCCCTGCGGTACAGAACTTTTCACTAGTAACAGCCATTGAGCCTTGGGTACCCGGGCGAAAAACGCTAACACCAGGTTTCTAACCAAACATCCAGGAACCTCAAGAAGTTTGAACATTGTCTTCTCTCCCCGGCCTTTTCTGCTGCGCCGCTTAGCGCTACTATGCCTTAGACACGTCTGGTGTCGTGCCAGATTTACGTCTATCGCTGAAGATGTGATGGTTTAACTCTCTGTTGTCTTCCAATTGGCAGGCCTTCAAATTGTTCCAAGTCTCAGTGACACCGGCTTCCTGGCAGGTCTACGGTAAGGCATGGGAGGAATGGCGCTCTTTAATCAGGGGAAGGCCAGTCGATACAGGTAATCGGGCCAGATGCGACGTGTGGGTAGAACTCCTGAATCTGCTCAGGAATAGAGGCGCGTCGGGTACGGCAGCGCAACGACACTTAGCAGGAATAGAGGAGCGTCGGGTACGGCAGCGCAGCGACACTTAGCAGGAACAGCCTTTTTTCTTTCTGCTTTTAGGTTGGGGCGACGTTACGAAATACTCCCCATCAGGCAAGCCGTTAAAGGCTGGAAGAGGCTCCAACCTAGTCAGGAACGTCGTCGCCCCGTTCTCTAAGTCTTTCACACGATATCATCATAATCTCGACGTCATTTACAAGTCGCAGTACGAGGCGACCCTAATATCTACAGCGCTTGCAATTGCATTTTCGGGGCGCATCGGCGAACTAGCGCCGCGGTTTTAAAATACAACATCAGTCGGTTGACCCACGAGGACATCGTCATATGTAATGACGCTTTACACATTAAAGTTCGGATCCAAAAAATGCGATCCCACCGGTTGAGGTGCGTGAGTCTCGCTCAAGGCTTTAGACGGCCCGATATGCCCGGTAAAAATAGTGAAGCGCTTCGCGTTTATAAGACACGACAGTAGATTCTTCTATCACACACCGACGGGTCCCCATTTACCAAATATCATTTTCCCACAATCTCTAAACATTGTATGGAGGCAGTCGGCGGTAACCCAAAACAATTTGGGACTAGAGTTGAGCGATATCTCCCGACATCAAGAAGTATCGGATCGGAATGGGTATCACCGATACCCAAAAGTGTCGGCGATTCCGATACCGGAAATCCAATGCAAGTCTATGGGACAGAAATATCGGAATTAAAAAAAAAAAAAAAAAAAAACCCTTCCTTTCATTGTAAACACTAAATATGCACACACAGAATACATATATATACATGTCAGTGTGACATATATATATACATATATTTATAGTTCATACACTTCTACATAGTAAAACAGCCTCTGATTCAACTGCCGGGTAAAGCCGGCCGATACCCGATATTTGCAGTATCGGAATGCTCAACACTATTCGGGACACATCCCTTCAGAATAGGGGCGGCCTCTGAAGCAGCCAGGGCCGACGTATCGGAAGCTGAAGTCCAGAGATTAGGCCGCTGGAAATCCGCATATTTTAGCAAGATATATAAGGCCAGATCTGCCCTAACACCTCTCGTTTCTTTCAGGCGGCCACAAACCCACAGTTTGGGTACTAGCGCATTCTTACGTTTATGGGGCGTACAAACGGGCCAGCATACGCCCGGATTATAAAAAAAAAAAAAAAAAAAAAAAAGTGGAACTGGAGCTTCATCTGGAGCAGCATCTGAAGGCTGCGGTGGCAGCAAATATTCCAATGTGGCTAAGACTGCCAAAGGGCCGGTGATGTTGGTATTTGCCAATGGAATCGACCTAGCCGAGAAAAAAGGCACCGAACTACGCGCAATGATGTCGACAGATATACGACACTCTGCCTGCCGGCCCTGATATGGTGATGGTGGTGCGGTCTGACATAATACCACACGCTGTCCGGCATGGAGCAAAAGATCCGAAAGCCATCAACAAATCAAGAAAGAAAATAAACACAAAAATGGCAAAATCCAGCTGAGAAAACTACGGCATGGTGGTTACCCACCACAATCTGCAAAAGGACAATTCCAACCTACCGAGACTGGACGGCGTTCATCTGAATGATATCGGACTCGTTATATTATTAAACATCTTACAGGATGGGGTTTGAACAGGTCGTTGTGTGGGGGGTCGGAGTCCTGTGTAGGTATACCCATGATCCTCCGTGGCGGTAGTATGGGGGGGCAACGGTTCGTAACCTCTCATCTGCCTGCCCGCCCACCGGCGGCGCCGTGGGCCCTCGGCAGAGAGTCCGTTGCGGATCGTATTTGCCCCTCTCTGCTTATAGTCTACGCCCACCGGCGGCGCCGGGGGTTCTCAGCAGAGAGGCGGTTGCGGATCATATTTGCCCCTCCCGGCTTATAATTTAAATAAACTGTGACCGACCTGTTCAACCCATCCAGGCCTGTTGTGTTTTGTCGTTATGGGATTGGTGGGAGGCGGGGAAGCACCGCTATACGCCACAAGGGTCTCTTCAGTCTGGCAAGCACGGCACCGAATAGGGATCGAGCTTCTGACTGAAGAGCCCATATAGACTATAGCTTAAAATGAACTGTGTGCTGTGCTTCCCTCCTCCTGTCACTCCCCTCCCAGGTGATGCCATATACCGGACCCCACTGGCCAGCGGGGATGAGGGGGAAGGGGGTCCGGCCACACCCTCAGGGGTTAAATTCTCGTGCAAGGGCCGGACTCTTCCTCTTCCTCCCCCGGCTAGTCAGTGGAAGTCTTGTCCCACCCTCCCTCCCTTGTAGATTCAAAGATTTGCCGTGCGGATATTGTATTTAATGTTTAAAAAAAAAAAAAAAAAAAATTATCATTCTCATCACTTACAAAGTTTTTTTGGTTGTATTCATTGTCACAGCGGTAGTATGGGGGGGCAACGGTTCGTAACCTCTCATCTGCCTGCCCGCCCACCGGCGGCGCCGTGGGCCCTCGGCAGAGAGTCCGTTGCGGATCGTATTTGCCCCTCTCTGCTTATAGTCTACGCCCACCGGCGGCGCCGGGGGTTCTCAGCAGAGAGGCGGTTGCGGATCATATTTGCCCCTCCCGGCTTATAATTTAAATAAACTGTGACCGACCTGTTCAACCCATCCAGGCCTGTTGTGTTTTGTCGTTATGGGATTGGTGGGAGGCGGGGAAGCACCGCTATACGCCACAAGGGTCTCTTCAGTCTAGTTTATAAGATAACCATTGTGAATGGGATGTAAATCTTCGAAGCAATGTAGATGTTTTTGTTTTTAAAGGTCAATGTAAAAATGACCATAGTCCGCTATGTCCATTACCCTTGGAAGGGTCCAGATAAGTCCAAAGAGGCTGAAGAGCTTATCCAAGGGGTTTTAATATCATATAAAATGATAGCAAGTCAACGGGATATGCTAAGACTTTTTATCTGCAAAGCAATGTAGATGTTTTTGCATTTAAGGGTCGATGGAAAAATGACTATAGACCACTATGGCTAATATTACAGCAGTCAAAAGTGTTCATTGTCCAATATCCATTGCCCTTAGAAGGGTCCAGAAAAGTCCAAAGAGGCTGAAGAGCTTATCCAAGGAGTTTTAAGGTCTTATAAAGTGATAGCATTCAACGGGATATGCAAAGACTTTTTATTTGCAAAGCAATGTAGATGTTTTTGCTTTTGAGGGTCGATGGAAAAAATGACTATACTGTAGACCACTATGGCTAATATTACAACCGTCAAAAGTGCTCATCCTCCAATATCCATTGCCCTTGGAAGGGTCCGGAAAAGTCCAAAGAGGCTGAAGAACTTATCCAAGGGGTTTTAAGATCTTATAAAGTGATAGCAAATCAATGGGATATGCTAAAGGTACTGCCACACTAAACAATCCCGCTAGCGATAACGATAACGACGCATACTAATGCGATCGCTAGCGGGATTGTTTATATATCGCTGAGTGCGGCTTAACTTAGCGATATCGTTAAGGACGCTATCGCGGTTAGCGATCTCCTTAACGACTTTAGCGGTACAAAAGTACCGCTAAATCGCTAAGAAAAGGTGCCACACTCAGCGATAATACTTACCCAGCGGGAGCGCCGACGATAAAATAGGGTCCGGAACGATTCCAGCGACGAGCGAGATCACAGCAGGAAGCTCGTCGCTGGCAGCTGCCGCACACAACAACATCGCTAACGGGATCGCTAAATAGTGACGTTTTTTAGCGATCCCGTTAGCGATGTTGTTTAGTGTGGCATACCCTTAAGACTTTATGCTCCGTGGATTCAGACCTTGAGGACTCCTGCTGAGAAGAAGAAGAAGCTTAAGCGCTGGTAAATAGGGGCGGATATGAGGTGTTAATCAGCACCATTGGCCCTCTTAATTGTGGAGGTCCCAGAGGTGGGACCCCACTAAATATAAAGAGATATATTTTAGCAACATGCCATTACCGTTTCTAAGATGATAATACCCCTTTCTAAGCATTCACATTCAATGACAACTCAAGGTCTTGAATTTACAGGTACTTTTATTTATTGAGGGGAAAATGGGCTCTAAGATAATACGAACAGCTTTATATGCTCCATTTTGGAGTTTACATGGGCTATCTTCACGGCGACAGAGTAATTGTTTTAAAATCGCACTTTTGAGAGTGTTATGTTTCTTTTATTGGACCAATAATATTCTTGAGTGGTCTAAGCTCCTCATAATTGAGATAAAATGCCAAAGCTGGTGCAGTGGTTTAATGAAGCGTTTCCCTGAGTAGCCGTGAAAAGATCATCAATCATTAAAATGCTTTGCTTGCCACCTATGTTTGTACCAACAAATAATAACACAAGAGTCATCACCGAGAACAGGACAGTGCAGTAAAACCACAAAGAAATCATTATTAAGACAGACTGCAAATTCACACCCAGCACTCATCTCATGATACAGGGGTCACTTTGTGACCGGCTGATATTTTATGTCATAAAAAACTAACATTGTCATTGTAACAGTCACACAATGACAATGACCCCATACTTTTATAGGAACGAGGGAGAAAATTGTCCAAGAAATACAATTTTCATCCAAAATAACTCACGTATCGTGTAAATCTAGATTCAGGGCCCAATTCATCATATGTGTTCTTTTTAAGTCGCTTTTCTTTTTAGACTTGTTGTTTTCACAGACTGTTTTTGGCACCAAATTCATCAAAACGGCGCATGTGATTCATGAATTTTGCACAAAGCCCCAGATTGTCTTTTTTTTCTGTTTCTAGCTAGTTTTTTAAGCTTCCAGCAGGAAAAGTTACACCTTTTACAAAATGTCACCAAAAAATGGGTCTAAATAATTGGTGTACATAAAATTACCACTTGTGCCAAAGTTTGTGACTTTTTTACAAAGTTGCATTTCATGAATCTGTGTGGAAAAACCACATTGTCGTAAATATCAGAAAACTAATTAAACCGTAAAAAGACAACTTGAAAACAGGTGCAAATCATTTGATGAAGTTGTCACAAATTAAAAAGGCACTAATGGAAATGATTTCATCCCAAAAACTGGTTAAAATGCAATGATGAATTGGCTCTTAGTGTTTATTATAGACAGTTTTACAATCCATTAATCCTTATTCTAAAATTGTGGACTATCCCTACCTATTAGGGTGTCTGACAAATGGTAGGAGAGCTATCTTCCAAACTACCAAAGTAATTTTTGGGCTTCTTCCACATGCCATGTAGGGGACTCTGCAAGCATGTGGAAGAAGGTGTTCTGGTCAGATGAGACCAAACTAGAAATTGGAGCTAAATGCAAAACCCTATGTGTGTTGGAAAACTAACACTGAACATCACCCTGAAAACACCTTACCCACCATCAGACATAGTGGTGGCAGCATCATGCTGTGGGGAGGCTTTTCTACAGCAGAGACAGGGAAGCTGATCAGAGTTCATGGGAAGATGAATGGAGCTAAATACAGGGCAATCCTGGAGGAAAACCTGTTAGAGGCTTCCAAGGACCTTAGACTATGGAGTAGAATCACCTTCCAGCAGGACAATGACCATAAACAAACTGCTAGAGCTACAATGGATGGTTTAGAGCAAAACATATTCATGTGTGTGAATGGCCCAGTCACAGTCCAGACATAAATCCTATCTGCATTTGTATAATTTATATCCTGGCTGCTGCATTCACTGACATTCAGTGCCCTTGTATTAACTCTTTACACTCCATCCATATAGGCCCCTCTGTCCTTTCCTCTCCTATGTATAGCACTCAATCTCTTTTCACATTGCTAAACAGAACAGATCCATTCAGTCCCACCATCCAACACACGAGACGCTCTCACAAATCACTTAACCATCTGCTCACTCTTTCTATCCTCCTTCTCCTAGTCACAGGAGATATCGCTCCAAACCCCGGCCCCCATGTTATAGCAAGTCATACCTCCCAACTGCTACACTCAAAAACCCCTCTAATCTTATTAATATTCCCCATATGCCTTCTGCCTCTTTCAATTGTGCCCTTTGGAATTCTCGCTCAGTGTGTAATAAACTCCCTTCATCCATGTCTTCTTCCTTTCGAATTCTCTTAACCTTCTAGCTCTTACTGAAACCTGGATCCAGCAGTCAAACACCACCGAAGCTGCTGCTCTTTCATATGGTGGACTACACTTTTCTCATACCCCAAGATCGGACAACAGAGCAGGTGGAGGCGTTGGTCTGCTCCTATCACCTAAATGTACCTTTCAGGTTATCCCTCAAGTACCCTCACTTGTCTTTGCTTCTTTTGAGGTCCATGCTGTCAGACTCGACGCCCCCTTCGCCATGTGAGTGGTTGTGGTATATCGTCCTCCCGGCCCTTCTCATCAGTTCCTGGATCACTTTGCCACCTGGCTTCCACATTTTCTCTCCTGTGACATCCCCACCCTCATCATGGGTGATTTCAACATCCCCATTGCTCTTCCCCTCTCCCCATCTGCGTCTCACCTTTTATCTCTAACCTCCTTTTTCGGCCTCTCGCAGGCCATTAACACCCAGAAACTTATGAAGAACTTGAAGTCATCATTGACCCCTATCTCCTCCCTCTCATGTCCTGATTCTGAACTGAAGCATTACGACAAAACCCTGCAAAGTGCCCTGGATGAAATTGCATCTCCTATGCATAGAACAATACGACACAGACGGTGACAACCGTGGCACACACTGCAAACATGCTTCCTGCAGCGGTGCTCCAGGTGTTCCTAACGTCTGTGGAGAAAATCTAACCTACACGAAGATTTCATTCATTATAAGCTTATGCTTAAAACAAACAACATTGCCCTTCACCTCTCCAAACAAACATTTCAACACCTCATCACCTCACTATCCAATAACCCTAAACTTCTCTTTGACACTTTTCATTCCCTACTCAACCCAAAAGTGCAGGCCCCAACCACAGATCTCCTGCGCTGACGATCTGGCCAATTATTTCAAAGAAAAAATTGACCATATCCAACAGGAAATTATCTCCCAATCCCCTCATACCATGCACTGTCCTCCCTCCCCCACTGCATCTAGCTCACTCTCTGATTTTGAACCAGTCACAGAAGAAGTAATCAGGGTCCTTGCATCTTCTCGCCCTACCACTAGCACCAGTGACCCCATTCCATCACATCTCCTCCAGTCCCTTTCCCCTGCTGTCACCTCTCACATAACAAAAATATTCAACCTCTCTCTCTTACAGTATCTTCCCCTCCTCATTTAAGCATGCCATTATAGATTCATTACTTAAAAAGCCATCCCTCAACCAAAACTGTGCCGCTATCTATAGACCTGTCTCTAATCTTCCCTTCATCTCTAAACTCCTGGAACACCTGGTCCTCTCCTGTCTTATCCGCTATCTCTCAGATAACTGTCTTCTCGAACCTCTTCAATCTGGTTTCCGCTCTTTACACTCTGCTGAAACTGCCCTCACTAAAGTCTCTAATGATCTACTAACAGCTAAATCTAATGGTCACTACTCAATGATAATTCTCTTGGACCTTTCTGCAGCATTCGACACTGTGGATCATCAGCTCCTCCTCACTCCTCATAAACCTACAGAAAGACACAATGACCTGCAGGTGGCACCTCAACCGGAAGACATTTTTTGGCCTCTACTTATCAAACCAATTTATTGTATTACCAATCTACATATATAAATACCTGTCTGTGTTCATCATGTCATGAAATACATTTACATTTCACCAGCTTGCTTTTTCTGAAATTGCCTGCTCCCTCGACGACCAATGTGCGAA
This sequence comes from Oophaga sylvatica, assembly GCA_033576555.1. NCBI lineage: Eukaryota > Metazoa > Chordata > Amphibia > Anura > Dendrobatidae > Oophaga > Oophaga sylvatica. The sequence goes on from JARQOD010000003.1 coordinate 327,358,540, forward strand.
AATTTCACACGAGCCAAGCTAGTTATTATTATTAATTATTATTGACAATCTGTGGTAAGACTTGGAAATTGATGATCACAGACGTCTCTATACAATCTCACTGACGGAGTCTGCAAAGAAGAATGGGCAAAAAAGTTCAGCCTCTCGATGTACAAAGCTGGTAGAGACATATCACAAAAGACTTGCAGCACTAATTGCAGCGAAAGGTGGTCCTGCAAAGTATCAGACTAAAGGGGCTGAATACAAATGCATGACACAACTTTTTGAGATTTATATTTTTAAAATAATTAGAAAACCATGTATAATTTCCTTTACACTTCACAAATACTACTTTGTGTTGGCGTCACATAAAATCCCAATAAAATATATTTAAGTTTGCTGGTGTTACGTGAAAAAAATGTGGCAATATTCACAGGGTATGAATAATGTTTCACGGCACGGTATATATATATATAATATATATATTATAAATAACTAATATATACTGTATTCTACTTTAATATCTTGTCCATTAAATATTAGTGAGCAAAGTTCACGTTAGTCATTGGTCTTCATTCACATGTGCATGGCACATCCTGCCTCTTTTCATCACAGGACAATGGAATGAGAGACTAAGGCTATGGTCACATGCAGCTTTTTAATGCAAATAAAGTTGCTTTGTACAGTACCAGCTAAGGCTATGAGACTTCCAAAAATCTCATGCACACGTTTTTTTTCTTGACTGAATTTGAGAACTGCATAGTTTTTATTACACCTGCAGCATGTTCATTTTTTCAGCATTTTGTAGTGTTCCTGCAGCATTTTTTCATCCACAGAAAGCAACGAAAAATTGAAAAAACGCTGTAAAACACATTTGTTGGTGGAGTTTTCTCAGCATTTTTTAAGCGTTTTGTGTGTTTAAAACTTTATTAAACATGTACTATAGACAAAGGACGCACAGTACTATAGACGAAATCTGCACTAAAAAACACTGCAAAAAAGTGACAAAAACACCACGGAAATGCAATGAAAAATGCAGTGAAAAAGTCGCAAAATAGGCATGTCTCTATTTCTCAAGAGTGACAAATCTGACACGCCAGTGTAAGGAGACTTAAAGGCCATGCAATGCTCCTCTGGGAAAGAAAAGATGTAAATTGTTTCTGCAGAGGACTTGAACACTAGTGCCACCTTTTGGAAGTAGTTTTTTACTGCTTTTTAGGATTGCTACTTCCAATAGGTGGCACTAGAGTTCAAGTCCTCTTCCTCTCTGAAGAAGCAATTTGCATATTTTATTTCCCAGAGGAGCATTGTATGTCCTATAAGTCTAATTAGAAGGGTAGTTAGCGAGCACTCAGGTCTATAGTAAAGTTGAGGTGCTGGTACAATGGACTCGTATGTCCAATAATAGAAAATAACTATTTACCGCACACTCAGAATGATCAATTTGCAAAGTGAAAATTTATTGTGAATAACCAAATTGTGTGGAAGCAAAACAGGAATATAAGCATAAAGCGACACTAATATCTCGACGTTTCGGTTCATCCAGAACCTTACTCATGTAGTCGCTCAGTCCAAGGAATATTTGTGAGTAGGTATATATAAAGAGATAAGTGTCCAAACATAAAGGATAGCTGTATCCAATGTCTCTAGTGAGGAGGAAGCCTCAGTAGTAGTGTTGAGCATTCCGATACCGCAAGTATCGGGTATCGGCCGATATTCGCGTTATCGGAATTCCGATACTTAGTTCCGATATTTTTCCTATATCGTATACCGGATTTGGAAGTTCCCATAATTCTTTGAGAGGCAATGTGATTTTAGTCAGCCAATGAGGAATCTTATGAAGTGTGGGCACATCCTGTAATGCTGCGGTCATCTTAACTAATGGCATGGCTGTGATTGGCTGCTGAAATGATGTCAGAATGCACTATAAAAGGCGCCGCCTCCATTTTAGCGTCACTGTGCTGTGAATTCAGTAAGGGACAGAACGCTGCTGTGCTGACTCTGAGGGACAGTTAGATATTGCGATTTTGTGTACTGGGCTTTAGGCAGGGTAGTTTACCAACCGCTGTGTAAAGCTTCCTTTTGCCAGTGTTGTTTTAACAGCTCTGCAAGGTGTGTGTGAGTGCAGGTGACGCTGCAGTTTGCTCTGCATGCAACGCTGTCTGTAGGCATCTGCACGTGTCACTCACAGACTCTATTTTTTTTCTTCAGTGTAATTCTTGCTGCTCCATGCAATTTAACTATTAGTGTGACGCGCTTCCATCCGTATACAATACATTGGTTGCAAACACTATAGAAGTAGACAAAGGAGTAGCCTTTCACAGATTGTGGACAGTTGTGTTTCAGTGTTCACTTCAGTCTGTGTTTTTTATTTTTTGAGTGCACATCACGCTCCAGTTACTTGTTCAAGCACTGCTGCTTGTACTCTGCTGAGCGTGTCTCAGTGGCTCATCCTTTTCATTTATCTCCAATTGTTTCTGCTCCATTACATTGAAAATCTAATCTATTAGTGTGACGCGCTTCCATCCGTATACAATACATTGGTTGCAAACACTATAGAAGTAGACAAAGGAGTAGCCTTTCACAGATTGTGGACAGTTGTGTTTCAGTGTTCACTTCAGTCTGTGTTTTTTATTTTTTGAGTGCACATCACGCTCCAGTTACTTGTTCAAGCACTGCTGCTTGTACTCTGCTGAGCGTGTCTCAGTGGCTCATCCTTTTCATTTATCTCCAATTGTTTCTGCTCCATTACATTGAAAATCTAATCTATTAGTGTGACGCGCTTCCATCTGTATACAATACATTGGTTGCAAACACTATAGAAGTAGACAAAGGAGTAGCCTTTCACAGATTGTGGACAGTTGTGTTTCAGTGTTCACTTCAGTCTGTGTTTTTTATTTTTTGAGTGCATATCACGCTCCAGTTACTTGTTCAAGCACTGCTGCTTGTACTCTGCTGAGCGTGTCTCAGTGCCTCATCCTTTTCATTTATCTCCAATTGGTTCTGCTCCATTACATTGAAAATCTAATCTATTAGTGTGATGCGCTTCCATCCGTATACAATACATTGGTTGCAAACACTATAGAAGTAGACAAAGGAGTAGCCTTTCACAGATTGTGGACAGTTGTGTTTCAGTGTTCACTTCAGTCTGTGTTTTTTATTTTTTGAGTGCATATCACGCTCCAGTTACTTGTTCAAGCACTGCTGCTTGTACTCTGCTGAGCGTGTCTCAGTGCCTCATCCTTTTCATTTATCTCCAATTGGTTCTGCTCCATTACATTTAAAATCTAATCTATTAGTGTGACGCGCTTCCATCCGTATACAATACATTGGTTGCAAACACTATAGAAGTACAGAAAGGAGTAGCCTTTCCCAGATTGTGAACAGTTGTGTTTCAGTGTTCACTGCAGTCTCTGAGGAATAACCACACTAGGCCTTATAACTTTTCTGACTTTCTTTATCAATCTACCAAGATGAAGAAGGCAGGGAGTAAGGCACGTGGTCGTGGCCTGGAGTTTCAGCAGGGAGAGGACGTGGGGATTCTGTGGCTGCTGCCGCACCCAGTGACACAGCATCCACCAGTTTTCCCCGTGAGCGTTCCTTTATGCGCACTTTTGTAGGAGCTCAGCGTACCCCCCTGCTGCGGGAAGAACAAATTGAAGCCGTTGTTGGTTGGATGGCAGCCAATGCATCGACTTCAATTCCTTCCACCTCCTCTCAGGACCACAGCACTGTTGAACAACCATCTGTCTCTTCACCGCCTGCCAAATTGCCCAGGCAGTCAGAGAGTTATGAACTGGAGCCAGCTGAGTCTCTGCTTCTGTTCTCAGAATATGTTGGCTTGCAAACAGGGGCCAGCCAAGCAGCATTCTGGAATGTGAAGAAGAGGCAGTATGCAGTGATGCGCAACAGCTGTGTCTCTCTGAATGTGAAGAGGCGGGTGAGCCAGTGCCGATGGTCAGCACACCGCAGAACGCATCTGATGATGATGAGACTCAGGTGCCATTTTCTGTTGAGCATGGTGCTGGCCAGACCACCCAACAACAGCAGGTGTTGGAAGAGGGTAGTGGAGATGATGAGGTCCAAGACCCAACATGGCGTGAGGAACAGGAAGGTGGTGGTAGCAGCTCTGAGGAAGAGATTGCCCCAACGGTCCAAACAGTAGGGAGAGTTAGGCTGCAGACTCGGTTGCCTGTAGCCTCCAGTTTGGCACCCGTTCGTAGCAGTTCTCTTCCAAAAGCAAAAACGGGCGCTCCCAGGACTTGCACTGCGTGGTCCTTTTTTGACACACTTGCAGATGATATTTGCTTTGTCAAATGCAAGCTGTGTAATCAAAAAGTAAAAAGAGGTAAAAATGTCAGTAACCTTAATACCACAAATATGTGGAAACATGTGCGGTCAAAGCACATGGTTGAGTTCCAAAGACACACTGGAGATGTAGGCCAACCTACAGCAGCACCTACATCTTCAGCTCGTGTTGGAGCCTCTTCCTCCAGCTCACACACAGCTGGTTCTGCTTCCTCACAGGATCGCCATGGAAGAACCTCTGTCACTGTTGTCCAGAGACCCAGTGTTATTCCACCCACAGCTGCAAGTTCCCTGTCATCCTCACACTCCCAGGCCACAAAACAGCCATCGGTAGCACAGGCATGGGATAAAAGACGGCCATACTCGGCAAAACATCCACGAGCACAGGCTCTGAATGCTGGCATTGCAAAACTCCTGTCCCTTGAAATGCTGTCATTCAGGCTGGTGGAGACTGACAGTTTCCGTGACTTAATGGCATTGGCAGTCCCACAATACAATGTGCCCAGCCGATTTTATTTCAGCAGGCAAGCCGTCCCTGCTCTGCAAAAGCATGTTGAGGGAAAAATTAAACATGCGCTACTAAACGCCGTCAGTAGCAAGGTCCACCTGACCACCGATGCGTGGACCAGTACCCATGGCCAGGGACGATACCTTTCCCTCACTGCCCATTGGGTCAATGTTGTGGAGCCGGGTACAGATCTTGCCAGTGGCGCTGTACGTGTTCTGCCAACTCCAAGGATTGCAGGAATCAAGTCTGTCCACATTGACTCCTCCTCCTACTCCAGTTCCTCAGAATCATCGCTGCAGGAGCCGTCACGGTCTACCTCCACATGGACCCGTGAACGCTTACCTGATGCGACCGATATGAGCACAGCCGTGGCCAAACGTCAACAGGCCGTCCTGAAATTAATTTCCATGGGGAATCGAAGCCACAAAGCGCAGGAGGTCTGGAATGCCATCAAGCAGGAGAGCGACGTGTGGTTTTTGAGAGCGAATCTCCAGCCAGGCTTGGTAGTGTGTGACAATGGCCGAAATCTTGTGGCAGCTCTGGGCCTTGGCAACCTCACTCACATACCATGTCTGGCACATGTGCTCAACTTGGTCGTGCAGAGTTTTTTGAGGGACTATCCGGATCTTGATGCACTGCTGCACAAGGTCCGCCTAGAGTGCGCTCACTTGCGACATTCCAGCATGGCCAGATCGCGCATTGCAGCTCTGCAACGCAGATTTCGCCTTCCTGAACATCGCATCATATGTGACGTACCCACCAGGTGGAATTCCACGTTACATATGTTGGAGCGGTTGTGTGAGCAGCAGCCAGCAGTAATGGAGTATCAGCTGCATCAGGCGCAATCAACTCGCAATTTGCGCCTCTATGAAGGACATCTGCCACGTTTTGCGTCCGTTTGATGAGTCAACGCGGATGGCGAGTGCAGATGATGCACTAGTCAGCCTGACTGTCCCCCTTATCTGCCTGCTTCAAAAAAAAATTCAAACACTAAGGGATGAGGTTTTGGAAGAGATGGAGGATGAGGAGTCACTAATTCCATCACCTTCTGGACAGTCAGTGCAACGTGGTTCCTCACAAAGGGCTGGGCAGGGCTCACTTTGTGAGGAGGATGAGGAGGAGGAGTCAATGGAGGAGGAAGACATCGCTCCAGAGGGAGGTACACAACGCTCTAGTCAGTATGTAGAGCGAGGGTGGGGTGATGCAGAGCAGGCAGAGATGACGCCTCTTGCAGGTGACAGCGTTTGTTGGCCAGTTGGGAGTCTGCAGCACATGGTTGATTTCATGCTGCAGTGCCTGAGAAACGACCGCCGCATCGCCCACATTCTCACCACGTCTGATTATTGGGTGTATACCCTCCTAGACCCTCGCTACCGGGACAACTTACAAAGCCTCATCACACCGTTGAACCGGGAGCGTAAAATGCGGGAGTACCAAGACACACTGGTGCAATCCAAATGTTCTCCATTCCAGCCGAGAGCACTGCTGCTGCTACTGCTTTACAAAGCAGCTCTGTGCGTCGAGGCAGTGGAGACAGCTCTGCAACAAGAGGGAGCACAAGCAGCGCCTCTGCACAGGGCAACACCAGTATGTTCCAAATGTTGCGAAGTTTTGTGGCAGCGCCACAAATGTCTACATCATCCGAGACGGCTCCAGTCAGCAGGAGGCAACGTTTCCGTAAGATGGTGACAGACTACATGTCTTTCCCTCTCAGTGTACTCCCAGATGGCTCTTCCCCATTCAAGTTTTGGGTCTCTAAGCTGGATACATGGCCAGAGCTTAGCCAGTATGCATTGGAGGTGCTGGCTTGCCCTGCTGCCAGTGTATTATCGGAGCGCGTCTTTAGTGCTGCAGGTGGTGTACTAACAGACCGTCGCATGCGACTATCCTCCGATAATGTAGACCGGCTTACTTTTCTGAAAATGAACAAGGCATGGATCTCGCCAGAATTTGTCTGTCCGTTTTCAGATTAAATAACTGGTTCGCAACGTTATCCATGTCTCCTGTTATGTTCATCTTTCTACCACCTGAACTCTACTCCCTGGGCTACAACACTGGCAGTTGCTGCTCAGAAGTGTCGTGTCCACAGACCAATACACAAGCTATAGTGTTACTGGCGTTCAGTAATGTCAGCTGTTCCCCTGCTGTGTGAACGGCAAAAAGTCATGCTGCCTCCACCCTGTTGTCTTCTCATCCCTGGGCTTCAACACCGCCAGTTGTTGCTCGGAAGTGTCATTGGCACGGGTACTCACTCCTGCCCAGACTGGTTACAGCACGCCATCTGTTTCTTGTCAGTGTAAACGTCACTTAGCCTCCAATAAGTTGTCCTGTCGTGTTGCGGTCGGGTTAGCCGACTCTATGGTGCTTGGAGTTTAGGTGCTTCCTATGTGTGCTGCGGGATATGCAAATAAAGGCTGTTTCCGTTGTGACAATAGGACAATCACCCACTGTAGTACTGTGGGATTCGGTAACTGCGGCCGGCTCGCGGCCTGTCAACTTAAATTTCCATGGGTACCTTCTGCTACCCGTCCGGGTTCCAGTACCGTCAGCTGGTTCTCCGCAGTGTCTTTGCCCTAGGTGCCTCCATCTCGGTATCCGAGTTCCAGCAACGTCTGCTGGTCCTTGGTAGTGCTTTGGAGCACAGGTACCTCCTGCTTAGTAACCGTGTCCCAGTAACGTCAGCTGGTCCTCGGTTGTGCCATTGGCTCTTTTCCTTCTGCTGACCCTCCGGGTTCCAGCACAGTCAGCTGGTCCTCGTTACTTGCATTGGCTCTTGTACCTTCTGCTACCCGTCCGGGTTCCAGTACCGTCAACTGGTTCTCCGCAGTGCCTTTGGCCTAGGTGCCTCCATCTCGGTATCCGAGTTCCTGCAACGTCTGCTGGTCCTTGGTAGTGCTTTGGAGCACAGGTACCTCCTGCTTAGTAACCGTGTCCCAGTAACATCAGCTGGTACAAGGTTGTGCTACAAATACAAGATAAGAACAAGAGACACAAGAACAATAAGCAGAAGATCTAAAAATATATGCTCTAAATTATAAGCAGAACAAGACTAAGCAGTGTATGGGGGTGAGTCCGTTCCTCCTCGTGGTGCCCCTGGAAAATGCCTGCTGCTGCAGGCTAAACTGAACACGGACAAATACTGTTGTAATTTAAATCTTTTGTGACAGCAAGAACGGAAGAATGAAAAATTCATACTTTGACAGATTACAAGTACAGGATTCTCTGTCACAAATAAGAATATGATGAAGAAGATGAAGTACAATATGAATAAGAATAATAGTTTAATAAGAAGAATATGAGTAATGTTAAGAAAAAGATGAATAGCAAGAAGTTTAAGAAGAAGATAAAGAAGGTGAAGATGAAGAATAATTTGATGAAAAAGATGATGCTGCTGAAGATTATGAAGGAGAAAGTGTGTCAAAAGTTAAAAAGGTGAAGAGCATGGAAGTTGTGAAATATACATATTTGCCAAAATAGAAAAAACGTGAACAACATTGTCAATTTCTTCGTCAATCCGAACATCTTTAAAAAAAAAAATATTTATGCTATTCCATTGGATTGGGTTAAACATGTATGCCTTTAATGTCTCCTCAACCTCCCCCAATACATTCTACATTACTCTTTGTTGTTTTCCTTCATGTACAATTAACCAACAAGGCAAGAATGGGTTTTTTTTAATTCCGATATTTTGTTCCCATAGACTTACATTGGATTTCCGGTATCGGTATCGGGTATCGCCGATATATTTTGGGTATCGGCGATACAATTCCGATACTTTTGGATATCGGAAAGTATCGCTCAACTCTACTCAGTAGCAATCTGTTATACAGTAGTCAGATGAGAGCCCAGAGTCAGGAAATTCTATTGTCCTGAAAAATTGAGAGCTGGCAGTCAGTTATTTCAGATAAAGCCCCAGAGATCGAGGGGAGTTTCCCACCTGGCAAACGTTAGTCCAGTCCAGCCACAGCAAGGCGCGGGAGCGCTGCTGATCCCAAGACTAACGTTTGCCAGGTGGGAAACTCCCCTCGATCTCTGGGGCTTTATCTGAAATAACTGACTGCCAGCTCTCAATTTTTCAGGACAATAGAATTTCCTGACTCTGGGCTCTCATCTGACTACTGTATAACAGATTGCTACTGAGGCTTCCTCCTCACTAGAGACATTGGATACAGCTATCCTTTATGTTTGGACACTTATCTCTTTATATATACCTACTCACAAATATTCCTTGGACTGAGCGACTACATGAGTAAGGTTCTGGATGAACCGAAACGTCGAGATATTAGTGTCACTTTATGCTTATATTCCTGTTTTGCTTCCACACAATTTGGTTATTCACAATAAATTTTCACTTTGCAAATTGATCATTCTGAGTGTGCGGTAAATAGTTATTTTCTATAAATCTAATTATACTGGCAATTTAATATGCAAATTGCCTCTTCAGAGAAAAAGAGGACTTGAACTCTATAGCGCCACCTGTTGGAAGTAGCGATCCTACAAGTCACAATCAACCCTTTAATGAGTCTTGCAATATGACTTAGGATAAAAGCCAAATCAATATCTCAATTTGCAGACACGGTGTTTCGGGCTATTGGCCCTCGTCAGTGCAAAGTATGAGAACTGATTTGGCTAGGTGTGAGGCTCTGGACTGAGGACTTACACCTTAGACTGGCAATTTGCACATTTTATTGGAGGAATTTACAGCCATGGATTTCAAAGTAAGTACACTAGCCTCATCAAGTCTAGGAGATCTATTTACTCATGTACGCAGTTTGCAGTGTGAGGTCTGGTAAGCCTCTCTTTATTTATACTTTTTTTCTTTTCTTGTTTTCAGAAATTCAGTGATATCAGGAGGGTTGCGGCATAAAACATTATACATTCCAGACAATTCAAAAAGCTGCTTGAAGCCAGATTTAAAAAAAAAAAAAGGTATGAGGAGCAGATTCTACGTGTTCCATCTTTTATTTAACAGACTGATACGTTGGATGGTGACTAAGGAAATTTCCCTCTTCTCTTTGTCTGTTATTTTTCTTTTTTTTTTCTCAATGATCTTTTGATCTCTTCCAAATTGAGCCTGCCAGCTTCTATTCTGTCTTTTGAAACCTTCTACACCCTACGGCTGCAAATCACATGCTGGCACCGTCACGGGTCAGCGACCTGCTAAATGTTAAATGCTAATAGCTTTGGGGAAAAATGGCAGCCTTGTTGTCAGTCTGTGTAATACCTTATCCACAAAGTTTGAGCAAATTACTTTCAATAGTTTCGCCAGCTAAGTTGCTGCAGAGAGGGAAATATGGATGTTAACATTAAAATCTTCCTTTTTTTGCAAGAATACAATGCAATAAGTGCAGAATGTGTAATAATCTCCATTTACTCGATTTTCCTATGAAAGCAGAATGGTTTTTATCAGCCATTTTCACTGCCAAGATAGTAAGAATGGATATCAAAACCTTGGGGGTCTGCCCCTTATATTCATATAATAATTATCAATGTGAAAAGGATTTTTTCTGCTTTTGAGAATGGTTAGGAAAGGAAGCACAACTTATTTTAGAATGTATTACTTACTATACAGTCATTTATATGTAAGGAGATGAACATATTGTCCACGTTTCCCCCTTTGAAAAACAAGTATATTATGATACAGTGTAATGTGAATTGTGCTATGCGTTAATGATGTGTGTTGTTTGACAGTAGGGAAAGTAGGAGTTAATAGTTGGGACTAGCCCAGAGTTGGAGGGGCTAAGCTGAAGGAAGAGTTTTGGAAGTGAGGAAGACAGAAAGGGCCCAGAGTGGGTAGAAAGAGGACTTAAGGTTTGATGTGAATATTGCCAAATGACGTGGGTGCCCTAACACGAGGGGAGACAGACAAAGGATAGCAAGATGGCCTGATACAGTGGGTAGATGCCCCTTAGCCAGTTAGGGGTTGACACAGGGTTAGGGGGCCCTCTGTTGGTTAGAGGGGCCCTCAGTTAGGGGCTGACACAGGTAGTAGGGGTATCCCCAGTTAGTTGTGGGCTGACATAGTTGATATAGTGGGACCTCAGTCAGTTGTGGACTAACAAAATGGAGGAGGGGCTCTTATTATTTTATGGGCTCACACAGTGGTGGAAAGGGCCCTCAGTTATTTAGGGACTGACAGAGGGAGTAAGAGGGCCCTAGGTCAGTTGCGGTCTTACACAATATGGCAGAAGGCCCTCAGTCAGTTAGGGGTTGACACAGGGAAAGGTAAGGGGACCCTTAGTCAGTTATGGGCTGTCACAGTGAGGCATAGTGAAATCAGTCAGTTAGGGGTTGACACTGGTAGGATGGGGAGCCCTAGGCAGTTAGGTGTTGACACAGGGGTAGAGGACCCCTTAGTCAGGGACTGGCATAGGTAGAAGGGGACCCCTAGTAAGGGTGACACAGTTAGTGTAGGGAGCCTCAGTTAGTTATGGACTAACACAGTAGAGGAGCGGGCTGTGATTAAGATATGGACACAGTGTGGTAAGGGGCACTGAGTTAGGGGCTAAAACAAGGAGTGGGTTGGCCCTAAGTCAGTCTGGGGCTGAAACAGGTAGGAGGGTGTCCCCGAGTAAGTTAATGACTGACACACTTAGTGTAGGGCACCCTCAGCCAGTTATGGGCTAGCAGAGTGGAGGAGGGGGTTTTCCGTCAGTTAGTTGCTCACACAGTTAGGGGCCGGGCCATCTCCCCAACCAGTAAATGAGCTGCAGGTGCCACCAATAGCCTACACTAGTTAAGTAGGGCACACTTTACAGACAACTAAGATTTAATGTTTTTTTCCCCTTTCATCATTGTTTAAAATAATGAAATAAATAATTACTAACCCACCTCCTACATCTGGTACAAAGTCCCCCCACAATCACTGACTGCTTACTCATGTAGGGTCCGTGACTTATCTATTTGTGCTTATACTTAGAGTTCATTTTACATCAAGGAATTTGTGATTATACCCCTGAGGAGACGTCATTTTATGATTATCTTCCTGGGGGTTACATTTTACTGCATGTGGAGGGGAAATGATTTTACTGCAAGGGTTTATCGATCTTCTACGTGTGGAAATTGGTGACCAAGGATGTGATACTGTGTGCCTAAAGTATGTTTGTATCACTGAGTGTCAGGGGCGGACACATCATTGGTGCAACCTGTGCAGCCGCACAGGGGCCCAAGAGATGAGGGGGCCCATTTATACCCCCAAAGCAGGTGCAATTTTGCATTTGTAGGAGTTCTTGGGCTGCAAAGGGCCCATGTATTGATCTTGCACAGGGGCCCTTTTCTGACTTTGTCAACCAGTGCTGAGTGTGTAATGTGTTTTAAAACATAGTCAAATTATCAGGTGCATATTTACTAAATTGGAGCATCATGTCGCTAAGGGTAAGTTCACACTGGGCGTTTTTTTTCAGCGTTTTTTTTTCTGTAGCAAAACCTGATCGCTTGGCAGGAAAGAAGCTGCAGAAAAAAACATGTTTTCTTCCTTTTTTCTTGTGTTTTTCATGGAATTTTTCATGCATTTATTTTTTGTGCTATTTTTTTGTGGTGGTTTTGGCATGCTAGATTTGTCTCTTGTGCATACTGATAACGTTCAGTGTTGAAAAAATAAAACATATACCATAGAATCAGGTTTTGGCAAAAAAAAAACGCTGCAAAACATGACACTTGCGTTTTTGGCGCATTTTTTCAGCGTTTTTTCACCACCCATTTAAGCCATTGTGTTAAAAATGCTGAAGAAACACTGAAAGAAGTGACATGCTCTATGTTCAAAAAACCATGCAAAGTACAAAATCCTGATGACTAAAAAACCAATGTGTGTGCATGAGATTTCTGAAATCCCATAGGATTTGCTGGTACTGTAAAAAGCAGCTGAAAATTAGTATAAAAAGGAGCAAAAATGCCTGGTGTGAATTTAGCCTTATAGGGGAAATACATAACAAATAGGTGTTTTTGCATCATTTTTTTTTTTTTTTTTTGCTTTATTGTAGTATGCTTTCCTGTAACATGGATTTTACGGTTGGGTCATAATACATTGTGACCTTTGTAGATTCATAAACATCCTCATTATTGTATGGGAATTAGTGCTCGGCCCCATAAGGGGGATACACATGACAGCTGTGGGTGCTTAGGATCATCAAGCAATGCCTCTGATACAAATGTCACAGTTACAATATAAATATATATGTCAATCATAATAATACAGCAGGATGGTGTGTGGCATACGTGGTGCCAGATAAGCTGCGCATACTAAAGCAGCCTGGAAAATTGAAATCCTATTGAGTCTATATTGAGAGCCCCACTATTCCTCAACCATTTCTATTACAAATTTATTGTTTTCATTTTTCTATTCTGCCCCCATTCTCCGTCCTATTTTCTTGCATTTCACGACATGTATCATCTTCCAGCTCTCTCTTTCCTCTATCAGTATTAAACAATGTTCCCTCTAAGATGAGCAATCAAAAGATGAAAGACTTTGGGGAAAAAAAAGCCGCTTACCATGAAACAATCGTGCCCCCCTCAACTAGTCCGAATAGGAGCGTTCATCTTTCCAGCAGTTTGTTTCCTCCATTGTCTACCGCTTATTGGTTATGTTACGCTTTTTTTCATGTGTATTAAAGCTATTTATATGGAGATTGCTGTATCTGCTTCATAGCAATATACAGATGTAGCAAAGATGATTTTGTCACTGTCGCCGAGCTGCGAATATCCGGTGCAACATATCATTTATGTGTTATCTTGGCTTTTCAACAAAGTTATAGGTAAATCTGTTGCATTATCTTAACTCGTTGAGTTATTACAGTGTGAAAAGCCAATAAATGACACATTCAGCTCTGTTACATTCGGTGCAGAGTCAATGTATTTTGAAAATCTGAGAAGCACTGATCATATTATACTTGTCTATGTTTTGTCGGGGGGGGGGGGCTCATGGTCCCCCATGGGCACCAGATGCAACACTTACCTCTGCACTCACTATGCACCCCTATGTGAATGTTGTTTCACTGTCACAGCCATTGCTGTGTGCTTCCCCCTAGCTAAAATTTGTCAGCCAGCCCTGATTCAGCAACTTAACAACTTTGGGGCAAAAATGATGTTTCCTGCTTGAAAATCAATCAAATGATATTTGCAGTGTCCTCCACCCTTGTAGAAGTAAAGGCTGTGTTACTAACCTCAACCTGTACCAGCTCTCACAGGGAATCTGTCAGCAGGTTTTTGCTGTTCAATCCAAGAGCAGCATGATGTAGGGAATAAAACACTGATTTCAGGGATGTGTCACTTATTAGGCTGTGTGCTGTTGTTTCCCTAAAATGATTGTTCTATCACCTGGACAATATCACTACAGAACTAGTTGTCTCATGCTGTAATGTAAGTAGTACAGTTCATATAGTGTCTTGTGCTTGGGTGCGATGAAAACACAGGAGTCACAGGTTTGATATAGAAGGTCTTGTATTACTTCATACAAGTGGCAATAATAGTCACACAGTTTGCAGATACAAAAGCAGGAGACACAGCAGGCCAGAGTAACTTAAGCTCAGCAATCACTCTCCACAACAGGTTCAGGATCTCTTCTCTGTTACCGTAAGTCCATGCAAACGTGGATTTATCAAAATAGCAAGGTTCCAAAGTCCACGAGTGTTCCAAGGTTCCACAATAGGAAATAACTGGAGTACAAATCCAAGGCTTCCAGGAGTCAGGTCACAGGTTCACTGCAGGCTTGATTCTGAAGCACTGATTGCTCAGCTGTGGCTGCTTAAGAAGCAAGAGGAGAGAATCAGGGCGGGAACATGCAAGCTGGAAACTCCATATTGACTGAGGGCAAGATAGCTGCAGCAAGACAGAAAGTAAAATGGCTGACGAACAAACTGAGTTTCAGGAACATGTACACAGAACCTTACATTACTCCCCCCTTAGGGACAACCTCCGGATGACCTCAGACCAGGCTTGTGTGGGTACCTCTGATGAAACTGATGGAGCAAGCGAGGAGCATTAACGTTATTGACTGGTTCCCATGAGTTGTCCTCCACTGGGTAGCCCTGCCATTTAATCAGATATTGTAACTGATTTCTATACAACCTGGAATCTAAAATCCTTTCCACCACAAATTCTTCCTGACCATCGACTAGCACTGGGTCAGGGCAAGGAGAAGAACGTCCAGGAAACGTATTGGGTGTCGCAGCCTTTAGTAGGGATACATGAAAGACAGGGTGGATTCTCATAGTTCTGGGCAGTTGAAGACGACAAGCAACGGCACTTATAATTTTACTGATTTTATAGGGTCCAATGTACTTATGTCCCAACTTAGACGATGGAATCCTTAACTTAAGATTTCTGGTTGACAGCCAGACCAAGTCTCCTACCTTGAAAGCTGGTGCAGGTTTACGAAATTTATCTGCTGCTTTCTTGTACCTTTCCTGAGCCGATTCCAGATTCTCCTTTAGAAGATCCATATTCTTCTGTAAAGACGTGATTCTTTCAGCCACTGCTGGTAAAGGCGTTTCTATGGGAAATCGTGGTAGAATGTTAGGATGATAACCTAGATTAGAGTAAAAAGGAGACTGCTTAGTGGAGGCACTCTGAGAGTTGTTATAAGAGAACTCAGCTAATGGAAGTAGATCCACCCAATCATCCTGTAGGTGGCAGATAAAGCAGCGGAAATACTGCTCCAGGGTTTGATTGGTTCGTTCGGTCTGTCCATTAGTCTGGGGATGAAAAGCAGAAGAAAGGTTTACTTTAATGTCCAATGCTGCACAGAAATTTTGCCAAAACCTAGAAGTGAATTGCACCCCTCGATCCGAAATAACCTCATCCGGTACTCCATGTAAGCGAAACACATCTTTAATCATCAAATCTGATGTCTGTTTTGCAGTGGGTAAGCCGACACAAGGGATAAAATGAGCTGCCTTTGTTAGACGGTCAACCACCACTAGAATGGTGTTCTTCCCTTGAGAGGTTGGTAACTCCACAATGAAGTCCATAGAAATGGATCCCCACGGGCGGGACGGGGTGGGAAGAGGCTGTAACAGACCAGTTGGTGAGGAGCGAGGTGTTTTGCATCTTGCACAGACTTCACATGAAGTGACATAGTTTAAAACATCCTTCCTGCAAGTGGGCCACCAAAAGAAACGAGAAAGAAATTCCTGTGTCTTTAGAATTCCTCTATGCCCAGCTATCTTGGAATCGTGAATGAGTTGCAATACTCTCAATCTGACTGTTTCAGGAATATACAGGCGTTGTCCCTGAATCCACACACCATTCTTAAAGACAAGACTTACGTCCCTTGGGGGTTGTGCCAAAAAGGAATCCGCATGGTATGCTTCCTTGATGTCCTTAAGTAGGTCTTGATTATGAATCACTCCTAGGAATCTAGAGTCAGGAAGAATAGTCTTAGGAGGAGTAATTGGACGTGTCTCTGCTGAGTAAATCCTAGAGAGTGCATCAGCCTTTCCATTGTGCGATCCTGGTCTATAAGAAATGATAAAATTAAATTGGTTTAAGAAAAGATTCCAGCGAGCCTGGCGAGGAGTCAGGCACTTAGCCGACCTGATAAATTCAAGGTTACGATGGTCTGTCAGGACGACTATTTGCTGTGCAGCTCCCTGAAGAAGGTGTCTCCATTCTTTGAAGGCGGCAATAATGGCCAACAACTCTCTATTGCCCACATCGTAGTTCCTCTCAGCCGAAGACAACTGCTGGGAAAAGAAGGCACAGGGATGCAAGACATTCTTCTCACCTGTTCTCTGAGAGAGTATAGCTCCAACGGCACAGTCTGAAGCATCCACCTCTATTATGAAGGCAAGCTCGGAGTTGGGATGTACTAGGATAGGTGCAGTGGTAAATTTATCTTTTAGACGGGAAAATGCTTCCTGGGCTTGGGGAGTCCAGGAGAACCTAGACTCTTTCCGGGTAAGTTGGGTGATAGGTGACACTACCTCAGAAAATTCCTAATGAAACGTCTATAGAAGTTGGCAAACCCGATGAAGCGCTGTACCTCCTTCACATTTCTAGGACTTGGCCAATCCTTGATGGCTTGGGTCTTGCTTCCATCCATACTAATTCCTTGTGTAGACAGTACATACCCCAGAAATTGAATTTCGGTCCTATGGAATTCACACTTTTCAAGTTTGATGTAAAGATGATTTTGTCTTAGACGTTCCAAGACCATTCTCACATGTCCATGATGTTCCTCTGTGGAGTTAGAAAAAATTAGAATATCATCCAAATAAATCACCACGAATGTATCTAGGAGATCCCTGAAGATGTCATTCACCAAGTGTTGGAAAGTGGCTGGGGCGGTACTCAGACCAAAAGGCATAACTAGATATTCAAAGTGTCCATAGCGTGACCTGAATTCAGTCTTCCATTCATCCCCAGGTCTAATACGGACTAAGTTATAGGCCCCACGAAGATCTAGTTTAGAGAAAATTTTGGCATGTCGCACTCTCTCCAATAACTCAGGGATTAAAGGCAATGGATAACGGTTTCTAATAGTAACCTTATTGAGTTCCCTATAGTCTACGCAGGGTCTCAGAGATCCATCTTTCTTCTTTACAAAGAAGATGGGTGCACCTGCAGGAGATGAAGAGGGGCGTATGAAGCCCTTGGCTAGATTTTCGTCTATGTAATCCTTTAAAGCCTTTAGCTCGGGCCCCGCCAGGGGGTAGATCTTACCAAAAGGTATCTCTGCTCCAGGCAATAATTCAATTGGACAATCATATGGACGGTGAGGAGGAAGCTGGTCAGCGTTCTTCTTGTCACATAAATCCACATAGTCCTGGTATACAGCTGGTAGTTCAGGGACTGACATGGTTCCTTTAGGAACAGAGCAAGCTGAAACTTTTGGACTCATCTGTTTCTCTGGAAAGTGTAATTCCTTGGTCTCCCAGTTAATGGTAGGATTCTGAGCCTGCAGCCATGGTAGCCCTAGAATAATGGGAAAGTGGGGAGAAGAGATAAGCATAAAGGACAGTTTCTCTTGATGATCTTTACCCATAAGAACCCTCAAAGGCTCTGTTTCCTGATCCACTGGTCCAGAGGTCAGCAGGGAGCCATCCACAGTTTCCATCTGTACTGGAGTAGCCTTCTTCACTGAACGTATCCCCTGTTTCAGAGCAAAGGAGACATCCATAAAATTTCCACTTGCCCCTGAGTCGATCATAGCAGAGCTAGACACCCAAGCTGAGTCAACCCAGAGTTTGATGGAAAGAAAGCAATGAGAATTGTTTTTCTTACAACTCAGCTGGGACACCGCTGAGGAAACTTGAAAAATGGCAGCGTTTACACAGTCAACGTCCTCAGAGGTAACGGAGTTTAAGTCCGAGAAATCAAGATCTGTTGCTGCAGATCTCTCTGGAGCCTGAGGCTCGGACCTGACAGATCCCCTCTCGCAACACTCACAGTGAATGAGTGCTGCAGTAGTCTTACGAGAACGGCTGGGGCAGTTTATAATGAAGTGCCCTGACTTACCACAATAGAAACATAGATTCTCATTAAAACGATGTTCCTTGCGTGCATCACTAACCCGTCGTTGTAAAGAGTCTACCTGCATGGGTTCAGGTTCAGGTTCCCGTGTAATCCTACTCAAAGGTTCCTTAGCTGGAGAGGAAGGTAGGAAAAGGTTAGTGCGATTGCTTTCGAACCATCTCTCTTGCCTGCGTTCAGTCAGACGAGTATCAATACGGATGCAGTAGTTAATAAAGTCACCTAACGCAGTGGGAGGGTCGGCACGAGCAAGTTCATCCTTAATCAGTGGAGATAACCCCTTTCGAAAAATAGATTTTTTGGCGGAACTGTCCCAGGTGGTATCAAGGGCCCATCTCCTGAAATCCAAGGCATATTCAGCTACCGAGTGCTTACCTTGGCGCAAAGCTAACATGGCTGCTTCAGCTGTTGCACCTCGATTGGGGTCATCAAACACCTGCCCCATGGCTGAAATGAAAGCATCAAGATCATCCAAACATTCATCCTCAGTCTCAATCAGAGGGTTTGCCCACATCAAAGCCTTGTTGGTAAGCAACATAATTATAGTAAGCACCTTAGATCGTTCAGTGGGAAATTGTGAAGCATGTGCAGAAAAAAAAAGATTGCATTGATTAATAAATCCCCTGAATTTCTCACGTTCACCGCCAAAACGAAAAGGGGGCAACTTGGGAATCCCAGAACTCGGGGCTACGGCAGGAGCCTGGACTCGCTCCTCTAGAACCTCAATCCTGGCTCGCAAATCCTGGGCAGTCTGTCCAAACACTTGCAAATTGTGATTAGTGAGGTCCTGTAGGCTTGCAAAACGGGTCTTTATATTCTGCAAATCTGCAAGGATATTATCAGTCGCTCCGCAAAGTTCCTTTATGCGGGCCTCCATTTTCCAGATCTTTTAAGACAGGAGTACTGGAAGAAGAGGAGAGGAAAAAAAAAACAATAGTGTTTACCTGTGGTAACACTGCAGAGAGAAAAAAAAATTAAGGGAACTGCTCACCTGGAATGGTTGTGAGAAGTCACAACCACTATCATCACAGAAAGTTCAACCGGACATCTGATATCCACAGTTACAGCAGACAAAAAAGAGAAAAGAAAAGAAAAACAATAGTGTTTACCTGTGGTAACACTGCAGAAAAAAAAAACTTAAGGGAATTGCTCACCTGGAATGGTTGTGAGAAGTCACAACCACTGTCATCACAGAAAGTACAACCGGACATCCGATATCCACAGTTACAGCAGACACAGCCTTTCCAGACCCAGCAGACACTAACGTTTGGCTTCAGAATCTTGTAATGTAAGTAGTACAGTTCATATAGTGTCTTGTGCTTGGGTGCGATGAAAACACAGGAGTCACAGGTTTGATATAGAAGGTCTTGTATTACTTCATACAAGTGGCAATAATAGTCACACAGTTTGCAGATACAAAAGCAGGAGACACAGCAGGCCAGAGTAACTTAAGCTCAGCAATCACTCTCCACAACAGGTTCAGAATCTCTTCTCTGTTATCGTAAGTCCATGCAAACGTGGATTTATCAAAATAGCAAGGTTCCAAAGTCCACGAGTGTTCCAAGGTTCCACAATAGGAAATAACTGGAGTACAAATCCAAGGCTTCCAGGAGTCAGGTCACAGGTTCACTGCAGGCTTGATTCTGAAGCACTGATTGCTCAGCTGTGGCTGCTTAAGAAGCAAGAGGAGAGAATCAGGGCGGGAACATGCAAGCTAGAAACTCCATATTGACTGAGGGCAAGATAGCTGCAGCAAGACAGAAAGTAAAATGGCTGACGAACAAACTGAGTTTCAGGAACATGTACACAGAACCTTACACATGCCTCCTGGTCCAACCACACCCCCAGCACTGATTAGCAGTTTTCTGTCAATGTGCAAATAAAGCTCTGGTGTGGGTGGGGTTAGCTTTATCAGCTCTGCTACATGCTAAATCTGAAAACTCTGATTGTGTCAGAACTGTTGCACCTAATAAGCTAAGTGATACATAACTGGAATCAGTGTCTTTTTCTTATATTATACTGCTCCCATAAGGGATAACAAAAACCTGCTGACAGATTCCCTCAAAGGCCCCATATACATTAGGTAGCCGAACCAGCTGATCTCTGACAGTAAAATGTATATTGGGCTTCCAGACTCTTCCACAATAGATGAGGTCAGGATCTGAATCTAGAGGAGTCTGGCAGTGGCTTTCTCATAGAGAACAGAGGAATCCTCTTGAACCTCAGCCAGGCAGCTGGCACCAGTCAATGATATCAGAGTTGGTCGCCTGTTTAAAGGGTCTTTATCTGCTGATTAAGGTTTCTACTCTTTAGGCCGGGGTCACACATGCGAGAAACTCGCATGATTCTCGTGCGAGTCTCTCGCATGAACACCCGGCACTGCCGCCGGCACTCGGACCGGAGCGTGCGGCTGCATGTATTTCTATGCAGCCGCACCCTGTGGTCCAAGTGCCGGCGGCAGTGCCGCATGTTCATGCGAGAGACTCGCACTAGAATCATGTGAGTTTCTCGCATGTGTGACCCTGGCCTTACTGTCTCTCTCTCTGGACATTGGTCTTGTTTCTGGACGCCTGACTCGTTTCTGGATGTTTTTTCCTTGGATCATTCACTCTTGTTTTACTCCTGGGCATTACCTTTCTACGTTTCTGTCTTGTCCTCCGGCCTGTTGCATCCTGACCACTTTGCCGTTGGCAACCTTATCTACGCTACTGCCGCCAATCTATGACTAGTATTTGGACCTAAATCTGAGAACCTTCCCAAAAAAAAAACCTAAACACTCTTTCAAGGGTTCAAGATGAAGACAAGGAGATCCTTTAGACTGGACACCCCAGTCCACCCATCACCAAACAGACGGGAACTCTTCGAATCCCCATTTCCTGCACGTGGCTACAACAGGCTGAGTCTTTCCACCTCGCGAACACCTTATAAATACCAGATAGTCATAATGTGATGTGCTGACCACCTCATACCTGAAAAAAGTTTTCATTAGATTTAATGAACAATTTGTGAAATTACACTGACTGTAGACTGAGGGTTTTGCATTATCTGCTAATAAGCAATACAGCGCAGTGATGCACATATTGGGTCATTAAACATTCAAACAAAAATAATTATATAAAGCCCAGGACAGCCATGAAACGAGAACATGGGAGGCTCCAGGGGCGAATACAACATCGCGGTCGAGGAAATTTCACCTTCAACTTAATCAACTTCTGTCACACTGCTTTTTCCACATACACATGTATGATACTTAACCCTTTTATTATGATGAGAATTTCACAATACGTTTAGTTTCTTCTAAAATAGAGATTTCGATGAATTGTTTTCTTCTACCAAGTCTTCCATTCCCTAGTACCTAGAAATTGACTACCAAGATAGTCACTGCTACAGCATCCCCATGCCTGGCTGGGCTCCTGATTGTTTTCCACACCTTCAGACAACTTTTACATAATTGTTTAAGAAAATGTCTCCGCTTTATAAATTTTGATAAGGTGTTTTTCCTGCAAGTCTATTCCCTGGTACCCTAGGAAAGAAGATGGTCACTTTTACTGGTCTTCTGACCTGATCTCAGCAGCTTCATATAGTATACCCATGAGCATGTTGAGTTTGGGTTTGGAGACCAGTGGCCGGTCAGTGTAAAACTGGAAGTACGGTAATGTTTTCTACTCCTTCAGACAAATTTTGCAAATAATTTTCTTGGCATATATGACACTCTTTAGAGTGGCGCAAAGGAAAGCATCAGCCAGTCGACGATGCCACATGGGCCCAGACATCTAAACATGCCTGACATAGAAGACTCAGTGAGAAACAATATGTTCTCATACTGAATTTTGAACTATTTCTTTTGCGCCACATAATCTCCTTAAAAGCACAAGATATGTGCACATGATGTCTTTTTCAGGCGATACCACTGTGTGAAATTCACCTGTAAAAGGGTCTTTTAACTGACTCAAGTTTCAGAAGATCTTGTCGCGGTGGGATGTCCTTTACACTTTTTTGATCAAAGTAGTGTCAACTAAGTACCCTATGTAATTTACATGTACTTTAACTATTCATTTTTTAATTATTGTACAGTATTTGCTCATTGTTTTTATCCTAGGTTTCAAAGGCAGTTAAAAGAAGTGAGCTGACCATTCCTCATGCGTTTTCCACTCTCAAGTTGCTCTATTCTTTACAATGCAAGTCAATAAGAAAGCTCAATAGATGCCCAGAATAAGCTCTAGCGTCTTTTCATGTATCGCCAGCGTTTTTGCTTGAAAAATAACTATGGTTTCTTCATTGTTGAATGGTATTAAAGAAAAGTCTGGAAAAGTTTAAAAAACACTGGTAAAGAAAAAAGTAAAAAACACCAGAGGTCGAATATGTAAAGAGAAAAACGCTCAGGAAATGATAAATAAAATGCTTAAAACGACGCTTCAGAAAAAAAAACACCAGGGCATTTCACGAAGGGCATTTGCCAAGCTTTAGATTTTAATGGTTTCATTTTTGGATACATATGATGATTTTATTTCAACTTTTATTTTATCTTTTAGATGAGGGTCAGTAATCAAAAAACATCACTTTTGGCATTTTGATTTTTTCTTTGTGAATTTCACCATATGGGTTTAATAATTCAATATTTTTATAGATCACATTTTTATAGATGAAACAGAATCAAATATGCATATTTTTATTCCATTATGTTTAATTAGAGGAAAAGTGAGAAGATTTAGATTTATATGTTTTTGTTTTTTTGTTATACCTTATTCTCTAGTGTCCATAGGAGACTTGAACCTGCAATTGGGTTTGATGACTTGCTATATATTCTGCAATACTTCAATATTGCATTACATAGCAATGGGCTCCTATCACTGGTGAGATCATGGTCATGGTCTCTTATTACTGGTGATATCGTGGTCATGGTCTCCTTTGACACTGGTGATGTCCTATTGTAAGGAGGAGGACCGGGCCGTGGGTACCTGTTCTGTGCCGGGTCCGGAACTGTCGGGGCTGTTTCCTCTGTTGTTTGGGGGAAAGAATAAGAGACCGGACAAACCTTTGCACCAGGAAGCAGGGGGCGTGGTTAAGCAGCAGCAGCCACAGTACGAGCGGAAGCAGTCAGTTTTGGCGGGAGCAGGCAGCGCGCAGCAGGGAGAGAGGAGTGCTCCGTCCCTCGAGCACTGACATTGCGTAGGCCTGCGTCTATTTACCCCCACCGCCACCAGCGGTATCTTGAGAGAGAGAAGTGCAGTGTACCCGGTGACTACCAGAGAGCAAGGTGCCGCATGCTCCGTGTCCGTGAGTGCAGCGTGCGTGCCGCCTAAAGAGAAACAGGGTACGGGACAGACGTTTACACGCTTAGTTGCCAGTATAGACTTGCCGGTCTACGTTGGACCTGGATAGTGCTGTGGCCTTCTTTGCCTTAGCTGCATCAAACTATGGACTAGGGGCTCAGCAGAAGGTACCAGAGACCGACCGCTGCCGCCAGAAGACGGATCATTGTTGCTCACAGGAACTCGTTGGAGCCAGCCATTGTGGCACCATTGATTTCCCTGCAGCTCCCACAGTCTGAGGAACTACTGACACGATAAGTTACCCCAAATAACTGCCATTACCTTATCCATTGTTCCTTGTCCCTGCATTCCTTTGCAATTGAACTGTTTATTCCTCCATCTAACTGTTTACTCCCTCATTTAACTGCTTCTCTCCTTGCGTGGAGTATCCCCTTATTAAAGTAAAGTTGTTAACCCTTGCTCTGCCTCTCGTGCCTCCCTGCATCTCGCAACCTGCTCACACTATCACTGGTTATGGTCTCCTATCACTGATGGACAAAGACAGAAAAAAGCCCCTGTGTAAGTGCCATTTGCAGTACAATAGCGCATCACAATGCACAAATCCACCTACTTTGGTGGTGGAAATTGACTTCTTTACCTTTTTGGCCACAGTGGTTGGACCAATGGTATGTCCATCAGCACCCGTGATCACGTGACGGGGAATTGCCAATTGGCACCAGAGTTGACGTGCCATCAAGACAGTATGATTTAAATGCCGTTGCCAGTGATTAACGTCAGCATTTAAGGGGTTAAACAGCATGGATCAGAACTAACTATGATAGCTACTATTACAGGTAGAAGCCAACTGTATAACACAGCCAGCATTTGCCCTCAGCTCCTGTACCTGCTTCATGATGAATATATATATATATATCATTGAGTGTGAAAAGTCAGTTACAGCTGACAACTTGGACATAATTGGCCAACCATCCAATGTGTATGGTGCCCTCCGACCTAAGGATTGGGTGGGCTGAATTCATACACTCTCTTATTTTGACATCTATGAGGATAACTCTGGCAGAAGCTTACTCTGCTGTCCCCATAGAGAGCACAGGAGCGCTCAGCAAAGATGAGCATGCATTTGTGTATGATGTGGGGGTATGGAAGAGATATATGAAGGTGGGATCAGCATTTGGCAATCAGTCATCTAAGGAGTTTGGGTGCTTTAAAAATACAGTGCTATTCAATTACTAATGAACAGTGGGTTTTGACAGGCAAGTGAGCGTGGAGCATATATTTAAGACATCTGTGCCGTGCTCAGAAGTATGTTTTTCAAATCAGCTCCTCTGCCCATCGACAAGCTCCTCTTATTTTGTATCATTGTACAGACCACTGTAAAATACAAATATTCTTATTAATATGCTGTAACCGGCGTCTTCCACAAGACAACCTGACTCAATTTAAATAATGTAATTCTCCTACCCCAATGAGAAGGTTCACAGAGCCACTTATGAGCAGCCGCGCGGCTGATACCTTTAACTATGGATTCCCATAAATCTTGTCAGGGGAAAAGAAATACATTTCAATTTCCAGTAGAAACATGCAAAAATGAAAAGGCTGCACATTCTAAATCTCTGGTGTGGCTTTTTTTGGTTGTAAGGAGATAAGTAGGACCCAGTGACCTTCCATGTTATTCTCAACTTCATTATTTGAGCTGACACAACTAGAGGGAGCTGTGATGACTCTTTTTGGCAGAGTGCATGTAAATCGCTTTCTCAAAGGAAATTACTTCTCTAGGCCGAATGCTACAGTATTAATCTAAATTCTTACTTAGTCAAACTGTTACACATAATAAATATGGAAGAGTTACTGATCGGCTGCGACACTCTCTGCTTTTACACATAAATCCATCAGGAGTGAAATACCTTTATAAAAGGAGGAAAATGCCAGGAAAGGAAGAACACAAAGACAATGCCACATAGGAGAGCAAGGAAACCCCCTGTGCCCATGTGCTGTACCCCTCCAGCGCTCAGGAGGTTTCTAACGTAAAGCTTAGGTTAACCATTGACAAGCCATAGGAGAAATTGGAGAAAATTATACCACACTCTTTGTAATCAGGAAAGAAGCCAGTGAAATTAGGGCATTAGCAGTGAAATCAAATTCCTTGTAGTTTAAGCAAACCTAATATAGCAGCAGTAGTTATCTGTCCCAACGCCAGCATCAGGCTTTGCTTCCACTTTACACTATGTTAGCTCGGTGCACACCTCTAATCAGTGGCGTAACTAGAAATGGCGGGGCCCCACAGCAAAATTTTGAACGGGGCCCCCTCTCCCAAACGGGCGGTGGGGGGGCGGGGTTCTGATAGTGGGCGGAGCCAATAGCAGTGGGCGGAGCAAATCACAGCAATTCTCTAGGCCCAAAAAATACTCTTCAGTCTCATAACGGCCAGCTTTTTGCCCAAATCAGAGCTGTATTTAAAGCAGACATTATGGAAACACAATATAATATAATGGACTGGTAGCAATGCAGCCCCCTTATGCTACCATTACTAGTAACCATGTCCCGCATAACTATTAATGCAGGCACATTATGCCCCCATAACTAGTAATAAGCCCTCTTATTCTCCCATCAGTAGTAATGTGCCCCTCAAGTAGTAATGCAGCCAAGAATGCAGAGTTATCACTCACACAGTATGTGCCCCCGTTAATCTTCGGTGGTATCTTCAGCTCCACAGTGGAGCACACTCACCACCAGTCTTCACCCTTCTGGGCGCCGCCGACGAGTGACGTCAGCAGCGTGATCACATGACATGATCACGCTGCAGACGTCGCTCTGACCCGGCGGTCAGAGCTTCAATTGTACTGGCGTCTGTATAGACACCAGTGCAATTGATTCCTGGGAGACGGCACGCAGCAGCTTCTCTGCGCCGGCTGTCAGCATGACAGCCAGCACAGGGAACCGCCGACTCTCAGGCCATGGGCGGCGGAACACAGCCGCAGGGGAGACAGCTGCAGCAGGGACGGGCCCCTGCTAGCCCGGGCCCTATGGCAGCTGCTTCCCCTGCTTCCACGATAGTTCCGCCCCTGCCTCTAATCATCAAAGGCCTGTTAAGGCTGGCTCAGGCGGCTGTATGCTGCCTGAGTATTCAGCTACTAAGTGCATGCTGCTTTCACACGCTATCCAGGACTCTAGCCACACTTCACTATCTACTCTGCTGCAAACAAATCCCTGGTCATCTACTCAGCTCTGCAGTTAGTGTGTGCTATCCCCACATCCAGCTCTCCTACTAGAAGGTACCTGATTTTATGCTGAGCTCTACTGTTCCTGTGTGGTACCAGCACATCCAGCTGAGCTACAAAAAGGTGCCTGTCTACTCAGCTCTCTTGATCCTGAGTGCTATCTGTGCAACCAACTCTACTACATCAAGGTACCTGCTCACCTACTCGTCTCTGCTGATTCAAAGAAGATATGAGTATTATAAATGGCACATTTCTAGTGTCTATCTTAATTGTTTGCCCTCCATCTATCTATCTTCTCTGTTTGTCTACCTTTCTATCTGTCCATCTGTCCCGCCTTCTGGTAAGGCGGCTACAGCTACACTAGAACACTAGTACAGCTACTACTCTATTTGGAGGAGTTTCACAGTGCTTTAGTTTGACAGGAACAGACTACTAAAATGGCTCCTTGATCAGGTTCCTGTTAATCATTTTGCTTTAAGTCAATCTATCTATATATGGGCAGCATGGTGGCTCAGTGGTTAGCAGCACTTCAGTCTTGCAGCGCTGGGTTCAAGATCTGCAAGGAGACTGTATATCCTCCCCGTTTTAGCGTGGGTTTCCTCCGGGTTCGCTTATTTCCTCCCACACTCCAAAGACATACTGATAGGGAAATTAGATTGTGATCCCCAATGGGGATGATAATCATGATAATGTCTGTAAGGCGCTGTGGAATAAGATAGCGCTATATAAGCAAAGCATAATAAATCATATCTATATCATACATCTATCTCTCATTACTATCTATCTATGTATTGTTCTTCTGTATATATGTATCTATCACCCTCTTCCTGGTGTGAGACAGTGAAGGGATATATGTTGAATGGGATGTACATTTCACCTAGTTACTTTGCTGACTACTATAAGGGGAATGTATGGCTTTGTAAAACTAGTGGTGGAGAAAGGTCACTACACCTTCCATTCAATACACACTTGCAGCTTAAACCTGAAGACACTCAGGTATTGATTAGGAAGCCAGAAGTAGGTGCTTGGGAGCACAGTCAGAGAGCTCGCTTCGTCTGGACACAGGAGGGGTCCAGGCACAGAAGGTGTCTCCAGGAGTTTGAGCTATCTCAGTCTGGGTGCTCGATGTACCCCGGACACAGGAGTAGTCTCTGTGAGAATCCATGCGGATAGCAGCTGAATAGGAGGGGAGCTCGCTTCGTCTGGACACAGGAGGGGTCCAGGCACAGAAGGTGTCTCCAGGAGTTTGAGCTATCTCAGTCTGGGTGCTCGATGTACCCCGGACACAGGAGTAGTCTCTGTGAGAATCCATGCGGATAGCAGCTGAATAGGAGGGGAGCTCTCTCAAGTCTGGACGTTGAAGGTGCCTTCAGACACAAGGAGGAGACTCTGTGAACCTCCATGCTGGTAAATGCTGGTAAATGCTGAACATATGTGTTGTTTTGGCCCTGGCTGGTAGAGTCGGGACCCGGATAGATAGGGAAATCTATCTAAGTGTAGTAAGTGGCAGACAAGCCTAGGTCTTCTGTTTATGATTTGTTTTATATCTGTTTGCTGTGGACTTTAATAAAGCTGGTTGCGGCCAGTTTTCACCAGAACTGCTGTCTGAATGAACTGTTTCCGTGCCACTCTGTCTACCCGGACGGCGATCCCAGAGCTATATCCCCTGAAAAGCTTACACTGGTTAATAACACAGAGCAACAGACTGCATTCAAATGCATATATCACTTAGCATTCTATTTCCCTGTCTATCTGTCTATCTATTCATTCTCTAAACAGACTATTGACTGGTATAAACAATCTGCATTCTTTTACTTTAATACATTTTTTAGTTATTTCCTAATAGATTTTCTCTTCATTCCAATTTTCACATCTGTTAGGCTCCTTCACATGTACTGGAGATTCCGGTACTGGAAAAACCAGTACCGGAGTGGTCCATGTGCCATACGTGTGTTGGTGTGACACCATCCATGCGGCATATGTATGTACGTGTGTCCGTGTGTACCATTCATGTGCAATCTGTGCACCATCACTGTGACAAGTACTGCAAAAGAATGAAGAATACAAATAAAGATGTTTAGGTGTTAGATGTGCAAAAAATAGAGATAGATAGATAGATAGATTAGATAGATAGATAGATAGATAGATAGATAGATAGGTAGATAGATAAATAGATAGATAATTCAAAAAGATTGGAGGCAGCACACCATTTCAGATGAAAAAAGCCATGGCCATGTTGAGCCATTAAGAAGCTTTTTTCATCTGAAATGGTGTGCTGCCTCCAATATTTTGGACTTATATTGAAGGTTTGGTAAATACTTTGGGGGCTTTGCACCCAAAGCCTTTTTTTGCTGTGCTGTTCTTTTTTTTAATATTTTAGTAGATGATAGATAGATAGATAGATAGATAGATAGATAGATAGATAGATAGATGATAGATAGATATATGCCAATAAGATATATAATTAGTGCTTTGTATGTGTTCTTTTCTGTACTTGTATTTACTATTTACCTAATAATTAAATAAATAAATGAAAAATCGACATGTGGTCCCCCTTACTTTTACTAACCTGCTGAGGGAAAGCAGACAGCTGAGAGCTAGTGATATTATTCTAGGAAAGGGACCAATATCCTTAAAGATTCCCAGCCTATTAATGACAGGTCACAGCTGTCTGCATAGCCTTTACTGGTTATTAAAAGGGGGGCAGAAAAATGAAGTCGGGTCCCCCCTATTTTTAATAACTAGCAAAGGCTGAACAGACAGCTGCGGACTGATCTTAATAGGCTGGGAAGGGGCCATGGATATTGGCCACCTCCAAAC
Source organism: Oophaga sylvatica (assembly GCA_033576555.1). Classification (NCBI taxonomy): domain Eukaryota; kingdom Metazoa; phylum Chordata; class Amphibia; order Anura; family Dendrobatidae; genus Oophaga; species Oophaga sylvatica. Next base: position 327,388,113 of record JARQOD010000003.1, read on the forward strand.
TAATAATACCAGCCCTCAGCTGCCCTAGAAATGGTGCATCCATTAGATGCGCCAATTCTAGTGCTTAGCCTTGACTCTTCTTGATTGCACTGGTGCGTTGGCTATCGGGGTAATAGTTTTGAGGTTGATATCAGCTGTGTAATGTACTCTGACATCAAGCCCAGGCGTTAATAATGGAGAGGTGTCTATCAGAAACCCCTATTACTAACCCAAAAGTCAAAAGTAATAAACATACACAGAAAAAAGTCCTTTACTTGAAGAAATCACTCCTCAAAAATTAACCTCATTTACCCATTTATTACCATAAAAATAAAAGTAATCCACAAGGGTCCCAGGACGATCCCTGACTCTGCTATATCCAGATGCTGTGGTGTGCAGTGACATCAGTAACATGACCACTCACCATGGGAGCCGGAACACACTGACAGTAGCATGAGAACGCGGATGCAGTGACGAGCGGTGGCGTCAGTAAGATTACTGCAGTTCAAAGGCTGGATCACACAGAGGTTACCATGTGAAATGCCACCTTTGACTTGATGTAATCTTAATTATGTCATTGCTCGTCACTGCAGCCGCATTTTCACGTTACTGTCAGTGTGTTTCGGCAGCCATGGTGAGCAGTCACATTACTTATGTCATGGCTCACCACAGCATCTGGATGTAGCAGAGTCGGGGATCATAGTGGCACCTCCTTATTATGGATTTACAGTAGAGCCTTGTGGATTACTTTTATTTTTATTATAATAAATGGGTAAAATAAGGAAATTGTTAGGGAGTGATTTTTACAATTAAAGGACTTTTCTCTGTGTGTGTTTATTACTTTTGACTACATGGTTAGTAATGGGGGTGTCTGATAAATGCCTCTCCATTACTAACACCTGGGATTGATGTCAGCGCACATTACACAGGTGACATCAACCTCAAAGCTATTACCCCAATAGCCAGCGCACAAGGGAATTTGTGCATAGCCGAGGTTAAGCGCCAGAATTTGCGCATCTAATGCATGTGCCATTTCTGGTGGCTGAGGGCTCCTGTTATTAGGCTAGGAGTTGGTCAATATCCTTGCCCCATTCCCAACCTTTTAAAATCAGCCCACAGCTGTCTGTTTAGCCACATAATTTTTTTATGGGTCCCACTTTTTAAAAACAGTAAACGCTATGCAGACATCTGGGAGCTGTTATTAATGGGTTGGGAACCTTTATGGATATTGGCCCCTTTCCAGGATAGTAACACCAGCCTTCAGATGGTTTTTAAAAATAAGGGTAACCCCTAAGCCATTTTTTATTTATCTATTTATTTAATGCGCACTATTCCCAGATGGCGGTGTTAACTACAACTGTCATCAGCGTCACCTGGTCTCGCAGATCCTAAGGAGACTAGGCGAGGATGATGATAGTTGTAGTCAGCAATCGGTGGCTTAGAAAAGCGCTAGCTGTACTGCTTTCCCCAGCTGCTGAAGAATTTCATTCAGGTAGGTGTCACACAGATATCACATGGAATTCATCCGTTTTTCATCAGTGTGCGCATACTGATGAACAACGTACTGTAACACAAAGCAGGTAAAAGTGTATAGATGACAAATTCAATCCATAACATTTTTTAATTCTTTTTTTTGGAGTGTTATTACCACCAAAATGTAAACAAAGCACATAAGTATGTATAGGATGACTAATTAAATACAGAAAAAAATGTCTATGCTTTTTTGGACTGTTATGTACCACTGTAATGTAACACAAAGCACAAAATACTCTATGGATGACAATATAGACAATTTCTCCACCCCCCAAAAAAATAATGTGGTCATGTGCAGCAGCTAAATATTTAGCAATGGACTGCAAAGCCCTAAGCCCTGCCTAGACGCTGCATTGTGCCACTCTCCCTGCTACTGCAACTGTTCCTAGACTAAATGCAGAATGTGTCTGATACAAACAGCAAAGGACAGGATTAGCACTTAGAAAGGCACTTAATATAATGGATCAGCATCAGCACCAATATCAACACTACAGGCCTCTGATTGAACTGTGCACATAAAGCCCTGGACAACTGCTCTCTTCCTGCAATACGAACTGTTCCTGAGCTGTGTAATGGCGTCAGTAAACCGAGTGGAGCTGGGTCTGTCCTTTTATCACCTCTAATGAGGTAATGCGGACAGCCAATCACAGTAATGCCACTGACAAGATGGCTATGGCATTACAGCGACTCACAGGCAATGCCCGCATGCTTATAGGCTGTGTTACAGGCACCAAACATGCGGGCCGGTAGTTGAGCTTCAAATCCAAGCACCAGCCAATGTTTGTCGAGTGCCGAGCATATCCGAGCACCCAGATACTCGATGGATATCAGATTATCACTGAACACATTCACTAATCCCTAGTATTAGACATTCTAGATTAGTAGATTCCTTATAAAGGAAATATTATTTTGTTTCCAAAATCTCTTTCCCTTTCATCCATGGACTGTGTCTAGTATTGCAGCTTCGCTTTACCAAAGTCAATAGGACTGAGCTGCAATACCACAAATATCCTGTGAACAATAGTGGAGCTGTTTTCTATTCACACCAAATATGTTTTATGTTTATGCACATTTTTATAAAGGGCGGCATATTCAGACTTTTATTCCCCTTGTGAACTGTGCATATCTTCACTACATTATTATGAACTCTACTCAGAAGAGCTTACAATCTAGAAAGGGGTTTGCGGAGGAAATGATCAGAAAGTAACTGAATATATTTATTATGGAGCCAAATTTTTTATTATCATCGTTCTGCAAGAGGATCTGAGCTGCCTGATATCAGGAGAGTGAGGGCGCCGTCTGCACCTGAATTTAAATGTTTAATTTTTGAATAATACATGAAGTGGGAAACAGGTTAAATGATACAATTTCCCATCTATATATAGCGTTTTTCCCAGCGCTCATGCCTATAGGATACATATTTAGATCTACCTAAGGTACGGGGAAAAAAAAAAAAAACGAGTCATCTGAATATGTCCGACAGGCTTGTCAAGCCGCTACACCTGGCGCATTTAATTGGACTCAGCCAAGATAGCATTAAAATCCTTGCCGACTTTGTCACGTCTTTTAGTTTATCTCCCCAAGGAAACGATCCTTCAACCTTATATTAAAGTTTTATTATTGACATAATTAACTGATAAATGTATTTAAATGAGACAATAAAGTCTTCCAGGGCTATCTGTCATTACGCCATTTACCCCTCCCCCGCTTTACGGCTGGGAATTGCTGGAATCAGATAGCTTGGAAAATTAAAAGGATTTTCCACCTGAAGGGTTTGGAGCCACTTTGGTGCAATATAAGCAAAATTCCTGGCGTCGGTTGATGGCAGTCTGTAGTGACAGTCACAGTGCGCGGCAATAGTGACCATTCTGCACATAATCCATAGTCAGCACCTTTGCTCCTGGCCTCTCTGTTTAATCCTACAAACTGTGTTTTGGATTATTTCTTTTTACCAAAAATAAATTCACTATAATGATTGTTTAAAGAACACTCAAGTACATGGTGGAGATGCAATATCTCACTTCACCAGTGGACAAGAGTGGCGCTGTTTCTGTAGGAAAAAAAAACATACTATTTTCTTACCATATAAATCTATTTCATGACCCCCATTAGTAAATGGGTGTTCCTTCTTCATCTTGGACATGTAAATAAATGTTTCATAGGTGCGAGTCTCACCCCATACTACTGGAGCCCCATCACACATATATATGTCTATATTCATTTTTATGGGAGTTCTAAAGATTGCTGAGCAACTTTCAGAGCCCCCGTAGAGGAGAATGTAGAAAGCTGCACATGTGCAGCCATAAATATGCAATATGGGAATAAGTCTGTTAGCACAAAATGACTGTGCAAACCAAGCAAAGGAGCTCTGTGCTTCGTCCCACCTACTTGCTTTCCATCAATCTCCCCTACCCTCTTTTTACATTGACGGCACTGGCTTTAAAGAAGCGAGAAAATGGCAGAGATGGAAAACAAGTAGGTGGAAAGATGCTTTAAACTGTATGGCTATATAACTAGTGCTTGTGCTTGGTTTGAACAGTCTTTTGGTGCTGACAGATGACTCCCTTTAAGGGTTCGTGCACACAACCTTAAGAAAAAGGACAAGTTCTATCCATTATTTTGATAGATAGCACTCATCCCCATGTTATTCTATGTGGCAGTGCACATATCCAATTTTTTTCCTGGAACCAAGGTTTGTCCAAGGAAAAAAACTGCAGTATGCACAAGTTGAATCTGACTATCAGATCAAACTCGGCCATAAATGTCCATGGTTCAGTTGAAAAAATCAGACCGGATGACATCTGAGTGCGGTGCAATTTTCATGGTCGGACAGAATGGAGAAGATGGAGAATTTTTTTTCTCCACATCTATGAAAATCAGATCCCACTCTGATCCCATTCTCATCACACTCTAATGCCACTCTGATCCCACTTTGATCCCACTCTGATCACACTCTGATCTCACTCTGATCACACTCTGATCACACTCTGATCTCACTCTGATCACACTCTGATCTCACTCTGATCTCACTCTGATCACACTCTGATCTCACTCTGATCCCACTCTGATCACACTCTGATCCCACTTTCATTACACTCTGATCCCACTTTCATTACACTCTGATCCCACTCTGATCACACTCAGATCGGGAGCCGAGTGTCATGCGACTGTGCTCTGAACCTCTCGCACAGAGCGGATCGGAGCACAGCTGCGGAGGAGGCAGAGAAACTAATTTCTCTATTTCCTTCATTGCGGGCATCGGCGTGTATCGCACAGCACTCGGATGATATCCGAGTGATGTGCGCTGTGTCACTCACACCCAAAGACTTATATGGGTGCGAGTGCGCTGAGACTCGGCCGATTGTCGGTGATAATCGCAGCATGCGATTTCACTCGCCCGTAGAATACGGCCGAGAAAAAAAAAGGTGGTGGGAGCTGCCCCATAGATGAATACTGGTCCGAGTGCTATGCAATGTTTCCTCGCATACCACTCATCCGTGTTATATGCTAGTGTGACCCCGGCCTAAGGTAACACTAACTAAAAGGTCAAGGTACCTGTATATGGAAACTGTCCTTGAAGGTTCCCAGAACTAGAGATATGTGACATATAACAGTGATGAAGTCATTTGAACTTTGGTTTTGTCGCCTGCAAATCCAATAGCCCTTTAATACTAATGCTGCAGGATCTTTTGTATCCTTGTCTGCAAATAGCCTTTTCAGAGAGGAAGAGGATGGTGACATGTCATCCTGTAGCCATACTGCATTATTAGTTCTGCTAAAAGACGAACATTAAATTCAGCTTCTCCCTGTTAGAACTGGCTGATAACAGGGAGCAATGGACCATATACCACTGCACATGTGCCTTTAATGTTATTATTGCCCGTTTATCTGTGGCCACAGGTTTACTCTAACTGGACATTTCCACCTATCAGCCCTTAGCGTCATTCCATGTTGTGTGTTTGGTATAGATTGGCAGGTCACGCCTTAGGTGACCTTGTTGTGACTCTTTTGATTGAAGTCCACAAGCCATTATACTTTCTAATACAATATCCTCCTACATAACCTGCTTTTCTTTTTACAATCCCTTTCCTTCCTTCCTAGAGGTATCCTGCACATGTATGCAAGTCTTACTGGAGCGGAGCGCAGTGACAATATATTCCGGGGTTCACTGTTGCATGTAGCGACAGGAGATTTCAAATCACTGGCGTCTTCCACGTAAATATCGGAGCGTCACCAGGTTCCCGGATTTCCATAGGGGTTTTTCCCAAATAATTGCAGAAATTTTAGAAACAATTCAAGGAGTTGTACTTCATTAAGCCAATTTTCACTTGTGCACCCACAGCCGAAAATGTATTACACTAATAATGGACTTTGTTTTCTTCTCTCTATATGTCAAATTGTTAATTTGCATCATGCCGGGCTAAAAGTATCATTTCACTGAGAACTGATTATGTTTAATGTTATGAAACCGTCTTTTCATTAGACTTCCTTATCTGTTGCTCGCATTTTGCTTTCACAATGGTTAATGTGTAAGGTCACGGAAGGATAATAAATGCCATCTTTAAAATACATTTTGGGGAAACCCCACTTACATTGTGTATTCGTAAATGTTTCTCAATTAGTAATAATTCTGGAGTTAAAATTGCATATCATTAGCAATAACGATGTCATTAACCATTGAGAGTTCTCCAGAATAAAAGGAATCAATGTCTATCTATCTATCTATCTATCTATCTATCTATCTATCTATCTATCTATCATTATCTATCTATCTATTATCTATCTATATTATCTATCTATTATCTATCTATCTATCTATCTATTCTATCTATCTATCTATCTATATCTATCTATTTATCTATTCTATCTATCTATCTATATATTATCTATCTATCTATCTATCTATTATCTATCTATCTATCTATCTATCATCTATCTATCTATTACTATCTATCTATCTATCTATCTATCTATCTATCTATCTATCTATTATCTATCTATCTATCTATCTATCTATTATCTATCTATCTATATAGAGAGGCAGCACATCATTCAAGGTGAAAAATAGACGTGCTTCTGTTTAGTAGCCCATCATGGCGACGTTTCGGCTCACATTGAGCCTTTCTCAGAAAGGCTCAATGTGAGCCGAAACGGCGAGGTGTGCTACCTCCATTTTTTTAAAATCTCTACATAATGTTTGGAACATATCTGGGGGGCCTTGCACCCTAACTGTTTGTTCCCATGGTCAGTAAACGCTGTGGGTTGGACGCTGCGTACATCCACAGTGTCCAACCCGCAGCAGCCAGATGTTATATGTGCACGGCCGCCTCCGGCTTCCCTGCGGAGACGCACATGCGGCGCATCTTTCCAGACCGCAGCATGTCTTTTTATGTAGCGGAGACGCTCAGTCTCCGCAAGATAAATATCATCACACAGTTCAATGATCACATGCGGAATCACCTGCGTTCAAAAGTCGGCAGCGCTTTGGACGCAGCGGACATGTGATACTTCCAAAGCGCTGCCGGTTACAGACCGTGGGAACATACCCTTATTGTTATTTTTTTGTGCTGCTTGTACTTTTTTATTTTTTTATCTAGCTATCTATTATCTGTCTATAATCAATCTATCTGTCTCATATCTATCTATCTTATCTATACTATCTATCTATTATCTATCTATATCATCTATTATCTATCTGCTATCTATCTATCTATTATCTATCTATCTATCTATTATCTATCTATCTTCTATCTATTATCTATCTATTATCTATCTATCTATTATCTATCTATTTTCTATCTATTATCTATCTAACTATTATCTATCTATTATATATCTATCTATTATCTATCTATCTATCTATCTATCTATCTATCTATCTTTCTCATATCTATTTCAAATAAAGCAAAGTGTCTATATTGGTCTTTTTGTGATGGAATTAACAGAAGAGATATTGCCAAACAAAATGTGCAAGTATAATGCTTTATTCATATGTAATTTTTCACATCTGCAAACATAGACCATTTTTCTTCAAGTGCACTGGATCCACTTTAAGATATTTTTGGTTTGTGTCCATTTTTATCATTATTGTGTTATCCGTTTTCTTCTTATGAAAACAAGTAATAACTAATGGAGTCTTCATACTTACCTGTTTGCTTGAATTAGCAAGTTTGGTCTTTCTTTTTTGTTTTGAATGCGTACAATGTGTCTATCCTTGAAAAAAGATGGACAAGTGGAAAGATCCACTGAATTTAAGGGGTTTGTATACTGTCTGTTAAGAAAACTATGTGAATGAAGCCTTACAACCATCATGTCTGACCTGCCATCAATAGGCTGATAATTTTTGAGGAATTTTCCAGCCACACCTACACTACAAGCCTGAAAGAGGTAATTACTGATGTCCAGACATGATATAAATAAATGAAGATTTTTTTATTTTGGCACAACATATCATCTGTGCCCGCTTTTCTCCACCAAAAAATGTACTAAAAAAGTTTAGCAAAGCAGCACATGGTCTGTCGTAATTCATTCTACCCCATTACGCTAATTACATCTCTGGATGTTACAGCTCCAAACTCTGCGTAATAGGAATAAATAAAATATTACAAAGGTAGCAGATCTACAAGCCTTATACATAAGTCACACCAGAGCTTGATCTTGTGCAGTATTGTCTGTGTGTTGACGTATGCTGAACTTGTCTTGTTTTTGCTTATTAGTCGCTCCTTGTTACATTGTTGCCGAGCTCCAATTAAATATAAAATGCAGCAAGTGTTTGTTATTTCCCCGCTCTGAGGTTGCCAGATACATTATATACAGTGGCGTAGATAGCACAATAAGACAAATGCTTCCCTGATAAATCCATAGGCGAGGGGCTATAATGTAAAAACATGTAATCAGTGGCAGCCAGGGCGCGGAAAAGATCCTTTCTCCGATATGGGGGAGGGGATCAGAGGGTGTTTATCTTCTTGTTAAAAGTATTTAACTCAATAGCCTGAAGTAACAGTTCAGCAATATGACTTTGGCTCGTTAAGCCTGTAACATTAGTTTGCTGTTTGCATACGTCAATCAATAATTAAATAGAGAGGAGATATTTGGCAGTCCGCATTAACCACACTTTAATGGCGGCCATTTTTCCTGTTAAAGCTCTGCGTCCATTACTGGAAGCCGATCGGAAGTAACCACTGACCCTTCAGTAAAAAGATCTTATTTCACAGTACGGCTTAGCTCATGGAGGGAGACAGGGCTACACATGAGTAATATCGGGGACGCAATCTAGGCAGATGGCCTTTTTTTTAGTCTGTATTAACCTGCTTTAATTTGTTTTCCCTTTTTCACTAGCATGGACACAACGTGACCACTGAGGTCAGTGATTGGTTGCAGCGGCCACATGAATAATGTACAGCACATTACCAGCTGCAGAAATGGTAGGACCAGCGAGTGGCAGAATTTAGGTGTTAATTGTGTAATGTTTTTTTTCTCCTCTGGTGCTATGTATACGGAAATAAAAGAGACCAAACCTAAAAACCAGCTAGTCATCAGACATCCCTTCGAACAAAACAAGTTTGTCTTAAATGTACAACCCTTTAAGGTCTCTGATGCTCTGCTGTAATTTCTGTATACTCTATTTTGTTTCTTCCTCTGCTGTCCTGTCTGTATCCTATCTTTTGCTTCTTCCTCTGCTGTAATGTCTGTATCCTCTCTTTTTCTTCCTCCTTTGCTGTAATGTCTGTATACTCTTTTGCTTCCTCCTCTGCTGCAATGTCTGTATACTCTCTTTTGCTTCTTCCCCTGCTTTCCTGTCTGTATACTCTTTTGCTTCCTCCTCTGCTGTAATGTCTGTATACATTAATACATTAATTAATACATTAATGTCTGTATACTATTTTGCTTCCTCCTCTGCTGCAATGTCTGTATACTCTTTTGCTTCTTCCTCTACTTTCCTGTCTGTATACTCTTTTGCCTCCTCCTCTGCTGTAATGTCTGTATACTCTTTTACTTTTTCCTCTGCTGTATTGTCTGTATACTCTCTTTTGTTTCCTCTCCTGCCCAGGAGCTGTGGTATGTTCAGACCATATCCCTGTACGGTCAACTACAGCCATTACACAGTACACAGTAGGGGCAAATTTATATGATCTGAGCACAGGAACATTTTATTTAAACACACATTCAATTGTGGAAATTATTATTATTCCAAGATCTGCTGATTAAAATACACTTTTGTTTGTGGCACAACTTATTTAAGTACAGCAAAATAGTGAATAAGGAAAAGGAGATATTATAATTAATATAAAATGCATACACAATTCTAATGTTATATGCTCTCCTAGAAAAAAAAACACCTGATGCGCGTTTCGTCTCAAGCTTTGTCAGGGGAATTGGGTTGGATCCCATTGATCAAAATGTAGTTGCAAAGCTTAGCAATGTGTCATCACTTTCTATAATAGGACTACCTCTTTAAGATTAGAGTTTGACTTATGTTGGCATTATTGAAGTAAATAATAATGATTATTATTACTATTATTATATAATGATTATTATAGATATATTATTCTTTGTAGGCTACTATTATAGACAGTGCACTATATAATTCATATTAATAGTAGCGGTATTATTAGGGGTGCATGACATATATTTGGTGGCGTTCCATATGTCCCTATATTTATGCCCAGCCTCTATAGTGTTAAGAGTCTGGTGTTGTAAGGTTAGGGTAGATTAAACTCCATCACATGCATGCAGACATAAACTGTGTCCTCTGTATTATAAATCTGCTGGTAGAGAAGGCCTTTTTCCTCATTTGTTAGTCAGCGATGTGTGAAAATGTTAATGAAAGGAGCTATAATCTATGAGAATTTCACTATTAAAATGTAGTCCACGTCGGACGGTTCCTGCTTACGAATGCACCATTGTACATCAATCCTTCCACTGTGCAGCTAATAATAGCCGTGATTGCCTCTGCCTGTCTAGCCAACTTCACCCTGGCAATTCTGTGATTTGCTAGAACTCTTATTGTAGAAATTATTTTCATTCTATTAACTTCATGCCTTATTACGAGAATTCTGAAGAGAAAATACCAGCAGAAATATTGCAGGTACATATCCAGCACAAGCACAAAAGACTTCTTTTTTTTTACTAAAGGATAATTTGATGTAAATGCATTAAATTGTGTGATAACGGAACAACCTCCACTATGTATTCAAATTATTAAATTATGTGGCATAGCATAATCTAACCGCTATCAAAAGATTTTCTTTTTTTTTTTCTTCCGTACAACACCGTGCTGGCTACAGAGAAGTTGTGTGTACGCTATTCAAAGTGTGTCAAAGCGATAAAATGGAGTATTTACAAAAAGTGCTTAGTAAAACATACAAGGTGATACAAAACTTTATTGGAAAATAACATTAGCGTTTCCTGCCAGTGGGCTGCTGCCTTGGTGCACATAATGTAAGAAATTGACTACAGAGGGTGACACCTAGTGGCTGGAATGGAAGGAAAAAAAAGTTAACAGAAGTTCTAACTGCCCACCTCATTTCCCCCTTAAAAAAATATAAGTATTCGATTTATTCAGCTAAGGTATGATGCCAACAAAAGAGCCCCGCAAACACAGCATGATACCCCCACAGTGAATTCCTCCACAGTACTCTAACACACACAATAGATGACCCTACTACACCCCCAACTCAACTCCCCCAGCAAAATATAGTAACCCCCACACAGCCTTCCGTACAGTATAATGGGCCTCCATAAATTATAATGGTCCCAATACAACCCTCCGTACTGTCTAATGGCCCCAACCAACCCTCCACACTGTATAATGGCCCCAACCAGCCCTCCACACTGTATAATGGCCCCAACCAACTCTCCACAATGTATAATGGCACCCATTGTCACTCCAAACTGTATAATGGCCTTTACCCAGGCCTCCAAATAGCATAAAAGCCCCCACACAAACCTCCAAACAGCTTAAAGGCCCCCACACAGCCCTCCACACATTATGATTGAACCCACACAAACCCTCACACTGTATAACTGCTTGTATACAGTATAATGGCCCCCATATAGCCCTCCAAACAGTATAATGCACCCTACATAGCCCTCCAAACAGTATAATGGCCCAAACATAGCTCTGCGTGTATAATGACCAACCACATAGCTTCGAAAACAGTATAATACCACCCACAGAGCCCTTCAAATAGTATAATGGCCTTCACATAGGCCTCTAGACAGTATTATGGCCCCACATAGCCTTTAAAATATATAATAGCCCCCACATCACCTTCCAAATTGTATAATGGGCCCCACATAGCTTTCCATGCAATATACTGGGCCCCCGCATAGTCTTCCATTCAGTATAAAGGGTCCCACAAAGTCCTCCATACAGTATAATGGATCCTACATTGCCTTCTATATATTATAATGGACCCCACATAGCCTTCCATATAAGATAATGGGCCCAAATTGCCTTCTATATAGTATAATAGGCCTCATACACAGCAGCCTGCCCTATAGTATAATGAGTCCCACATAGTCCTCTATACAGTATAGTCCTACATAGTTCTAGCGTAATGAGCCATACATAATTCTCCATAGAGTATAATATTCCCCAGGTTGCCTTTCATATAGTGTAATGGGCCCCACATAGTAGTCTTCCATGCAATTTAATGGGCCCCACATAGTCCTCCATACAGTATAATGGGCCCCACATTGCCTTCTATATAGTATAATGGGCCCCACAGAGTAGTTCTCCATACAGTATAATGGGCTGCACATAATCCTCTATACAGTATAATAGCCCCACATAGTGCTCCTTGGAGTATAATGGCCTTACATAGTGCTCCATACAGTTTAATGACCCCACATAGTGCTCCACAGAGTATAATGGCCTCACATAGTGCTCCATACAATATAATGGCCCCACATAGTGCTCCTTACAGTATAATGACCCCACATAGTGCTCCATAGAGTATACTGGCCTCATATACTGCTCCTACAGTATAATGACCACATAGTGCTCCATAGAGTATACGGGCCTCATATGCTCCATACAGTATAATGCCCACATAGTGCTCTTACAGTGTAATGGTCCCACAATGTTCTCAAAGATTTTAAAAAATATATAAATAAATACTCACCTACCCTAATTCTAACATTGCTTCAACCTCTGTAGTGTGTGAGATGAAGCTCTTCACTGCTCTGCATATTGGGAGCAAAGTAGTGACATAATCGCGCCCATTGCAATTCTCCATAGAGTATAATATTCCCCAGGTTGCCTTCCATATAGTGTAATGGGCCCCACATAGTAGTCTTCCATGCAATTTAATGGGCCCCACATAGTCCTCCATACAGTATAATGGGACCCACATTGCCTTCTATATAGTATAATGGGCCCTACAGAGTAGTTCTCCATACAGTATAATGGGCTGCACATAGTCCTCTATACAGTATAATAGCCCCACATAGTGCTCCTTGGAGTATAATGGCCTTACATAGTGCTCCATACAGTTTAATGACCCCACATAGCGCTCCATAGAGTATAATGGCCTCACATAGTGCTCCATACAATATAATGGCCCCACATAGTGCTCCTTACAGTATAATGACCCCACATAGTGCTCCATAGAGTATACTGGCCTCATATACTGCTCCATACAGTATAATGGCCCTACATAGTGCTCCATACAGTGTAATGGGTCCCACAATGTTCTCAAAGATTTTAAAAAATATATAAATAAATACTCACCTACCCTAATTCTAACATTGCTTCAACCTCTGTAGTGTGTGAGCTGAAGCTCTTCACTGCTCTGCATATTGGGAGCGAAGTAGTGACATAATCGCGCCCATTGCAATGAGACATCAGAGCTCAGATGCAGAGGAAGAATGATGGAGGAAGGAGCGGCGGCTCCCTCTTCCATCATTTCTTTCAACAGTATTGGCATCCAGGGTGCCGATACAGTTGAAAGTGCAATACTGGGCTTGGCTGGAGGTTGTGGCGGTGCTGGCACTGGACACCCCCAGACTCACGGGCCCCATAGTGTCAGTACACCACTGCTCTGAATCTGTCATCTAGTGTGATGGCAGAAGATGCGGCAGACATGTTGGGTGTATGATTAGCTGCAAAATAGGAATTACAGTTATAGTTGCAATTATTTTTTGCTGGTCACTTCCACTGTTATGTGTAATTTTAGAATTCACAAAGTTTCACACAGGAAAGAGAATCTGTATGGTGCAGAAATAGGAAGGAAGCCAGCTTTAGGTGAGTAAACAGTCATTATGTTTGGTTCTCAGTACCATGTGGTAGTCTACTGATTCAGTGTAAATTTAATAATAACAATTTATAGTAATATTGTATATATATAATATATATATATATGTTATATGGCATTTAAACATTAACATTTATCACTTACTGTATATGGGTTGGCAGTTATATGCTAGATCGGCCTGGTCATTGCGACCCTATCAGTGTTTAGAGTGTTGTACTATGAGTGGTATGTAACGAAGGCTAAGCACGATCCATATTACTCCATACAACCCTATGAAGGCAGAGATTCCAGGTGAAGGGTGCTCCCATCATAGCAGATGTAATCAAATGGAAGAATTACTCAAAAGTACCCAAAAAATAAAATGTATTTAAAACCACAACGCATTTTGGTTGTATCAGGTGTCTCAACCCTATATAATGTACAGAAAAAGACGAATCTTAGTGTTACACACCTGTCCTTGGTTCGGGCTCTCCTCCCTTCCTTTCGGACTGCTGCCCTCTCTTCTGCTCCATATCAGGCTTTGCAGGTTGCCTGGCATGTGACATCATGTTTAGTGATGAGCAAACGTAACGTCTTATCCGAGGACGCTCGGGTGTTATCCTAGTATCTTGGGTGTGCTCGTATATTATGTATGAGTCCTCGCGGCTGCATGAATTGCGGCTGTTTCACTGCCTCAACACATGAGGATTCCCTAACAAACAGGCAGTTCATGCCCAAGCATGCTAGGATAAGACATTATTCGAGCTCATCCGCTCATCATTAGTCATCTCACAAGGCCTTTTAAGGCCCATTAGGACACACATCTGTGTCATTGGAGTGTTATTCTAGGCTTTAATGTGTTTCTGTCCTCCTGTGCACACTGTATTAACCTGCTTCTGTTCCCGTTGAGTTTGCTGTAATCATCCTGCTGCTTCCAAGGCTCCCAGGGAGTGTCTCAGCCTCGCGTTCCACATTTCATCCTGGCAGCAGCATCAACGCTCAAGGCCCATGTACCCACCAGGACCAGGGGTTTAGTGGGTCCACTTCACCAGGTGAGCCATAATACTTAGATCTAGTCTGTTTCCATTTCTCTTATACAAAACAATAATAGACTTGCTTGACCAATGCATTGGCGATTCATTGACTTCCCAACATTTGGATCCTAAAGGTCAGACCTCCACTGAGCTTACATTTATCACCCATCCTGTAAAATATGCCTTTATTGAGATTAGCCAATGACAAGATGAAAAATTCCATTCTTATCCATTGCTGAAAAGCCAACTGCCATGAACAATAGGATGAAGATTGACTACTTTCGCCCAGGAATTCAAGACTCCCTTTGTTTGGCTAAAAGTGCACTGTATGCTAAAAGCCATTTTATTTCTTTGATAACCAGGTGGAAACTGAGATGAAAGAAAGTCAGCACAGCTTCTAAATGATCAATTATTTTATTTTCCAAGAAGAGTTAACCTGGATCTTCGAAGCAGAATAAAAACCTGACCTCTTGCCTTACAGTTGTAACCATTTACAATCAAGATTGTGGAGACACTTGAAAACAGCGGCTCGCACACGCCAGATGGGTAAAAAAAGAGAGAAAAAAAGAAAGAAATGTCATTTCATTCAAAACACAAAGGAATCTACAATTGCTCAGTAGATCGAGTTACATAGACATTTTCATGGGAGTAGCGGGCTGTATAAGGCATGTAGAGATATTTGGGGTCTGTGGTAGATTAGGAATCTGTTGCGTTGGGTTCTCGGAGCATCGTGCTGCACTTATAAACCATTATATCCACTATATTGCACAGGATAGGTGTTGTGCCTTGGTGTCTACAGAACTGACTGGTATAGGAGTCAAAAATGTGCAAAACTTCCACCAAGAACCCCATGATCATCATTGCAAATATTGAATTGAGTCTTGAGGGACTGGTTATCACTTGTCACATGCCTGACCACCTAGAATTGCAGAACTTTTTCTTGTTTGTCCCAATTCTTTTGATTGAGAATTGAGAACAATGTAGTGCCTAGAATAAAGAATCACACAATAGGTTCTAAACCGCTCATTAAAATATGGGATGGAGTCAACCAGAACTGGCCCCACTCTATCTCCAGGATCCTCGAAAGTCACTTGTGCTGCCTCTATAACATAGTATGTGCATACTTGATCTAGAGTCACCACTTCAGGATGTTTGATAACTTGGTCTTGCTATTAGTTTCGAACGCTTGCATATGCAAGCTTAAAATTTGTACTAACTTTTATTATAAGTTAAATGCAGAAATAAACAATTTTTATTTACAGCATTTACCAAACACCATAAATATGAGCACTGTATTGTATAATTACAGAAATACTGCTATGTGACGTTGATGTAAAAAAACTGTACAAAAATAAAAAATAAATTTATTGTAATTGTATAGTACTTTTATTTTTACTGACTTTATTGAAAAACAATCTGAGTTTCTTTTACTCATAATGCACTATTGTATAGAGATATAGCAGTATGTACATCATGCCTGTAAAGAAGAACACTACTGAGATTCTTTGGCAGTGAAAATTCTGACATGCACAGTAATGAGGCCTGTGGCTCACTGTTAGAGTTTTTGCCTATCCTTTCACAATTCAGGTTCTGAGCTTGAGTCCAGGAAGTAATAAGCTACAAAAAGAAGCTGAGAATTCTATAAGGGCTTTCATCACCTGAGCGACAACTACCCATTGCTACCTCCTCTGGCTTCACTGACTTTACGTGAAGTTACACAGCATAGAGGCTGTCAGTCAAATAATAGGAGGTAGCGCTGAGTGGGGAATAGAGCTGGAGTGACAGAGGCTTCAGATCTACTATAGCCCTTCAGCCTTTATTTGCATATCAATTCAAACACTGATTTCTCAGTAATGGAGGAATGGAATGTCCATGTAAAGATACTTATGGACTTGAGTTTACAAAAGCTGCATGCACATGTAAATAGTTAGAGGGATTAAATTTTGCTGACAGATTCCCTTTAAATATTTTTACAAATTTTACGAGCCTGAATTGCATCTTGCAGTTTGTGTGATGCAGCTTTGTGCAAAGCATATGTAGCAGTGGTGGATTTGTCCCTGACACTCCAAGGGTTAAATACATTTGATGTTCATATATGTTATGAAAGGATGAGACCCACTGGGGCTGCAGTTAGCTGAGACAGGGTTAACTGTAAGGGCTGGCACAGTTTGAGATGGAGAACTGAGAGTTGGCAGCAGGTCCAGAAAGTGACAGGCCCAGTCAATGTGTGGACAGTAGTGAGTGAAGTAGCATAGACTGCTAGGGACAGCGTGGGCCTAATACTTGGGGCAGTGCACTGCAGAAAATACCCTTCTGTATGATTCCATCTATATGGCCTGGGGCTACCTCGAGATGGATGTCGGGGGCCTGGGGCACACTCAGCCTGTGAAGTTATAGTGAAAGATGGACTCAGGCTACATGGGGCAGAAGGTATTGCAATCCGAATATACTGCTAGTGGTGGAGAAGACTCCCTGGGGCTAGAGAAGATGGTCAGAGGGACATTCTACCTATACCGAAGACCAGGAATGAAATTGTATCTTGGTTTCCTGTGGGAAAAAATTACAACACGTTGGGCCTTATCCTCTTCATCTGCCCGCTATTCACCAAGTAAACATTTGGGTTTATTTTAAAGAACCTTGTGTCTCCTGGATTAAAAAATGCCCCGGGTTTCCCGAAGAAGGTTCCCGACCAGAAAAGAAAAGGGGTTTACCCTGAAGTAAT
>JARQOD010000003.1:327405719-327442250 GCA_033576555.1 Oophaga sylvatica
CCATTCACGCAGTACATGCCTTCCAAACCAGATAAATATGGCCACAAATATTGGCTAGCTGTTGATAAGGAGAGCAAATATCTGGCAAATGGCTTCCCTTATCTAGGCAAAGATGACACACGCCGTGCTGAGGACCGTTTAGCTGACCATGTGGTAATGAAGTTATTGGACCCATTTTTGAAAAAAAGGTCGCAATGTTACAACCGATAATTATTTTACTTCAGTAAAATTAGCAAAAACAGCTAAAAAGCAAAGGAACAACCATCGTGGGAACACTGAACAAGATAAGGCGAGAAGTGCCTAAAGAAATAAAATCCATGAAAGAGGAATTGTACAACACTAAAGTGTTTAGAAATGAAGACAATTTTTACACTTACAGTATATCAAGGAAAGCCCAACAAAATGTTGTCATTTTGAGTTCCGTCCATCCAGATGTTGTTGTTTCCGCTAAAAAAACTCCAGAAACGGTAAAGTTTTACAATGAAACAAAATATGGAGTAGATGTTAGTGGATCAGATGGCACGAAAATATACCACACGAACATGCACAAGGAGATGGCCTGTTCATGCATTTGAAAATGCCTTAGACTTTGCGGTATAAATGCATGGATAATATTCAATGAGATAACCCACCAAAAATGTCACGCAAGGCATTTTTGCAAACGCTTGTGAGAGAGTTGAGTGGTCCTTATGTCACAGATAGGAAAAAGGGTTCCACGTCCCAAGTTTCTACATGCTCAGAAGTGATGGTTCAAACAAAATTTTGCCAGATAAAAGAAAAGTGCAAGAAAAATAGATCTGTCGCAATTGTAAGACTTGGGGTAAGTCTTTGTGTGGGCAATGTACTGCCATAAAATCAAAGGCAATGCCTAAAATGCGAAACACCAAATGTTTAGAAGGTGAATTCTGCGCCATATTTTCATTTTTATGCTCCTCCACCTACATTTTCTCTGCTTTTTGTTCTTCAGTTGTTGTTTATATGTGTGCACTTGAATAAAAAAAAAATGTTTGAAAAACGTCTATTATAATTATTGTTATTTTCTGTAGAAAAATAAGAAAAGCAGAAAAAAACAATCGAAAGCATTACTGTTGGATCTCACAATAATAATACATTACAAAAAATATAATTATTAATAAATAACCACAAATGAAACTCTAAAAATAAACGAAAACAAGCAAGGAGTCAAAATGACTCCTTTCAGTAGTTCTAGGCGGGGTCACGAGTCCAGTAGTCCTAGTGTTAAATCAGTTGACAATATTTTGAAGGTGTTCCATGTTCTTGGCCATTAGATATCCCTTCTTACTTTGTGGCTCAGGTTGTAGAGTATGTATTTGTGTGTTTTCTAAACTCTGGTTAGAAATTATACAAAATTGACAGTCCCTTGAAGACACTAACAAACCTTATAATGAAAAACTACAGATGGATATGCTGGATCTCATGGAGACTCAGAGGTTTGGAGTGGGTACTGAATCTAACGAAAGGGAATATTTGTAGGGAATTTGCCTGGGCTTCACCAGGTACTTCCTCCAACCTCTGTTTTTTGAGAAAAATGATTGGTATTGGAAACAAGTCTTCATAAAGTCCTGTGTGTATAATATTATGTCTAATGACCCAAAGTAGCTGCAGAAATTTGCCCTAATAATGAGAATGTCAGTAATACAGCAGGGGACTCCAGGTCTGTCTATATTTGTTTAATAGACATTTAATGACTGCCTTGTAAACAGATTAATCCACAATGTCTTCCCTCCTTCTTTCCTCTGCTAGGAGGTAATCCATAATACTATATATTGATTTTAATTTATTACAGACCATTATACGTTATTATTTTGTTAGTGAATATACAATATAGATTACTAAACTCACCTTTATAATTAATATAAACTATAGCAGAGGAAAAAAATCAAACAGTAATTTAATAGCCTAAATTTGTAAAGCGCTCAGCTGGACACAGAATAAAAAACACAGATGGGGAAAAAAAAAGGTAATAATTTTGTTATGAAAATATAATTCACACAAATAAAAAACAGAACAGTTGGAATATGTGGTATAGTTCCACCAACAAGGATCGTTTCTGTTAGGGAGTATGGCACATTTTACTGTACAGTATACCATCAGTAATTCACTTTGGATTTGATCACTACCAGGCAATAAAACTTTGATAAATCAGTTGCAATTGCAAGACTTTAATCAGGGAAGAAGCTACATGAGGTGCTTATTAGCTGAGGTTACATTACATGAGGTGCTTAGTAACTAATTCCCGGGCCGCCATGAGGGCATTACTGCCATTACTGTTGTATGGGCCCGGTAAGCAGAAGTAAAAAGGGAGGCCCTGACCCAGTCCAGGCCCCTTCTTGTACCTTTGCTCACCGGGCCCCAAGGTATAACAAAGTAATGTGTGCTAATTCCTGGAGCTGCTGTTCGTGCAGCTCCAAGGGAGTACCTCCACCTCTTCTGTGATGCATTGATGGTGGTGCATACACAATGGCATCATCAGGAATGCACCGGTATGTACGCGTGCCACTCGCCAGGACACCAAAAGTGGAGCTGGGTCTGCAGGAGATCAGATGAGAGGTAAGTATGAAAAACTATTTTTTTTTAATAAAATTAAATGGGCTTGGAAAGTGTGGGGGGGAGAAAATGATGATGAATTGTGGGCGTGGGAACGCAGAACAGTGAATGATGATGTATTGACGTGAGGAATGAAAATAAAGATGAATCACTGGTGGGAGACAGCAAATGATGAATTGAGGGTGAGGGTGGGGGACGAGGGACAGAAATGATGAATTGAGGGTGGGTAATGGAGGACAGCCAATGATAATGAATTGAGGGGTGGGAGAGTAAATGATGATTTATTGGGACTTGGGGATGGGGACAGTAAATGATATTGAATTCAGGATGGGGAGACGAGATGGTAAAGAATGGAGGGTGCGGGTAGGAGAGAGAGAGCGAGGACATGACATAATGAATTGGGGCAGAGGGATGCATGTAAATATAATTAATATGGGGAGCGGGGGTTACAGAGTGGAGGGTGTTGAGAATGCAGGAGTGTGACTGGTATTGAACTGGGATAGAATACAGGTGCTAATTAATTTATATATTTATTGGGTAGGGAAAGTGGAAAGGACAGCACAGTGGCTCAGTGGTTAGCACTGCAGCCTTGCAGCCCTGGGGTCCTGGGGTTGATTGATTCAAATCCAACCACGTACAACATCTGCAAGGAGTTTGTATGTTCTCCCCATGTTTGCGTGGGTTTCCTCCAGGTACTCTAGTTCCTCCCACACTCCAAAAACATAATGATAGGAAATTTAGACTGTGAGCCCCAATGAGGACAATGATGTTGCCGAGCTCCTGTGTATAATGTCACTGGTGATAATGTCACTAGTGATCACTGTATTACCTGTAAACTATATATAGAGCTCCTGTGTATAAAGTCACTGCTGATCACTATATTACCTGTTCACTATATACAGAGCTCATGCGTATAATGCCACTGGTGACCACTGTATTACCTGTACACTGACACTATATACAGAGCTCCTGTGTATAATGGCACTGGTGATCCCTGTATTACCTGTGCACTGACACTATGTACAGAGCTCCTGTATATAATGTCATTGGTGATTACTGTGTTACCTGTACACTGACACTATATACAGAGCTCCTGTGTATAATGTCACTGGTGATCACTGTATTACCTGTACACTGACAGTAAATACAGAACTCCTGTGTATAATGTCACTGGTGATCTCTGTATTACTTGTACACTGTACACTATCTGCAGAGCTCCTATGTATAATGGCACTTATGGTAATAATAGTATTGTGTTTTGGAATTAATGATCAGTATTGCAGTTTTCAGTTTCTATGTGGTGGTAATATGTGATCTGGTCATGATATGGCAGTATTTGTTCCATGTATGTGGTATAATTCAGTTACTATGTTGTGGTAATATGTGGTTTAGTCACGGTGTGGTGGTATTTGTTCCTCATATGTGGTATTATTCGGTCACTATATGGTGGTAATATGTGGTCTGGTCTTGGTGTGATGGTATTTTGCCCTTGTATGTGGTATTATTCAGTCAATATCTGGTGGTAATATGTAGTCTGGTCATATTGTGGTGGTATTTTTCCTTTTGTATCTGGTATTATTTGGTCGCTATGTGGTGGTAATATGTGGTCCCATAGTGTGACGGTAGTTGTCCCTTGTATGTGGTATTATTGGTCATTTAAAAAAATGTAAGTGACATATTCCATTAAAGAAAACTAAATAAAAATATATCTAAAAGAGTATTTAATATTTTAAGAAATGTTTAATAGGTTAGAGTAGAGTAGGGCCCTGCCAAAAGAGTCTACCTTGTTGTGGTGGTAGCTTAAAAATCTTGGGGGAACTGTTACTGTGTGATTGGTGAGGTCTTGTTGCAGAAGTTTAGCTTTTCCGAGAGTTGGCATTGGGACAGTGGAAGGTTGAAGGGGTGGAGGGGGAGCAGGGTAGAGTCAGGGTGGAGTCTCAATGGGGCCAAAAAATGTTGCCAGTATGGTGCCCTGAAATTCCTGGTGGCAGCCCTTACTAATTCACACAGGGTGGCCTGGTTGGCCAGAGATCCCTTTCTCTTATAAGAAGATACCAGTGTTATACATGGCACATGGAAGGTGGGGGTTCTGTTACAGATTTTGCACTTGACTAATGAGCTATAAATCACAACTCCAACATTAAGGCTATGCCCTTATTAACCAACACAAAACACAGATTATTCCATTACCCTATATAGGCTGTTACAGGTCATGATTTGGGAAAGGAGTTCTGGTGGTAGATCAAAACCTCCATTCCTCACATCAGTAATATGTAAGGTAACCACACAGGTCTGCAAAAAGGATGTAACTTGCTGAAATACAATTGAGGTAAATTCGTTGTAAAAATCCCTGAGCTTCCCTAATTCTGCTGCTTTTTTTCATGTTGTGCTGTGTCTTTCCATTGCAGAGATATTTATATTTGTTGATTTTGGAGCGCAGTATGTGAAATCTCTGCTTGCAGTACAACTGTGGGTTAATTCATAGTTTTCTCTGGGTGCTTGCGTTTTCACACATTCCTCCCAGATACTGCCAATCACAGCTCAGCAGCATCTGAGACTGCTAAATCAGCTGCCGAGGTGTGATATCTGGGAGGGAGATATTAAAGCACACCCCCCAGAGAAGACTCTGAAGAAACACCCACTTGATGTACAAACAAACATTTCATGCTCCAAAGATTGTGCTCCAAAAGCAACAAATGTGAATATCATTGGAATGGAGCGACGCAACACAAAATAGAAAAGTCCATCAGAAACAGGGAAACTCAGATTTTTACAATGTATTTAACACAATATTTTTGAGTAATAGATCATCTTTAAAACTGTACTTGCTAGCATGAATGTATATACGCACCACGACTATGCCTCTTTTCCAGCAGAAATACCTGGTGCTTATTTAGCCTCTACACCTCCCTCATAGAGGACATGACCATATCTTGGTTTCCCCTAATTTGTTTGTTTCATGCTAGCAGGTGGCTCATGTGGTTCGTCGACCCACTGTGCCACAGGGCTGGGTCTACCTAGGAAGAGGCATAGCTAAGCGGCTACAGGTGTTCAATGGAGCTCCTGATGGTGGAGACAGACTGGGCTGCAGGTAGACACGAGGTACCACTCCTAAGCAGACCTCAGTACTGCAGTTAATATTCCCAAATGGTCGGTTTCGCTGGATAGGGAGATGTGACCCGAGACTCTGCTGAACAGGATATGGAGACAGATGGACTGTATGGACAGCTTGGATCTTTAAGATAGGTTTTTCTTCACACATACAGTTATCAGGAAACAGTTTTAGAGCTGGCCGCACTAGGACCAGGGACTACATAATCAGGACTGCCCCCAAAGGAACCAGGGACACGGGTATAGGTACTGCGGACTCAATTTCAGGATTAGGATACCACCGAAGCGGTCACAGAAACACAGACAAACTATACTAGACAATTGGGAACACAGGACACGTGAATGTCTTTACAGACTAAGGAGGGGGACCTGGTAACATACATTTGCACACACTAAAATCACCAAGACTAAACTATAGGGGTTGCTCAAGCGCCTCCCTATTGGGGAGAGTGCCTTACATATACAGTCATGGCCAAAAGTTTTGAGAATGACACAAATATTAATTTTTACAAAGTCTACTGCTTCACTTTTTCTAATGGCAATTTGCATATACTCCAGAATGTTATAAAGAGTGATCAGCTTAACAGCAATTACTTGCAAAGTCAATATTTGGCTAGAAAATTAACTTTATCCCCCAAAACACATTTCAACATCATTGCAGCCCTGCCTTAAAAGGACCAGCTAACCTCTTTTCAGTGATTGCTCCATTAACACAGGTGTGGGTGTTGATGAGGACATGGCTGGAGATCAATCTGTCATGATTAAGTAAGAATGAGACCACTGGACACTTTAAAAGGAGGCTGGTGCTTGGCATCATTGTTTCTCTTCTGTTAACCATGGTTATCTCTAAAGAAACACGTGCAGTCATCATTGCAATGCACAAAAATGGCCTAACAGGAAGACTATCGCAGCTAGAAAGATTGCACCTCAGTCAACAATCTATCGCATCATCAAGAACTTCAAGGAGAGAGGTTCCATTGTTGCGAAAAAGGCTTCAGGGCGCCCAAGAAAGACCAGCAAGTGCCAGAACCATCTCTTAAAAGTGTTTCAGCTGCGGGATCGGGCTACCAGCAGTGCAGAGCTTGCTCAGGAATGGCAGCAGGCAGGTGTGAGTGCATCTGCACGCACTGTGAGGCGGAGACTCTTGGAGCAAGGCCTGGTCTCAAGGAGGGCAGCAAAGAAGCCACTTCTCTCCAGAAAAAACATCATGGACAGACTGATATTCTGCAAAAGGTACAGGCAGTGGACTGCTGAGGACTGGGTAAAGTTATTTTCTCTGATGAATCCCCTTTTCGATTGTTTGGGACATCAGGAAAACGCCTCATTCGGAGAAGACAAGGTGAGCGCTACCACCAGTCTTGTCTCATGCCAACTGTTAAGCATCCTGAAACCATTCATGTGTGGGGTTACTTCTCAGCCAAGGGAATCGTCTCTCTCACAGTCTTGCCTAAAAACACAGCCATGAATAAAGAATGTCCTCCAAGAGCAACTTCTCCCAACCCTCCAAGAGCAGTTTGGCGATCAACAATGCCTTTTCTAGCATGATGGAGCACCTTGCCATAAAGCAAAGGTGATAACTAAATGGCTCAGGGAACAAAACATAGAGATTTTGGGTCCATGGCCTGGAAACTCCCCAGATCTTAATCCCATTGAGAACTTGTGGTCAATCATCAAGAGACGGGTGGACAAACAAAAACCTAAAAATTCTGACAAAATGAAAGCATTGATTGTGCAAGAATGGACTGCTATCAGTCAGGATTTGGTCCAGAAGTTGATTGAGAGCATGCCAGGGAGAATTGCAGAGGTCCTGAAGAAGAAGTGTCAACACTGCAAATATTGACTTGCTGCATTAACTCATTCTAACTGTCAATATAAGCTTTTGTTACTCATATGTTTGCAATTATTATATTTATGTCTGTGATAAAAACATCTGTCAAACACACATAAAAACCAGAGGGCAGCAGATCATGTGAAAATATAATATTTGTGTCATTCTCAAAACTTTTGGCCATGACTGTAATATGCCTCCCTGCTATTGACTGGGAAACATTGCAGGATTTCACTTTAACTAAACGCCTACCAGCTGTTAGCTGGGGGTATTTTACCAAGTGCAGGCGCTGCCCCTTTAAAAGAATGGGTGCGCATGTGCACACACTAGGCACACCACTGGAACACAGTGCGGCAAGCACAGGAAAGGAAGAGGATCATGAGGACGCTGCTGTGGGTGGGGGGTGAGTATGTTGGCATTCCCGCAAGGAGGGAGGAGGGGAACCATGAAGGGGTGCCGGCCACAGTCATTACAGTTTGTCAGCATTGCAATTTATGTGAGAAGTGCGAGTCTTTTATTCTTACATATAACTTTACCATAAATGGACGATTAATCGAATATTAACATTTTTTTTCTGCTGTTTGTCAAAAATTAAAGTTAGAAAATACATACTGATGAAAAAATTAGATATTTTAGGTTGGGTTACTTTTTAATTAATGCCAGATTTTGTTTTAATTTCCAGAAATTGACTAAACCACCTTACATGTATTAGTGTGGGGATAACAAGATATTGCCTGGAATAATTCTTTTCATCATTTCTATAGAGCATGAAGTGCACACTGATAATCCCATTACACCCCCTTGTGGCTAATTACATATTCCCTTCACGTAAATGTAAGGCGTTCATAAGATACATAAAACTGTAATGCATTATGTATTGTGATCTTCAATTTTTTTTCCGGGGCTGATACAAATACATTGCACTAACAGCAGAAGCTAATTTACAACAACTGTCAGCTTGCTGTATCCTTTCCAAGAGGCTATCTCTTCTACTGTAAATGCCGAGCTGCCTCTTCTCGTACCTACAATCTACATGAAATATGCAAATCTTAGCGTTTGTCACAACTGGCAAAATATCTAACAACTCCCAAGGTGAAAATGTTCCTATAAAACAGCAATAAAAGGATTCTTATTTTACAGCTTCCAAAGTTTTTTTTTCTTCCTTGATTTCCTTTTATCAGCGTTTCCAGACCACTGCGATTAGCACAATTTTTTTCTATTTAACTTTCAACAACTTAAAGCTGGAAGTTTACAAAAGTAAAAGTAGCAAAATTTGGCATTATTTCTAATAAAATATTATTCATTCAGTTTAATTGTTGTGAAAAGTACAGCTTGACTTACACTAGAAGGAGCCTAGCAGACAGTAATGGTAGACAGTTGTGAACCTCTGATTTTATGCACAAAAAAAGTCTTTGGTTTGCTTATGATAGCTTTTTTCTTCGGCAAAATAATAGCAATTAGAAAGACCTATCGTAAGACCAATATTATGCATACAATTCAATATCTGAGGAATATCAAGAGTTTGATTTTCATGTTAACCTGTCAAGGAGACAGTAATGGGGTTGCAAACCACTCCACTAAAGCACAGAGAAAACCCCACTAGAGGGAGATAATGTTTAAAGTTCTTGTTACAAAGATAGCACTAAGAACTTGTTCATAGATCCCATGTCTATATTTGACTTTCAAATTGTTTTGATTGAATAGCTGACCCCATACATTTTTTCCATGTGAGCTATATCATTCACTTGTTAGATGTTAACATATTTATAATATAACTCAATCCCAGTCATACCAGCTTCATCACTTAAAGGCATATTTATCTATTATTAGGACACCAACAGAATGTTCTTTTCTCTGCAGTAACCTTTTTAACTTTTTATTGTATATATGTAATAAATAAAACTGTTATTTTAACATACATTTCTCAGAGGAGTTCTTTCTTTTTTGGATTTTCACACTAGAAGGATTCAAGTAGTAAGTAATGGTAATCAGTTGTGAACCTATTATCTTACGCACAAAACACATGTTGTCTTTGGTTTTTCTTTGGAAAAATAATAATAGCTCGACTGGCCCATCATAAGTCCAATATTATGCATAGAGTTCAGTATCTTAAGAATACCAAGAGTTTGATTTTCATGTAAAGCAGTCAAGGAGACAGTAATGGGTTGCAAACTACTCCACTAAAGCATGAAGAATAGCCCATGACATGATGTTTTTGGGGTGTTATAAGAGGTTTTTTCCTTTGTAAAATACATCACAGTGAAACTGCCCACCCCCAAAAAAATCAAAACTATCAATACACTTCAATAGCTGTGAAATGTAAGGGTTCGGCTCATATTAAAAATATCTAAGGGGACTGTAATGGGGTCATTAACCACTCCACTGCAGTATAAAGAAAACCCCATGACATTTTTTGTGTGATTGCTAGGACATTTTTATGTTTAGAGAAAATGCATTTTATTCTTGGATTGGCCCTCCTGAAAACCATAGCATCCCTAAAGCCCATTTTAGAACATATTAATTGGGCCCAATAGCAATCATTTACCCAGGTGCAGCAGTAGCAACCCAGTCTTAAGCCCCCGTCACACACAGCGATCTCGCAAGCGAGATCGCTGCTGAGTCACTAGTTTTGTGACGCAACAGCGATCTCCCCAGCGATATCGCTGTGTGACATTCAGCAACGATCAGCCCCCCTGCTGGGTATCGCTGATCATCGCTGAATGTCCTGGACATTTTTTTGATCGTTGGTCTCCTGCTGGCCAGCACGCATCGCTGGGTGTGGCAGGCAGGAGACCAGCGATCAGCTGGTAACCAAGGTAAACATCGGGTTTCCAGGCCCCGGGCGGCGCCTGGAAACCCGATTTGTACGTTGGATACCGGCGCGCTGCTGCAGGGAGCTGGTAACCAAGGTACACATCGGGTTTCCAGGTGCCGCGCAGCGCCTGGAAACCTGATGTGTACCTTGGTTACCAGCTCCCTGCACCAGCGGGCTGGTATCCAACCTACACTGCGGGTAACTAAGCGACGTTACCCGCAGTGTCGCTGTCCTGATCGCTGCCTGAGCTGCCTGTTTGGCAGCTCAGCAGCGATCATGTAGCGACACACCAGCGATCCTGACAAGTGCATATCGTAGTCGGGATCGCTGGTGTGTCGCTATGTGTGACGGGGCCCTTAAAGTGTAACTGTTGTTTTAATTTTTACTTCAGAAATCAATAATATACTGAAAGTAAGCTTTCTAAAACTTTTTAATATATGGTATCAGAGAAATCCACTTTTTCCTCTGCCAAGACTGATCGTTCATTTTCAAAATTCCTAATTCATGGTTAAAATCTGTATTTGCAATATTGCAATATTGATGTAGGAGATGACAGTAACTGCTGATGAGATTCTTTATAGATAGTACGGGATGGAGGAGGCACTCCTCCTGCATCCCCTCCTTCCAATCTCCATAGAATTTTAAGAGCACCAACTGTCATCTTCTATCTCATTGATATAGCATTCAGTCTTCATTGAATACAGATTTTACCCATGAATTTTCAAAATGAATGATCAGTCCGGGAAGAGAGAGATGCAGGTTTCTCTGATATAATATATTACAAAGTTGCTTATTTCAATGTGTACTGCACTTTTAATTTATGTAATACAAATTATTTTTTTTTTAGGTTTAACTGCATTGATATCAGAATGTACTCGACTGGAGTATAGATTGTTTGGGGTAAGCCCAACCATCAGGAGCAGACAAGTGCTGACCCTATCACTGACATCATCTGTACTCCAAATTAATAAGTTCTGATATTAATGCAGCAGAAAGCAGGCAAATCGACTGTAGAAAATCATGGGTCTGGAAACTGCATACATGCATTTTTTTTTTTAGAGGAATGAAGACAAATTCCCAAATAAAGTGATTTCCAAAGTTTCACAACTTTCCATGCTTGACAAAATTATAAAAAAAGAATTATTTTATTTACCCTTTAAATGTATTCAACTATATTTGGAGCACTCATGTTCTTTTGGAAATCTTGATAAGTCATGTAGTATTCAGTAGAAGTGTTATTTGACGGCATGAAATTGTAGTGTTTTATCATATTCAGATCCAAAACTCAACCCAGAAGTACCCAAATAAGGTCCATGTGACCTGCCAGTGTCATTTTGGATTTCTTCATTTAAAATGGATCCATCACAGTCCCACAGCTTCTTTAAATGAATCTTTGCCATGATGCTGGTGTAAACAGAGCCCAATGTACAGTTTGTGTTTAGAACTGGAACTGTCATCGGAAGGGTGCTCATCTACCCTATGGTGGTCGACGCTGATAAATCTATACATAAGCATAGATATTTGGAGTTGTCACTCAACCAGGTGAACATATTCACAATGCACAATGCTTGCTAAAGCCATACTTACAACAACTACTTAAAGGCAATTAGAATAGGAAATGTGAGAGTTTCTCTTTAAATATATCTGTGTATTTTATGATTTTTTTTTATTATTTTTTTTTAAATTTCACCATCAATTTAAATAGAAAAAAGTCTATTTATTGTGGCTAAATTGATTCCCTTTATAAACCTTTATTTCCTCATTGAATTAAAACTGTTAATTATATTACGATTTTCTTAGTGTCTAATAAACTGTTTACCTCCTGGGATGCACGCTGAAGGCACTTATCACTTTAGAATTAATTTTAATTGTATATGGCTCTGATGTGACAAAATGTTTAAACATAATTCTCTGCGCTAATGGATGACGATGGCGAAAGCGAAGAGCTGGAAGCAGTTATGGAGTACGGGACAGACTCTTGTCTATACTGGGACAGGCTGACTACTTGGCACTAATCTAGTGTAATTCTCTCATGAATACTGTTGATTATTTAGATGACATTTATAGGCGTGTTTAATGCTACAGGTGAAATAGAGAATTATAAAAATCCCATTTATTCAGAACGGTCACACACTGCACCTTGGAGATTTTCTCTATTTTTGAGAGGGAGCAGGGGGGACTTCATTACTTTAAGCGATGTCCCATAAGCACAGCCATATTCATATGTCCTTTTAGAGCATATGAAGGTTATACAGGCACTCAAAAAGGAAAGGCAAATGCAAAAGTGATTCCCATTTCGTACAATGTACAGTATTTACATGTCTTTCAATTCTTGTTAAAAGAATTGACCAGCCTTGAGGAGCAAGTCACTGTCTATGACTGCAGATGTGTGAATCCTCATGGGGCGCGCACTGCGCACTGTGAGAATTCTCCACTAGCGGTGCCAGAAGCTGGCGGTCATGTGACAAGTATGTGACTTGCATATTTCCAGCCACATTCCGACTAGACATCTCCAGCCTCGCTCAATAAACTTGCATTGAGCAAGTCTAGTTGGTATGTGATCACATGTATGTATATCACATACTTTCGGTTACATGCCCACCACTCCTGGCATCAGCACCGGAGAATCCTTACAGCATGTGAGAGACTGCAGACTTGTACTACAAGGCCGAACAACCCTTTTAATGTAAAATGAACTTTAGCGTAGTCCGAAACAATACCAATTGACAGTCAAGAATTCATTTAAAAGTTGGCTGGAGCCAACCATATGAGCATTCAAGGTCTCTACATTCTACATTCTTTTAGAGTGGCGTTGTGTCATATTAAATACTTTTTTGTTGGACATATTTAGTATCACATGGATTTTTGGGGGGCTCACATTAGTGAGGAGCGAATTTGCCAAAATTCAATTTTGTGAATTCACTGTAATTTGGCTAAAAAATTTAATTTGCATTGAAGTTGTTCGATTCGAATTAAATGTTCTTTATTATACTCTGCGGTCTCTCCAGGCATCGAGTTTAGATCATAGAAGAGGACATGAGGACTCCGAGTGAAGATCATGTAGAGGACATGCGGAGCCTTGGATGGTGGACTGCGGTGGCGAAACACATGAGTATTTTCTAAATTTGAGGAATAGTTAATTCACTCATTTCTAGCTAACACAATATGAAGACCCCTCTACACATTAGACTAAAGTTGGCCGAACCTGCTGATATTGGGCCTCCTGCCTCGTCCTTGCCAGATGATGTTGGGACAGAATGATTCAGCCAGATGAATTTCAATAGTCGATCCTTATTTCTGCTCAGAGAGGCTATTAGCCACGCTCTTTTAAAAAACACAGCAATGCTTGGTCAAGAGTTCCTCTGTATGGGTGAGTTGGGACTGGGAGAGATAGTTGTTGGTTGAACAATCATTTGCATGACACCTATGAAATGTGTATGGAAGCTTTACACAATTACATGATATACTGGGGGAGTTAGAATGGAACTTTTCTCTAAACAATAAATTATCCTCTAAGATGTTGAAAGATTAAATTGGTCAAAGCTTTTTGATCACTATTTTGTTTCATCTAAGCCTCATCGATACTGAAATTTATGGTAATTAACTTTTTTGCCCCATTATTGTACACAAAGTTCTATTGGTTCAATGGTTCTTTGCGTGAATGTTGTGTCAGAGGATCCCAGAAATGCTAAAACTGGTTGAGGTCAAACCCACCAATGTTCTTCTTCCTCAGAAATGTCAGAAAATGGATGGATTACTTCTTTAGGATGACCCATAAAGGGGCTCATGAAATATCCATAGGATTGTAGAAATGTATTCTATTTGAGCTCAACTTGATTTTTGTTTTCAAGTCATGTAAGAAATAGTTTTAGAAACTTTGCACTGAAATGTCCACGCTTCCCCCAACTTCACTATATTTAAGGCAGGATAGATTTTGCTGTGCTTTACCTGGGGGTTCAGACTAAAACTAAGTCTTCAGGTGCACAGATAGCAGCTTAAGTGAAGCAGGTGGTCCCAACTTCAATTATCGGCTTCCCCTCTCGGAATTCTGGAGGAGAGAGGAAGCATCAAAGTCTCTTTCTCAGGGTGCTCAAGGCACAAATTACTCGCTGAGCAGTTACTGTCGGTGTCTTTGACACTAAGTTCTCCTGGAAGCAGATGTGAGTTAAGTGGCACAGCTCTGCTGAGCCAGATTATCAAATACTGTCTGTGTGTCACAATTCACATCCAGCTGCTCGACATTATATTAAGATGAAAACCCTGTGAATAATGTGCGTGAGGAAGACTTTTGCAGCAAATGCTCAAAAAAAATAAGGGAATGAACTTTTGTTTCTCCTGTTTTCCATACTTTTGAATGTTTAGTTGTATTTGAAGGCTATGGTTATCTTGAACATTAAACTACGTTTTTTTCTGCTTTTCTTTTTTCAAGGAGTTGCCCGGTTCCCCCCGAGTAAATCAACAACAGCTTATATTCACGTCCACACCTTCGCTCTCCTAGTAATGTCATCACCGCATCACCCGTTGCTCACATGATATTGTTATGCAACGTGGGCAGTGCAGCTAATCATCAATCTCAGATTGGCTTCTGTTCATCAAAATTACATATGGGTGAGAAGGCACTCTGATGAAGTAGTAAAGGCTGCAGCCAATCAGCAGCTGCTGATTGGCTGCAGCACTCACGTGGCATAACAAGCGCCGGGAGATACGGCAACAACATCACTAGAACAATAAGTATCTGCTTTTCTTATTTTACTCGGACTTGATAATCTGGGAAGGGATTGTCCAAATAGTGGACAACCCTCTTAACGCCTCTCCAGAGCTGCAATCAAATTTCTGCTAAAATCAGTAGACGGCTTGTAGACAGACATCTCTCTAAGGCAGGTAAGATGGCCAAAGATTTTCTCATTCAAGAGAATTGGGCAAATTATGCAAATGACACTCTGATCAAACTCTTTTCAAAGTGTCACTGTAGCGTGATCTGATTCTCTCGGATGAGGAGAAGATGGAGAACAAAATTTCTCCATCTTCTCCATTCTGCAAGTGCGTGGAAACTGGACTGCACTCAGATGACTCATTGACTTGCATGGTCGAGTGCGACCTGAATATCAGATCAAACTTGAACATACTACAATCTTTTCCTAGGATCGACTTGGTCCGAGAAAAAAATCGGATGTGCACTGCCCTTTAGACTAACAGCAATTTTTATGCATAATGTCTGGTATAATGTCCTCTTCTTTCAAATCCCACCAATTTGACTCAATAACCCTCCTTAACTGGATCAAAGCCTTCTTGATAGCCCCTTTTTTACAGTTAATCACACAACATTCTGTTTTTTGCATCAATAATTTTGATGACATTTTCTGGTATAATTGGGGGTCATCCAGACTCCTCAGTAGCGCCCTATTCTGATGTCAGGCACTTACCTGAGGGCTATGACAATCAAGTCTTTCTTCTCTATAGTCTGCAGACTACATGGATGATAATCAGAGGCTACAGGCTGCGGCAGAAGACCATGGCGAAAATCAATGTGTTAAACAAGGACAAATAACTCAATATTCCATGCTGCATTCCTCGTTTTTATATAACCGTCCTCAGGTGCTTACAGGGGAAGTGACTGGTAACCACTGGAGAAAAAGATTTAATGAATATTAACACAGACTCTGCTTGTTCTTCAAGTAAACTCTTAGGAAAAGTCACATAAAATTAATTTTACGAACATACTACTAATTCTCTGAACTTCTAGATGAGGGAAAGATACGGGATTTGTACAAATCAACTCACATACACAGGAGAGAAGGTTTTAATGAATATTGACATGGCCTGTACTTATTTTTTAATGTAAACCCTATAGGAGGATTTAGTCAAATTAATTATGACTTGGGCCCAGATTGTGTCCATGAAGAAAGGAATACTGTGCTTGCTTATTAAGGAGGCAAAAGTGGGATATTCGTAAAAGCAGGGATTGGAATACAGTATCTTAAATCATACTTGTTCATTGTTTGCTTGGATGGTTCATTTCGAAGCTACAGAGAATAGTGCAAAACAAAGTTTGGTCTGAATTTATGATTATTCATCTGTTGGAAACCCTACGGCCTGACCATAAGCCCACATTTCATTTCACATTGTAAAAGAAACCTAGAGTAGAGCTGATTGGGAGAAAAACTTGATTTAATGATAAAATTACCAAACAAGGGTGGGATAAGTGGTGGGATAATTAATGAATCAGTAGGGAGTATAAAATGGAAGTCAAGAAAGTATTTTAAAGGGGAATCTGTAAGCAGGTTTTTACTATCTAATCTGAGAGCAGCATGATGTAGGGGCAGAGACTTCACTGCTTTCTGTAGTTTGGATAAAATCACAGTTTTATCAGCAGGAGATTATCATTAGAGGACTAGTAAACCTGCTATTATATAGTCCTCCATATTCATTAGCTCTGTATAACTCTGCCCACATCACTGATTGACATCTTTCTGCCCATGCACAGTGCACACAGTAAGCTGCCAATTAGTGATGTGGACGGGGTTATACAGAGCTCAGCATTCAGAGAACTGGTAGATTTGCTTCAAGCAAAACAGTGATTTTATCAAAACTTCAGCAAGCAGCCCAGTAAGTGAATAAAAATAAACAGAGTTTGTTTGGCCAATTGATATTGTTCTAAACTTCAGGGGCCAAGAATAGTGATAGGGGGCCAGGATAGGTAGTCCGGCCCCTGGCATATCACATGGCTGTCAAGTGGTCCTAATAATTAGGATGTGATCACGCCTTAAGGTGCCCATACACATTAGATGAAAGTCGTCTAAAGCTGCCGATTTTAAAACAATTGGCAGATTATCTCATATGTATGGGGGCCTCCAGACCTTTCTCTATTGGGGAGAGAAGGATCAGGTAATTGTTATTTCAACAGACTTTGTTTTCCCAAGCAATAAGCTGCTGCCAAAAGTTTCTGGCAGTGACTTTCTCTTGTCTCTTCATTGAAAACAGATAAGCGCTTGGCTGAGACAGCTTCCTTTGTGTATAAAGGTGTCAAAAAAGATGGATTGCTGCTGAGAGTTATCTCATGTGCATGCACAGCTATAATCCATAACCGTAGTATAACACACATATGGTATACTATGTACATGGTGAAAACTTGAGCTATCTTCCTATTTTAGACAATATTAAAAATTTTTATAGAAAACTCCTCATTGAATCTTATTTGATAATAACTTTGCCCAGAGACTCAGAATAATTACCCCTTCGAAAACTTTTGTTCATTTTGTTGTTAAAAAAATAAAATAATAATAATAAAACGAATGATTATAAAAGTTAAGATGGTTATTGCTAATGGAAATAATGTTTAAAAGATTATTACGTTTCAAGCCCCTCAGTGCAAACGTTTAATATCTTACTGACCATCGCACTGGTAATAAATGCAAATGATTATGATAAGGGGTATAAAAAAAATAGAAATAATTACTTTACTTAGGTTTGTGATATTAAGAAAACAGATCATATGGCGATTGCATCATTGAGTTTTCAGGAAAAAAAAAGAATATGCAATGAAATAGGTTCTAACTCGGATCAGAAGGAGGAATTTATAGCAAACACCTTGCTTAAGGATATACTTTGAAAGAATTAAACTTAAAATACATTACATTTACTATCAATGCAGAGAA
Source organism: Oophaga sylvatica (assembly GCA_033576555.1). Taxonomy (NCBI): domain Eukaryota; kingdom Metazoa; phylum Chordata; class Amphibia; order Anura; family Dendrobatidae; genus Oophaga; species Oophaga sylvatica. The sequence continues at coordinate 327,423,697 of JARQOD010000003.1, forward strand.
GTTTACAGATTTTTCTGTATCATTATAATAGACTTCGCTCATTGTTATTCGGTGTTGTTGAATTATTTGTTCTGCGCTCACTGATCGTGGATCTACATGATGACGGTACTCTTCTTCTCCTGATGTCATCAGCCTTATGATGTGATTGGCTACTGTGTGTCCTATCTGTACCCTCTTATATCAGAATCTCTATGGTGAGCACAGCCCGTCCCAACATGCACTAGATTTCATATGGTGCATTAGTTTTGTCTGGAGACTCCCCTGAAGGGGTTATTCCCTTTCCCCATAACTTGGTATTATCAGATAGTGCTTGTAAAAACAAGCACTTTTGCAATTTACTGCGTGTTAAAATTTTCTGCAGTTCTGGAGATATTAACACTTTTCTTTTGTATACAACGTGTTGCCTTGGAGACCGACCACCGCTGCTGGACAGCTGAATATGGGCAGCACTTACAAATTCTTTTCTATTGAGCTTCTAGGCACCGTTTTGAGGTTGGCCACTGTTGCTGAAGCACGCTGATACCTCCTAATCATGACGAACTTTCAGCACAGTCCTTATAAGCTAGATAGGAGTGGTGGTCAGTCTCCTAGGCAACAAGAAGTAAACAGAAGAAAAGTGTTAATATTTCAAGAACGCCCGAAAATTTTAACGGACAGTAAATTGCAAAAGTGCTTTTTCTTACAAGCACTATCCAACAATATCCATTTATGAAGATGGGAATAACCCTTTAAATAGTGTTTAAGGGCAGAATTGAGTACAGAAGAGATTATGGGATTTCTCTACTCACCATGCACATGAAAGAAACTAAATGATGAGGTATCTTGGAAAAAAAAAATGGAAACCTAAGTCGAACGTCTGTAAAAATATCCCAGTCTTACCTTACTCGTGTTCCATTCTATTGAATATCATTCGGGAGAAAACCTTAAGCTTCTTATATTTTTGAACAAAAGGATTTGCCCTTTTACCTCCATGTACAGAGTAGATACCATGTCTTACAGTTATTATCCCTTCATCCCCTTCGCTTATATTTCTGGACCACTAAAGCTAGGGAAACCTGTTAGAAGACATATATGAGTTTCCTGATCCGTAAACGTATCTCTTCTATATTAATTGTATCAGTCCACGGTTTATATATATATTTTTTTTTACAGAAATCCATCTCACTTATGAAACACAATATATCTATCGAGTAGAAAGGTTAAGGAAGCAGTTTTTAAAAAATGGACATCTGCTAAGACGCGTTGCCAGGCATTTTTATGATTCAGCACCTGAAACTTCAATAATTTGAAGTTCTAGAATTTTAGGGCAGGTAAATTGTGTTTAAAGGTCAGGTTTATTGTTGTAAGGAGCCGTTGACCGCGATCTGACACAATCTCCATTACCGGGTAATGACTTTAGACAAATTACATCTATGGTTACAACACAATTTACATACAAAGGTATTCTGATTTTTACTTTTTTTATTACGGGCATAAAATTCAAGCAGCTTAAGGAAGGAGATGAGAAAGACTGCTTTAAATTGATAACTCTCGCCTTTCAAAATAAATTCGGCTTTCTTTAAAGGCTGCTGATTGGCAGATGGAAAATAGGATATCTATCAGCTTAAATTATGTATTTTAAAATTATATATTAAATTCTATGATTTGTTTTAGACTGTTGTATGGAAGAGAGACCATCAGGTGAACGTAAAGGTTCCTCGGTTTTCTACACCAAGCGCATTAGTGGATTAAATTGTTTGGACATAATTTGCTAATATTTCAAAGACCCTCATAAAGCGGGGGAAGGAGTAAAGCATTGATGACTCTAATGTAGGGTAAGATTTGAGTACCATGGACCTTTATAAAAAAAAAACAGAGGTTATGGTAAATCTAAATCTGACCATATTGTATACAATCAACAGCTATCAAAACCTCAATATAAGAGAAAGCTTCTGCCAGACATCTCTAGCGGTGACTTATCCCCAGCGGAAAGAAAAAAAGAATCAAGTATTAAAATTCACTATGTTTGATCATTGTCTCTCACCTTCAAAGCCTTAAATGTTGCATTTGCACACACAGGTCAACAGTTTACTAAACTGATGGCAACATATCTCCTTCATCAATTGTTTCCTATGGGCCTTGATGTGGGTGGGTCCCATTATTATTATCGTTATTAAAGGAAATCCATCAGCTGACTTTTGCCACCTGATCTAAGAGCAACATAATGTAGAGACAGAGACCCGTATTCCAGTGATGTATAATTGTAGTTCTAATGATGACTCATGCGGGGTGAAGAGACTTCCTTTTCCTACATAGAGCTTAGAAGGATTCAGCTAGTCAGTTTTTAATCACGTGATGTCATAGACCTAATGGAAAAGAGAAGAATTAACTGAGTAGAAGGACGAAATGAGCAATTATAAGTACACAGTGCTATATAATATGATGTTTGCAATATATTAAGAGATGAAAACTTTGATGGGAGGTTTCTTTAACTTGTAAGATGTGTGAGCAAAAATTCTTCTGTACACTAGTTCTACCTTGGGAATGTGAACCTCACTATTGCAGCCACGTATATAGGTGGCTATGCATGTAGACCTCTTCACCGATGCCAGCAACCATCTCTCCACAATTTCTCTGGATAACATCAATTAATTCTCATCATGGGGGGTGGTTGGGGTACACCTTCCAGGGCTATGATTCACGATCTAAAATGAGCCCCATACTAAAAGGGCCCGCTGGCCAACACCTCCCGAAACATCTCTATGTACACTGGCAAATTGAATGTATCCAAAACACGGCTGTAATATAAATGAGTGTATATTTATATATTCATACAGCGCTCATTGAAGTAAACAAGTCTAGTATTTATCTATTAGATGACGGGAAAGCGAAAAAAAAACAGATCAAGACGATAAAAGTACAAGAAATCATGTGCGGCATAATCATCTGATATTAAAATGCTAATCTCTCTCAGTCTGTGGATTGAATGGTTCCACTTTGCTTGCTCCATATAAAACTTCATATTTTCATCTCTCAAATAATAAAAAGTCACTTTTTAAATAGTTTCTGTAAAAATGGGTACTTAAATTTTCCTTCAGAAATCAGCCTTTATTTAAGAGACTCCCCTCCCCGCTCTGTCCTAAAGGACTTGCTTCAACATTTGAATTATACAGCAAAGCGATCCGTAATAGCTGACTCTATTATTTTATGTTTTTAATATACTCAAAAAATTGTAATGCGTTATTCCCAAGACTTGATACGCAGAAGCAAGTAATTGAAAAAAAAAAGGCAAGACTTCCCCGTACATGTGTATTGTGTCGGAACCAATATCAAACTGCGCTGACTTATTTCAACAATTAATGGGGTAACAATTTAATTACAACAGGTGCGACTATGAAACCGAGTAAAATTGCTAAAAAAATGTAAAAGAAAGTATTATTTTTTTGTGCATTTCTTATAATGACAAATAATTAAAACTGTCACATTTCCTTGTAATCTGTGAACTATACACATAATGCTATTTAATTATTTTTTGCATTGAGCAGGCTGTCATTTAATATTGTATAATTGTGTTCTAGTGTTCTAGCAGAGCTGCTATTGGAAGGTGAGATTGAGTTGTACATCATGGGAAACCCTCAGATGTATTCCAGCTAGGAAATTTTGAGCAGATTAGTTCTGTTCTGAGTCGTAGGTCTCTCATGCACATGAACACATTACAAAGGACTCCATAATGGGGCTCGCCTGGAGTTCCAGGAGGCAACAACTATATGTAAACCATCAAATTCATATAGAAATACAAACAATTTTTTTTCTGTCCATTTTTTAAAAAAATATTGAGACTTTTCCTTAAGATTCCACATCTATGGCAGTTTTATACCCTAGAAGCATGGCTTCCATGGAACCATATATCCTTGTATATAGGAAGAAAAAGTAGTGGCACTCACCAGTCTTTTAAAATCCATTGTCTTTATTTAGAAAAACATGTTAGCAATTCCAAGACCAGTAGAAGCGCAGGCAAGCATGAAGTGATCGTTGTCCTGCACATGTGCTCATTCTGTCTCTGCAGCCAGATTTCAACAAATTTTTCTAATTAAAGACATAGAATTTTAAAGGACTGGTGAGTGCCACTACTTTTTTTTCCTATATACATATTTGCACCTTATTTTGTGAGCACCCGGTACCTCCAGGCTTGATTGCTCAGTCCAAAGTTTGGCTTAAGGACAAGTTCACACACACAGGTTGAATGGTGTTGGCTTTCTCCTTGTTTTTGGAACCATATATCCATCAAAGTCTATATGCACAAAGACCACATAATTCCTTGATATAGGGAAACTATCATTGGAAAATTACGTAGAATTTAAATCAAGTTTTAGTGTTAAATATATTTTTTAGTATCTTTGACTATGTATTTTTATACAAAACCTGCAATAATAATAATAATAATAATAATCTAAGAAGCAACATAAACATAAACCCTGCTGTAACTAAATAAGTAAATAACAAAAGTGCATTTAAATAACACAGGGTTCTTAGTAATACTGTGCTGCATGTATACTAACTTAAACCAAGCTCAATTTTTGTGTTTTTTCAATGTACTTTTATAAATGAAAAAAAATCCTTGCAATTTCACACTGGCCACTAGGGGCTTTTTTAGACTCTAACGTCCTATAGTTTTAGGAAACAACACATGTACATAGCAAGCGAGAACAGATTCTGACCCTATCATTTGCACTGAAGCATCTAATGAGCGTATGTAAAGGTCATTATGAAGGGAGGGGGAGCAGGGTCAGCGGTGACATCACCTATTGTGATTGGTGGATCCTGTGTTATCAGCTGTATGTAGAGGAGTTATCTGTCATATCATACAGAACCCATACACTGCTAGGGGCTTATATTCTACTTTCAGAGGCCATTTATTAGATTTGATTCAATAGTGCACAAGCTTCCAAGTAATAAAACTTACAACTTCTTGGACCGGGCTCACATATATTTGTTGTATCATGCTCAGTCTTTTCAGTCTGAAGCAACTCAAAGTTGAAATCAAACTTCTTCATCATTTCACCCCAGACTTTTTACCCCTGAGTTGTATTCAAACTTTACACGAAATACAAAGATGCCCAACCCATACCTGTCCAACTGTTGCATCAGACAGGTGAGAACGTTCCTATTGAAAGCAATAGGATCTGTTCCTCTATCAGTTTTGACATTTTAGGTAAACACCAGAAGGAAAAGATAATGCACTACCAGATATATTTGAGTGGGTCTTATAGCTGAAGATTGTGCTTCAAAGAGGCTCGTCCTACTGCAAATGTATTTATGTATTTCCTGTGGCTTATACTGTGGCCTGTAAAAGTTTGGGCACCCTTCATCAAAATTACTGTTATTGTAAACAGTTAAAGCGAACCTGTCACCAGGTTTGGCCGATATAAGATACGGCCACCACCTTTCAGGGCGTATCTATAGCATTCTATAGTGCTGTAGATAAGCCCACGATCCAACCTGAAAGATAAGAAAAATAACTTTTATTATACTCACCTGGGGGGAGGTCCAGTCCGATGGGTGTCGTAAGTCCTGGTCCAGCGCCTCCCATCTTCTTATGATTGCAGACCTCCTGCTTGCTTCATGGCTCCCTGGCATCGCGCTCCTGCGCAGGTGTACTTATCTGCCTTGTTGAGGGCAGAAGAAAGTACTGCAGTGCGCAGGCGCTGGGCCTCTCTGAACTTTCCCTGCGCCTGAGCACTGCAGTACTTTCCTCTGCCCTCAACAAGGCAGATAAGTACACCTGCGCAGGAGCGCGATGCCGGGGAGCTATGAAGCAAGCAGGAGGACGGCATCGCAAGAAGATGGGAGGCGCTGGACCAGGACCTGTGACACCGATCGGACCGGCCGCCCCCCGGGTGAGTATAATAAAAGTTATTTTTCTTCTCTTGCAGGTCAGATGAGGGGCAGATATACAGCATTATAGGCTGCTGTAGATAAGCCCTGAAAGGCAGTGGCCGTAACTCCTATCGGCCAAACCTGGTGACAGGTTCCCTTTAAGCAAGTTGAAGATGAAATAATCTCTAAAAGGTATACAGTTAAAGATGACATAATTCCTTTGTATTTTGTAAAAATTTATATATATTTTCATGTTTTACATTTTAAAAATTACAAAAAAGAAAGTGAGCCAATGCAAAAGTTATGCACCCTACATCATTAGTATCTAGTAGCACCTCCTTTTGCAGGTATCACAGCTTGTAAATGCTTTTTGTAGCCAGTCAAGAGTCTTTCAATTCTTTCTTGAGGGATTTCATCCATTCTTCCTTGGGAAATTCTTCCAGTTCTGTGAAATTCAGGGCCGTCCTACATGCACTACTATTTTGAGGTCGAGCCACAGATTTTCCATGATGTTCAGATCAGGGGACTGTGAGGGCGATTGTAAAACTTTCAGCTCTTTATGGTCATCTCTTGTGGATTTTGACGTGTGTTTGTGATCATTATCCATTTGTAGAAGCCATCCTCTTTTCAACTTCAGCTTTTTTTACAGACAGTGTTATGTTTGCCTTAAAACATTTTTTGACATTTCATTGAATCCATTCTTCCCTCTACCCATGAAATGTTCCCCGTGCCATTGGCTGCAACACGACCCCAAAGCATGATTGAATCACCCCCATGCTTAATGGATGGCAAGAAGTTCTTTTCCTGAAATTCTGTGTCTTTTTTCTCTACACATACCCTTGATCATTGAGGCCAAACAGTTTTATTTAACCTCATTTGTCCACAGGACTTGTTTCCAAAAGCGCATCAGGCTTATTTAGATGTTCTTTGCCTATTTCTGACTCTGAAATTTATGGTAAAGACGCAGGAGAGGTTTTCTTCTGATGAGTCTTTCATGAAGGCTAGATTTGTGCAGGTGTCTCTGAACAGTAGAACAATGTTCTACAACTCCAAAGTCTGCTAAATATTCCTGAAGGTCTTTTGCAGTCAAGCTGGGATGCTGATTTCCCTCTCTAGCAATCCTATGAGCAGCTCTCATTGAAATTTTGCTTGGTCTTCCAGACCTTGTCTTGTCATCCACTGTTCCTGTTAACTGACATCTCATAATTACATTTTGAACTGAGGAAAGAGTAGTTTGAAATCACTTTACTATCTTCTTATAGACATCACCTGCTTTGTTGGCCTCCACCATTTTCATTTTCATAGTGCTAGGCAGCTGATTAGAAGAATCCATTGCTGCTGTTTTTTGGCACATTTAGAGGAGGCTAGGTTTGTATAAAGCTGGGAAATTTGCATCACCTGGCCTTTCCTAATGATGGTAGTGAACAAGCCATATCCCTAACAGGCTAATTAAGGTCTGAAAAGTTATCTGATCTCACAAATCTCAGAGTGTGCCCAAACTTTTGCATTGACCCCTTTTCCCTCTTGTGATTTTTAAAAAGTAAAAAATTAAAATACCGTATTTTCCGGCGTATAAGATGACTTTTTAACCCCAGAAAATCCTCAGGAAAGTCGGGGGTCGTCTTATACGCCGGGTATCGTCTTATAGGGCGGTACGGAGGAGTGGTCCCAATGACGAGGTGAGGGGGCGTCCCACAGGGAAGGTGTATATGAAGTACCATTACCTCCTTGCAGTGTTCTGTGCGGCTGTCTGTGCTTGGAGGGGCGGCGGTGGCGGCTCTTGATGAGCATTGGTGGCTCAGCCGGCGGCTCCTTATGCATTGTGGGGGCTCGGCCGGCGGCTCCTTATGCATCGTGGGGGTCTCCGCCAGCATTTCCTCAGAGCCCGGAGGCCACCGCAGCTCCATTGCTACGATGCGGTGGCCTCCGGCAAAATGGCCGCTGGTGCTCAGATTCAGATCTCATGCCGAGATCTCGGGAGACGAGATCTCGAGATGAGATCTCATTGCCGAGATCTGTATCTGAGCATGCGCCGCCCACCAGCAGCCATTTTGCCGGAGGCCACCGCATCGTAGCAATGGAGCTGCGGTGGCCTCCGGGCTCTGAGGAAATGCCGGCGGAGACCCCCCAACTCTGCATAAGAAGCCACTGGCCGAGCCCCCACGATGCATAAGGAGCCGCCGGCTGAGCCACCAATGCTCATCAAGATCCGCCACCGCCCCTCCAAGCACATACAGCCGCACAGAACACTGCAAGGAGGTAATGGTACTTCATATACACCTTCCCTGTGGGACGCCCCCTCACCTTGTCATTGGGACCACTCCTCCTCACCGCCCTATAAGACGACACTAGGCGTATAAGAAGACCCCCCCACTTTTAAGAAGATTTTATATTTTGACTGGAAAAGTTGGGGGTCGTCTTATACGCCGGAAAATACGTTATTTTTTGCCGGAAATGTGTCATCTTTAACATTAGCCCTTTTAGAGATCTTTTAATCTTCAACTTGATTAACTGTTCACAATAACAGTAATTTTTACCAGGGGTGCCCAAACTTTTACATGCCACTTTATAGCGCCATCAGCACAGCAATGTACAGAGATGGTTCCTGTCTTCAATGGATTGTGCAATCAATGTTTTGCCTCTTTGAATACACACTGGGTCAATTTCCAAAGAAGTCAGTAAACTTCTAGTGTATATTTTATAAATATGGGAAGAAAAACACATAAAGACAAGTAAACTCCATGCAGATGGTATCCTTAGTCGGATTTGAATCCTGGACCCAAGTGTTGCAATACAACAAAGCTATCCTGTATCTGATACAATTTTATTCTGTCTATGGAACCCCGTATAAGTAGCACAAATCTCTTTCTTGTTATGATATTTTGCTACAGTGTATCAGTGCAGGTACAAGAGCACAAGTTGTCTAGCTCACAGAGTATTGTGTACACCCAATGCAATTGTCGCAAATGCAGCGCATAAAGTGATGGGTCTACATAAGTTATCAGCCTCTTAATGTGCACCAGAATGTTCTATCTCTCTGACAGCCAGCAGATTTTTTTTTGTTAATGGGGTTGATTGGAAGGAAAGTCTGTAGTCACTTTATTTCACTGCAGATTTGTGAATCCTTTCAGCGCGTACAGTGCATGCTGTCAGGATTTTCCTCTGCTGGACAAGGGTGGTAATGTGAGCGCAATTATGCAATATGCTTACGCCCGGCCACATTCCGACTAGACGTCTGGCCTCACTCAATGCAAATGAATTGAGTGAGGTCACGTACATCTAGTTGGAATGTGACCAGGAATATGTATATCGTATTCTTGGGGTCTTGCCACCGGCCCATTGCGTGCTGTGAGGATTTAAAAGTCTGTGGTCACATAGAGTGACTGCAAACTTTCTTGCCAAGTCTGCATAACCTCTTTAATATAATGACTTCCTGGATTAATTTTATTTATTTTTTAACAGGTTTATTTTACTTTTCACTGACCATTAAGAAGAAAAAAAAATCTTTTTAAATATCATTGAATAATCTAACAATGTAATTGAGACTTTCCAGAGCAATAAAATGAATAATATTAATAATCTCAGCAGTATAATTGCATTACATTTGGTTTGGCGTTTAGAATTTATGAGTAAATAAATCCATAAAAAAATAATGAGTATAAACAGCCAAAAATGTTCTAAAAGTATAAAAATTTATGAAATGCTTAAAAGACATCTAACTTACAGTTTTCCCTTCTTGCCAAGCATCTTCGGAAGGTATTCTGACCAATCTTGGAAATGGTATGTAATTATTTTTTATGTGTAAATTAACATTTTGAGCAAAGCTATTCCTTTTTTTGAAATGTAAGATGTGGTTTTATATGCTAACAAAGGAATCATATAAATGTCGTTATATAGAGTTCTCTTCATCAGGCAAAGTAATTGGTGAAAATGGAAAGACTAGATTACAGCAATAGGCACAAACACCAAGGAGGCTATTAAAATAATGTCCGTGCCATAAAGACAGCAAGTAATTAAAATGGAAAAAATAAAATTACAATGCAAGGGTTTTTGTAGTCGTGTAGTGTTGTACAGTTTAGAGATCAATAACGTTTTACAGCGCACAGATTTTAACCTTGATTTATTTACAAGGGATTTACATTACATTTTTTACATAGTTCAAACTTTAAATGTCAGATTTTTGGCTTTAAGGGAACAAAAAAAACCCACAGAGACGTGTCTGTTTTTGATCTGAGTCATGAGTCCAACTCGTCAATGCAAGTCAGTGGATCTGTGAGAAAAGCAAATAAATGCCATTTTGTGTTTCATCTGTGTAATGTCCATTTTTTTTTACTATTAATTGGACAGTAAAATCTTGGAATTTTTTTAGCAAATAAGAAAAAGTGATAACATACAGGTGGTAAACACAGATAACAACCAGTCATGAAAATCTGACCTATCACATTGATACAAATTGGTCTTTTTTCATGCACATGCAGTCCCTGGGTTACGAACTAGGTTTGTTAATCAAGTCCTCTTCTTTCCACCATTGCGCACCGCATCTATGACCTCTTATAGACCAGGAATTCTGGTCATGTCCTGGTCTTGGGGTTACTGTACCTCTTAAGATCGTGACGACAACATATTAAGCACAGTGACCTCTTGGGCCTGGTTGCAGCCAGAAGTCTTAGAAATGTGGCATGCGACAGTGGAAAGAAAAGTACCAGATGGTGAGCAGCAAGGTGGCTGAGGAGATGAGCATTGTTTTTTTTGTTTAGTTTTTGTTTATAAGCAATATTTACCTCTCTTACCACCTTGCTGCTTGCCATCTGGTCCTCTTCTTTCTGTCTTCAGGCATGCCGCATCTTTGGCCACTTCACCATAGGCAAGAACTTCTGTCTGTGTCCAGGCTTGAGCCTGCTTGCCATCTGGTCCTCTTCTTTCTGTCATCAGGCATGCCGCATCTTCAGCCTCTTCACCAACGGCAAGAACTTCCATCTGTGTCCAGGTTTGCGCCTGCTTGCCATCTGGTCCTCTTCTTTCTGTCATTAGGCATGCCGCATCTTCAGCCTCTTCACCATAGGCAAGAACTTCCGTCTGTGTCCAGGCTTGAGCCTGCTTGCCATCTGGTCCTCTTCTTTTTGTCGTCAGGCATGCCACATCGTCAGCCTCTTCACCATAGGCAAGAACTTTCGTCTGTGTCCCGGCTTGAGCACATTGTGCATTGTAAGTGAGTTAAAACCGGGAAATGGGCAGCAGTCTTAGCCTACTATTAAGAGGTTGGAGACGTAGAGCACGACAGCAAAAAGAAGAGGTCTAAGAGTTCAGCAGAGAGGTCAGTATCAAATTTGTTTTTCTTAACATCTGATGTTCATAACTAGGGGTTCAACTTATAGGACGTCTGAATGAAGCCAAATTAAAGACCACACAATTATTTTATTTTTAATATTCTTTTTTTTTGTTTGGGGGTAGGCAATTTTTTTAACATTTTTTGGGTGAGGCGTTACGCAAGGCAATAAATTTACTTAATTTTTTATTAATTTATTTTTCATGGGGAGGTGATGAATCAAGATGCAACTTTATGCTCTTCCTAGCAAAAAATAAACCATTTACTGGCTGATTTAATCCCTTGAGCTGCCTGGTCTTCTAATTAAACTATTTTCTTTTGTGCATCCATTAAGACGGGATAATCCAATCAATTGTAAGATCAGATAAACAGAAACTGCTTTACCACTTAATCCGCACTCACACACAATCAGGGCTATAAGCATAAACTGTACAATTTACAGATCTGTCCAGTTCTGTCTATAAAATGTGGATTGTGCTAATTTGATAAAGGGTAATCAATGTTTAAATGTAAAAATATGATATATTTCAAGAGATGTTCAACCCACTCATGATATTAACATGGATGCTACAGCACATGTTCCTAATTTAGAGAGTTCATACAAATTTACAATATTTTGATTAATAGCTTAAATTGGCTTGCCATGAGACCTGAAGAACTTCTTGGCTCAATATTGCCCATGCCAAAGAATATACCATCTATAAGCTGCAAAGATCCTTAGGTAAAAGGAATTAAGGACTGCTCTGAGCATATTTGTAGCTTAGAACCGTGTTATTTTCAAACGCTGTCCACACAAATTAATGAATACAAAATGTAGGAAGTTTCTTGTACAATTTCCATAATTATTTTAAGGTTTTTACAAATTTTCTTCAGGCTGTAAGTCTATAGATGCGGAAGCAGAATATGATTGCTATAATGCCACCCCTACAGAATGTGCAATAATATAATTATCACATTACTGCCTTCTATGTACCATAATATAACTGCTATAAGACTGCCCAAAGAATAGAAATATGTATAAGCTTGCCTCTGAAATAAAAAAAATCACTGTCGTGAGATCTAAGTTGTAAATTTATTATAGCATACTTCCATTTCCACCTAACTATAATAATACTGCCCCTTTCTACAAGAATATAACTACTATAATACTGCCCCTATGTAAAAGATAAGCAAGAAAACCACATGGCAGATACCATGAGAATTGAAGAAGTGAAATACAGAGATACTATAAAATGTGGCCCGGAGAAGTACTCCACTTCACATACCTTGTGCATCAGCTCCCCCTCCTTTTGGTCCAGTGTTCCAGTTGCCAGTTACAGGTAAAGATATTCTTACCTGTTGTTTCAATTTCTTATTACTTGTATCGTGCACATTAAATTTTGACTGTGCTTCTGTAGCTCCTTGATTGGAGTCTATTCATCTTCTCCTTACCACTGGATGTTCAGGGTTAATATCTTGTGTCCTTTACCTTTGTATCTGCCATGGGCCCAATTCCTGGAGCGCTTGTAGCACCTTGTGCGGCTAATTAGCATACATTGCATTTTTTCGCTTGTCTTTGGCCCATTTGGGGGGTATTATTACTTTATTTACGGACCTTGATTGTACCCCTTTGTCTTTAGAGGGGTCTTTTCATGCACTACTGCACCTTTTTGGTAACTAATTACATCTATTGATTTTCATGTGTTTGTGTACTTCTCCCCTTTTTCCCGTTGGAGACCCCACTTTTCTGTCTTTTAATATTTATCTTATTTTAATGAATTATCAATAAAATTTTGCATTTTATAGTATCTCTGTATTTCACTTCTTCAATTCTCATGGTATCTGCCATGTGGTTTTCTTGCTTATATATGACTATTGAAGTAACCATTGCCTTTTGTTAACTAAGGATCATGGGTATAACCCTATGTAAAAGAGTATAACTACTATATTACTGGCGTTATTCACAATAATATAATTACTATAATACCGTCCTCTATGTACAAGAATATAACTATTATAATACTGCCCCTATGTACAAAAATATAACTACTATAATACTGCTCCTATGTACAAGAATATAACTACTATAATACTGCCCCCTATGTACCAGATTGTAACTACTATAATACTGTCCACTAGAGATGAGCGACTTTGCCTCCGTGAGGGTCGAGTCGGGTTTCGGTCGGCTCGACTTTTCCAAAAGTCGAGTCGAACGAAGTCGGCAGACTAACGGAAAAAGTTGAGTCGGAGTCGGAAACCCAACCCCAATGCAAGTCAATCGGGAATAAAATTCAGCAGTGAGTGGAGGACAGTAAACACCTACAGTGCCCATTTCAATGCCAACGACATAAATTCTTATTACTTAAGCTTGGCAACCTTAATTTACTTTATAATAATAGTTACGCATTGAAAACTGGGGCTTATTTGGCTAAAGTTGTGGGGGGGCAGGGCTGGCTCCAGGTTTTTCGTGGGCCCTGAGCCAAAGAGTCTCAGTGGGCCCCTTTAACACATACCACAATTCATGATGCTCCGATACGGCAGAGAAATATAGGTATAGTACAATGCCAAATACTTCACTTCTTACATTACATGAGTGATATCTATTGTAAATTCTACAATAGCTCAAAAACCGGACATTAAAGTCCTCCATACAGAATTATGGGCACCACATAGTGCGCCATACAGAATGGGCTCCATATAATGCTCCATACAGAATAGGCCCCATATGTGCTCCATATGATGCTCCATATATAAAGGGCCCTATATGATGCCCCATAAATTATGAACCCCATATGATGCTCTAGTATATGATGGGCCCCATATATGAGGCTCCAGTGTATGATGAGCCCCATATAATGCTCCAAATATAATAATCCCTACATATAATGCGCCATATATAATGAGCTCAATGTGATGCTACATATATAATGTACCCCATATGATGCGCCATATACAATGGGCCCCATATGATGCTCCAGTATATGATGGGCCCCATGGATGATGCTCCAGTGTATGATGGGCCTATATAATGCTCCATATATAATGGGCCTCATATGATGCTCCAGTGTATAATGGGCCCCGTACATGATGCTCCAGTGTATGATGGGCCCCATTTATAATGCTCCAGTGTATGATGGGCCCCATATATAATGCTCCAGTGTATAATGGGCCCTATCTACGATGCTCAAGTGTATGATGGGCCCCATATATAATTCTCCAGAGTATAATGCTCCCCATATATTGCTCCAAACATTAAAAAAATGAAATACATCTCCTCGCTGGGCACTGCTCTACTCTGGGCTCCTCAGCACCGCCATCTACCAGCTTTCTGCACTGTGACTGTTCAGGCCGAGGACGCACAGACGTGATGTCATTGCGCTCTCTGACCTGAATGTCATTGTCAGGAAACGCGGAAGACGTCACAGCGGTGGAGCAGGGAGAGGTAAGTATTGCAAGTGTTGGGGCTCAGAGCCAGAAGGGGGGCACAGTTGTGGGCGCAAGCACTGGCACAGGGCCCCTCATAGTACACCGGTGTCTCTGATGGCGAGTGGGCCCCCCCACCTGCTCAGGGCACCGGCACTTTCCTGGGTGCGCCAGGTGCTGACGCTGGCACTGGGGGGGGTTAGAGAGGTGGAAAAACTGGCATATGTTGAAGTGTAGACTGGACATTCAGCAGCTGCAAATGGAGGAATTGGAGAAGTCGGAGGAAGAGGAGGACAAAGAGAAACATTTTGCTGGCAACCTATGTGTCATCAGGGGAAGGTGGTACAAAATCTTTTGAAACCCAGGCATGGTTCATTTTAATGAAGGTGAGATCACCAACATTTTGGGTCGATAGCTGGGTCCTTCTGTCTGTCAGGATTGATCCAGCAGCACTGAAGACTCTTTCTGATAGCACACTACCAGCAGGGCAAGCGAGCTCCTGTAAGGCATATTGTGCCAATTCATGCCAGGTGTCCAGTATACCGGCCCAGTAGTCAAAGGGGAATGAACTGTGAGGGAGAACATCGATAGGGGAGGAGAGGTAATTTTGAACCATAGTTGACAACTGCTGTCTCCTGTCTGTTGCAATCGATTCAGTATTACCAGTTGAATGAGCGTTACTCGAGAAATCAGACCACAATATGGTCATGAAACCCCTGTCTCCAACGGCACTTCGGCTGTGTGCACCACGAACACCTCTTCCATTTGGCCCAGTACGGCTCGTGGTAGAACCTGCACCGCTGCTGTGTGCTGGGAATGCCTCTAACAAACGGTTTACCAGAGTTGCTTGTTTGTTCGCCAATATTAACTCTAGGTTCTCATGTGGCATGATGTTCGGTAATTTGCCTTTATATTGTGGATCGAGGATGCTGGCCAACCAGTAGTCGTCATCCTTCATAATTTTGGCAATGCGGGGGTCCCTTTTTAGGATCCGTAAGACATAATCACACATGTGGGCCAATGTTCCAGTGTCAATGATGAACTGCCAGTGGTGGGTGGAGGAGCACTTTCTGCCAAATCCACATCCATCTAGTCACGCACAAACCCTGTACCTGACCTTGGCAAGCCAACATTTTCTCTTGCCCCTGAGAAGCATCCTCCTCCTTAAAATAATCATCCCCCTCATCCCCCTCCTCTTCCTCTTCTTCCTCCACCTCGTCCAGGACAGTTCTCTGAGCAGACAATGCCTGACTGTCGTCAAAGCTTCCCTCCTCCTTCTCCTTCTCCGCTGCAGATGCCTGATCCTTAATGTGCGTCAAAGTTTGCATGAGCAGATGCATTAGTGTGATGCTCATGCTTATGATGGCGTCGTCTGCGCTTACCTGCCGTGTGCATTCCTCAAAACACTGACGGACTTTACAGAGGTCTTTCAGCTTTGACCACTGCACACCCGACAACTTGATGTCTTCCCTCAAACTGCCTGCCCGTGTATCCTCCCACAAATGCATTACAGCCTGCCTCTGTTCGCACAGCCTCTCAACCATGTGCATGGTGGAGTTCCACCTTGTTGCAACGTCTATGATTAGGCGGTGCTTGGGGAGGTGGAGCGATTGCTGCAGCCTCTGCATACGACTGGAGTCTATGGGCGAGCGACAGATGTGCGAGCTCAGTCTTCGCACCTTATGGAGCAGGGCTGGTAACTCCGGATAATTATTTATGAAGCACTGCACCACCAGGGTCAAGGTGTGAGCCAGGCAAGGTATGTGTCTAAGTTTTGCCAGGGCTATGGACGCCACAAAATTACATCCGTTATCACTGACTACCTTGCCTGGCTCAAGATGTAGACTGCCCAGCCATGACTCTCGCTGCAAGTAGTCGGCCAGTACCTCCGTGGTGTGTCTATTATCGCCCAAAAACATCATCTTTAAAACGCTTACCACTAGCTGTTCGATAGTGAGACACCTCGTCTGCAACACTGGCAGCTGTGGATGGAGTGCTCATGCGAATGCACTCTGTCGACGAGCATTTGCTTCTGGAGGAGGAGAGTCGAACGCCTACAGCCAACTGTTGCCTATACCATGGGCTAGGCAGCACTGTCCCACCGCTGCTGTCCCCTGTGGACCCTGCATCCACCACATTAACCCAGTGCGCAGTGATGGACACGTAACGGCTCTGGCCATGCCTACTGGCCCATGCAACTGTTGTGAAGTGCACCTTTCCACTCACTGATTGTTTGAGTGCATGGACAATGCGGTCTTTCACATGCAGGTGGAGGGCAGGGATGGCTTTTCTAGAAAAGAAGTGCTGACTGGGTAGGTCATAGCGTGGGACAGCGAAGGCCATGAGCTCTCGGAACGCTGCGCTTTCAACCAAAACAGAAGGGCATCATCTCTAATGAGATCAGTTTGGCAATGTAGGCGTTCAAAACCAGTGAGGTTTTGTAGTCCGTCCACGCTTGTAAGTGCATGGAGTTACATGTCTAAGCATGCAACTGGTATTCAAATTTCGGAGATTTTTCCCTCGGCTAAAGGTCCTTCGCACTTGTTACAGATAACCTTTGCCTCATCAATAGGATTTTGGTCAAAAAAGTGCCACACTACACTCTTCCTACTATGGGAAAACTTTTCAGGGCTTGCACGCTGTGCTAATTTGACCGTCTTGCCAAGCTGTCCTGCAACTCTTTTTTTTTTTAACACGTTTTTGGACTGCTATGGGCCTGCCAGATTACCGCAGCTGCGATGTCGATGCCTGCTGCGTATCCTCCTCCTCTTCTGAGCTATTGCCAGCGGCACCCTCTTCCCCAATGGATGCCAATCCGAGTCAAAAACTGGGTCATCCATCACTTCCTCTTCAATTTCATCTGCACCTTCCTCTGTGTCACCGTGTAAGGTGGTATCGTATGCGGGAAGGGGCACCTGAGTTTCATCAGGGTCAGACTGTGGCTCAGTAGACTGCGAGGGCAATGCAGTGCTCTGGGTGAATGTACCAGCAGAATCATAAAGCAGTGGCTGTGTATCAGTGCACTCCATGTCAGATTCATCTTGGACTGGGGAATTCAGGATTTCACTTGATAACCCAGGCATGGTATGTGAAAAGAGCTCCATGGAGTGATCTGAAGTGTGGCCTGCCGCATCCTTCACTTTTGGCCAGGAGCCTGCACTGACGACTCAGTGCTTGCATTTTTTGAAACTTCAGTAGAGGAGGCAATAGAGCTGGAGGCTGTTTCGGCAATGTAAGCCAAAACCTGTTCCTGATGCTCCGGCTTTAAAAGCGGTTTACCTACTCCCTGAAAAGGGAGCCTTGCAGGCCTTCTTGAGCCAGACGATGACGCAGGCTCAACACCTCCTGCCTTAGGTGCTATTGTGCTTTCGGCTCTACCAGCAGATGCACCACCACCACCATCAGTACCAGCTGGCCCCCCCAGCCACGTCCGCGGCTTCTTCCACCATACTTCCTCATGTTTGGGAAAATGTACCAAAAATACCAGCAAATATATGGTACTGTATAAGGAGCGTACAGCTGTACACGGTGTAGGGGAAAATTTCAATCTCCGTTTATATTTCCGGAGTCACACACAGACGCTCACTCAATATCGATTTGACCATAATACAAAGAGCAGATATACGGTACTGTATCAGAAGCGGACAGCTGTATACGGTGTAAGGGAAAATTTAAATCTCCGCATATATTTCCGGAGTCACACACAGACGCTCACTCAGTATGGATTTGACCGTAATACAAAGAGCAGATATACGGTACTGTATCAGAAGTGTACAGCTGTATACAGTGTAGGGGAAAATTTCAATCTCCGTATATATTTCCGGAGTCACACACAGACGCTCTCTCAGTATGGATTTGACCGTAATACAAAGAGCAGATATACGGTACTGTATCAGAAGCGTACAGCTGTATACGGTGTAGGGGAAAATTTCAATCTCCGTATATATTTCCGGAGTCACACACGATGTCA
>JARQOD010000003.1:327442350-327453056 GCA_033576555.1 Oophaga sylvatica
TGGTAAAATTCATGGTTTCCCATATATTTTCTCATCTGTCATAATATAGTTTTTATTAATAACATAACAGGTAGAATGTGTCAGGGCAACTGAATAGTAACAATCTAGAAATGCACTGGGCGACAACCACAAATACCCTGAGTCTTCACCAAGTTGCTTCTCAATATAAAATATTTCAGAAACCAATTACATCTGCCATTCTCAAGTGGACTGCAGTTTTCTGACGACATGTGACATGCATGCTGCTGCACAATGCATAGTCTACAGCCTGTCCTGTGCCATAAGCCTCTCATGCGCACAAATTGGCTGATCTATCCCATACACCGGGGCACTCGCTCAGCCGAGCGCTCCTGTGTTTTCTATGAGAGAGCCACTGTCAGACTTCTCTGCTGCCAGCTTATCGCACGGAGAACAAAAGGATTAGCAGTCCGAAATCAGAAATGCTGGGTCATTAATTGCTCATAAAACCAATTGTCAGGGGCCACCATACATATCGGAAAACATGTCATTATCAGCAGATTCGGTTGAGATTAGTCAAATGCGTTTGAGAGGCTTGACACCTGAATCTGTTTTTCTTCAGCATCTGTAATGATCTGTAACTTCTGATGTCATTCACCTTCCTATGTGATCCATAGGATCTTCTGTGATCCTTCTAGGATCATAGGTCTTAGCAAAAACACAGCAAAGCTCAAAATACGCATTGAAATAACAGAATGTGCAGGAGACCTTGATTACGCGTGTACTGTAAAAAGCTGCTTAATTTACCCCCAAATACGCTGTGTAAAATACGCTCCGTAAATGATACAAAGAAGCCACGTCTGAGCATACCCTAATGGAATGTGCACAAAACATCTTTTTAAGGTGGGCGAAACCACCAAGTTTTTCAAGAGAAAAAAGCGTCTGGTCTTTTTTAGTGTTTTTTTTTCTTTAGTGCTTTATTGACATTTTACGTCACAGTTTTAGCCTCTCCCTAATCAGTTTGTGGCGTCTTTTTTTCTGCAGTTTGCCATACATTGAAAAATTAAAGAAACTGCATTGCCCAGGAATCTTTTGAGCCTTTCCATTGACTTCTGTTATAAAGTATAGGCCGTCTTCAAAATGGAAAACACCTGAAGAATAGACAGGTCACTTATTTTAACAGCATGACGTCTTCAAAACCTGAATGGTTAAAAGACTCTCAAAAGCCTGAACATGTCCACAGCAAGTCATTTTAACGTAGAATTGCATATGTTCATCCTTTGAGTCTGTAGTTAGCGCTTTTTTCAGGTGGTTTTCAAATAACGTTTTTCAAAACAGTATCTAAAACAGGCTAAAATTGTGACAAAAAACAGCAATCATATCATAAATAAACATACCGTAAATTAATATGTGACCATTTTTCTTTAATTAAACGTAACTGTTAACGACATGCTTCCCCTTTCATCGATTTAAATTAACTATGTATTCATTATTAGCCAATAAAAACAATAATGAACAATAATGAATAGAGTCAGCAATTCAAGCTTTCACCTTGAGACAAGCGTGTTTGTTGGATGGGAAGCATTAAAAATATATACAGCAGCATATAATAGTTTGGGCACCCCTGTTCAAAATTACTGTGATTGTGATCAGTAAAGCAAGTTGAAGATGAAATTAAAAGGCCTAAAGCTAAAGATGACGCATTTCCTTTGTATTTTTGGCAAAAAAAATATTTTGTAATTTTTTCACATTTTAAAAATTACAAAATTGTATTAGGAGATATCTGGGCCTTCTCTCTGTGATCAAACTACAACATCCAGCATGCTTTGACAGTCACAGACGTTTAGTGCTTGTTGCGAGTTTTAGTTTCATAACAGTTGCAGAGTTGACTTGCTGGGAGGAATTTGAAGCCTAAACATTCACTTATTTCTCTTGGAGATTCATCAATGGACGGAGGCTCAAGACCCTAAATTTTCTGTTTTCTTCCTGCCACAATAAACAAATGATGGATATTTTGGACTGATCGATGCCCAGGCTATTTACCAGAACAGGAGGAAAATTTGCTAATCAAGAACTAAAAAAAATAATAGCAAGTGACAATCTGTAATTGCTACTAAGTACCAGTAATGGAAACAAAGCAACAACATTGTAGCAAAACACATCTCCGTTACTAAAGTTACTATAGAAACAATGGAGGGGATGGAAAAAGGAGGCAAGTGATTCCTGAAGGAAACAATCTCTTTGAAGTAAGTGGTCATAGTATACATAGGCATTGGCCACAGAGTGCAATCAATATTCCCCAACGTCTTCTTCCCCAACAATAACTCCCATCATGCATGCTATAACGGCCATGTTGGAGGTTCTAGTTTCATATCAGCTGGAATCATGACTGGTCTAAATTTATAGGTCCATTGAATGATTCTGGTCTGTAAAAACCCACTAGGATATATTTTTGGGTGTATTTTTCCCACTTCTTTGGTTCCCCTTTAAGGTTATGTTCCCACAATGATCTTTGATTGAGTTTTTGATGTTGCAGATTTTCTGCACCCAATAAGTCAAATAGGTTACTTGCATTTTTTCGAAAATATGCAGCGCAAAAAACTCATAGTGGGATTGTAGCTTAAGAGCATATGGTCATAGGGCATAATTGGAGAATAAGCGGCAGGTTAATATAAGACTCTCAGCAGCCGCCAAGAAAAATCCTTGTACTTTGAAAGTCATATTTATTAAAGCATCTTAAAAGAGATAGTAGGAAATGGTTTGTATAATCTAAAATAAACATGGCCTATGCATGTAAAACATATACCAGGTTCTTAAGGCACTGTCACACTTAGCGATCGCACTAGCGATCACGACAACGACACAACCTGGCGAGATCGCTAGTGCGATCGCTATGTGGTCGCTAGTTAGCTTCCAAACACAAAGATCTCATCAGAGATCAGCGATCTGTATAACGACCTCTGCGGTCGTTGGGAAAACCTAGTCCCACCTGCGACGCTGGTGAAGTCGTTCATAAAGGGTGTCACACTCAGCGATTCAGGCTCACCAGCGGGACACCAACGACCAAAAAACGGCTCAGAACGTTCATGAGCGATCAACGACATCTCAGCAGGGGCCACATCGCCGCTACATGTCACACACAGCTAAGTCGCTAACGAGATCGCTGCTGCTTCATAAAATCGGTGACTGTTTAGCGATCTCGTTAGCGATCTCACTTAGTGTGACAGTACCTTTAGTCATAGCAACATTTAGAAAATGCAGCTTCATCCCCCTACTTCCAGCTTTACTCCTTTCCTTCCTGTCTACCATTTTCTGTGTTATACAAGATTGATTTTTGGAGACTGATGCATGGAGAGAGAAACTAAAGACTAAGTTTCCTTAGTAGTGTTTAAACAGAACCGGTCATGTCTTGAAACGCGATTAACCTACAGATATATGGCTAACATGTAGGTTAATAGCGTTACAATATTGTCCCGCCTCTATACTAAAAGCTCGGCTACCAGGAGAAAATGAACTTTATTCCTCCCAGAAGCTGCTGGCTTTCAGTCATACAGGTATGCCAGTGCTATAACAGTCACCGCTCAGTACATAGTGAGCGGCAGCTGTAATCATGCGTCGCACTATGCTTAGCAGCTCACTTTGCAGTGAATCTGTGTGCCTTCAAAGTGCATGGGCGTGCCGACAGCCACCACTCACTGTCTACAGAGACAAGGCAGACTGTATTACTGAAAGCTGGCTGCTCCCTGGAGGAACAAAGTTGATTTTCTCCCTGTAGCCGTACTTTGAGTAATGAGGCTGGACAGCATTGTAACACTATAAACTTGCAGGCTTACCCCATATTTGCAGATTAATTGTTTTGGTGACATGACAGATTCCCTTGAAGAGTAAAAAACCCAATTCCCTTTTCCATGATGATGCCTTGTTGACTGCACCCCAACCATAGGCACCCTCATTCTGCCACCCATAGTTATCAGCAGTGCTGCTCAGGCTGTGGAGGGCCATACAATACTGCAGATTTTGTGACGGAAGCAGGAGGGAAAATTTCCCCAAACTCTCATTTTGCAATCTTGAGGTGTAGCTTGGCGGTGGATTGGTTCCATAGTATCAAGCACTTGATGTCTAGAAATTCTAAAACTGGCCCAATTGTTATCCAATCATTATATCAAGCTGGAAGATAAGTTACTAATATTCTTCAAACTTAAGAAGGTAATTGTTTATGGTGCTAAACAGTGGAGATATGTGATATACAGTATTAACCATGGGGGCTAAGATTTTCCTTTAAGGGGCTGTTTAGGATCAGCAAAATTGTCTTACATTTTATCCAAAAACAGCATCACCACTATCCATGATTGCAGTTCTTGCCATTCAAGTGAATGTAGTTGGGCGCAATACCTCACACAACCTGTGGACAAAGGTGGCGCTATTTCTGGAGAAAAAGACCGTACCCTTTTTTCTAATTATGATCAATCTAACTTCCTGCAAGTTAAGTAATTAAAGAGGACTACAATCATTCCCTTCCCTGACTAAAATAACTGATAACAGTAAACAAAAGATTACTTCTAACTGCACAGCATATAGCCATAAGGGAACTTTAGGTTGACCATTTCTTTAATTTTTAACCCATGATTTCCAATGATGAGCTGGAGTTCTCTAGCATAAAACAAAATGTGGCAGTTCGAGACTTGGAAGATAAAATAAATGTGTTGGATCCTCAGCCTGTAGATAGGCTGTCATTCTCATCTGCCAGTTACATAACTCTATCACAATTTAAGGGGATATGGGAATTTAATTTAATGACATTAAAACTTAATCTTAAACGATAACATCCAACCAACAAAAACCCAGTCATGCAAAGTATGGAATAATTATTGAGTGCATGAAAAATATAATTCGCAAGACAGACCTCATGCGCTCTGTCTCCCATCGGAATCGTATCTACATTTGCTATCGATGCTCTGAGATGTTCGCTCGGAGAGAAGGTCAAGGATTAGGTGATAATACAGACAAGTCTGTGACATGCATCATAGTCTGACATTGACATTAATTTCCTTTCCCGCTTCCAGCCCATCAACGTAGTTGCTTCGATATTTCATTTAGGCAGTGTCTGTCTCAGCCCCGGATTCAGGAAGCTTATGTGTTCTTAGGAGCCTAATTTTTTTATTATATGTATTCCTTGATAAATGTTAAAATACTAATACGATACTTGTAAAAAAAAGATATTATGTTATGTGGATGGAGGTTTTTTTAAAAGTGGGATTTTCTAGATTATAATCCAAATAAAGGCATGAAAATCCATTCCCTTAGAGTATTTTAGTGGATTGTGATTTAAAAGAAGGGGGATTGAGTGTCTTTAGACTCTTTACCTATGGATGACCCAACATGTCCATGTAGCGCATGCATAGTCCATTACCGTAATTCCAATAAGAGCCATGCAATGCTTCATTTTCCCTGTGGGGGCACTGCAGGAAAAACAAACACTTCTAGCTAGATTTAGAGCTGATCTCTCTGTTTCACAACAACAAGACAAACCTTTTTCTAGCTTTTTTTGTGGGGTATATCCTTTTAGTAAGGCAGAACTGAAATAAACACACATCTTGTGCCAACTTGCATAACATGTATGTACATTCATACGCATTTCTAAATGTCCTTAGACAAGTAAATTACAAAGAGTCGTTGGTTGGGTGTTGTAGATCAAAGTTGATTTTGGGGCCATAGGCTATACAAAGCTCTTAAACCCCCTTGAAAAACATCCAACAGGATCCCCCACCTTCTAAGTGTCATTTATAATACTAAATTCTTCCTTTTTCGATCACCTGGGTGCAAAAACAGCTACGGCGCCTTCTGTACCCATGCCTCAGGGGTCAACTGAGTCTACTACAATGTTATATTAAAAGCTTATGTTGTATAGAAATAATTCTCAGCTTCCATAAAGAAGAAGCCTTACAACAAGTGACCAGTAAAGATGAAGCAATGCAGACAAATGAAAAGAAAAACCTTGTGAAGGGAATAGAAGACACATAAAGTAAAATTCACCAGCAGATGTTTAAGGGCAATAAAGGTGTCTCTTTATGGAGACACTATTGAATCATGCTGATATCTTAGAAAAATATTAGAGTTGAGAGTCCTCAGTGGTTGATACCTTTTAATGGCTAACTGAAAAGATGGTAACAAATTGCAAGCTTTCGAGACTACTCAGGGCTCTTCATCAGGCTGAACTAATACAAAATCTGAAGAATCACATATTTATACACAAAAACACAGAAAAAATGCAATAGGTAAGACAAGTGACGTGAAGCAGAATAATCATTATGGCAGAGGGATGAGCATAAATATTGGAACAATTCATAGATAAGGAGAGAAAGTTTTATTACCCTCTGATTGGGGTCTGGTAATGTTTTGTGATGTTTTCACAGGGTATTTGGAGTAAATTCCTTAATTGATGTAATAGGCCATAAAACCATGTGACAGGTTCATTCCAGCATTAAGAGTGTCAAAGGTCACCATCAATTTGTATTCGCAAATTCTTCTCTGCCTCTGAGATGTGAATCTGCTTCTTAGTACCAGTACCGGGTGCCTTTAGTGGTCACCTACAATCCAAATCTGGAGGTGCTAAGGGGAGCTGCACGGAAACTACAACCTTTACTACAAAAAGATGCCCGGTTACAATCCATATTTCCAGACCCCCCACTACTGTGTTTTAGGCAGCCCCCAAATCTAAGAAGCATCATTGTCAGAAGTTCCCTGTCCTCCCCAACAGCTGCAGGAACCTTGCCTTGCAATCAGAAGAAATGCAAAACCTGTCCATTTATAATGACCACGGACAAGATAAAGATCCCCAACTCACATCAGGACTACAAGATACCAGGTACTTTCAGCTGCATCACATCTAATGTCGTGTACCTAATTATATGTACTAAATGTCCAACTGGGGGTCTGTATGTGGGGGAGACCGGGCAAAAACTGAGAACAAGGATGAATTCTCATCGCCACACAATAAGAGAAAAAAGAATGGATCTACCTGTGGCAAAACATTTTTGCTCCCCTGATCATAGCATGTCAGATATGAAAATACTGGTACTAAGAAGCAGATTCACATCTCAGAGGCAGAGAAGAATTTGCGAATACAAATTGATGGTGACCTTTGACACTCTTAATGCTGGAATGAACCTG
This sequence comes from Oophaga sylvatica, assembly GCA_033576555.1. Lineage (NCBI taxonomy): Eukaryota > Metazoa > Chordata > Amphibia > Anura > Dendrobatidae > Oophaga > Oophaga sylvatica. The sequence goes on from JARQOD010000003.1 coordinate 327,449,479, forward strand.
TCACATGGTTTTATGGCCTATTACATCAATTAAGGAATTTACTCCAAATACCCTGTGAAAACATCACAAAACATTACCAGACCCCAATCAGAGGGTAATAAAACTTTCTCTCCTTATCTATGAATTGTTCCAATATTTATGCTCATCCCTCTGCCATAATGACTATTCTGCTTCACGTCACTTGTCTTACCTATTGCATTTTTTCTGTGTTTTTGTGTATAAATATGTGATTCTTCAGATTTTGTATTAGTTCAGCCTGATGAAGAGACCTGAGTAGTCTCGAAAGCTTGCAATTTGTTACCATCTTTTCAGTTAGCCATTAAAAGGTATCAACCACTGAGGACTCTCAACTCTAAATATTTTTCTATCTACTGGCTAACACGGTACGAAGATATTCATCTTTGCTGATATCTTAATGAGATTTGAACCAGAAAGGCGTTTTGTTTTCTTTTTTTTCTTTTTCTGTTGACGCTCTCTGGTATCCATCAATTTATTTCATCCGGCCATTATGGTCACTGCTCATTTAGGATCCACAGGAAAAAGAAGCTTCAAGCAGATAGATGCCAAATTAAGTATGGGCACGAGTTAATTGTTTTACTGTCAATCAGTGCAAAACACTAAACTTGGGTGAAGGAAGGAGACATCCCATCTACACTGTATCCTTAGTTCTGCTTTGTATTAGGATGCACATAGAATGAAAGCCCTAATAGCTAATATCGGTAGGTTTCCGTGACACTAGTCACCACTCCTTGTAACGTTAGTCACTACTCACAGACTTACCATGATACAGGATAGTCCGGGGTTAGTACTAAGAGGGCTCATAATAGACAAAAAGAAAATACAAAAGAGTAGTCAGCTAACAGTCCGAGGTTAGAATATCAGGAAGGTAGCAGATCAAGACAAAGGGGTAAGTCAAACAGATGGTCAAAGGTAAATCTGTGGTTGGCAACGGAGATCAGAATACAACTAAGAGCACAGAGCAAACGCACACCACTTGAGCAAAGCTACAAATGGCAATGGTTTGACTAATGTCAGAGTGTTAAATAGACCAGTAATCACCAAGAATGGAAGATACCTGGAGAATATCCCACTGATCCTACAAAATAAGATGGCAGAGCTGTCATTCACAATGCTCACACCTCTGGCTCAGATTGGGAAATAGAGCTGTCACCAGTGGCGTAGCGTGGGGGGGGGGCGGGGGGGCGGTCCGCCCCAGGCGGCACGTGTGTGTGGGGGCGGCGCAGCAGCAATTCCATATGCACCCCTTCATTGCCCTCCCAACTTCGCACAGCCAGCATTTACCATTGCTGTGCTGTGCTTTGTAAAGGTGGTAGCAGGACCTGTGATGAGGTCACAGGAGGGGAGGAGTTAGGTGTCACATGATCTTCAGGCCCCTGTGTGCAGGAAACTGCTGTATTGGTCATCATGGTGCTGGATGATGGTAAGTTTATATGTGGGATCATAAGGGGTTTACAGTGTGGATGTAGCTGAGCTGTGTGTGCATGAGGTGTACGGAGCGGAGCCGTGTGTACGAGGTGTACGGAGCGGAGCCGTGTGTACGAGGTGTACGGAGCAAAGCCGTGTGTGTACGAGGTGTACGGAGCGGAGGTGTACGGAGCGGAGCCGTGTGTGTACGAGGTGTACGGAGCGGAGCCGTGTGTGTACGAGGTGTACGGAGCGGAGACGTTTGTGTACGAGGTGTACGGAGCAAAGCCGTGTGTGTACGAGGTGTGCGGAGCGGAGCCGTGTGTGTACGAGGTGTTCGGAGCAAAGCCGTGTGTGTACGAGGTGTACGGAGCGGAGGTATACGGAGCGGAGCCGTGTGTGTACGAGGTGTACGGAGCGGAGCCTTGTGCGTGTGAGGTGTGTGGAGCGGAGCCGTGTGTGTACAGGGTCACAAAGAGCGGAGCCGCGCATGTACAAGGGTCCTGTTACTTGCGGGATCTGTGTGCTTGGGGGCTGCAGGGGGGAAGGAGGGGTGCCATTATGTGCATGGGTCTGCGTGGGGACGGAGCGAATGCTGTTATCTGTGTAGGGCTGGGTCCCTGTCCCGCTGTCCTGGCCGGGAGGTTTACTTTCCCGCATTAGAATCGTACATGCGGAAACCCGGGGACCTCCCACACGTTCTGGCAGCCACATGTCACGTTCCACCGGAGGTGACGTGCTGTAAGTCAGCTGAACGCTGGAAATGACCGCTAACCTCATTTCCGGCGGTCAGCTTACAGCAGCAGGTACTGTAACTCGTTCTCGGGAGAGTCTTCAGAACGGCGACACATCGAGCCGCTGGATCTGTTGGAGTGAGAGCCGGGTATTGTACGGACCGCTGCATACAATACCCGACTCTCACTGAGCGAGACAAGCAGGATGTGGGGATCTCAACATGGGATCTGTTCAACAGATGAAGAGATCCCCAGATCCTGCCTGTCTCGCTCAGTGAGAGCCGGGTATTGAATGGAGCGCCTCATAGCTGGTGAGATCCCCACATCCTGGGGAAATGAGGTCAGCGATGGAACGTGACTTGTGGCTGCCAGAATGTGTGGGAGGTCCCCGGGGTTTCCGTATGTACGATTCTAATGCGGAAAGTAAACCGCCTGGCCGGGACAGCAGACAGGGTCCCGAAATCGGGACTGTCCCGCTGAAACCGGGACGGTTGAGAGGTATGTGTTTATTATTATTGTTTATGAAACAGTGTGATCAGCAGTGCTAAGTGGGTGTGGTCAGGGCGTGGATATGGGTGTGACCAGTGAAATGGGTGTGGCTAGGGGTGTGGCCTAAAATTTGCCGCCCCGGGCGCCACAAACAGTTGCTACGCCACTGGCTGTCACTCACAATCCTGAAAGCTCAGCAAGCTCTCGATCCCATAAGTCAGCAGAACTGTCATTCACAGCGTCCACAGGATACCGTGAGTGGTGGAATCGTGACACTTTCCTTGGTTTGCATCACGCCAACAGTGAACATATAGAATATACATTCACGAGCCATTGATGGAAATCAGTGAGATTTGACCCAAGAGCTGGTCCTGAGTATAGAGGGACACAGCTCCCTGTATTTAATCCTGATTCACTAAGGAGCACAGAAAGCATCTCTGTCAAAAATGTGAGGATCCTCAGTAGAATAAAGGATTCACCATGAATATAGGAGCCATGTGCATCAGAAGCACGTTGGTGATTTTACTACAAGGACTAAGATGTGGATGTTAAAATGTTTTTTATCTTACCAGCAAAGATGAAGATTTTACACACGTGAAGCTGGACCCTCTTTTACTCTTAGAACTCTGCTTTGCGCTGTTGCTCTGTTGTCCTTCTAAACATATTGATCATTTCAATTTTCCAATGTTGATTAGAACATGTCACCACCACACAGGCTAGCACTGATTGGAAAGTATTAGAGTATGTAGCAACACACTTCCAACTTGTAATGCCCAGTTCTCAATTTAGTGTTAAATTTGTAGGAGATATAATAGAGGACCGGCGGGAAATAAGTTCCAGAATCCTTGTATCATGGTTTATTTTAGAATAGCCTAGTTGAGTTGATCAAAAGATTCACAAAACTAGTCTAGTGGCCACGTTAGTAGTTCG
>JARQOD010000003.1:327453156-327468628 GCA_033576555.1 Oophaga sylvatica
AACCTGGAGACGCCATTTTTTTTAGGAAAACTGCCTCGTCCTTTTTGGGAGGGGCACCAAAAAAAGCGCCCCCTCCCAGCGAGCCAAAAAAATTGGATTTTGGAGGTCATCACAGTTCACTTCTTCATTCTTCGTGCCAAGATGTACTGGATTCTGCTACAACTGGGGGATGCGTTTTTTGTGCTCAAGTTTACCTGCTTTTTTCCCCTAGAAATCTCACTCCGGGGGCACTTTAAAAAAATATGGGAAAAAAAATTTTTAAGTAAAAGGTTTTTGAACCCCAAAAGGGAAACAGGGACCTGCTTGTCGAAAAAATGATTTACAGATATTAGGTCTAACTTTGCAGGGAAAATTTAGTCATATTTCTGTGATATACGAAAAAAAAGGTCCCCCGCCACTCACAAATTCCCGAAACCTTTTTTGCTTTGCTTTCCTTACCATTAGGGGACTTAAAAGGTGTGAATATCCCCACCTACTTTTTTTATAGTGGGCCGGGTTTAAAATAACGACCAAATAAAACAAAGGGGAAGGTTTACGGGCCCCGCAAAAAAATTTTATGTTTGGCTGCTGTAATTGATTGCGGGGTGTCATAAACTGCCCGACCCCCCGCACCACCCTAACCCAATTTCATGAGAGGAGGGGGTCCTACCTCCCACAAAAATCACTCACTCCCCTCTGTTGCATGGGGTCGTTTTAAAAACATGATTTTTATTCCCCAAACCCGGGTTTTATAATAAAGTTTATACTTTAAAAAAAGAGTTCACTGTCTCCAACAATTTCAAATAAAAGGATCGTAATACTCTGCACTGCTTGGGGGTTTTTTTTAAAAAAATACTACTGTGTCTTATAAAATTTAAAAGTGGCAGTAGAGGTTTCCAAAAAAAATTACAACCCCAGTTCTTTGGGTTTCGTTGGAATTCCGTGGCCCCCGATCCAGTTTTGCGAAAAACCCCTTTTTTCTTTTGATGATACCCGTGACTCATGGTTTTAAGCGCTGCAACAGATGGCATCACATGGTTAAAAAACAGAAACGGGGTAAAGGGTGCCCCCGGTATAGGGAAATTTGCAGAGCCTAAAGGGGACCACGGCCAGAAACAGATTGGATCAGGAAATTGATTAACAAAATTGTCTTCTGAAAACTCTGGCTGCTACTTTAATTTTTTTTTTTGCAGAATTTTCCCTTTCAAAAATAGCCTTGTGTTCACCTGGGGGGAAAAATCCCAACCCCTGATTTTTCCCGGAAGAACAATAACTTTGGATTTACATCGGGGCAGGGGTAACCCTGACCCCCCTTTCCCCTTTTTAACCCGGGCCCCTTCCTGATTTATTCTGCCAAAACCCCTTTTTATTCCACCCTTTTGTGGGCCGGGTCCTTTAAAATTTTTTTCCCTTTTTATTGTAGGGAAAGAAATCTTAAGAAGCCAATTTTTTTAAAGACATGGGCTTTTTTTATAGGGAGTGAAGCTATTGGCCCTTTTTAAAAAACCCCTCTGAAAACACACAAGTGCTTTCTTGCCCTCGGGGAATAAACCCCCCCCCTTAAATTTTCCCCCCTTCACGCACCGAACCCAAAAACTCGAAAAGCAAAGCGCCGGCAGAATGACAGGCGGGGGGCCCCTTTTTGTGAGCGGGGGGCAGGGGGTACAAAACCTTGAAACTGCCCCCCTTTTTCAAAGGGGGCCCCCTAAAAGGGGGGAACCCCCTTGGTTGGTTATACCCCCCAAACCTATAAATAAGCAAGTTTTTCCCTTTTTCATCAGAACCCACACCCAGGGCGAGAAACCCATTTTATTTTGAAAATTTTTTGTTTTGGGGGGTGATTGGGGTGGGGACAATGCATTTTTGCACTTGGGGTGAAGGGGGCGGGAAAAATGCACTGTCACCCCCCCAAACACTTCACCCCTCAACCCCAGCCTTTTTCCCCCCCTAGCCCCCCCTTCTCTGGTAGGCCCTGTGCACCTAAATGAGTCATTTTTTTGTACCAATAAATTTTCCCAAAAAGGGGGATGTCGGGGGTTTGGGAAATACCTGGGGGGTTTTGAGCTAGGGGCTCCCTCCATTTTTGCTGAGGGGAATGAAGTTTTCGAATGGCCTTCAGGGGTCTAAGGGGGTGATAAAGGGGCCAAATTTCCCCTTTAACCTTGCCAAAAAAAATTTTTTTCCTGGTCTTGCTTTTGGGGCTTTACTTCTTTTTCCCGCTCTAAATTTGAAAGTATTTTTTTTTTTTTTTTTTTTTTTTTTTTCCTTTCTTTTTTGTGCCTTTTCAAAAAAAACTTTTACCCCCCTCCCCCTTTTGGGGGTTTGGGCTGCAATTTTGCTCTGTTTTTTGTTTTTTTAAATTTTTTTCCCGTTCCTTTACTTTTTTTTTTGGAATTTGTGTGTTTTTCACCAAGATCGTTTTTGGGGGAGAGAAAATTTTGGGATCCATTTTTTTTTTTAATTTAAAGTTTGGGTTTTTTTAGGGTTTTTTTGGGGTGCGTCGAATTCTTTTCCCTTTTCTTTTTTAAACAGACAGATTGGGCCCCCGCATTTGCTCATTTTATTTTTGTCTGTGTTCGATTTTTTTTCTGGCCAACCCCCATTAAAATTTTTTGGGGGGTTTCCCCATTTTTTAGGGGGATTTTTCCTTTTTGGGGGGGGGGTGATTCACTTTTTGCCTTTTTTTTGGGACTATTTCCGGGGGTGACGAGGGATCAGGATCCCCCGTAGGCAAAGCTCCACGGTACTTCTAGTGTTTTTTGGGTTTTTCAGGGGGCCTGCAATCCAATAGTTTCCACCCCCCTTTTTTGGGTATTTTTTTTTTAATTTTCCCCCTTAGCTACCGAAACATAACGTCTGGTGCACGGTTCCTGGTTTTTTTTGCATTTTTTTTAACCTCGGGGGGCATTGCCCAAGTTGGGGGGGGGACAACCCGAGGGGTGCATGAGACCCTTTTATTGAAAAAACCCAAAAAATAAACATTCCCCCTCAACAACGCCATGAAAACAATTTGGTGGCATTTTACAGATCGTATGGGGGGCAACCATTTTTTTAATGGCTTTTTTTTTTCCCCCACCTTTTTTACCCTTTTTAAGGGGCCCTTAAATGTTCCCCAGTGATTTTTATACTTATCCTGCTTATAAGGGGGGAAAATTGCCCCGTTTAAAGGGGGACATTGTACGAAGAAAGCAATAAATTGGGGAAAGACTTTAGGCCCCCAAAAAACCGTAAAGGAACAAGGGAAAGAGGAAACCAGAAAATTTATGGGTTAAACATCAAGATATTCAGGAAGCCCCCCCGGGGGCATATCTATTCTTGCAAAGGGTCGGGTCTTTTTTTTAGGTTTCTTTTCCAACAATTCACCTTGGGTCAAGATTGGCCAAAGCCCTTTAAAAAAAAAAAAATGTTTTTTTTTGGGGAAAAGATGGGTAGGGGGAACCAAAAGAGAATGGACACAAAACCCCCAAGCAAATGGGGGGGTCTTTTTTATTTTTAAATTTATGCCCCCTTTTTTTATTGTGGAAAAAGGTAATTTGGGTCCCACACAAAAGGAATTTTTGGGCGCCGCGCCCACTCGGGCCCAAATAAGGATATGTTTGTCAATTAAATATGACCCCCAAAAGGGCCCCCCAAAACCCCCCCCCACTGCTCGGTTTTTTTTAACCCTTTTTTTATTACCCCCCAAAAATTTTTTCCCCCTTTTACCCCTAAAACAGGGGAACCCCCCAAAAAAGGGGCCACCTCTAAAATGGGACGGAAAAAAAAAAAAAGGGAAAAAATTTAAATAATTTTCCAAACCCGATATGAAGGAAAAAGGGGAAAATTTTGGGGGCCCCCCTCCCTTTATGTCTGTGAGGGAAAATTTTTTTATGCAGCAAAAAAAAAAAATAATTTTGGGCTCCAAATAAAATACCCCGGTTTTTAAAATGCTTTTTTGGGATTTTGTCCAAATTTTTTCCTCCTCTACCCGGGGCTTTTTTGGGAAAAAGGAATTTAGAAATTGGAAAATTTTTAAAAAGTTGAAAAAAAAAAGGGTAGGGCAGTAAAAAAAATTTACCCGTTTATTTTTTCTAAATCTCTTTTTTTTGGGTCAGGGTCAAACTGGATTTTTTAAAAGGCCCCCCACAAGTATAATACTAAATCCCCCAAATTTTCCATAAATTAAAAATTTCGGGATAAAAAATCTTTTAAAAACCCAAATTTGAGAAAGGGGTTTTTTTTTTCGGGGTTTCAAAAGGGTTTTTAAAAGAGCACCCTTTTATGTAAAAATTTTTCTGGGGAAAACCCCAGCTTTTTTTGGGGAAAGGGAAAAAATTTAAACACAGTCAAAAACACATAAAAAAATTATTTTAAAAAAAAAACCCTTTTTTTTTTTTTTTTCACAGAGTGTAAAAATCACCCCAAAAATTTTTTTTTTTAAAAACCAATTTTTTAAAATTCTGTTAAAGTGAGTGGGGGGTAAAAAAATTTTAAAATTCCCTTTTTTACGGGGGAAAAAACTGTCGCCGATTGTCCCACCCGGGGTGTAAAAAAACCCCAAAAAAACCCTTTTTAGATGGGGCTTCAAATTACACCCCTAAACCCCCCACCTTTGGGAACTACGCTGAAATCATTTTTAAACTATCTATAATTTCTTATTTTTAGGAAAAAAATTTTTTTTTATTTTTACTTCAGTGGGGGGGAAAAAGCTTTTTTTCCCTTTGGGTTTTTTAAAATTTTTCCCCCTGAAAAAAATGAAAAGTCCCAAATTTTAAGGGGAGGCTAATTTAAAAATTTTGAGGGTAGAAACAAAAAAAAAAAACCAGAAAATTTTATTGTATAAAAACTACAAATTTATTTGCATTTTGCAGTGAGAAATAAATATTTGATCTCTCTGGCAAATAAGACATAATACATGGTGGCAAAACCCTTGTTGGCAAGCACAGCAGTCAGACATTTTTTATAGTTGATGATGAGGTTTGCACACATGTATGGAGGAATTTTGGTCCACTCCTCTTTGCAGATCATCTCTAAATCATTAAGATTTTGAGGCTGTCACTTGGTAACTCGGAACTTCAACTCCTCCATAAGTTTTCTATGGGATTAAGGTCTGGAGACTGGCTAGGCCACTCCATGACTTTAATGTGCTTCTTTTTGAGCCACTCCTTTGTTGCCTTGGCTGTATGTTTTGGGTCATTGTCTTGCTGGAAGACCCAGCCACAACCCATTTTTAATGTCCTGGCGGAGAGAAGAATGTTGTCACTCAGGATTTTATAGTACATGGCTCCATCCATTCTCCCATTGATGCCATGAAGTAGTCCTGTGCCTCTAGCAGAGAAACACCCCCAAAGCATAATGTTTCCACCTCCATGCTTGACATTGGGGACGGTGTTCTTTGGGTCATAGGTAGCATTTCTCTTCCATCAAACACAGCGAGTTGAGTTAATGCCAAAAACCTGAATTTTTGTCTCATCTGACCACAGCACCTTCTCCCAATCACAGGATCATCCAGGTGTTCATTGGCAAACTTCAGATGGGCCAGGGAAACCTTGTGGGCACTGCAGGATTTTAATCATTTACGTCATAATGTGTTACCAATGGTTTTCTTGGTGATTGTGGTCCCAGCTGCCTTGAGATCATTAACAGTTTCACTCAGTGTAGTTTTAGGCTGACCTCTCACGTCATCGTGATCAAGGATACCCCACCAAGGTGAGATTTTGCATGGTGCCCAAGATCGATGTCGATTGACAGTCATTTTGTATTTCTTCCATTTTCTTACTATTGCACCAACAGTTGTCTCCTTCTCACCCAGCATCTTACTTATGGTTTTGTAGCCCATTCCAGCTTTGTACAGGTCTATGATCTTCTCCCTGTCATCCTTATAAAACTCTTTGGTCTTGCCCATGTTGTAGAGGATAGAGTCTGACTGATTCATTGAGTCTGTCGACAGAAGTCTTTTATAAAGGTGACTGTGTAAGACAGTTGTCTTTAATACAGGTAACAAGTTGATTAGGAGCGTCTAACTGGTCTGTAGGAGCCTGAACTCTTAATGGTTGGTAGAGGATCAAATACTTATTTGCCACTACAAAATGCAAGTAAATTTATATAATTTATACAATGTGATTATCTGGATTTTATTTTTGATATTCTATCTCCTCAATGTTAAATTAACCCACCCTTAAAATTATAGACTTTTCATGTCTTTGTCAGTGGGCAAACTTACAATATCAGCAAGGGAACAAATACTTATTTTCCCCCACTGTATCTATCTACAACATATCTCTCTAAATCCAAAAATGGCTGAGAAAGGATCCGGAATTTTGACTTTGGAGTGCAAACCTCAATTTTGGATTTGTATGTAAGAAATTTTGGTAAAAACTTTGGCAGCTTTGCAAATATCTTTGCATTAAAAAAGTGCAAACCTCAATGTATGTCCAAAAAAGTAATGACAGCACTCCAAGTTTCAAAAAATTTTGCGGTTTATTGACACAAAGTCATAGTGGCGACGTTTCTTTCCAAGTGTGGCTTGAGAAAGTTCCACACTTGGAACAAAAAGTCGCCACCAGGCCCAGACTGGCCCATAGGGTAACAGGGGAATCCCCCGGTGGGCCTCCACAGTCACCAGACCTGAACCCAATCGAGATGGTTTGGGGTGAGCTGGACTGCAGAATGAAGGCAAAAGGGCCAACAAGTGCTAAGCATCTCTGGGAACTCCTTCAAGACAGTTGGAAGACTATTTCCGGTGACTATCTCTTGAAGCTCATCAAGAGAATGCCAAGAGTGTGCAAATCAGTAATCAAAGCAAAAGGTGGCTACTTTGAAGAACCTAGAATATAAGACATATTTTCAGTTGTTTCACACTTTTTGTTAAGTATATAATTCCACATGTGTTAATTCATAGTTTTGATGCCTTCAGTGTGAATGTACAATTTTAATAGTCATGAAAATACAGAAAAATCTTTGAATGAGAAGGTGTGTCCACACTTTTGGTCTGTACTGTATGTATCTATTAATGTCTGCACAACTTTTTCTTTTTTGTTAACGGATTTCTGCTGGATCTGTTCTAACGTATGATTACTGGACATGTTAACATAGCCTTAGAGTCAAAAGGTTGCTGGCTGTTCCTGCTATGTATTAAAAAACTTACTTCTACCAACTTGGGTAATACAATATACCTTTTCTAGGGATGAGAGGACTCATGAAAGTTCGGTTTCTGGTACCCAATTCAAGCTGCAGTCCAAAGTTTGATTTGGGTACCAGAACTTTACCCGAACTTGAACCGGAACCCGAACCCCATTAAAATGTATGTGGACCTGTACTTTGCAGCTGGAAAAAAATTTCTCTTTCTCTCCCCAGAACTCACAAAATTGCTCTGGACTTCCGGGAGAATTCAATGTTCAGCGTTTAGCACTGGACACTAACTACTAACTGTCTTGTATGAACCCCAAACTTCTCATATGTATCTATTTGTTACGAGCGAGTATGCTCGTTGCTCGGGTGGTCTCCGAGTATTTAGAAGTGCTCAGAGATTTTGTTTATGTCGCCGCAGCTTCATGATTTGCGACTGCTAGACAGCCTGAATACATGTGAGGATTCCCTAACAAACAGGCAATCCCCACATGTATTCAGGCTGTCTAGTAGCCGCAATTCATGCAGATGCATCAACACAAACTAAATCTTCGAGCACTTCCAAATACTCAGAGACCACCCGAGCAACGAACATACTCGCTCATCACTAGTATCTATTATCTATCTATCTCATATTTGTCAATCTATGTAGTTATCAAAATATATATTTATCAATCTAGCATTCTACCTATCGATCTACCTATTATCTGTTATCTCACATTCATTCATTGCACACAAGACTATAAGAGTAAAGGCTGGGTCTCACATAACGATACACCAGCGATCCCGACAACGATATGCACTTGTCAGGATCGCTGGTGTATCGCTACATGATCGCTGCTGAGCTGCCAAACAGGCAGCTCAGACAGCGATCTGGGACAGCGACACTGCGGGTAACATCGCTTAGTTACCCGCAGTGTACCTTGGATACCAGCGCGCTGATGCAGGGAGCTGGTATCCAAGGTACACAGTGGGTTTCCAAGCGCTGCGCGGTGCCTGGAAACCCGCTGTGTACCTTGGTTACCAGCGGATCGCTGGTTTCCCGCCTGTCACACGCAGCGATGTGTGCCTGTCAGCGGGAGACCAGCGATCAAAAAAATGTCCTGACATTTCAGCGACGATCAGCGATACCCGGCAGGGGGGCTGATCGTCGCTGAATGTCACACACAGCGATATCGCTGGTGAGATCGCTGCTGCGTCACAAAACTAGTGACTCAGCACCGATCTCGCTAGCGATATCGCTATGTGAGACGGGCCCTTAATTTATATTTCCTTATAAGCACTCAACCACTGTGGTGACAGCCTCTTTATGTAATGAATGGCGGCCCCCAGGTAGACAAAAGATAGTTGAGAGAGTTGGAGTTGTGCAAGCCATGAAGGACTTATACATCCCACTGTTAAAGATACAATCATTTGTAAGAGCCATCTCCTTGTTTCCATTACCTCCGCTTGCTCTGTAAGCAGAAATATTGTCTGCGTCTTGTTCCAGCAATTCAGCCATTGTTAACAAATGACCACAAAAGTTATCACGGAAAAAAATCCCTTTCTTTTTTTAAGAAGATTGCTTATCACATAAACTTCACTTGTGATGGATAATCCCATTTAAGGTTAGTGGAGACTTTAAGCCTTGGAGATAAATTGTTCCTAGTTGTGGAGCTAATTAGAAAAAAAAGATGATTGCTTTCATTGTGTTTGAGCGTGTTCTAGTCCTAACAGCAGGATTTACATTGAAATCAGATTTATGACTAATTAATATATCAGTAAAACAAAATATTCTTTTTCCACTGGCAATTAAAAAGTTTCTGAAGTTTTTTATATAACTTAATTTTTTTTACCTAAATCAAATTTTTTTTCCAGCCTTTAAAAGAAAAATGTATGCTTTTAATAGATACGCGTACATAAAATAATAATAATTGGGAATTTGGGATGAAGAAAACTCAATAATAATAATAATAAATAATAATGCTTCAGTCAGTAACAGGCTTCATTGTATTTTGCCACCTATTTATGCTGCAAGCAGCACTAAAATCACCATGTATAGGCTATTAACACACAGCCAGGGCATGAAGGACAGTTACCAGTATGAAGCCGCACTGTGCTCTCCCGCAGCTCCTCGTCTCTCGTCTTGCTCTTAATTTTGAGATGTGAGAGACAGTAAGAGCTGACAAAAGTATAAAAATGCCCTCTGTAAAAAAAAATAAAAAAATTATAAAAATCACTTTTTTTAAGTATAAGTTGGATTTCAACATAAAGCAGAAAAAAGTAGAGGGTAAAAGGGCACACTATATCATATGCATGTACATTAGGGGGAGTAGTTATGGAAATAATATGCTTTATGTAAGAGGATGAATATACGCGGGGGGTGCCTTCCCTGCATCGGGTCTGGAACCATCTGGACTGTCACCTACAGTATGTTGCAGAGGGGAAGCTGTTTAGCAAGGGACCAGGGTCTTGTGAGGTCGGTTGGGGGCGAAGCCAGAGTGAACTGCGCTGCGTGCGGGAAGGCAGAGAGACGGGTGTCAGGGAGCTGTGGAAAGAGACGTGTGGGGGTCTGACGGGAGAGACAAAGCACCTGGGTAGATCAGGCCTGTCAGACATTGCCCTGAGTGAGTCACCTGTTGGAGCTAGACGACAGCGTGTTTCTGCTCCGTCACCTGACCCAGCTATTAGACACTCTCACCAGCGAGCAGTGACTGTGACACGTGCGCCACGCTCAGTTAGACAGACGACCAGACCTGAACCTTGTGAGCAGGATCCCAGACATACCGCGGGGCGAAGATTCATCCCATCTGTTCCCTTTACTGGACTAAGTACCGTGCTAGATACCGTTTAGCATGGGAAACTTGCTATTACCTCAGAGACTTCGATGAGTCGACACGTACCACTGCTGTCGGCGCCACAGTTGGATTCCCGCCTGTCATCTGGATGCTCAGCGCCGCTGTTGCTGGTGCCACCGTTGGAACCCTGTGACACCGCATGCCGGAGGATCATCATCTGTTAAGTCAAATTACTTTACTTTGAACTACCGTCGTCCCTTAACCCGCCTTTCCAATCACGCGCCCAGTTCTGTCCCATTTCCTGCCACTTCCCTGCATCCCGTTTACTCCCTGCGTGGAGATCATTGTTTGTGTTAATAAACCTGTTAACTCTTGAACTCCTTCCTGTCCGTGGTGACATCCCATGTTCCTGTGATATCTACATTTACATACATTTATTTTTCTGCATTTATGCTCCGGTATACAAAGTGATGTCAGGCCGTATCCAATTTTCAAAAATATAATTCCCGTTTTATAGGGTTATTCCCACAATTGCATTATTTTTCACAAAGTAAAAGCATACTTATAGTTAATATACAGATTGAGACCAATGTAATGATTATTGTACCTTTGTGTCTTTTTTCATCTTAATGATTGCCACTTTGTGCATCCAGGTTTGCATAACATAATGGGAAGTCATTTCCTTATCTGCTGAAACTACATTTCCCAGCAGCACCCTGCTTCTCATCGGTGCTGCAGACCCCTTCTCTCTTTCCTGTATTCTTCTAACTAGTTCCACCTCTTTGAGTTATTATCAAGTGAATTCAGACACATCCTGCAGTACATCACTCCTCTCACACCCTCAATAGACTGCCCCATTCAGCAGTATAGCCCTTCTTTCAGCCCCTCTCTATATAGCCCTATCCTGCAGTATTTCACCCTTTTCAGCCCCTCTACATAAAATCCATTACATACAACTCCATCTTGCACTGTATCACTCCTTTCAGCCCTCTATAGACACCCTCATCCTCTACTATATCACTCTTCTCTGCCCTTCTATAAACAGCCTTATTCTGCAGTATATTGCTCCTTTCAGTTACCATCACACACTGCAATGAAGGCGACTCAACCCCTTCTAGGATATCATCCCTCTCTGAAGTTGCTCAGTTGTGCATAACTAACATGTTTATGTAAAGCTACACACCCCAGTATAAAAGTAAAAGAAATACCTTTAATGTTCAGTCACCTTTTATGTAAATCCCTGTCTTTCAGTCTTATGGGAGGCACTGGATATCGGCTCCGTCAAGCTCTTCCACCCATCAGTGACTGCAGTTTGATTGGTGATTTTGGCTGCCCTCATTGAAGAAATACTGCTCCTGTGTACTGACAACCAGGTCCCCAGGCATGAACATTGAAGCTGGGTATTTGGTTTTCTGAGCTGCTGGTGGTCAGCACACAGGCGTAGGATCTCAATAGCAGTTAAAGTAGAAGTCAAACATGTCTAGTCAGCATGTGACTGCAAGTATGAAAATGGCATATATGTAGCTACGTGCCGCTCTCACTGTCAATATCGGGGAAACACAGCTCAGACACCTCCTTTAATTTGTTGAGTCTGCAATGGGTACTGGATACTCGAGCGCTATTCCTGTCCCTTACCAAGTGAGGACAGGGCTGTAAGTGAGACAGGGTTATGCTCTGAGGAACTGACTATGGAAGGTCACACATACTATAATAATAGGATATAGTCATTACAGGCACATGGCACTGATATTATCCCTATGTTTAGTCTACATTTTGCCTCCTTTTGAGCTCAATACATTCAGAAAGTATATTAGCTGGTATTTGTATGTGCTTACTATCATCTCAGCAAATATTCTGTTTTGAAAAAAAATAAGCCATGAATGAGTCAGTTACACAATTATGCAAAAATCAATGTTAACGTTATTTATAAGCCGACAGAGAAAATGCACATATTAAATAGCTGGGAACGGCCATGTACAGACTGACCAGGCCGTGTTGATGTATTGCCATTCTCTGTGTGAGTCTTGCCATCTGCATTGACTTTGCACTTGGGTATTGATTGTGTTGTTCCATTTATATTGACAGGCGATGTGTACCCTTGAAGTGCTGTATAAGAGCAGGATGATTACCAACTCACAAGCCACACACTCTTTTTCCCTTATGTTACAAGTTCAATCTATGCTTTATTTCCCAAATAATAATAATTGTATTGCAAGCTGTCTTGTATTCCTAAGAGGCAATCAGCACTATCTGTTTCTCTTCCCTGTCTCATATGATAGCAGTGACCTTGTAATATACAATCCTGGCTTTACTACAATAATCATATAAGTGGTTAGGTCACTAACTCCTAAAAGTTCAATATACTACTCTCCTGAAAACTCTGTGTTTTTAGGTATGCTTGACCCTTCTCCTATCCCTGAATTTCTCTTCTTGGCATAAGTCCTGTACATTTCCACATATCTTATGCACATTAAATGGAAGCTAGCATCAGAAAATGACCTATAGTTTAAGTAAGATTTTTATGTTGCATTTTTTTTTCTATATCGCAATCTGTATTAAAATACAAAATATAAATCTTCTAATTTTCACACTGGCCACTTGGTCTATTTTACTCTCTAACTTCCTGTTTCAGGAAACAACAAATGTACATAGCCACAATGTACAGAATCTTACCCTATCTTTTGTATTGAAGCATCTAATGAGCGTGTGCAATGGTCACTGTGATGGAAAAGGGAGCAGGGTCAGCTGTGACAGTAGATATTAGGAAGTGTGAATCCTATGTTATTAGCTATGTTACCTATCATTGTAATCCTGCCTCTGCTCAAATAGAGTCTGCTGAAAACTCTTCCCTAAAGGTACTGCCACACTAAACAATCCCGCTAGCGATCACGATAACGACGCATACTAATGCGATCGCTAGCGGGATTGTTTCTATATCGCTAGTAGCAGCCTAATTTAGCGATGTCGTTAAGGACGCTATCGCGGTTAGCGATCTCCTTAACGACTTTAGCGGTACAAAAGTACCGCTAAATCGCTAACAAAAGGTGCTACACTCAGCGATATATACTTACCCAGCGGGAGCGCCGACGAGAAAATAGGGTCCGGAACGATTCCAGCGACGAGCGAGATCACAGCAGGAAGCTCGTCGCTGGCAGTGCCGCACTGAACAACATCGCTAACGGGATCGCTAAATAGTGACGTTTTTTAGCGATCCCGTTAGCGATGTTGTTTAGTGTGGCATACCCTTAAGAGACAAGAAGAGTCTAAAAAAGTCCCAGTGTCCAGTGTGAAAATTGCAAGATTACTATTGTTTTTTAAGTAAAGATAGTGACATGGAAAAAATTGCCGAAAAAAACAGAAACATTTTCTCATTGAAGCATCTCTTTAAGTCTAACCATCTATAATATAGTTTCCCTGCAAACTACAAGATCAGCACACCCCGTTTCTGGAATACTTTGCGCTGCTGAAAAAGTTTGCTGCTTTCACTATCTCTTATCTACATTGCCTATCTCAAATCATCACACTTCACGTATCACATAAAGTCCTGTCCGCACTAATGTACCTAATCACAAGTAGACAGGTTACTGCCATCCATTATAACTCACTTTTTCCTGAAATTCTCTGCTGCTGGAAATTCTTCCCCGTTCTCTCTGTTTCTTCTTTATTCCCCACCTCATATGACACTTTGCCGAGCACACATAATTCAGCATTTACCCACAGAATCACAGTGTTGGACAAGTCACTTCCTTCTGCAAAATCAGCACCTTCCTCCTCTGCTGCTAGCATTGCTTCCATGATCTGATTAGGTGCAGAATGTTTATTCCCTCCTCTGTTTGAGCTCATTTGACTCTGTAATCACTACCCAAGATCAATCTACTCATCACTAAAAATACTATGTACTTTTTGAGGACCCTGCTTTAATAACGATAAATGTGACCACCACCTTCATCCCACTGCTCACAACATAACGCTACACTGTCATGTCATTAATAATATAATCCCACAATTGGTCAGGTCACTGTCTCCCTCAAGATGAACATCCTACTCTTGTGCTGCTGTTTTCTTTCTAATCATCTGAATGGTAACACAGTGTTCTGTCCACACCCATTTTCTTCTGCTGTGATCATTTTCAAAATCTGATAGGCTGAAAAAATAAGTTCTTACCTGTCCTCCTCTGCATTCTCTTACAGTCAAGCTTTAAATTACGCACAGGAACCAGTTACATCTAAATAAGCATAATCTCTGGAAGAGTCTGTAAGCAAGTGTTCAATTTTTGTACATGCTAGTTCCCCCAGAGCAAGTTACCCTATTTGTCACCAAACTTAAGAGGGGTCTGAATCCCTATTTATTAATCATATTTATTAATATGTTTATGTCGCTCACTACACCATAACATTATATAAAAGTGAATTGCTATTTTATATGAACTCACTAGCTCCCCCTGTTGGTGACAATACATACCACACCTCAACATTCTTCCCACAGTCAATTAAATGTCCCTGTGAATAATTTTTACTTATACAGTTTTTTTCTTATTTTTTCTTTTTTTAATTTTACTTATCAAAGACTCATTACAATAATTGCATCAGATTCCCTTTACTTTAATTTCATGAAGCCTGTTACCTGTCTATTGCCTGCTTGATCTCCTTCTGAGGAAATTGATGGCAATAATTAAGAGTTCATTCCTCTAAGATTGTGGAATTTTTGTGAAGTCATTGAAATATTTCATTAGAACTGTACAAGCCTCAAGGTACACCTTTTGTGTTTCTGTCCTTACAAACATTACTCAAAGAACGGAGAATTTCAGCTTCTTTACATTCTTACATAAACTGATGTGATCTCAAAGAAAGGAAAATCTATATAGACTTTGATCAACACATTCTTTCCAAGGTTAATGAATGCGCTCTGGAAAAAAAAAATGGCAAAGAGTGTAATTCTGCTCCTAGACAAACTGTTGGGCAAATGAATGAATTTTATAAACGAGCCGGGGAGAATTAGCGAATCACAGCCTTGTTTTAGAAAACGATCGCTATTTCCTTTCTTTGTACAGAAGACAGATATTGGTACAGCTACAGTAAATCGCTCTGCAATTAGCAGCTGTAATAAAATATCTAGATACAATAACATTCAGCTGCTTTTCTGAAGTTGCTGCTGGTCATGGAACAGTCACAACTGTGTTAAGCTTTTATTCCTTTACTTCCTTACACGATACATGTACAGGAAAGAGCAGAATATTACTCCATTGTGGTAGTGTCTATCAGGAAGAGAATTCTGAAAGTAAAGGTCACTATATACAACTAAGGTCATATATATTAACATATGGATAACTATAATATGGGAATATAACTAATAAAATACTACTCTTTATGTGCAGGAATATAACTACTATATTACTGCCCCTATGTACAAGAATATAACTACTATAATACTGCTCCTATGTACAAGAATATAACTACTATAATACTGCCCCTATGTACAAGAATATAACTACTGTAATACTGCTCCTATGTACAAGAATATAACTACTAAAATACTGCTCCTATGTACAAGAATATAACTACTGTAATACTGCTCCTATGTACAAGAATATAACTACTATAATACTGCTC